>BSBK01001591.1:0-750000 GCA_027943335.1 Chamaecyparis obtusa
AGAGGGGATTTCATTAGTGGAATTACTTCTTCCTAAGCTTTGTTGGGTCACAAAGGGATTGCGATTATAGTTGTAAAGTTTTGTATGATTCTTTGTAGGACTCTGTAGATAATAGCTTTTGTCTATTCATTTCTCTTGGTTGTTGTTGTAGGCTTCTAGGAGTAAGCCTAATTTTGAGGGGGGGGGGGGGGGGGGGTGGGGGGCAGGGGATGTAAGACCCACTCATCTATTACTATTTATGTTTACGATGCCAAAACCCTTTCTAGGTCACTTTCCATGTGGTTAGATCTTTAGTTGTATTTGATGATGTTTTGATGTTATTACAATATCTATGGATGATGAAGAATATCGATACTAAGATTATTTTATTTATATCACGTTAGTTAAATAATGATGATTATTTGCATATGATGATGTTATTTATGTTTATGGTTTTTACTGACCCCATACTAGCATGTGTATGGATGGCGTGTATGTTTTATATTTTTATTTGATGTGGTTGAGGGACATAGTCGTAGTCACTTGCTTGCGAGATATACATGATGTAGTGATCTCTACCATTGTTTGGTATACATATACTTATATTTGTGATGCAGGGTTTGTCGATACTAGGCATTAAATTCCCTGAATTTTTAGGATGAGTGTGCCCTATCATATTATCTCAATGGTAAGTGAGGGGAGATAGCATTCATGCCTACATCCTAACCTAAGCCCTCATTTATCTTGAAATAGTGGACAAGTATTTGGTTGACTACCTTCTCTGAATTCGTAGAGGTGACATGAATTCATGAGCCCTTGTTTGAGCTTTCTTACGTTGTGTCTTTTCTGCATTTGTATTTGGTCAGATTTTAGTATGCAAGCATGAAGGTCAATGTGGTATTTGTCATGATGTGAGTAAAAGAGTAATTAAAAGTTAATTATAAAGATTAAATAATTAAACTTTCTAAGAATATTAGAATATTAAATATATAGATATTTAATTAATAGGAATTAATTAAACACCTATATTTATTAAAAGGGATTTAATTAAAAGTCTAAAGATAAAGTTTGAAGATTTAATTAAATATTAAGTCTAAATGGAAATTAAAAAGTGTATTTAATATAAGTAAAATATTAATGTACTACAGATACTATTCCTAATTAAAAAAAATTAATATGCAATACAATTATATTTTAAACTAATAATAATAATAATTTCAGTTTTAATTCTAATTAAAATTTGAGTTTTGTGGAGAATTAATTATTTAATTAAAAACAAGAAAAAAGAAAAGAAAAGAAAGAAAGAATATTTATCTATTTTATTATTAAAAAAATATAATATTTATTTTGTGAAAAGAAAATAAATAAATAAATTTAATATTTATTTATTTAATATTAAAAGAAGAAAGAGAAAGGAATTTGTGTATTTATTTCTTTTAAAAATAAATAAATAAGTAAATTAATTTTATTTGTTTAAAAAAATAGAAAAATAAAGAAAACAATTCTTTCTTCAGGGTTAAGTTGTTTTTTAGGAAAGTTGTCTTAGAAACCCAAGTTGTGTGGTTTTTCTATATTAGAGAATTTTTGTCATTTGAATGGGGACAAATATTTTTAGAACACGGGTTTTAGGAGACAGGTTACAGGTTTTGCGTTGGGATTTTGAAGTTAAAGAGTAATTTTCAAGTTTGGGATTGAAGTCTTCTTCTTCTTCTTCTTAGCAAGTCTACCTGGTGTTTTCAAGGTAGGAGTTTCTGAGTCTTTTTGCAGTTTTTGTTGGAAAGATTGTTTTCTCAATGCTTGCTTAGTTGTGATTTGGTTTTGAGTTGGAATAAGGTTCTTTTGATTTCTAAAAAAATGTATAGATGATTAGGGTGCTCTTGTAAGTTGTGTTTATGGTATGTCTGGTATTCTATGGGAATTTGTTTGGAAATCCTACGAGAGAAAGATTTTAAAGGAAACATTTGTGTTGTATATCCATTAAGGTTTTATCAAATTATTCAAATTTAGTTGCATAAGTTTTAACTGGATGGAGGAATCCTTGATTATGAGATGTGTATTATAGATACATGTATGCCAGGATATGAGTTTGAAAACATATTTTTATTTTTTGGATTAGGGTTGTGATGAATCATGGCAGGGCATAACTTTCATTTTAGATGCCACCTTCAAAATATAAAGACACTTTCAGATACTCATTTGGATTTTATTTAGCATATGTCAAAATCATATAGGGTTAATTTATATGGACATAGTCAAACATTGACTATTATATTGAGACTAGACCTATTTGAGCTTGATTTTTTAGTTTGACACAGGTAAATAGTCATCCATAAAATTTTTTTAAAAAAATAATTAGGAAAATCTATTTGGTGAGGTTGTAAATAAGTCTATTATGGATGTTTTCCCTGGTTTTTATGAATATCCAATGCTTCAAAACAAAGTTATGGTCTTTTTACCAAATTGGTAACCTTCTTTCTCGAACAGGGCTATTCGAGAGATTTATTTTTACACCATTTAAATGACCTTATCTTTAGGAGTAGTAATAATGAAAATTATGTGAAATTAAATTATATTTCCATTGATAGAAGTTTCATATCCGTATAATTTTTTATGAATTATACCATTCAAATTACTGACTGATCTACATAGGGGAAATACACAAAAACTCATTATTATAAAGTTTAAAATTGTTATTAAATCTTAATAATTTAAAATTAATCAATTTGACAATTATTAAATAATTGATATATAATGGATCTAATTAATTTATAATTTTAATTTTAATTTTAATTAATTAAGATCATAGGGATTCACTAAAATATTGTATATGTTCCATGTCCATACTTTATGTTATTGGCTAAGTCATTTATGAGTTAAGAGTATTGTAATTTAATAAATATAAAATTGTTATATAAATGAAGTTAAATAAGATGTCAAATCCATGCATGTCTTCTCTCATGTGGTCTTGGTGTTGTTAAGTGTTAGTGTGGGTAGGATGATACCCTAGGTGGGTTTTGTATTTGAACTTGTATTACCTTATGATTTTATACCTTTTTGCTCTTTGGGTTTCATATTGTGGAAAGTTCATAACCTATTTATGTCACAATTTGTTCATGTGTTGTCTTGTGTACATCTATGAGCGATGTGATGTGTTCCCTAAGTCCTTAATCTTTGTGTTAATTGACCATAATAGGTGGCAACCAATATTGTGTTGAGTTTTGATTTGTTCACTTGGTCATCTTGTTTCTTTTACTATGATTGTTTGATGTTATGAGTGATGGTATTTTTTATTATGATTTACTCCATGTTGGAGAGGGATGTTTTTGATGCTATTGATGTTCATTGATTTTATGATATGAGATTATGAGAATTTGGTGATCGTTTACTGAGATGTCCATTATGGGATGAACAGTTTGGATCCTTCTATAGGATGTGATAATCTTTATTTTATGCTCCAACACTTGTCTTTGATGAATTTCATGACTTGATTATTTTTTAGAAGTCCTTTATGGTTTTGTATTTTCATTCTCTGTGGTTTGTTTCGGTTGGATCATTAGGGTAGGTTATCTAGGAGCATTGATGGGAAGTGACTTGCAATAATTAGTTGGGGCCCACAAGTGTCTGTCAAGACAAGTTATTGTAAGTTACTTAATAAGTGATAACATAATACATTAAACAAGGTTTAAAATGAATTAATAATACTTGTTTTCCTCACCCATACCTAAGGGCTAGTACATGCTAGGATGAAGTGTGAGATGATGCCTTCTCATCCTAGTGAGATGTCTTTCTCTGGAATAGTTAGTAACCTTATTTGTATGAGAGGCTTACCGATGCTGCATATGGTCACTTGAGTGTTGGGGTCAAGAGAGGCTGCTAGGATGAGACTCAAGGGTTAGACATATGTGATGATACTTCCCTATATGTGTGTTCTAGGTTCCTACATGAGTATTTGGTACACCTAATTTATGTCTCGATTATTTATACTTGATTACCTTATAACCATTCATTACCATTTTATTCAATGTACCATTTGCATTAGTCTTTCTTTTTTGGTTGTTTCTTTGAGTGAGATTTGGTGTTATCTCCTCAGCATGGTGGGAGTGGGAATTTTTGGGTTCCATGTGGTTAGGTGGTAGTGATTCTTTTTACCATTGAGATTCAATGTTCATGTTATTGTTCTTGGATGATTCTGGATGATATTACTATATTCATTTCTTGGAGATTTCTTATTGTCATCATTAGATTATGTCACCATGTATTCTACTATGTATTGATTTGACATTCATTCATGAGATATATATGTACTCATATTGTATTTATGACTTGATTTATTATTGTGATCCATTTGACATGTGCAGTGGATGATGTACTATATGTGTGCCATGATGTATCAATTGTATCTTATTGATTGTACATTGGTTTATGTTAATATGGTGAATGTATCTTGATTCCTTCTATTCAATGTATATGTTAGTTTCCTTACCAATATGTCTTCATTTCATCATAGCTAATTAAAGAATTGGGAATATTTCATTTGGGTTTTAAAATGAACTTATGATATACCATGTGGTTATGCTATGGTTGATCTTAGTAGTTAGCTAATGTAGTTAAAAGTAACTACGTCTTAGAGCCCTCGAGATAGTTAACCGAGTTTATGTATGTTAGTATCATGTCTTATCATGTGTTAACATTGACATTTAGACTTATGGTTGTACTTTCTTCTACATTTGTATTGTTAATGTATGTTTAAACATTTAAAATATATTATTAAATCAACTTAGTGTAAATTTAGGTTAATTTATCATGGGTTCCCTATCGAGGTGTTACATCAAGGGAGTTCAATAGAATATGTAGGATTTGAGCAATACAAATCCACAAAACCCAAAGATCACCTGCATACAAAAACATGTTACAATGAAGCAGAGACAAGAAGAGGGCAAGGGTTTGACTCAGAATATGAAGAAGAAAATATCCTCAAATAATGAATGAATTAAATGTACAATGGATCATCCTTATAAAGGAGATCAAAAGCCTTGAAAGGCAAACCCTAGTGCATGTAATAATTAGTTAAATTATTACAAGACTAATGCATGCAAATTTATATTTAAAACAACAAGTGCATGAGTTTAAAACAACTCGTGCATGTGTGTTTAAATATAAACAACTAAAGAAAAAGAGTTGACATCTTAAGAAGGGAGTAAAGATTAATTAACATAATTAATACTTTACTCTAACACCCCCCCTTAAGATGAGAAACAATGCAGCTACAAACAATGCAAAAAGAAAGCAAAGGATACTACAATGCTGAAAGCATAAAAATGGGTCCCGGCAACATGGCCTGATGAGGTACCCAAGTACAAAAGAGAGTCTCTATAAAGTAGAGAAATAGAGAAAACCACATGGGAAAAAATCTACTCCAAAAAGAGACAAAGGCTAGTTTAAAGGACTAAAGAAGCCTCCAAAACTAGGGATGTTCTAGAAAATAGGAACAAAAAATGAACATGTAGAACATCATTGAAGCAAGAAGATGCAAACTCTGTCAAGAAGTAACTACTGATATGAAGATCCTCCACTGAAATAGAGCATGACCAGGTAGAGAAGATTGTAATCTGTATGAGTGCCCTCAAATGACACTACTCGAATCAGGAGGCAAACAACTGAACTCGAAGATATAGATGGTATAAAACACCAAAGCCTGAAGAGGTGATCAATCAAAAATAGAAGAGTGCCTCTAAAAATAGGAAAGAAAGAGTGTCTATATGGTAAATGATCCATCTCACCGAAATGCATAGGTACCCAACCACTGCATCCGCCTAGTACATAGGAACAAATACTAAATACATAGCTCACACTATTGAACCAAGGAAGCAGAAGAATGATCAATAGAACCCCCCCATGATGCTGACAAGAGAGAGGTGATAGGTACATTGAGAAGAGTGCCAATAAGAACTGCATCGTGAAGAACCAGGAACATCGAAGGTGCATAGAAAGCACAAGCACAAATAAAGATACCTTGAGACTAATGTCATGGAAGGAACACTCACTTGACAAAGGTAGATGGAAAATAAAAGCAAACATCAAACCCCCCCATGGCACTTTATGATGGAGTGCGAGTACAAATAGCACAAACATGTTCAAGATTCCAAGCATGCAAGAAAATGGCACTTTATCTCAATGCATGTGCATAAAAGAATGCTACAAAAGTGAAGTATACACTACTCAAATAAGAGAGAAGGCTACTGAAACAAAAGAACAGCCTAAGAAGAGTCATCCCCTAAAGGGAAGAGATCCTAGGACCTGTAACATCCAAGATATGCACCAGAGTGCAAAAATGCAAAAAATTGAATAAACTATACCTGGAGAAGAATCTGGGAAAATGACTCATAGCACTAGAAATCTCTTAGAACAAGCTTTCTAACGATATCTCTCTTTCCAAAAATGGAGTCTATATGCGCAAGATAGAGCTCCCAGAGTGCAGAAATGAACATTTTACTTTGACAGTAAAAACCACCATCAAAAAAGAAAAATCAGAAATTCAAACCTCTAGATCTAGATAGAGCTTGGAACCAGCTTTCCGACGATATCTCATTCGCCCAATTTCGACACCGTATGCTCAAGTTATGAGCAAAATACCAACTACTGCACTAGAGGGCCCAAATGGTATCTAAATGTGTTGACATCAACACTTCATGGGTTTAAAACTGATAGCCAAATGGCCGTCACAGCATGCAAGCCCCTTGGGGCTAAAATTTTGGGCCCCTGGTCGTCATACGACCAGGGGCTAAAACTGCATTCGCTGGCTTAAATTTGACAGCCAAATGGCCGTCGCTAGCAATTAAAAAAATAATTTTTTTTTGCAAATTCGCATGCGTGCCTCGGGATTTGTGTCAAGCCATTCCGATTTTTGCATCGATTTGCATGCCAAAATTTTTGGTCTTAATTTGCATGCCAGACAACAAATTTTTTGTCTTGATTTGCATGCCAAAAATAGAGAATTTTACTTCGGGAAATGTATCAATCCGTACAAATGATACCTCAGAAAGCATGTCAAGCTGTCTGGTACCAAAAAAATGTCCCAAAATGCAAAGTTGTCCAAATTGGACGTGCCTTCTATTGAAATAGGGGTTTTGGGGAGCTGCGAGCTCAACGGTGAGGTTCGTTTGAGCTCAAAGTGTACCAAAATTTAGAGACCCTCTAATTTCAATAAAAAAAACAAAAAAGAAATGTCCTAATCTAAATCCTTCAAACGCGAACAAGCTGTAGCTGATTAGGCTCTGATACCATGTAGGATTTGAGCAATACAAATCCACAAAACCCAAAGATCACCTGCATACAAAAACCTGTTACAATGAAGTAGAGACAAGAAGAGGGCAAGGGTTTGACTCAAAATATGAAGAAGAAAATATCCTCAAATAATTAATGAATTAAATGTACAATGGATCATCCTTATAAAGGAGATCAAAAGCCTTGAAAGGCAAACCCTAGTGCATGTAATAATTAGTTAAATTGTTACAAGACTAGTGCATGCAAATTTATATTTAAAACAACAAGTGCACGAGTTTACAACAACTCGTGCATGTGTGTTTAAATATAAACAACTAAAGAAAAAGAGTTGACATCTTAAGAAGGGAGTAAAGATTAATTAACATAATTAATACTTTACTCTAAAAAAATCCTATCCTAATATGCATCAACTTCAAGACAAGAATCCAATAGGAATATGTCTAAGATATTTTTAATTAACATGCATTTAAGGAAAGAGTTGCAGATTAGATAAGAGTTGCAGGCTTCAAGAAAGGGACTTTGCCTTGTTCTTACTTGGGTCTCCCTTTGGACAAAGGTTTGAGAAATACTAAGTTCTAGGATCCTCTCAAGGATAAGATGGAGAAGTGTTTATCATCATAGAAAGGTAGATGGTTTCCCTAGGTAGGTAGAATAGTGTTGAAATAAGTGATCTCCTCTCTTCCTATATATTTATTATCTTTCATAGCTTTCACGATTGAGGAAAACAAAGTCTTTATTCAAAAAATAAGATTTTTTTTGCAGGGGCTTTTAGAGAAACACAAATTGGCATTTTTTTCCTAGGATAAGATCTATATACTAAAGGAGAATGAGGGAGTTGGCTTGACAAACCATATGGATCAAAACAAGGCTTTGGGAGAAAAACTAATCTAGAAAATGGCCAGAAAACCTAAGTTGAAATGGGCCAGTATCTTTCAAGAAAAGTATCTTAGTGGCAATGAAGAGATGGATATTGTCAAAATCAGGGATCCCTAGATGGGGTTTAAGGTATGGAGCTTTATGCTCAAATACAGACCTATCATATGTAGATTTTTGTCATGGGATATTCATGATGGTAGCAAGACCCTATTTTGGGAATATTCGTGGTGTTGTCTTCCAAGAATTGACAGTGTAATAGATATTGGGAAAAAAATTCTCTTAAACCATTGGGGAAACAAAGTCAAGGATTATATTATTCCTCATCCGCAAGGGTTGGCTTTTGGGTGAAAATGGAAGGAATTAGAGTCTCTCCCCATGCCGGGGTAAGAAATTGAAGGTCTTAAAATAATTCTTAAATCAAGGAAAATTAATTTCAAGAGCGAGAAAGATAGATTAATTTGGGCAACATCAAAAAATGGTTAATATAATATGACGAATGGATATCATAAGGATATGACCTCCCCAAATATGAGATTCCAAACTCTATATGTTGGGATAAATAATGTGTTCTAAGAGCAAGAGCATTTGCATGGGAATCCATGCAAAAGAATATTCTTATAGCATAAAGGTTTAGAAAACTTGGTTTTGAGGGTCCCCCGAGATGCGTGTTATGCAAAAATGAGGAGGAATTTGTAAATCAATTCTTCTGGAGTGCAACTTTGCATGGAAATGTTAGAGATGGATGTGTAAAAAATTGGGGTGGATCACCACTCTCACTAATGATATAGTCAGTCTATTTTAGTGTTTGCTAGCAAATCCAAACTCAAGTTTACTAAAGTGTATTTGGATTTTGTACCCCTCCTGTCTGATTCAGGAGTTATGGAAAGAATGCAATAGAAGATTTTTTTATGACAAAGAAATGTCTCTCAATTCCTTGTAGAATAAAGTAGAGGTTGTTATAGTGGAAGTGGTCAATCAAAGGTCTTTAGTCCTTTTGAAGAAAGGTGGAGCATTCACTTCATGGGATGGGAAAATGAGATTTAGATGGGCAGGGTTGAAGGTACCAACCTTTATAGGCCTGGGGCAATAGGAAGGAGACAAGTTGAGGGCTCAAGCCAAGTGGTTATTTCCACAACATGGGTGGTACAAAGTAAACTTTGATGGGGTCTCCCGAGATAACTTGGAACCCTCAAGAGTAGGTTGCATCATCAATAGAAAATGTGTCCTAATAGGGAAATAGATAGTGCCTTTGGGAGTCAAGACTAATAAATTTGTTGAATTTATGGTGAATACGATTAGACAAGGCAGTGCACCTTATTCGAAATTAAATGGCTTGTTGGGCAGAGCATTGGAAATTATTAAGTCATTGAAATGATTTACGATCAATCATGTATTTAGGGAGGCCAACATAGAAGAAAATCACTTAGCCAATCTTGTGATAAGACTTTGTATTAAAAATATATATCTCCTCGTCCCTATATCTAGAGAAATGGATGCTCAAAACCTTAGCTGGGCAACACTAAATTTGAATTCAAATTAAAACTACACAATTGAATCCTGATAGCAATATCACAATTTGACTTGTTGTGGAAAATATCTCCTGGTTATCAATTACAAAAGTTACCATTGGTTAGTGGTAGTGAATGGTTCTATGGACTTTCCTTGGGATTGACAACTTATGGTAGTGTATAAGTATACCCCTCAACTTTGATGAGTTGGCATAACTTTGGCAAACTAGATAGATGATGTGGCATTTAGAGTTAGAGTAGTACTTAGTGCAAAAAAGGTCTAATTGATAACCTTAATATTATTTAATGCATTGTAATCATAACTCAATTTTTTTGGAGAGAATAAAGGACATAAAATATTCTTCATATGACGCTGGTGCTAATTATTACACAAAATGCATTAAGATTGATTTAACCCAATGCCATATGATAAGAGGGTACTGGCTAAATAGCAGAATATTCATTCTGAATGCAGGTATGTGTAACATAAACTAAAAAATATATCTTATCAAGGGAGACTTAGTTTTTTTTTTCAAACTTTTATTTATAAATTTTAATGTTTTATTTTCTTTGCAAACTTTATAAATTTTGAGTTGTAAAAATTGTCTCTTTAAATTTTATAATTTTGATATTCCATTATAATATGTAATTAATTATATTATTAAATTTTTATTTAGTTATTTTTTCTAATTAATTATTAATATTAATTATTTTAAAATTTTATTAATATATTTATTTTAATATTATTGATTCATTTATTTATATTTTTCATATTAGAATTAACTCATAAATTTTTATATTCAATTAATTATATTATTGAACATAAACAACATTAAAAATTTGACTTCTAAAATTAAAAGTCTTTTAAACAAGATTGTAAAATTTGACATTAGAAAATTAGAAGCCTTTTAAATGAGTTATTCAATTTTGTTTAAATAATTATTCTTACTTTAAAGAAATATATTATTGATTCATTGATTTAAAACAAGCTAATAAATATTAAATTCTAGATTAATATTAAAAATATATAAAATTAAAAGTCTTTGAATTATTTAAAAAGAAAAATATAAATTAATAATATTAAAATAAATATATTAATAAAATTTTAAAATAATAAATAATATATTAATAATTAATTAGAAAAAATAATTAAATAAATATTTAATAATATAATTAATTATAAATTATAATGGAATATCAAAATTATAAACTTTAAAGAGACAATTTTTACAACTTAAAATTATAAATAAAAATTTGATAAAAAAAACTAAGTGTCTCCTTCATAAGATATTTATTTTAGTTTATGTTACATGTACCTGCATTTTGTGTGCATGTGTAATGGCAGAAGGAGTACGAGGACTGTCTTAACAGATGGCACTGGCTGGTGCAAATATTTGGCTATTTAGCCAGTGACACCAAGTTACAGGTCTGAAAGTATTTTTTCATGTAGGCTGCTATTTGGACACTGAAAGTACAAGGGACAGTGATTAATGGTTGAGACAAAACTCTATTTTTAGTCCATATTAGCTCAAACTCCTGCAATGTGTAGACTAGTCCTAGGTGCCACCAAAACCCCAAAAATAGGCCCAACATACCTAATGCCAATGTAATGTGCCCTTGTATGCCCTAGACATGTAGGGTTCACTTAAAAAAAATTGAACTCAACTATAAGGACCTGAAGAAACCCTTTGGATAAATACCCATAATCATGTGTTCCCTTTTTCCTAAGAAATCAACTCCAAATGGGGGTACGACCAGCTCTGGAAGTGTATGACTAGCCCATTAATCCTGCAAAAATCACTCTAAATCAATGCCAACTATCAACAACACAAAAACCAACACGTCTTCGAATTTTCTCATCTTTTTTGAAAACCAAAAATTCGAAAGTCCATGAAAATCAATGTGTTTCCTCGGTGAAAACATCAAACTGGCTAGGTGGATCTTTCATCATCAAAATAATGAATATTGATGAGGGTTTGCATCCTTAATGAACTCTGGAAGAACCGAGTGCTCACTTTGATAGTATTTCGATATGTATGCAACTTTGAATAATAAAAATGAGAGTCAAAACCCCTTTATAATAAATTATTTTACCTTAATTTTCTTGAAAAAGAGAGAATTTAAAATTCATAATAAATTATTTTACCTTAATTTTCTTGAACTTTTATGAATAACTTTGTGTATAAGTCCCCTTTCCCCTAGACGTCCATTTGAGGGGGACAAAACATAACTTTATTAAATTAAAATTCTAAAGTAAATATCTGAATGTTCACTTTATCACCTTGGTGTAATAATGTAATAATCCAAAACACTTTGTAGAAAGCATTGCCAAGACATCGAAATCTGAAACTGAACATGCTACGAAGGAACTGCATTGGAGAATAATGTCATGTGCCAGAACAGGCACTTCTTAAAAATAGTTGTGCCCTCCATGAACTATGGAGAACAACCTAGAAGGCCCAAAATGTTACAAAGAGCGTTACCGCAACCCTGAAAGCCAACTGAACTCCTAACCATCATTATTTGCAAAAGGAAACCCAAAACTGCGCTCTCCAAGAACATTGGAACTCTCCCAACTCATCTGGAAACCTCGAAAACTGGCCAATGCTCACAAAACAGTATGTTGTAAAAATGTGAACATTACATAATTGATGATGGGTATTTATAATTACTTATGGTGATACAAAAAAGAATGTTATTTTCCTGATCCCCAAGGTTTTTTTAGAAAGATATCTATGATAATTAGATGCATACTATGTGACACAATCCTTATGTAAGAAGTGATTGGGCAACTCTTGTTGACACCCACTATTGTAATTTTTTTCATCATTATTTGTATATGAGCAATAATAGTTTTTTTAGAAAGATATCTATGATAATTAGATGCATACTATGTGACACAATCCTTATGTAAGAAGTGATTGGGCAACTCTTGTTGACACCCACTATTGTAATTTTTTTCATCATTATTTGTATATGAGCAATATTTTTCTATTATTGAGAAATGACTTTGTCAATTTTGAACCTACTAATCTGGCCAGTTGTGGAACAGCAATCTGTTTGTCAGTTTAGTCTCTGTCAAGTACGGTGAGTTCTGATTTCCAGAGAATATTTCTGTTGTGACACTAACTTTTTTTTTTCTTGAATATTGGTATGGTCTGTCAGTTTTTCTGTGCCTCAGCCATTATTTGATCAGGTAAAGGGAACAATTTTGGATTTATGGTAATTTCTGATAAATTTCTATTTGAATTCCTTGTAAAGTTTAGTATGAGGTTGAAAGTTTTAGCTATAAAATGCAAATTTGTAGAAGTTAAGTATTCTTATTTTTTGCTCTCTCTTTTCCTTATTTTATTAAAAGTTGCTTGGAAGCTTTTGCTGAGGGATGTTTATTAAATTCATAGTGTATATTTGGGTTTGGATCTATTCTACTAGTTCATGGAGCTTGGCAACGATTGAATTTTGAAGGGGAACAGTATGGCTTCAAGAAAGGAAACAAAATTGTTCATTTGTTTTTTTTCGGGCGGTAAATTAGTATATTTTGTTAATAATGATTAAGTTTGCAGTAACAGTAAGAAACTCTGTATCAACCCTAGCTTTTCTACCTGTGCCATGGCAGTCTGTTTAGACAAGAGCCTTGCACAACATCAATCCTATCAAAACTGCTCTACCCCTAACCAGTACAGTACGCAGTGCATCAACCCTATCCATACAAAATTTGCCCCACTATTCTTGGCATATACACCGTACTTGTTCATTTACATCTATTTGGCAAAAAACAGAGTAACCTAAAAAACCTAAACACCATGGGTCAGCTGGACCAAAAACAGGGTGATGAGCCACCACGCTTCAGCTCCATCATCCTCATCCACGACCCCTTCCACCAGCACGTCCTCGTCCACGAGCACCACGGCCTCTGCTAGCCCTTTGATTCTCCATTTCAGTCCAATCACTTGCGAGTTGAAATCTGAACAGACTCTTGTCCATCTGCTCTCTTGGGATACCCACAACAATCACCAGTTCCCAGTCATGGATGAAATCCACAATGTAGCCCCGATACTTCTTTGCTTTTTCCCTCCGTTCAATTTTATTATCCAAAGCTCTCTCGAAAAGAAAAGGGTGGACATGGCGGGGATACCTTGGCATGGCAATCCAGTCTCCCCTTGCAGCAAAAAAACCTCATCCAGGTTTCACCAACGCCAACAGTTTGTCAAGCCCAACCCTCCATTCTGGCCATACACAACGTTCCGCAACTCTCTTCACCTCATCCTTCGAACTGAATTCCAATCCCCACGCACAAAAAAGGGATGAGATGTCCTTGTTGGTGCAGTATTTGAATTTTGATGCAATGAATTCAATCCCAAGCGAAGCTCTCACCAGAATCATGAAAAAAGGATCATTGGTTGCAAACACAATCTTCAGCCTCTCCTGTGAGATAGGTCCCCAAAACATCATTTGTTGTTTCAATACCTTGAAATTGAAATTTGCCTCCATACTGTTGTGTACATCATCCAATCTTCAAACACCCTACAGAGATAGAAAACCCTTCTATGAATAAACACCAGAACACTCTCAAACTTGATAATGAAACATTCCTTAATTGCCTTGCCACCATCTATCATCACGATGCACTGGTTTGTGTGTAATAAACACTGATCACTCCTATAGTATGCTACCTTGCCTTGTCATCATTGCCACCTTTTATCCGTGATGCCAAAATCTCAGGTAAATTCAAGTCAAATTTGTCTGCAAGGACATTGCTATTTTAGAAAGGGAGTCTGCCAATCCATTACCTTCCCTATATATATGGGACACAATGAAATTTTTGAAAAAAGTCAACTTTTGCCATATGATATTGATCACTTTATCTATCCTCCATGCCTGAGTTTTTCCATTTCTAATCGAATTGACAATCACATGTGAATCCCCTTCTAGATGGAGTTGTTCAACACATAGTTTCATTGCAAGATCTACTCCCAAAAGCGCTGCCTAGACTTCAGCCTCATTATTCATTCCTTCTACAAGCTTTTTGGTTTCTAGAGCAAGTATGTTACCTTTACAATCCCTTGCCACATATCTTGCACCAAAGGGGCCTGGATTACCCTTAGATGTCCCATTGAAGTTTACTTTGACCCATCCTTGATCCGGCTTACACCATTGCACCTCTGACCCATCAACACGTGCAGGATGAACCTCTAAAGACCCATTAATGGGCCAAAATTGTTCACTTGTTATATCAACATAGGTTATATGTTTCATTTGTAGAAAGTTGCTGGGCATCCTGTTATGATTTGAAGGATATAATGCAATAGGGTTTGTTGTCTATTTTCTTGACGTTTTATCCTTCTAAGCAAGATAGTGTTCAAGTGAACTTTAGAACTTTCGTAATTCACTTTTGTGGTCTCTTGTATTGCACAAGGCTTCTTTTAACCTAAATTCTATGCCAAGATTAGTCTTCTTGGAAGTTTTAACTCTTCACTACATAAAATGCACACACGCTTCACAATTGTGTATTCTGAAGCCTGAAGTCTTGTTAGTAGCCTTGAACCGTAATGTAAATCTATTTTTTCCCTTTAGTATCTGAATAATTTCTGGAGTTTTTAGGTTAAATGTGCAGGTTCTTGGCATTAGAGGACTCCTTTTCTTTGAGCCACAAAAATGATCCTTATGCCCCTTTGCAAGAACAGCTAAAAGAATGCTGAAAAACTGGTAGAAAAGATCCTCCAAGGACAGAAAGAAGATAAAAACATTCGTTCTGTCCAGGCTAAGGGAGAAAAGGAGGATAACTAAAATGAAGGCAAAACTCCAAAACGTCCCTTTGGATATGATTCCCAGTCATGTAAAATAGGACCATTTAGCTGTGTAATTTGTCAAGCTTTACTAAATGAGAGCAGCAAATGTGTACCATGTGGCCATAAATATTGCATGTAAGCTTAGTCTGTGTAGGAAGATGAAAGATCTAATATATTTTGACCGAATCTTGCTAATGTTGTTATTATGGTTGTTTGGTTGGCAATTTTTAATATAAATCCTCTGTTATGTTGCCGATAGTTACTTCAAAATCTCATCCAATGTTAGTCATGAACATTCTTTATTTTCTTTCCAGACTATGCATTTTGCACTTCAAGGATTGCCCCTCGTGTGGAGCAGACATTAATAAAGTTGAATCTGATCCTGATCTTCAAGCACTTGTTAACCAGTTCATTGAGGGCCATGCTAGAATCAAGAGAACAACATCCTATTTAGATGATACAAAGGAAAAAGAAGATAATGAACTGTGTAAGACTGTTATCTATGAGGATGTTTCTTTGGAAAGAGGCATCTTTCCAGTGCAGAGAGCTATGAGAGTAATTTTGAAATTGATGTTAATTTGGGGAAATTCAGAGTGCATGCCAACTAGGGCCACAATGGCTGAGCAAGGTCTTTTCTTTCTTTTAGCTGGCTCTAATAGGCCTGCTAATGTGTTTTCAGGTGCATTGCTTTCTGATCATATCTCCATTTGCACCTGTGTTGAATGGTCAACTCCTTGGTATGCGAACCTTATCTCTCAATTTTATCTAAATACAGGCAATCTTAACCATGAGTGAACTGTGTAGCATATCAAATGGGCTTTGCATCTTGCAGCCCATTCATTGGACATTGCTAAGTGGATTGAATGATGGATAATGCCTTTTTTTGTACTGCCACCTTACTTGAATTTATGGTAAGCAAGATTCCATCTTCACATGCAGAATTCAGGAAGCTATTACCTGAGAATTCTCCAAAATTTCTCTGTAGGAAGAGATTTCAGCATTCCACAAGATCCTGCAACTCCAAGCCGCTGCTTTACAGAACCTTCTCAAGATTGCTGAGGCTTATAAAGCCCATGGAACTTGACCTCGAGCCTATATGCATTGGCTTAAGATTGAGAACTGTGTTTCAAAGTAAAAGTTTTATCTTATTTGGTCTATCTGTCTGCCCATCTCTCTCTCTCTCTCTTTCTGAATACACACACACATGAGAGAGAGAGAGAGAGAGAGAGAGAGAGAGAAATTGGACAAAATGTAGAAAACTAAATACAGAACACAGCTGATAATTAGCTGGTAGGCTTTGTTAGTTCAAGCTTCAGCTAGAATATTCATTAGACGCCAGGATATTGTCATATCACTGTAACAGGAAATTGAATACCATTGAATTAGTGAAGTCCACCTTTGTTCTCTGACAAAAGAGAACAAATTTTTTTCTCACTCCCCTTTGGACTATTTTTGGAATCAATCTGCACCATACATGTCTGAAAATATTAGGTTGCAGGGACTGGTGATCCTTAGCACACATGTAGACTGCTTCTGCTTACTCCTGTACACATTTATTGCATGTGGCAGTATTGTAAGCCATTCACATATCTATAGCATTAGAGTTTGCCAACTACAATTAAGGGAAAAGTAATACTCTTTCTTTGAATTTGCCTAGATTGGCATAACCATTGCACATTCGTTTGGTACAAGTGCTTACTAATAATTCAATGTCAATTATCAAATGTTAAAGACAAATCAAAATAGTTTATACTAGTGCATTGACACATGTGAAGTCAATGGAAATCATCATCTTGATCTTCATCGGGATTATCAATGTCATCCACTGGTTTGTTGGAAGGACGAGTGGTGCTGGTACCACTCCCACAAGCCGTACCATACAAATGATGCTATGTAGCATCTCTGTACCCCTCATTTGTGGTTGAGACTAAGGACCAATGTTAGTTAGGGTTAGAACTTTACTTTTCTTTATATTATAAATTTTTGGGGTCCTAGAACAATTCTGCTTGGGTTTGCCTAGGGTGGAGGAAGAAAGAAGGTTGAAATAGCCTCAAGAAAGATAAGAGAGATGCCAGAAAAGGATGGAGAAGGCTAGGGAAGCCTCGGTAGAGCATGCCAAGAGGGTTGTTGCCAAACTTATTAAGAATCCACCATCCGAGGGGTAAATGGTTATTGCACTCCTCAATTACAACAATACATTTGAGTAATTAATTATGTGTATTATAAAAGCATAAGAGAATTTGACCAAATTGGCAGAATAGACGGAATAATATGATGAATTAAAGGAATCAATTAAGGAAGGGCTTTGAAGCAGCAGTGCATAGCCATCCCATGCAGCTATGCATTGCAAAGTCTTGCATTATCCATAAGCTGCCACCTTCCTTTCCAGGGAAATTAGTTTTCTCAAACCCATCAAACGTGGGTGAAATGAAATTGCAATTCGAAGGGAGATGAAATGGCATCTTGGTATAATTGAATTGGGAATTAAATTGTAAAAAGAACTTTTGAGTTCTGTGTGAATACATGCAGAAAAGTTGGGAGAAGAAAGATTATCTTTTTACTTCTCATTTTCTCTAGCTCTCGAAGGTAGACACTACTAATTGGGTGGAAAGAATGATCTGTAACTGTTATAAGGAATTTGGTGATAGGAGCTGGTCGTAAAGCACAACGAGTAGAGACTAGGTTCGAAAGGTGTAAAGTGTTTACAACTACAACTATTGTTGGTTTTCAGGCATGTAACTCAGGTTTTCTTGTCTTGAGAAGCATTTGTTTTCTGATACAAAGAATGGCATTCTTATTGAATGCATTATTTTTTGCTTTTGAAAACTATTTTCATGACCAGAGGAAAGGTCAATAGCTTTTCTTCTTTAAGCTTTCATAGTTTCCTTTAAACAAGAAATATAAATAATTTTTTGTATGTGAAGTTGTAGCTGTTTCTTAATTCAAGTTCTCTTTATGTATTGAACATACACTCCTTTCTTACTCCAGTTATGGGGCAGACCGAAATAAGAATTTGATCCTTTAAATTTGCAAACGACCTCCAAAACTATTAGTAGAAAGTATTTTAAGTTGATAATACATCTTCAAACATGTACCATAGTGGTGAAGATTGACATTAACAAAAGCTCTCTATTCTTTCTTAAGAAGTTATTGCATTCAACCCAGTGCACATTTACCGGTCTGAAATAAGTTGAGAAAGATATAAAATAGTATCTTGTAACTATGTTTATTCTTCTCATGCATTAACCAAAATGTTAAAGGAATGGATAGAAAAATAAGGAATTAGTAGTTATGTCTTGTTGTTTTCTGAGACAAGTCTTTAGAGGAAGAAATGAACTGAAATTAAACAACTTTATGATTTGAAACAATACTTGTGCATTGAAAGACCACTACAATGTTTTCTTGTATACTAGAGGTTGGATAAACAGTAAATCCTCTAGGGTTTGGAAACCCTAATAATGTTAAAGATTATTAGCTTGAGGTATTACCCATTATGAAAACACTCATGCTGATGGCACATGCATGTATGTAAGGGCATAGTTGCACGTACATGTATACGTGCATGGTGTCAAAAGCTTCTTGCTACTTAATTAAGTTCAAACAAATGTATTAAATTATAATAAGAATGGAAGATGTCTGTGTCATGTGAAATGGTAGAAAGTTGAACTAAGGATGATCTAAAGATGTACTATTTATCACTAAGCCTTGTTTAACCTCCATATCCTTTGACAGTATGCAGCTTAGAAATTCAAATAACCTAAGCCTTGCCAAGTTGGCATAATTTGAAATTTTTTCAAACAAGTTAAGTAGGGTGGTGAATACTGACTACACATTTAATTGTGCTTGCAACTATGAAAACCTCTATCCAAGGTGGCACTGAGTTTTGCATGTGTTCATCAATTCACATGATTTAGATACACTTCCTAGTCAAGCACCATACTAGTTAGCAAGTACCTATAGTGTGTGGCCGACTAGAGTTGTGTATGTTCAAAACACCAAGCTTAGATGACATTAGACCTAACACTTGTTTGCACCTAGTGAAAGGTAGGACCGCTACCAATAGGAAGGTGTGTGTGAGATGTCTAAGTCTGTTGTTGGAGGTAAAGCACCTTGATGATACTCTCCCTCTAGCGAGCATCTTGTGATACTTAAAGATTCTAAATTGGATTCAGATCATAGTAGATCCTAAACTCTTCTCTTGTTCTTTAAATTGCATGATGATAATTGTTAAAGATAGAGATAATGTTCATACTCTTTATTTCTTGTAATGTTAATTTAAGTTACTAATAGATTATACTAGTGGTAATTGATGCAGTATCTTTCAGTTTTTTTACAAAAAAAAAGCTCATCCTTTTGTTCACATTTCTAAATATATGATGTATAGATTATGTTTATTTTCTTACTAGTAGATTTTTCTTGTTACATATGATATCAGAGCTATTAGGGTCAACATTGAACTTAGGGGTTGCCACCTAGTAAAACTTAAGGTACAAAACTAAAACGGAGCATTTTGGTGATTCTAGGATGTGGATTTGAGATACTAAATGAAAAAGGGTTCATGATCCAGTATCTGTCTATGGAGGACTAGACTAAAATATGACTATTCATGCTACTCCCACCTCTTTCGACCCATAAACCCTAGCATAAGATATAAAACGACTTTGGAGGGAGATGTAAGTGGACAACTTTAGGAAAATAAGCAATTTAAACATCCATCATTTCTAAGCTCATATTGGACCTTGGACCAATCCCAGAGAACTGTTCAGAGGAAAGAGTTAAGTTAGAAGGGTCAAAAGATCACCGAATATCAACCTTGGGATAGATACTTGACCTTTTTTCTGACTTAGATGGGCAAGAGGAGTCCATCACTAGTAATTATAATAGCTCTTAGATAGAGCTTTTGCTTTGTATACAAAAAATAATAATGATGTACATTCAATAACTTTTTGGAAGTGATCAATAAAAGATATAGTTTTGTTGTCCCTGTAATATTCTGATATTTAAATTTCAGTAGAATGTAATATAAAGTAAATTTAAAATCAAATACTTTGATATTCATTCAGGACCCTAAAATATGAAAGAATGGAGAACACATGATATGACATTGGAGGGTCTGGGCCTACTGAGTCTCCGATGGAAAAATTGGATCAACTCCTTACTATGATGCAAGATACCCAAACCAAACTCCGAACCTTGGAACAACAAGTAAGTGGTTAGAATGAGACTAGGGAAGAGGAAGAAGAGTCCCATTTTAGGGAAAGTCTCAGTAGATGAGACCATACCACTCATAGTGATTATTGAGGAGAACACTCAGATACTCACACTCAAATTGAGAAGAGAAAACAAATAGCTTGTGAGATAACTGATGACATGAAAAAGATTAAGCCCTCTAAGTTTGAAGGCTCAATGTTAGGAGATGCCATTGAGTCTTGGTTGATGCAGATGGAAAAATATTTTGAGATAAGAAATAACTCAAAGATACTAAAGCAACATGGGGACCCTACCAGCTGATTGGAGAGACAGCCACCTGATGGGAGAATAATGAGGTCAATTTAGGCCTGAAATTAGTTGAGATTACATGGGAACAATTTGTGAGAATCTTTAGCCAAAGATGGCTTCTCCAACTATTTTTTGACAAAAAAAAATGGATTTTCAGAATCTCAGCAAGGTCAACTCTCAGTTAACAAGTGTTGGGAGAAATTTATCCACTTGTAAAATACATACCCCCATATCAAATGGATAAACGGTTTAGAGTCCAAAAATTTATTATGGGCCTTAACAACTGTATTGGAGTTGTAGATGTCCTTGGACCTAGTACCATGGATGAAGTGTATGAGAAAGTAATGAGACAAGAGAAGAGGCTTAGGAAAGATGTTGATATTAGGGAAAAGAGTAGAAAGAGGGTTAAGTGGATGCAACCTTCTCAGTCTTTCAAAAAGAAGGGCGAAAAATATGAGTTTAATGGGAGAAACAATAATGGGTAAAAAGGGAATAGAGACGACACCAAAGGGAATAAGAAAGGCTATAGCAATTACAAAAAGGAAAAGAAAATGTCAAACAAGGGCACAGAGAAGAGAGGGCCACTAGGAGGATGCTTCACATGCTGCAGTGAACATTATGCTAATCAATGCCTGACCAGGAATCAGGGAGGGCAGCAACAAAGAAATCCTTTACCATCCCAACAAGTTTCTTTTCAACAAAGAGCTCATATTGCATTAGAGAACAAACAAGCATGGTTTCAGATCATCCCAATAAAAACAATAGGTATGCTTTATGGGAACCCTGTAACAACACTTAATAGACACTAGAGCTACAGAATATTTTATTTCACCAAAGTTGTTAAGTAGATTTCCAAAAAGGGTTGGCTTCATGGCCAACTCTTGGATAGTAGAATATATAAACTAGTTGAGAGCTTGGATAGAATAGTGTCTATTTGAGGCTAGGGTTGAACTTCTTGGCTTCACAAAGGAAGTCAAATTATATGTAGCATCTTTAGGCTCATATGATATAATTTTAGGAATAAATTGGTTGTGGAAACATAGGGCAAGAGTGGATTGATTTACTAAAATAGTAGAATGCTTAGACAACTTTAGAAACATGGTGTATTTGTAAGGTGTCCAACATGAGGTCAAAGTATGGCAGCTCTCAGCTATGCAGTTGAACAAAGTGAAAGAAAAGGGTGTCAAATGTTTTCAGTAAGGATGGAAGAGCTAAATGAGTCTGGGGAAATTAGGTTGCATGACGACAGGATGATCTTTGAGACAACCACTCGAAATATTATCAAAGGAGACTAGTGAGTCAAAAGAATCCTTCAAAAATAATACCCTTATCTTCGAGATTACTAGGACATGTTTCCTTATGAACTACTAGTATTACTGCCAAAGAGTGCGATTTTTCTATCAATTTGGTGCTAGGAGCCAAGTCAATATCAAAAGCTCCTTACCGAATGACAACCGTCGAACTCATGGAATTAAAAGTACAACTACAGGAATTATTAAGGGGTTGATTTGATCTAGTTTGTCACCATGGGGAACACTAGTGTTATGTGTAAAGAAAAAGGATGGGACCTTCATTTATGTATTGATTACTAAATGTTAAATAATATGACCATAAGAAATAGGTATCCCTTATACATTTTGATAGTCGATTTGATCAAACGGTGGGGTTGTAGTATTTTCAAAATAGATTTGCAGTTAGGATACCGTCAATTATGACTTAGAGATAAAAATATCCATAAGGCGATGTAATGACCCTTACCAATAGGCCACTAAAAACCCCTAAAAAATGTAACTCAAAATGTAGATAGAAAATTATTTTGCAATATATGAGTTCGCTGTCCCAAAATTTCAGAATAATAGATAGCAACCAAATACCATCTAAAACACTATCAATGATGTAGGAAATTGCTCAAAACCATATGCCATTCATATATCAACAATTTGCAACAATGCCATACATATTTCAACCAATAATATGATCATCAAACCCTAGGTTTGCAATATAGTTAGACTGAAAATTACAATGTCCTTTCACTTGCAAAATCCTAGCCTTCCTTTGATACCAATAATGCCAAATGGCAAACAAAGACAAGTACAATGTAAAATAGTAAAGTGTTGAAGCTATACTTTGTACTCAGCTGAAAACATACATTTCTCAGAAAATATGTCAAATGCCAAATGAGAAGTGAGGAACCTGATTGTAGATGGCTACGATAATTTTTGCCAGTGCTGAAGATGCCAACACCCAAGCCAAAGTCACCCCAAATCTGAAAATGTACTTTCTTGCAGATTTTCAAAAATGTCTAGGAATTTTGAAAATTTCTTAAAAATAAATCATGGCATTTTGGGACTCCAAAATGCACCTATCTTTATCTCCTCGACGATAGAAATCCAATGCAAACATACCCAGACTGATATGCTGAGTAATGAGGAAGATATGAGCAAAAATGTGGTTCCAAAACCCTATCCTAAAATTCTGAACACTGAATTAGACTTGTAGCAAAAACTTTTTCGGATTGCTTTTTCGTTTTGCTTTTTCGGATTTGCTTTTTCGCTTTGCTTTTTCGGATTTGCTTTTTCGCTTTGCTTTTTCGGATCTGCTTTTTCCGACTACTTTTTCGGATCTGCTTTTTTGCTTTGCTTTTTCGGATCTGCTTTTTCGGACTGCTTTTTCGGATCTGCTTTTTCGCTTTGCTTTTTCGGATCTGCTTTTTCGGACTGTTTTTTCGGATCTGCTTTTTCGCTTTGCTTTTTCGGATCTGCTTTTTTTTCTCTTACAATCAAAAACTCAAACCCTCAGGTAAGTCTGAGGACTCCAAATAAGCTCAACTTGAAATGGCTGAATACCACTTCCAAAGTGCAACCCTTCAAAAGATATTTCACCTTCTCAGTTATGCAAATCCTTAAGAAACTCCGTTCCTAAAGATCAAATGACAATCTGCAAACCAAGATGGCACCACAAATGCTCAAAGAGAAAAGTAGTGTAAACTCAAGTCATGGGATGTCCAAATGAGAGGCCAAGCACTCTATTTATTTACTTTTCTAAGAAGCCACTAGAACTTCTAGAAGTATCCATAAAATATTCTTGTAAAATCCTTTTATAATGCACTTTTATATAAAAAGTAATTTTATAAAATAAAAAGTGCAACTCAACTCAAAATTATAACATTTTGGCCCCACATAACACATTATAATAAAAATATGATAAACACCATCTCTCCAAGAGCAAATAAGACCATCCAATCCCCAAATAATCATTAAAATGACTCTCTCACCAAAACCATTTGCCTACGAGAGTCCATGATAGGCAAATCCACTGAAAAATGACATGTCACTAAAGAGGGGACATGACAGTCCGCCCCTCCTGAAATTGCTTGCCCTCAAGCAATCTCAAAGCTGGGTGCTGCAAAATATCTTCTCCCTCCCATGTGGCATCCTCCTTAGGCAAATTTCTCCACTTCACCAAATACTCCTTGATGGTCCTCCTACGGAACTGCCTCTCTCTACTGTCAATGATGTACTCGGGAACAAGAACCAACTTCCCCTCATCATCCAATGGAGGAAGAACTGGTGAAGGCACAACATACTGACCCAACGCCTTCTTGAGGCATGACACATGGAAAACATTGTGTACCCTGCTATCTGTTGGAAGCTCAAGCTCATATGCCATCTCTCCAATACGCCTGATAATCCTGAAAGGACCATAGTACCTAGGCTTAAGCTTCTCCGACCCACTCTTCCCAAGAGTAGACTGTCTATAGGGCTGCAACATGAGATAAACCATATCACCAACCTCAAAACTCCTCTCTGTCCGCTTCTGATTTGCATACTGCTTATGCTGATTTTGTGCCCTGGCAATATTATCGCTGAGAGCATCAACAATGTCCTTGCTCTCCTGAAGCAAATCTCCAGCATGAGGAACTCTAACATCACTTATAAGTAAATCCAGAAAACTCGGTGCCTCATAACCATATAGTGCTTTGAAAGGAGTCATCTGAATAGACATGTGGTATGTGGTATTGTAGCAATACTCACATAGATAAATCCACCTAACCCATGCCTTCTGTTGCCCTGCCACATAGTTCCTCAAGTAGCCTTCCACCCACTTATTTACTATCTCAGTCTGCCCATCAGTCTGCGGGTGGTAACTGGTGCCAATCAATCCACCTGGATCCCAAATGTAGTCATGAACTTTACTGCTGTCAATCAACGCAGGCTCCTGCAATATCCTCTGCAATATAACCAAGAGGAATCCATAATCAAACTGACAAATATAGCTCAACCAAACTCCAAAATCACAACTGCCACAGTCAGGAACCCACGAGACACAAACTCTCAGAACATCAGAACCCAAGTAAAGTGGACAACTCAAACTGCCAACACAATAAATACCATCAACGCATCCCACTGGCCTATGCGGAATGTACAATCCAACTCTGCAACAATGGTGAACACTCCCGAATGGAACTGTACCAAGTATGGAGAATCCACACACTGTACAACTCCTGCAGTCAACACAACTCTGCAGATCACCGGCCACTGTCTCATAACCATAACTCCCATGCACCGCTAATGGCAAAAAGACATCACGAGATAAATAGCAAGAAATAGAACCCAAACCACATCTGCTTGCCATCAACTCCTCAACACAAGGATCAAAAGCAAACTGATGTACATACCCTGCAGTATAATGCTGATAAAAAGAACCAACCTCAGTCAACAGCTCACCATGCACAGGTGATACAACCCACTGCGGCTGATCACCAACTAAGTCAGGAGATGTCATAGCCAAAGGAGTAGAATCAATAACAACAACCGCTGAAGCATCACTCCCAAACTCCTACTCTAAGTCATGTATTATCAAGCTGTCAACCGCAGAACCTATCGCCATGTCATGCCCATCACAACTCTCATCCCGTGGCGTCAAACCATCCCATAACTGATGACAAGCACTAAGGACCAAAGTACATCTACATATCATCTTCTCATCAACATGGTCATCAAAGGTAAACTGGTGAGCATACCTCACAGTGTAATGCCGATAAGATGCGCCAATCTCAGTCAATGACTCAGACTGCAATCTAGATGAAACTAATTGCAACCGATCACTAACCAAGCTAGAACTGCCTACTACCTCCGAAGACATCGCCAAGGGAGTAGTATCACTAGCAGGAACCATGCCAACTGTCGGCTCACCAACATCACACATGATCTCTGATACAACATCCCTAGTCTCCGTGCCATCAGTAGTAGAGACCACCACCATGTCATGCATACCACAACAATCTGCTGCAGCACCCAACTCAACTGAACCTGACTCTAGTGGAAACGAACCCGATATGCCAATGCTAGTATCGAGGATGGATGCATCCCCATCTCCACTGTCTCTGACAATCTTGACCATGGACATCCTCGGATCACCAGACACCACAACCTGTGACTAAAAAAAATCTGGTAAAGACGACAGTCGCTCTAACTCCATGGTCACCTCAGCCAAATGAAACTGTGACTCCTCGAAAGCCAACTGTGTACTCTCAAGAATCTCAGAAGTCACCTCGAGCTGCTGAGTAAGCTCACTCACCTCATCTTCCTTGGTCAATAATGCATCGTACGCTGTACTGCCCCACTCCATAAGATAATCTCTGTCGGCTACCAACTGCATATAATTTTGTCTTAGAATCCAGATAGCCTCCCATAAAGAGTGGATCTCTATCAAGGAAAGATAACTGCCTCCCTGCTCATCACTAGTAGGAGAACCCCATCCATAAACTGCTAACAACTGACGAGCAACATCGAAATGCTGGCAAGCGATAGCAATGTCTCGCTCACTAACTCTCAACTGACTAGACACATGATGATGCTGGCTAGACTGTCTCCTACAATCCTCCTCTGACGCACTATCCAAAGGAGTATCCTCAAGGTTACTGGTCTCTAGAGTATTACCATCCATATCCTGTGAATCAACTCCAAAGCTCATATCAACATACGGAGTATCAAAAACTGTAGCGCCGCTGTCCAACTCCTCTGTACCAAAAGAAACTGCCGAGGAAACTAAGTCCTCAAAACTACCCACTGCATCCTCCTGGATGTCATCAATGCCAATACGATCCTGGGACTCATCTGTAAACACTGCCAAATATGAAAGATCATCAACACATTCCAGCAAGAATGGTTGACTGGAAATATGAACAAAGCCCAACACCGGTGTATAAAAACTAATACCGACATTGGACAAACTGCTGGCACAAGAAAGGACAACACCGTGCAATCTGCTAATCAAATCCATGATAGCACCCAAACAATCACTTCTACCAAAAAGTGATAAAGAACTCCAGTCAATTGAATCCCAAATGCCAATATAACAATCTCGAGTCCATATCCGTAAACTAGAATCAGCTGGTAACTCAAGCAAACTCCTCACCTAAGTAATATGACTAATACCAACTAACTCCACATACCTGTCTGACACTGTCCCTATATCCTAGATGTGAATGCCAGATGAACTCACAACATTATCAACGACCACATGTGATCTGCTTGCCGCAGAAAGCTGAGTATCAGGTGTGCAAGATGAAACTAAACTCAACTCCACGCCATGCTCATCCCCATGTATCTCCAAGTCCTGTAATGCCAATGGAATATTCACCAAAGAAGTTCGAGTGTCCTCAAGCTCGCGAGAAAGCCTGTCAACTTCCTCCTTCCTCCTCAAGGCATCTGAATAGTCTCCGGCAAGGCTAAGAAGATGGTCACGATTTGATACAAGATGTGAATAACTCAACTTCATCGTTCCCATCCATTCCCTAATCGCTTGTAAGTCAACACAAGAAGACTCTGCCTAAACTCCCTTATGTTTGCCCTGTAACTGAATCATCCGGATGTGATCCTCTATCATATCCTACATCCTATCATGATGAGATAATGAAGTCACAATACTGTCTTCGCTCACCTTCAGCTGGTTGAACAAATCATGCGAAGTACTACCAGCCTCAACCTCATGTGACGAAGCATCCAAATGTGCCTGGTACTCCCTCTCAGCAAAGTCATGAATACTCAATGTCTGCTCATCTCTACCAGGTATCTCACCATCGTGCGCAACAACATCCTCAAAATCATCATCTGAACCCTCTACGCTGTAGTCACTGCCTGTTGTAACCAAACCATCCTGAGTACCTGTGACATCAGTCTCTGGCAACCTGTATACAACTGTCTCAACTTGAGTATCAAGTTGACAGTTACTATCCATCAGCGTAATATCCTTCACCACTTCTTCCTATGGATGAATAGGAATTGAAACCTCTGCCCGGCTGCAAGCTAATTTCTCAAACTCCTCATGCAAGTTCCTGGTAATTGTGTCATCTGCCCTGTGAGAAGATCTGCCAAATAGAAATCCAGTCAACTTATCCACCTTAGCTGGGTCGGACAACATGTCATTCATCATACGGTGGCGCTTAACCAACTGTTCAGACATGTCATGGCTTATTTTCTTAAGTTCATCTCAAATGTCTAAATAACCATCCTTTCTACTGTTCCGACTCTGGATCTTCCTACTTTGTCTATCAGCTATCCAAGATCATGTCCTCTGAGACTTTGTACTATACCTGTCAATTCTGGATAAAGTAGAGTGCTGATCACTCATACAAGACGGCTCTTACCCAACAGGATGGCAAGAAAATCGCTCTGATACCACTGTAATGACCCTTACCAATAGGCCACTAAAAACCCCTAAAAAATGTAACTCAAAATGTAGATAGAAAATTATTTTACAATATATGAGTTCGCTGTCTCAAAATTTCAGAATAATAGATAGCAACCAAATACCATCTAAAACACTATCAATGATGTAGGAAATTGCTCAAAACCATATGCCATTCATATATCAACAATTTGCAACAATGCCATACATATTTCAGCCAATAATATGATCATCAAACCTTAGGTTTGCAATATAGTTAGATTGAAAATTACAATGCCCTTTCACTTGCAAAATCCTAGCCTTCCTTTGATACCAATAATGCCAAATGGCAAACAAAGACAAGTACAATGTAAAATAGTAAAGTGCTAAAGCTATACTTTGTACTCAGCTGAAAACATACATTTCTCAGAAAATATGCCAAATGCCAAATGAGAAGTGAGGAACCTGATTGTAGATGGCTGCGATAATTTTTGCCAGTGCTGAAGATGCCAACACCCAAGCCAAAGTCAACCCAAATCTGAAAATGTACTTTCTTGCAGATTTTCAAAAATGTCTAGGAATTTTGAAAATTTCTTAAAAATAAATCATGGCATTTTGGGACTCCAAAATGCACCTATCTTTATCTCCTCGACGATAGAAATCCGATGCAAAAATACCCAGAATGATATGCTGAGTAATGAGGAAGATATGAGCAAAAATGTGGTTCCAAAACCCTATCTTGAAATTCTGAAAACTGAATTAGACTTGTAGCAAAAAAAATTTCGGATTGCTTTTTCACTCTTCTTTTTCGGATTTGCTTTTTCGCTTTGCTTTTTTGGATCTGCTTTTTCGCTTTGCTTTTTTGGATCTGCTTTTTCAGACTGCTTTTTCGGATCTGTTTTTTCGCTTTGCTTTTTCGGATCTGCTTTTTTTTCTCTTGCAATAAAAAACTCAAACCCTCAGGTAAGTCTGAGGACTCCAAATAAGCTCAACTTGAAATGGCTGAATACCACTTCCAAAGTGCAACCCTTCAAAGGATATTTCACCTCCTCAGTTATGCAAATCCTTAAGAAACTCCGTTCCTAAAGATCAAATGACAATCTGCAGACCAAGATGGCACCACAAATGCTCAAAGAGAAAAGTAGTGTAAACTCAAGTCATGGGATGTCCAAATGAGAGGCCAAGCACTCTATTTATTTACTTTTCTAAGAAGCCACTAGAACTTCTAGAAGTATCCATAAAATATTCGTATAAAATCCTTTTACAATGCACTTTTATATAAAAAGTAACTTTATAAAATAAAAAGTGCAACTCAACTCAAAATTATAACATTTTGGCCCCACATAACACATTATAATAAAAATATGATAAACACCATCTCTCCAAGAGCAAATAAGACCATCCAATCCCCAAATAATCATCAAAATGACTCTCTCACCAAAACCATATGCCTACGAGAGTCCATGATAGGCAAATCCACTGAAAAATGACATGTCACTAAAGAGGGGACATGACAGGCGACTTTTAGAACTTGGTAAGGGCTTAATGACTTTTAGACCTTTTGAGAATGCACTACATGGATCAACAATCAATAGTACAAGTGGGAAGACTATCTACCCTTAGTTGAATATCTATACAACTCCTATTAATCAGCTATTAAGATGGTACCATTTGAGACATTATATGGAAGGTGTAGAACTCATATCAGCTAGGATAAGTTGGAAGAATGGATAACCCTCGGTTTTGAGATGTTCTCAGAAATAGAAGAACAGGTCAAGCTAACCAAAAAGAGATTGGTAGAAGCTAACAATTGGTAGAGATGCAGAGCAACTCTTGGACAGTAGAATATGTAAACCAGTTGAGAGCTCGGGTAGAACAGTGTCTATTTGAGGCTAGGGTTGAGCTTCTTGGCTTCACAAAGGAAGTCAAATTATATGTAGCATCTTTAGGCTCATATGATATAATTTTACGAATGAATTGGTTGTGGAAACATAGGGCAAGAGTGGATTGATTTACCAAAATAGTAGAATGCTTAGACAACTTTAGAAACATGGTGTATTTGTAAGGTGTCCAATATGAGGTCAAAGTATGGCAGCTCTCAGCTATGCAATTAAACAAAGTGAAAGAAAAGGGTGTCAAATGTTTTCAACAAGGATGGAAGAGCTAAATGAGTCTGGGGAAATTAGGTTGCATGACGACAGGATGATCTTTGAGACAACCACTCGAAATAAAATTAGGGGAGACTAGTGAGTCAAAAGAATCCTTCAAAAATAATACCCTTATCTTCGAGATTACTAGGACACGTTTCCTTATGAACTACCAGTATTACTGCCAAAAAGAGTATGCGAATTTTCTATCAATTTGGTGCTAGGAGCCAAGTCAATATCAAAAGCTCCTTACCGAATGACAACTGTTGAACTCATGCAATTAAAAGTACAACTACAAGAATTATTAAGGGGTTGATTTGATCTAGTTTGTCACCATGGGGAACACTAGTGTTATTTGTAAAGAAAAAGGATGGGACCTTTGTTTATGTATTGATTACTGAATGTTAAATAAGGTGACAATAAGAAATAAGTATCCTTTATCACGTTTTGAATATCTGTTTGATCAAATGGTGGGGTAGTAGTATTTTCAAAATAGATTTGCAGTCAGAATACCACCAATTATGACTAAGATATAAAGATATCCATAAGGTGGCTTTTAGAACTTGATAAGGGGTTTATGTCTTTTAGACCTTTTGAGAATGTACTGCATGGATCAATAGTACATGTGGGAAGACTATCTACCCTTAGTTGAGTATGCATACAACTCCTATTAATCAACCATTAAGATGGCACCATTTGAGACATCGTATGGAAGGCATAGAACTCATATCAGCTAGGATAAGTTGGAAGAATGGATAACCCTCAGTCCTGAGATGCTCTCAGAAATAGAAGAACAGGTCAAGCTAATTAGAAAGAGATTAGCAGAAGCTAACAATTGGTAGAGAACCTATGCAAATGCAGAGCAAGCACCAAGACAATTTGAAGGAGGAAAATACTCGTGAGAGTCAAACCACAAAAAAATGCCATTAAATTTGGAAAATCTTTGAAACTTGCACCAAGATATGTTGGACTGTTTGAGGTCTTAGAAGTTGTCAACCTGTTCGCATACAAAATTGCTCTACCTTCAACTCTTGCCTAATTGCATGATGTATTTTATATATCTTATCTTAAAAAGTATATATCAAATTTTGAACACATGATTGACTAAAATTCCTTCACTAATACATTTAGGGGCATTTTGCGACGGCTATGTGTCACAATTGCAACGGCTATGTGTCGCAATAGCGACACCCATAGACGTCGTAGTTTTTTAGTCGCAAATTGCGACGTCTATGGGTAGCCGTCGCAATTGCGACGCCCTCCCATCGCAATGTTGCCCCTTTACCCATTCTAGGCCTCTACCACATTGTGACGGCAGGGCGCCGCATTACGACGGGCGCCCGTCGCAATTGCGACGCCCGTGGGTGGATTAAAAAAAAAATTATTTAATACATTGCTAATGAACCACATTAATGCTTTTTTCTTTCAACAAATGAGGACACTCACTGTAAAGACAACATGATAATGTACACTCACTGTAAGGACAGTCACAAATGAGGACATCTCACAGTGACTGTCCCTTGTGTAATTGCCACTTGAATGTATTGCTATTCAGCCACATTAATGCTTTTCTTCTTCAACAAATGAGGATAGTCACTCTAAAGACAACATGATAATGTACACTCACTGTGAGTGTACATTATCATGTTGTCTTTAGAGTGACTATCCTCATTTGTTGAAGAAGAAAAGCATTAATGTGGCTGAATAGCAATACATTCAAGTGGCAATTACACAAGGGACAGTCACTGTGAGATGTCCTCATTTGTGACTGTCCTTACAGTGAGTGTACATTATCATGTTGTCTTTACAATGAGTGTACATTATCATGTTGTCTTTACAGTGTCAATAAATGCATTATTACTTAAACTGAAGAGTACTCTAAAAAATATGTCATTGTGGAGTTCTGATTGCTTCCAATTTGATATACGCTTGTTCTACTTATGTATCCAGCATCATGTAAGAAAAGTTGATGCTTTTAAAATAGATTCATTTAGCCATGAAATGCCTGTGCATGTTACATACAAGATTCGAAGGCCCAAAACTGATTACTCATTATAATTCATGTACAGAATGATAATCAACCACAACGAGGCATGCGTAGGCGCTGCTTAGATTTTGAGGCATCAGAAGCTCGCAGAAGAAACTTGACCAATGGCTCATGGAATGCAACATACTTATTGCCTAAAACAGGAACATTGGTAACCACAGATGATGGTTCTGAAAAGAACACTTCACCATCAATGTCACGTGAGGGAACTGCAATTTCTGATGGCAAGAAACTTGTAGTATATAAGAGAGATGCAGGTACAGATGCTGGGAGAAGTTCCCAATCTTTATCTGTTGGACAGTTTTCATCTTGCTCTTATAAAACATCTGAGGGTAACTCAGACAAGTCTGACAGCTCACTTAGAAATTATGGGCATTCTTCTATGTCAGTGTGTATGCCAACTGGGATTGGTTTGCATTTAAATAGCCTTGCCTCTTCAATGTCATTAAATTATGGAACTGGGCTGCTAACAACTTCAAAGGGAGCTACTGGCATGCAGGGAATGCTGACTTTGTCTGGAGTGAAGGAGGCTCCTGGTGACAGTCGAACAAGTTCTTTACTTCCTGTAAGCTCAGGTGGAAATATTTCAGTATCAACAAATACAAGCATGGCTCCTGGAATGCTTGTGTCAGTTGTGGAAAAGACTAGAATTGATCAACAGGAGGTGCAGTCTTCTAGAAACACACAGATTGGAGTCACAAAGTCCACTACATGTTTCCGATCCCTAACAGTTGGCATAAAGCCATTGCAATGTAGGCAACCTTTTAAAACTGAATATATGAACTCAAGTCCACTTGACAAGAAGAGGCCAGCGCTACAAGATATTTCTCGACAACCTGGATTTGGTATAGGGGAAGAGTATAATCAGAGCAGTCCTAAGAAGAAAAGGTAATTGTAGGATTTTATCAACTTTACAGAGATTTGTCTTCATTTGTAATGCTTTGTTGTCTGGATAATTTTGAATTCACTTTTGCATCCTTTTCTTTAGCTTTGACTTTTTCTTTGAATGCCCAGAAGAAAGTCTGCCACGACTGGGGATAAAGAAGGCTGCAAACGTTGCAATTGTAAAAAGTCAAAATGCCTTAAATTGTGAGTCTTTGTGCACTAGAGTGGGTTTATTATTTGGTTCCTATGTCTTTTCTATTTGTCTCGGAACTTGAACATTGCTATGAAGGTCTATGTGTTAGCACTTAAGAAAATCAAATTGCAATCCAGAACATTCTACGTACCTCTTAGATGCAGCAGATCAGATAATTAAATAAATAGATGTTTTTTGATTTTTGCATTTCAATTCATGTATTGACATGACTAGATTTATAGTTTTAATTTAAATGAAATTCTTACTAGTACTCTTGCAGGTATTGTGAGTGTTTTGCAGTAGGAGTATACTGCGTTGAGTCCTGCACATGTCAAGAGTGCTTTAACAAACCCGAGTATACAGATATGGTTGTTGGCACACGCCAGCAGATAGAATCACGCAATCTGCTTGCTTTTGCTCCTAAAATTGTTCATGGTGCTGACTCTCCACCAACTAATGGGGTGAGAAAATACTGAGAGGTTTTCCTTTGTTCTGGTGTTTTCTCTTTATAGTATCACTATTACTTAACTATCTATGGAGAGTTCTTATCTTTCTCGCTATCTTACTTCAACAGAGAGAGTGCACCGAGACTCCAGCATCGGCAAGGCACAAAAGAGGCTACAATTGTAAGAAATCAATGTGTCTGAAGAAATACTGTGAATGCTATCAGGTAGATATCTTCAATTGATTGCTTAATTTAAGGTTAAAGGCTGGAGAGTAGTTTATGTGTATTCTGATTAGTGCTCGTATCTTTTATTTTAGGCAGGGGTTGGCTGCTCAGATGGCTACAGATGTGAAGGTTGTAAAAACACGTTTGGCAAGAAAGAAGGTATCCGGTCACTTTTTTCAAATATCGAATGCATCATATTATCTCAATATATACATGAACGATAATACAAATATTGAATGCATTATATTCTGTCATTCTATACATGTACGACGATTCAAATATCAAGTGCATTATATTATCTCAGTCTATACATGAATGATAAATTTCATTTGCAACTTGTATAGGAGGATCAGATGACATAGAAGACAAAGAATCTCAGGATGAGGTATGGGAGAAGGCTATATCAGAGGAAAAGCTAGGGCTTTGTTACTGTCCCTTGTGACAGTAACAAAATTTGATGAAAATAATTTTTGTTTCACTCAACTTTGACATTCACAACTTCCTCTTTTATTATAATAAGAAAAAATACAGTGACTTTAGAGAAAATAATGAAACTAATACAATTGCAATACAGTGGTATTTAGAACAAACAGAGCTTCACAACCATCAAAGAAGAAAAAAGCACATGCATATATCGAGTACTCCTCAATCAAAGAGATAGAGAAGAATTCAAAACATACCCAGACTGAACATGGCCATACCAAGACCAGCATCAGACAATATTCTTATTGACTGCTCTAGGATAGCTGGCATTTCAACTTTCCATCTGCAAAATAGATTATAAAAACATGAAAATATATCAGAGATGTTTGATATTGATACAAAACAACACAAATTCATTTCTTCGTACACCTGTATATCATAAAAATCCTTGCACACTTCGAAAAATTGTATTGCCTTTTACTTACTCAAAAGTAATTTACATAAAGCAGTCATTTGATTAACATGGATCCTAATATTCACAAGTACATGGTCATGTGCTCCATCGTAGCATCTTATAGATTTAGATCTGTTCTCTGAAATAATTCAATGTTTTGTTTACAATCCACAAAAGAAATATTTTCCCTCGTCTACTTAATCCTAAACAAAAGGCCATATAGCAATATAGATAGAACTATATAACAGAAACCATAAACAATGGTAACCTTAGCAGTAGCAAGAAATTGTTGCAAAAACTTTACCTTATCATACCCAGATTGTTGCTTTGCCTGGCAGAGGGAAATTTGATCAGTAAAATTGACACAGAGTATGCTGTCTCCATTGTCATGCTGGATAACAAAACACCAACTTTAATGGGCATGTACTGTCCCTTGTGTAATTGCCACTTGAATTCATTGCTATTGAACCACATTAATGCTTTTTTCCTTCAACAAATGAGGACAGTCACTGTAAAGACAACATGATAATGTACACTCACTGTAAGGATAGTCACAAATGAGGAAATCTCAGAGTGATTATCCCTTGTGTAATTGCCGCTTGAATACATTGCTATTGAACCACATTAATGCTTTTTTCCTTCAACAAATGAGAACAGTCACTGTAAAGACAACATGATCATGTACACTCACTGTAAGGATAGTCACAAATGAGGAAATCTCAGAGTGACTATCCCTTGTGTAATTGCCGCTTGAATACATTGCTAATGAACCACATTAATGCTTTTCTCCTTCAACAAATGAGGACAGTCACTATAAAGACAGCATGATAATGTACACTCACTGTAAGGACAGTCACAAATGAGGACATCTCACAGTGACTGTCCCTTGTGTAATTGCCACTTGAATGTATTGCTATTCAGCCACATTAATGCTTTTCTTCTTCAACAAATGAGGATAGTCACTCTAAAGACAACATGATAATGTACACGGGCTGTAAGTGTACATTATCATGTTGTCTTTACAGTGACTGTCCTCCTTCAAGTGGCAATTACACAAGGGACAGTCACTGTAAGACAACATGATAATGTAGAGAAACATTGTCATTTGTATTTTCAACAGCGCCGAGAGAGATTCCCTCCGTGAAATCACAGCTACAATTTCTGAGTACGTTGGGTTTATTTTTCTTTTGTCATTATTATGTAATCTCGTATTCAGCTGTTACAGAGCTAAAATACCCAGAAATGAGGACATATCTGTGTTGAATTTATTGTTAGCGGCTTTGGTTATTTAGAAGTTTAATTTTATTTGTTCATCTTTCAAGCACAAACGTTTTGTGGACTGTAACGTCTTCATTGTTTCGGGTATGCAATGAAACAGCCCTAACTTGCGACTACCTTCACGGTACTTGTGTACATTATCATGTTGTCTTTACAGTGACTGTCCTCATTCAAGTGGCAATTACACAAGGGACAGTCACTGTGAGATGTCCTCATTTGTGACAAGGACAGTCACACATGAGGACATCTCAGAGTGACTGTCCCTTGTGTAATTGCTACTTGAATGTATTGCTATTCAACCACATTTATGGGCCCATTTGGACCACAGCACATAGTAGCATCTACAGAGAAGAATATCCCAGGTGTAACGAGTTGTAAGAATATACCAACAGTTCTAAGAAGTTCCCTAGCACATAGTAGCATCTATAGAGAAGAATATACAACATGAGGGCAGCCACTGTAAAGACAACATGATAATGTACACTCATTGTATGTGTACATTATCATGTTGTCTTTACAGTGACTGTCCTCATTCAAGTGGCAATTACACAAGGGACAGTCACTGTGAGATGTCCTCATTTGTGACAAGGACAGTCACACATGAGGACATCTCACAGTGACTGTCCCTTGTGTAATTGCCACTTGAATGTATTGCTATTCAACCACATTTATGGGCCCGTTTGGACCGCGGCACACAGTAGCATCTACAGAGAAGAATATCCCAGGTGTAACAAGTTGTAAGAATATACCAACAGTTCTAAGAAGTTCCCTAGCACATAGTAGCATCTAAAGAGAAGAATATGGGTCAACGAGGTTGACTTCAAAGCCATGCAATCTAATGGTAATAGTAATATCATAATTTGACATACTATCAGAAATACTTCCTAAATAGACTATTCAATCTTATAAGAGATGGATTCATGAGAACTATTATTTATGAAATATGAGTCAATGACTTTAATTAAAAAAATTACACAATCTAATTCTTGTAAAAATATCAAAATTTGACACATTGAAAATACCTTCCAAAAGTATCATTAATTGATTAATATGAATCACTACTCATGAAATATAATTTTATAAACCTAATCTAAAAACTACACAATAAAAATCTTAATAGCAATATTGTAAGAAACTATTCCCAAAAGCAAGCCTAACAAAATTTGATGAAAATAATTTTTGTTTCACTCAACTTTGACATTCACAACTTCCTCTTTTATTATAATAAGAAAAAAAATGTCTTTTTAGATATACCTCATGAACCATACTCGAATAATCTATCATTTTTCTTCTCAAAAACATATTTGCAAAGCCTGCTTCTTTTACTTGTTTGTACTTTTATCTCTCTGATGGAAAGGGTTCCTTCAGGACACATTTTTCCAAGTTCACTGCTTGAGATATTTGAGGAGGGTTCCCCTGCTTGAGTATCCATCCAACCCATATTCGAGTAGTTCTACAATTGCACAGTCTAAATTAATAATACTGACAATTGAATGACGAATGATGATACATAGAATTGATATAAACTAATCCTAAAAACACTAAAACATTATTAATATATTTATATTTCATAAATAAAATTGATATAAAAGATCTGGAAAGATACATTAAAAAATAGAAAAACAGTAATTTATAATAGAAGGAAACTTAAATTGCTATTTAAAAAAAAAACAAGTCTTAAATCTTATCATTTTGTTTCATTATCATCCATAAGTACACACCTCTAGCATAATAATTATATTTTACCACCCATAAAATGAAAAAAAGATTTTCACAAGAGAAATTGAAGCTAGATTATAAAAATGAACCATCTTATTGGAAACTGGAACTGTTATCATACCCAAAAGGACTACAAAATTTCACCTTATCATACCCAGATTGTTGCTTTGCCTGGCGGAGGGAAATTTGATCAGTAAAATTGACACAGAGTATGCTGTCTCCATTGTCATGCTGGATAACAAAACACCAACTTTAATGGGCATGTACTGTCCCTTGTGTAATTGCCACTTGAATGCATTGCTATTTGATGCAGGGGCATCCCTAATGCAAGCCAAAGACACCATGATTGAAGGAAGTTTCCATGAAGCCAAGGAGTCAAATCCTATCAATTGGAACATAAGATTTTCACCTTGGAGCTTTGAAGGATTGACTGGTGAAAGGTCCTTTTGATTGACAAATCAGAGTCTTTTTGAATGACAAATCAGAGTCTTTTTGAATGACAATAAATTAGAATAGGAGTTTTAGATGTTTTCTTGGTTTGTAATAAATATTAAGGATTGATTTTATTTCCTTATAAACATCCACTTGTTGCACACAAGACCCCTTGGTGACTTATAAACCTTGGGCATCTTTTGAGTCCTTGGATGAAATGAGCATAGTAAGTGTTTATTAGGTGTCTTTTAGATGTTGTTAAGAAGTTTGAAGGTCCAAAATAACTTTAATAAGGTTCCTAAAGTTTCACAACACATTTTTAACCTTCTCGGTAAAGTTGTTTGCAAAGTTGTAATGCAACTTTAAAAGTTGCTTAGCAAAGTTGACATTTGTTGGATAAACTGTTCTAACCACCTAGATGGTTGAACCAACATTTGGAGAGCCTATTTTAGGCTTCAAATGGTCGAAGACAGACAGAGAACTAGTATTGTAATCATTTTGCTTTCATAAAAAATAAAAATAACCCTGTTTTAGTGCATTTCTGGTGAAAAACGAACTCTGTACGGCTGTACAGATGGTGGTTGGATGATAAAATTTTCCTGGAAGTTGTAATAGTGACATCTGATGCTTTGGAAGTTGGTTTGATTGATTCTCTTTGTTTTATATCTAAGTTATTTCAAATTTTCTGTGCATTGTTTACAAACCCTCATTTTCAGGGTTTGACTGATGTAAAGACCTTAACTCACGTTTCAACCATTGGAATTCCTTCTTCCTTGGTGGAATGAGAGTTAAGGATGTATATTTGTATATTCTAAAAGCCCTGAGGCAGGGGGTTGCATCTGCATTTGTTGAGAGCGAGCCCTAGATCAAAAACTACCATGTTTTTGGCTGGGAAGATGGTAATCAGATTAAAATCAGAAGCTTGCATCGTATTGAGGACTTGAAAACTTGTGCATTCTTGTTTATCTAGATCAGGAGAACACTCCAAAACTCTGATCTTGGTTTCATACACCCATTTTTAATGCTTTATTTTGGAACCCACACCTAAAAGCATGCATTAGGTCTGCGGACTCAATGAAGACATTGATATGCTGGAGTGGAGTCAGGGTCTGGGAGTTGGTGGTCTGTTAGAAATCCAAAAAGGATACTCAAAAAACATATAACTTCTTAGAGTCCTTTGGCAAGTTGCAGAGTTATGGCTGCAGAGCAGGTTTGGGAGACCTACTAGGGTCACTAGGTCAGTTTGTTATTTTGATGTCTTGGGTTGTTTAGATCACAACCAATGTATGATTCTTGTTATTTAGATGATATCTAAGGGGTTTCTAAGTTTTGCTGCAGGAAGTAAGATCTAGAACCTTAAAAGTCTCTTTTGATAGAAAATCAGGGAACTTGTCCCTAAAAGGAAATTTGTTTTGAATGGGATTGAGTCCATAAGTTGTTGTGTGATCCTTGAAACCTTCAAATTCATTACTTTGCAGAGTTTAAACATTAACCTATAGAAATCAGAGCCTAATTGATTAGTTGAGTCATTTTGGTGTCTTGAAGTGGGTTGGGACATAGATCCAAGTTTCTTGCTGACTACTCTGCATCACTATTGAACCACATTAATGCTTTTTTCCTTCAACAAATGAGGACAGTCACTGTAAAGACAACATGATAATGTACACTCACTGTAAGGATAGTCACAAATGAGGAAATCTCAGAGTGATTATCCCTTGTGTAATTGCCACTTGAATACATTGCTATTGAACCACATTAATGCTTTTTTCCTTCAAGTGGCAATTACACAAGGGACAGTCACTGTGAGATGTCCTCATTTGTGACAAGGACAGTCACACATGAGGACATCTCACAGTGACTGTCCCTTGTGTAATTGCCACTTGAATGTATTGCTATTCAACCACATTTATGGGCCTGTTTGGACCACGGCACACAGTAGCATCTACAGAGAAGAATATCCCAGGTGTAACAAGTTGTAAGAATATACCAACAGTTCTAAGAAGTTCCCTAGCATATAGTAGCATCTACAGAGAAGAATATACAACATGAGGGCAGCCACTGTAAAGACAACATGATAATGTACACTCATTGTATGTGTACATTATCATGTTGTCTTTACAGTGATTGTCCTCATTCAAGTGGCAATTACAGAAGGGACAGTCATTGTGAGATGTCCTCATTTGTGACATGTCCTCATTTGTGACAAGGATAGTCACACATGAGGACATCTCACAGTGATCGATTGTCCCTTGTGTAATTGCCACTTGAATGTATTGCTATTGAACCACACTAATGCTTTTCTTCTTCAACAAATGAGGACAGTCACTCTAAAGACAACATGATAATGTACACTCACTGTAAGGACAGTCACAAATGAGGACATCTCACAGTGACTGTCCCTTGTGTGATTGCCACTTCAATGTATTGCTATTCAGCCACATTAATGCTTTTCTTCTTCAACAAATGAGGATAGTCACTCTAAAGACAACATGATAATGTACACTCACTATAAGTGTACATTATCATGTTGTCTTTACAGTGACGGTCCTCCTTCAAGTGGCAATTACACAAGGGATTTGTGTTTTCATTTTTGTTTTCAACAGCGCCGTAACCCTCCGCGAAATCACATCGGGATATAAGGGCAAAAAAAACAAGAACGTTGTCATTTGTATTTTCAACAGCACCGAGAGAGATAAACAAACTTAAAACTCAGACTTAAGAAAGATGAAGGCAATGCTTCAAAAGGTCGATGCCCTAAACACGGGAAAACACAATACCACCATTAAACGATGCCCTAGTCACCGTATTAATGCTGCCAGCTCTGTACCAGTATGTTGACTGCTCACTTTCATCCTGTGATAAAGGTAACTGCATTAATCATACTTGAAATGGCAGCATACGAACTAAAGCTACTGTGTGTCGTGGTCCAAACGGGCCCATAAATGTGGTTGAATAGCAATACATTCAAGTGGCAATTACACAAGGGACAGTCACTGTGAGATGTCCTCATGTGTGACTGTCCTTGTCACAAATGAGGACATCTCACAGTGACTGTCCCTTGTGTAATTGCCACTTGAATGAGGACAGTCACTGTAAAGACAACATGATAATGTACACAAGTACCGTGAAGGTAGTCGCAAGTTAGGGCTGTTTCATTGCATACCCGAAACAATGAAGACGTTACGGTCCACAAAATGTTTGTGCTTGAAAGATGAACAAATAAAATTAAACTTCTAAATAACCAAAGCCGCTAACAATAAATTCAACACAGATATGTCCTCATTTCTGGGTATTTAGCTCTCTAACAGCTGAATACCAGATTACATAATAATGACAAAAGAAAAATAAACCCAACGTACTCAGAAATTGTAGCTGTGATTTCGCGGAGGGAATCTCTCTCAACGCTGTTGAAAATACAAATGACAACGTTTCTCTACATTATCATGTTGTCTTTACAGTGACTGTCCCTTGTGTAATTGCCACTTGAAGGAGGACAGTCACTGTAAAGACAACATGATAATGTACACTTACAGTGAGTGTACATTATCATGTTGTCCTTAGAGTGACTATCCTCATTTGTTGAAGAAGAAAAGCATTAATGTGGCTGAATAGCAATACATTCAAGTGGCAATTACACAAGGGACAGTCACTATGAGATGTCCTCATTTGTGACTGTCCTTACAGTGAGTGTACATTATCATGTTGTCTTTAGAGTGACTGTCCTCATTTGTTGAAGAAGAAAAGCATTAATGTGGTTCAATAGCAATACATTCAAGTGGCAATTACACAAGGGACAATCACTGTGAGATGTCCTCATGTGTGACTGTCCTTGTCACAAATGAGGACATCTCACAATGACTGTCCCTTGTGTAATTCAAGCGGCAATTACACAAGGGACAGTCACTGTGAGATGTCCTCATTTGTGACTGTCCTTACAGTGAGTGTACATTATCATGTTGTCTTTAGAGTGACTGTCCTCATTTGTTGAAGAAGAAAAGCATTAATGTGGTTCAATAGCAATACATTCAAGTGGCAATTACACAAGGGACAATGTCATGAGCCGTGACATATTGAACTTAGTATAATAATAAAATGATTAGATGATATATAATAATCTATTATTAACGGTATATAACAATAATATATAATTATTATCAAAAGATAATAATAATATATAGTTAGCATAATAAGTAATATGTTAATTAAATAATATTAAAATATTAATAAATAATATAATTATGATTATAATTATAATATAAATTAATAATAAATAATTATTAATAAATTATATATATTATATTATAATAATATATTAAGTAATAATATTAAATCAATTATTGATATAATAATTTTAATATATAAATAATATTAATAAACCTCTCAATATAAAACAATATGTTATCACTATAATAATATTTATTATAATATTATTAATATTACTAACATCATTAATTATAATATTTAATAATAACAATAACATTAATAATAATAATAATAATAATAACGTTTAAAGCAATATCGAATATCTGTAATCGATATACATCTACATTAAACATCTGCATTATCTATCACGATGAGGAATGAAGAAGTGATACAACAATCACTAGTCATTACACATCGATACCATGAGAGGATGATTAATGAACCAAATACTATGAAGTCAAGATCAACATGATATGAATAAGGGATAGGTCGCTATGTGTTTCAGAAGATGTATTGATAAGCAAGAAGGATAACCATTCATATATTATAAATAATCATTAATTGCACAAGTTTAGACAATGACATATCCGATAAAGCAATATCAAACATGAAGACCCGCTAGCAAATATGCACCATCACTTCCTATGTTATCATGACAATAACATAAGCTAGATTGAATTCTACTATCTATATCAATAGACACCACATAGGAGGATATCGACTAAAGGATTGAAAGATTATCGATTGTCTGAGATAAACCACATCTTGTAGAAACACAAAAGCATCAGTGATTATATCACAAGCTATTGATGAATGAGGCATCAGTCATGGATAATAAGTACAATGTATCCTTAAGTATTAACAGGAATGGAAGTCAATTTGAAGATCAAACTCCATTACCAGCAATCAACCAATAAATGGACAATTATCAGAAAATGATATCGACTTATATCAGAGTAGAAAGATTGGATATAATCATAACAATATGGGATAAGGCAAGAGTTAATATCGATTGACTAAATACTAATGATAGTTAGACCAAACTAATACAAACACAATGGATGTTAACTACTGGTTGCACTACCAATTAGGGAAGATTACCTTCATAAAAAGATTTGATATTGAGTCAATCTGGGAGTTATCTATGATCAGAAAATAATGAAATAATATTATGTGAACTGTCGGATTATGGAAAGGTGTGATTAACAAAGGGACATGGAGGAAGAAACAAGACACGTCTCATTCATAGCATCTCTTCATTTGTTAAAGACAATATAAGAATGCATTCTCGTCAGTCACTCAAGGCATCATTAGAACTTTATTTACTTATCCATATTTGGATATACTCAATAGAGCATCTGCCTTTGGCAGTTTGGTTTCAAGTTTATCATTGCAGATCAGAGACAGCACCATGATTGCACAGATAGAAAGGATAGTCAGAAACAGCATCAATATTTGAAGTTGCAAGCATATAATTCAGAATCTGAAATAGCAACATATCACTCATAGCTATATTACACATTTGCATAATTACATCATCATATCAGACACAGCAAATACATTGCTGTAAGCAATACTTATTGATTGTATATCGATATTGTTTATATCAGACATAGCATCATTATACTATCACTATAAGTGATAGGAAACATCATATTCATAGCATATTTCATATCATTATATCCGACAGTGCTATTAAACATATTGGTATCAATATCATCTTGCACACATATTGTGATTGAATCTGAAATAGCGGTTGATATCTTAAGTAACCTCCATTACTTAGTTTAATTGTAAGTATCTGATAGAGTAAGTCTGAGAAGTGGAGTAATTGTTCCTGTTTTCCAAGTTAGCCAAAAAGGGGACATTACAGACAATCACTGTGAGATGTCCTCATGTGTGACTGTCCTTGTCACAAATGAGGACATCTCACAATGACTGTCCCTTGTGTAATTCAAGCGGCAATTACACAAGGGACAGTCACTGTGAGATGTCCTCATTTGTGACTGTCCTTACAGTGAGTGTACATTATCATGTTGTCTTTAGAGTGACTGTCCTCATTTGTTGAAGAAGAAAAGCATTAATGTGGTTCAATAGCAATACATTCAAGTGACAATTACACAAGGGACAATCACTGTGAGATGTCCTCATGTGTGACTATCCTTGTCACAAATGAGGACATCTCACAATGACTGTCCCTTATGTAATTCAAGCGGAAATTACACAAGGGACAGTCACTGTGAGATGTCCTCATTTGTGACTGTCCTTACAGTGAGTGTACATTATCATGTTGTCTTTAGAGTGACTGTCCTCATTTGTTGAAGAAGAAAAGCATTAATGTGGTTCAATAGCAATACATTCAAGTGGCAATTACACAAGGGACAATCACTGTGAGATGTCCTCATGTGTGACTGTCCTTGTCACAAATGAGGACATCTCACAATGACTGTCCCTTGTGTAATTCAAGCAGCAATTACACAAGGGACAGTCACTGTGAGATGTCCTCATTTGTGACTATCCTTACAGTGAGTGTACATTATCATGTTGTCTTTAGAGTGACTATCCTCATTTGTTGAAGAAGAAAAGCATTAATGTGGTTCAATAGCAATACATTCAAGCGGCAATTACACAAGGGACAGTCATTGTGAGATGTCCTCATTTGTGACTGTCCTTACAGTGAGTGTACATTATCATGTTGTCTTTAGAGTGACTGTCCTCATTTGTTGAAGAAGAAAAGCATTAATGTGGTTCAATAGCAATACATTCAAGTGGCAATTACACAAGGGACAATCAATCACTGTGAGATGTCCTCATGTGTGACCTTTGTGAAGGCAAGTGCCAATTTGTACCCAAGTTACCAATATTATGGCAAAAGTGGGAATGAAGCATTTAGGGGTCAAATTGGGCAAAGAAGTGTAGAAGTGGCCTATGTGAGGTCTAAATAGCCTAACTAAGTCATGGTTAGGGTCTTATGGTGTTTGAACAATAAGTTTTGAACCAAAATCCCAAAGGTTGTAACAAGTTGTCAATGTTGTCATTCACAACATTGACAACATTTGTGCAAGGGAGCATTTTCGAGTAAGATGGTTATGTAACTATATGAAACCATTGAATTAGGCATCAGATCAACTATAAGAGGCCTCCATCGATCTGTGCAAAAGGTTGAGGGGAAAAACATTTGGAATTAAGAAGATTTGTAGAGTAACACGGTTTTAGTGAATTCTTGAGTTTTTTTGTTTCTTTGTTTTCAGTTGATTAATGGATTAGATAGCTCGCAGTGTCTATTGGAAAAGTTAGTACAAGTTGTTTTTTTATTCTGTGTTGTGTTTTTTTTGAGTTTTGAAGCATTCCAACTAGTTTGTTAATTCTTTTGTTAAGTACCCTATCATTGGTTTGAACCAGGCAGGTTGAACAAATTGAGTCTTAGCTCATCATTCCATTGTCAATTTTGTACGGGCTCTTGGAATGGGTGAGGAGACTCCATGTACTATATGTTTGGAAGGAGGGGCCCTGGGAAGCTCATTTTCTATGTTTGCAATGATGTCCTAGGTGAGTCAGTTGAGCACAGTTAGGGATGACAAATCATTACAAGAAGATTACAACAAGTTGAATGCATTGGTTGCTTCAACTAAAATCTCATGGAGAGGTAAACACACATCTAAAGAAGCCCCAAGTCAAATTAGAAGATTGGGTGAGTTTCTTTGGTTGCTAAGAAAACAAACTCTTAGTCAGACTGTCCAAGTTGTGTCAAAATACTTGTTTTCAGGCATGGCTGTAGCAGTTGGTGTACAAAAAATCTAGGAGGAGAAGACCTTAGATATCTTGGAGTTCTCAATAAAGGGCATCTGAATCCTAAGCCCTTTAGGTGGCTTAATATAAACAAAAAGGCTTGACAAAGGCCTAATTGCTAGCAGCCTATTTTTGGGTGCAATTGGCATGGTTTGATGAACCGGATTGAAGTACTGATGAAAAGTATAGGTGAAGGAGTAATATTGAAACCAATAGAGGTCCTAGTGGCCAGCCTCTCCATGGAGTAAAGTTCTAGTTGAATGTGTTTCAATTTGTGAAGACAAGACTAGGAGTGTCCTAGTAGCTAGATTGGTATTGAGCAGAGTTCGTTGTATTTCTTGTTGGTGTGCACTAGTTGAAGGAGTGGGATCTTGGGTAGAGATACCTAAAGAGTGTAGGGATAGTTAAGTACCCTATCAAGTCAAAACATTGACCTAAAGAGACCCTAGTGAAGGATAGGGAGTGAGCAAGACAAAGTGTTACATCAATTAACAAGATCATTTTTTGGTAATTGTGTACATTATCATGTTGTCTTTACAGTGACTGTCCTCATTTGTTGAAGAAGAAAAGCATTAATGTGGTTCAATAGCAATACATTCAAGTGGAAATTACACAAGGGAATATCACTATGAGATGTCCTAAGTGTGACTGTCCTTGTCACAAATGAGGACATCTCACAGTGACTGTCCCTTGTGTAATTGCCACTTGAATGAGGACAGTCACTGTAAAGACAACATGATAATGTACACAAGTACCGTGAAGGTAGTCGCAAGTTAGGGCTGTTTCATTGCATACCCGAAACAATGAAGACATTACAGTCCACAAAACGTTTGTGCTTGAAAGATGAACAAATAAAATTAAACTTCTAAATAACCAAAGCCGCTAACAATAAATTCAACACAGATATGTCCTCATTTCTGGGTATTTTAGCTCTCTAACAGCTGAATACCAGATTACATAATAATGACAAAAGAAAAATAAACCCAACGTACTCAGAAATTGTAGCTATGATTTCGCGGAGGGAATCTCTCTCGGCGCTGTTGAAAACACAAATGACAACGTTCTTGTTTTTTTTGCCCTTATATCCCGATGTGATTTCGCGGAGGGTTACGGTGCTGTTGAAAACACAAATGACAACATTCCTTTGTTTTTTTTGCCCTTATATCCCGACAACATCGCAATTGCAAGTTAGGGCTGTTTCACTGCATACCCGAAACAATGAAGACGTTACGGTCCACAAAACGTTTGTGCTTGAAAGATGAACAAATAAAATTAAACTTCTAAATAACCAAAGCCGCTAACAATAAATTCAACATAGATATGTCCTCATTTCTGGGTATTTTAGCTCTCTAATAGCTGAATACCAGATTACATAATAATGACAAAAGAAAAATAAACCCAACGTACTCAGAAATTGTAGCTGTGATTTCGCGGAGGGTTACGGCGCTGTTGAAAACACAAATGACAACGTTCTTGTTTTTTTTGCCCTTATATCCCGATGTGATTTCGCGGAGGGTTACGGCACTGTTGAAAACACAAATGACAACGTTCTTGTTTTTTTTGCCCTTATATCCTGATGTGATTTCGCAGAGGGTTACGGCGCTGTTGAAAACACAAATGACAACGTTCCTTTTTTTTTTGTCCTTATATCCCGACAACGTCGCAATGGCGACGTTGCCAAATGTATTGTCATCGCAATTGCGACGGTGTCGGGCTATATTTGAAAAAAAAAAAGCCAAAACCGCATGACATTTGCCTGTCGTCGCAAATTGCCGTCACAATTTCACCCCAAATGTATTAGTGCTTGCAGGTACAGGACCTAGGGGTGGTCACGTTTGAGCTACTCAGGGTGGTCATGATTGAGCTACTCAAGGTACATAAGAAATGTACATAAGCTATGCTTACATAACTAAGAAGTCAAGCAATGTAAGGTCCAATGGGACCATATACCAAGGACAGTGTTGCCTGGGACAATCGTGATGAAATCCACCAAAAGTTTCCTTATCTATTTAATGTTTTTAATAGTTAAAGACTATTTATAATGTTGGTTCAGAGACTATTTTCATTTTAATGTTAATGTTGATGCTCAAATCATTGAGGATGATGATTCACAAGGGGGTGGCTATGTTACATCCCTCTTTTGCACAAATTATTTTGCTATGTTCATATTACATTGGAATGTGATGATTATTATATGATTGGAATGAACAATGGTTTAGTAATTCCATTGAGAAATGTTTTTGATAAACAATTAATTGAATTTATGATTTGTTATATATATGCTTGAATGTTAACAAGTTTTCGACTAACTACATTCTTATGAGCAAGTGGATGCAGGTATCTTATTTCCCCTTGAGAAGGGAGGGGGAGTATCATTAGGTAGAGGGAGCAAGCATATGAAAGGTCAAAATACCATCTGAGTTGTTTCAAGGCAGTAAGTAAATGACATGTCTTGGTTTGTCATCACCTAGTGTTGAGTGTGAAGGTCTAGGTTTCAATTAAGCCCTAGAAAGTCAGTTGAGCCATTAGGGTTTTCTTCTTTAATGCAAACTTTTAATATTGGTATAAGTTCTCATTTAATTAAGTTCAAGATAAGAAATTGAACCATATGAATCTATGTTTCTCTTTTTCTTTAAATTAAATTAACAATTCAATACACACAATTATGTATGTATGTGAACAATGAGTATATATAAGTATGTATATTTGTATGCATGCGCAATATGAAGAAGCAACCACATGTGTATACATATAAATATATAAGTATATATATTAGAATTCACATAAATACATAATTATATATGTATTAATGCTTTGATTTTCATGATAAATCAATTTGGAAACATTTATATAATGACTAACGAAGTCGGATGTTTGAAAACAAGACTTCTCAAGTTGAGAAGCAGAGTTTACTTGACTAGTATACCATGTTTGTTTGCATCTAAAGCACTATTTAATCCTTCACAACTTTGTCCTCTATACACTTTGGCTATTGGCCAGTTGTGGTCTCAATTTCTTAAACAAAAACTACTATTCTGCCATCCCATGTAGTTATGGTGTTTTTGGTATGTCAAGAGTAGACAAATGTTAAGAAAGGAAAAATATCATAATTTCTATCCTTTTTGATTGCTCAAAGTTCCTCCAAATGACTTATTCAAAATTTGATTGAAGTCCAAATTCATTTACTTGCATTTCAATTTCACTTCCACTCATGATGGGGTCAATGGTGAAACAGATTCCCCTAGAAATGGGAAGAGGTGTCGCCTAACAAATTATAGTGTTTTAAATAATACAACACTTCTCCAAGTTTGGATCATTGACTTCATTAGCCAATATGTATGTTTTCCATATTTCAAGATTAACAATGTATTAACTATTTAGGTCTTGATGAACTTGAAACCGAGATCTTGACTCTACAACACTAGGCAATGACAACCCAAGATATGACATTTATTTACATGCTCCATATGATTCAGACAACAATTCTACCTTTCATATGTTTATGCCCTCTAATTCATGATACTCCCCCTCCCTTCTTGGAGGATAACAAGATACCTACATCCACATAGTCATAGGAGTGTAGTTGGCTGAAACTTCTCATCATTCAAGCATATATATAACAAATCATGAATTCACTTAATTGCTTATTAAAAACATTTCTCAATTGAATTATTGCACCATTGTTCATTGTGATCATATAATAATCATCACATCAATGTAATACAACATTGCAAAATGATTTGTACAAAAGAGGTATGTAACATATATGTCCCCTTATGAGTTATCGTCCTTAATGATTTGAGTATCAACATTAACATTAAATGAAAATAATATTGAACCAACATTGTAATCAGTCTTTAACTATTAAAAACATTAAATAGATAAAAAAAACTTCTAACAGATTTCATCATAATCTTCCTCGATAGCACTATCCACAATGTATTGGTCCCACTGGACCTTACACTGCTTGACTTATTTGTTATGAAAGTGAATCTTACGTACCTCGAGCACCTTGAGTGGCTCGATTGTGACCACCCTTGGGTCTTGTGTTCAAAATCAAATATATACTTTTTAAAATAAGATACATGAAATACATTATGCAACTAGGTGAGAGATAGAGGTAGAGCAATTTTGTATGTGATCGGGTTGACAACTTCTAAGACCTCAAATGCTCCAACATATCTTGGCACAAGTTTTGAAGATTTTCTAAATCTAATGACACTTTTATGTGGAATGACTCTTAGGAGCACTTTCTCTCCTACCTCAAACTATCTTGGTTTTCGCTTTGCATATATGCTCTTGTAATCATTGCAATAGTATTTACAAATGCTGCAAATGTTCTCCCCTTTTGGAGTGAATCAGAATATCATCTAGGAACCAGTAAGACAAACTTATCTGTGCAATTTTGGAATAGATTGTTCTTAAGATTCATGAATGCTGCCAGGGCATTAGTGAGTTTGAAAGGTAAAACTATGAACTGGTAGTGCCCATAACAAGATCTAAATGTTGTCTTATGGATATCTTCATCTCTAAGTCGTAACTAATGGTATCTTGATCGTAGATCTATTTTTGAAAACACTGCAGCCCCACGAATTTGATCAAACAGATCATCAATACATGGTAAGGGATACTTATTTCTTATTGTCAACTTATTTAACATTCGGTAATCAATACATAAACGAAGGATCCTATCCTTTTTCTTAACAAATATCACTGGTGCTCCCCATAGCAACACACTGGGTAAACCCCTTTGTTAACAATTCCTACAATTGTGTTTTTTTAACTCCATGAGTTAATAGTCCTCATCTAATAAGGAGCTTCAAATATTGGCTCCACTCCTAATGCCAAATCAATAGAAAATTGAATACTCTTTTTGGTAGTAATCCAAGTAGTTCTTCAAGAATCACATCCTGGTAATCTCGAAGATAAACGTATTATTTGCAAAGGATTCTTTTGGCTTACTAATCTAACTTGATTCTATCTCATTATGAGTGGTTGTCTCAAAGATCATCTTATCATCATGGAACCTAATTTCCCTAGATTAATTTAGCTCTTCCATCTTTACTGTAAACCATAGTTACACCGCCCTGGGGACGGGGGGACAAGTTTCCGGGACAGGGGGACAGAGGAGCCTCAATTTGGGGATAGCGGGGGGACGGCAGTGGGGAACGAGGGGGGGGGTGTATATAGTATATAGTATATACTATACATGTGGTACTTAAAATGGTAGTTATGAAAAGACGTATAACAATATAAGAGTCTAAGACATAAAGATGTAAAGTTAAACAGTAAAATCATTGAACATTGAACATTTAACATTGCATAATGCATTGAACATTGAACATTGCATTGGACATTGAAGGTTGAACATGAAACAATAAATTTTAAATACTCCAATCAGAAAATGGAAGAGTTATATTATATAAATAATAAATATCAAAAGTATGAGTATCTAACTCATCATAAAGATGATTACTGTATTAGATTGAGTAGCATATATCAAAACAAGTACAAACAACAAAATCAATATGCCAAGGAGGCCTCTAATCATCCATCCGGGGTCGGAAAACTCATCATCATCAAAACTATCTCCAAGGTTAAGAGCCGCTAAGGAACATTGACCAGCCCTGCATCTGAAGCATCTTCATCCTCATCAATCTGTGATGGCTCCTCTGGCTCTACATCCCATCGTGTTGCTGAGCTCTCCTTGTACACATGTGTCCTCCGATCAGTGATACACAAGGCACTATGTACAGCCACTAACTTCTCCACTCTCTGAGAGGTAAGTCTGTTCCTCATAAGAGAGTGGATGAAGCTATAAGTAGACCAGTTCCTCTCAAAAGCTGAAGAACTAGATACCTGAGATTATCAAATTTCAATCGAATGACTAGTGTGAGAAATTGAGAATTTAGAAAAGTTGAATCTAAAGTTAAATCTTTAAAAGTTAAAATATTTATTGAGTTGAAGAACTAGAAACCTGAGAAAACAAACGAATGGCTAGTGTGGTAGTTGTTGATTTCGGTCCATGGCAATTCCACCACAAGATTGGATCCTCCTGTGCCATAGTTTTTATGTCCTCCTTTGTTGCAGCTACATAACCCCTAAGAGTAGCAAATCTGGTCCACTCAGTGGGAGTCTTCCCAGCAATCTATGCACCATACATCCTATCAATGCACTTGAAGAACCCTTCACCTTAAAAATTTTAAAATTTTAAAATTCAAATTATTGGCAAATGAAATAGAATTCTGAATTATTAATAAGACATAAAGATGATTACAATGAGCATCAAGCATGATATGAATTTTCAATTACTTCATCATCCTTAAATGGTATTACTCTGCCAAGCCTAGGCATGTACCACTTCCGATTCAATGCATAAGCATCCATGTGTAAGGGAGTGTTTAGGCTGTCCCATCTCCACTGAATAATAGGCCGAATGTGGTCATTGTAGAAGGATAAAGTGGGGTCCTTCTCTCGCACAATTGCCCTCATTTGGTCAAGCATAGAATCAATGCACTCATAGACCTCTCCAAGGCTAGGTGCATCCCCATATTTGATGACCTGAAAAACTGGATGGATGATAGAGACTATGTATTTTGCATCACTCCAAAATACATCACTCTTCACTATCTCCTTCACCCTCTACCCCTGTTTTGTCTTGGATCCATCCCACCGATTCCACTCATTCGTCATAACCATGAGTTGCAGTGGCTCTTGCAACTCAAGCATTCTCTCCAAAAGAATGAAATAGGATGTGTATCTAGTCTCAACTGGTTTCAACAACTCCTTTGCGAAGCTCCTGAAGAGTGCATGTGAAGTGTGGTGGTTGCAGATATACATCTGCACATCTCTAGCATCAATGATCACTCCCTTAATCCAGTCAATCTTACCCATGTCCTTGAGTTCATTGTTCATGGCATGCACACAACATGGAGTCCACCATATATGTCTATAGGCTGCCTCAATAAGCCTCCCTGTAGCTTTGCACACAGGTGTTGCATCTGTCACTACTTGGACCACATTTTGTGGCCCAATCTCCTCAATAGCTACCTGAAGGATGTCAAACTGAAAATCAACATCCTTTCGATGCCCTGAACAATCAATTGCCCTGATAAATAATGGGCCCTCTATGCATGTAACTATGATATTGATGAGTGGACGGTTCTTAATGTTTGTCCACCCATTCATGATAATGCTGCATCCAAACTCCTCCCAAAATGCCCTCATGCTCTCCATTGCTGTACCGATCTTGGCATACTCTTTATCCAAGACTGTGGTCCTCAATTTGTGCTCACTTGGTGGCAAATGATGGTCCTCCCCCCCTCGCCACCAACTGCATCATCTCCTTATAATAAGGAGATCAAGCTACATGAAGTGGTATGCCATTGGAAAAATAGAATCTCCCAATGGCATCCTCTATCTCCTCTTTCATGCGTGCATTAAACAAATCTTCTATGGGGTTACTTTCAAGTGTCACCTTTCATTTCCCCTTGCTCGATTGTGCTTCAGCCATAGCACTATAAGTGGAAGAAGGTCCCGAGGCTGTCCCTCCCAATGATGTTTCTCTCTGATGCAATCTAGGAGTGTGAATATGTGGCTGCCCTTGTATATGCTGCTCATGAGCCTGCTGAATACTCTCAATCTGTTGCCTACCAGATAAAGTAGTAGGCATTGAAATTCCCAATTCATCTGGAACACCCCATAGCTTGTTGAATTCAATTCTATAATGCAAATTTTTAGGCAGTTCCAAAAACTTACATGGTCCCACACCTTTGCCTGTCCAAAAAAGGAAGTGTGCATTCACTCTAGTGATGCTACCAAACCATTATGTACTACAAATGTTGCATTTCCACTTCCTGGTGCCACCTGATTGTGTTGGGGTTGTTATCCTTATTGCAAACTGTCTAAGAGGAGATTTAGGATCATACGCACCCCTAGCCCACCTTGCCAAAAGTGTGGAGAGGAATCAATAGATGGTGGACCAGGTGGCCAACTATCTGTGGACTCAATTTTCTCATCCCCCTCATTGGTGTCATGATCATCACCATGCTCAAGTTCGTAATCTGAATGACTATCAATACTACTATGAGAATGAATTTCCAATTCCACCTCATCATCATGTGTTTCATTATCATAACTGTGGGAGCTCATTTTGACATTGCATTTCACCAAGTGAAAAAAAAATCAATAAATACATGGTTTCAGACTTGCAAGTTTCAACCTATGCCCCACATTAAATTTTTAAATTAATTTATTAAACAATAAGAATTTCAATTTCTAGAAATGAAATCAAATAACTAAAACTTAAAAGAAACTTAAGAAAATGAAACAACAAGAAATGTAAAACTTAAAACAATGAACATTCATTTGAAAATGGGAAAAAAAAATCAGTTACAAACCCTACCTTTTTCTTGAGAAATCTCTTCAACAAGATGAAGAATCTTCTTCCTCCTCTTCTTCTTGTTCCTTCTCACTCCTCTTTGACTTGCAATCAATCTTTTCACTCTTACAATCAACCTTTTTTTAGCTATTCACTCTTCTTGCTGCTGTTGCAAACACATAGAAATGAAAAACTCAATAGAAATGAATTTTCAAAGTGTTTTCATGCAATAAAACATAATAGACGGGCCCCACATATGTCTAGGGTTACAATGTAACCAATTCAAAAATTTTAAAACTTGTTTTTAATTTTTTTTTTGCACTTTTTAGAACTACCGAGACGAGGGACGTTTGGGCATCCCCTCAAGGTCTAGGGACGTCCAGGCGTCCCCTTGTCCCCACCCGGGACGTCCCTGCGTCCCCCACCGGGACGGCGGCGGGAAGGTGGCTCTGCCAAGGACTCCGGGATGTCGTCCCCCCGTCCTCGGTGCGTCCCCGTCTTGGGTGCGTCTGGGATTTAGGGGGCACGCATCCCCGTGTTACTATGCTGTAAACATTTGATGCCCTTTTCTTTCACTCCGTTAAAACTACATGGCTAAGAGATGACATACCCTGACCTCATGTTAGACAACTTGTAAATACACCTTGTTTTTAAGTTCATCTAATCATTCTACTGTTTTAGCAAAGCAGCCCACCCTAGCTCTATGTTTCCACAACCAATTCATTCCTAAAATTATATCATATGAGCCTAAAGATGCTACATATATGTTGACTTCTGTTGTGAAGCCAGGAAACTCAAACCTAGCCTAAAATAGACGTTGCTCTACGTGAACTCTTGACTAGTTTGCATATTCTACTATCCAAGAGTTGGCCATGAAGCCAAGCTTTTTTGGAAATCTACTTAATAACTTTGGTGAAATAAAAAAATTGTAGCTTCAGTGTCTATAAGTATTGTCACAGGATTCCCATAATGCATACTTGTCGCTTTGATTGGAGTGATTTGAAACTATGCTTGCCTGTTGTCCACTACAACATGAGTTCTCTACAAAAAAGCCACCTTCTAGGATGTAAAGGATTTTGTGTTGCCGCCCTCCTTGATTCCTAGTTGGGCATGGATTAGCATAATGTTCACTACTGCATGTGAAACATCCTCCTAGAAACCCTCTCTTCTATGTGCCCTTGTTGGAAGTCTCCTTTTCCTTTCTATAATTACTATAACCTTTCTTGTCCCCTTTGGTATCCTCTCTATTCCATTTGTACCCCTTATCATTTCTCCTACCAAAGTCATATTTTTTGGCCTTCTTTTTGAAGGTTTGAGGATGTTGCGTCCACTTAGCCTTCTTTCTACTCTTTTCCCTAATATCATCATCTTTTTTGAGCCGCTTCTTTTGTCTCACTACTTTCTCATGCACTTCACCCATGGTACTAGGTCCAAGGGCATCTACAACTCCTTCAATACGGTTGTTAAGGCCCATAATAAATTTTTGGACCTTAAACCATTCATCTGTTTGATACACGAGTATGTATTTTACAAACTAGCTAGATTTCTCCTAGTACTCGTTAATTGAGAGCTCACTTTGCTTGAGGTTCTACAAATCCATCGCTTTCTGGTCAAAAAATAGTTGGGAAGCCATCTTTGTCTGAAGATTTTCACAAACTGTTCCCAATTAGGCTCAGTTGATTTTGGGCCAAACTCAACCTTCTTGTTCTCCCACTAGGTGGCTACCTCTGAAGTTAGTTGATAGGCTTCCCACACTACTTTAGTATTTTCTAAGAAAATTCTAATCTGAATATTTTTCCATCTACATTAACCAAGACTCAGCGGCATCTCTTGACACCAAGCCGTCAAACTTAGAGGGCTTAATCTTTTTGATATCATCAATTATCTCACTAGTTATCTAATTTTTCTTTTGAGTTTGAGTGTGAGTATCTAAGCGTTCTCCTTAGTGCTCACTATGGATGATATGTTCTCATCTACTAAAGTTTTCCCTAAACTAGGAGTCTTCCTCCACTTCCCTAGTCTCATTTTCACCCCTTATGTGTTTCAGGGTTCAAAATTTGGTTTGGGTTTCTTGCATCATGATAAGGAGTTGATCCAGTTTTTCCATCAAAGTCTCCATAAGCTCAAACCTCTAATGTCATCTTGGATATTATCCATTCTTATAGGTTTTAGGTTCCTAAATAAATGTAAAAAGATTTGATTTTAAATTTACTTTACATCACATTCCTACATGAATTTAAAACAAAATATTATAGGCACAACAAAATTGTATCTTTTATTAATCACTTCCAGAAACTTATTAGATGTACATCATTACTATTTTCTATATACAAAGAAAAAGCTCCTTCTAAGAGCTATTATCATTATTGGTGATGGGCTCCTCTTGCCCATCTAATCAGAAAAAAAGGACAAGTGTATATCGCAAGGTTGATATTCGGTGATCTTTTGACCCTTCTAACTTAACTCTTTCCTCTTGACAATTCTCTAGGATTGGTTCAAGTTCCAATTTCAACTTAGAAATGATGGATTTTTTTAACTACTATTCTTGAAGTTGTCCACTTGTGTCTCTCCCTTAGAAGTTGTTTTATAACTTCTTCAACTAGGGTTTCTATGTCGGAAGGGGATGAGCAACACAAATAGTCATATTTTAGTCTAGTTCTCCATATACGCACAAATACCAATTTATGAACCCTTTTCCATTTAGTCTAGTTCTTCATATACAAACATATATCGGTTTATGAATCCTTTTCCATTTTGTAGTTCGAATTCACATCATGGAATCACTAAGACATTTCATTTTAGGTTTCTATCTTAAGTTTTTCTAGGTGGCAAGCAAGGACTGAAAGAAACTTCTTCATTTTTCGCTATCATGATATATTAACATCTCTGATTAATATTGAAAACAACATGATTAAAAAATGAACATTGTCTCTATATCTAACATTATTCATCGTACAATTTAAAGAACAAAGAAGAGTTTAGGGTCTACTATGAACTGAAACCAATCAAGAATTTTTTATGTAACTAGGCATGCTTGCCAAAGGGAGATTATCATCAAGGCATTTTACCTCCAACCATAGACCTAGTGATCCTTCATGCAACTTCCTACTGAAAGTGGCCCTACCCTTCACAAGGGTGCAAACAAGTGTAGGACTAATGTTGTCTAAGTCTAGTGTTTTGAACCTACACGAATCTAGTCGGTCACACACTCTAGGTACCTTCTAACTAGCATAACCTTTGACTAAGTAGTGTATGTGGATCGTGTGAGCTAACAAAAGCATGCAAAACATTGCGCCGCCTTGGACAAAGGTTTTCATAGTTGCAAACACAATGTAATGTGCAATCAATGTTTAAATTTTACCCCAATTATGTCGACTTGGAAAATTCTAAGATACTTGACATGCTAAGCTACATTTTGTCAAAGGTTGTGGAGGTTGAATAAGACTTAGTGATAAATAGTACACCTCTAGACCAATTCTTGGTTCAACTTTCTATTATTTCACAAGGCATAGACATCTTCCATTCTTATCATGATTTAATACTTTTTGTTTGAGTTTAATAAAGTAGCAAAACACTTTTGACACCACGCACGTATACATGTATGTGCAACCTTTCCCTTACATGCATACATGCATGTGCCATCAACATGAGTTTTTATAATTAATTATACCTCAAGCTAACAGTCTTTTAACAACATTAGGGTTTTTAAACCCAAAAGGATATGCTGCTTATCCAAGCTCTTGTTTTGCGAGCATACATTTATAGTTTTATTTTGACCTCTTGACAATAACGCACAAGGATTATTTTACATTACATAGATTGTATAATTTTAGTTCACTCTTCCTCTAAAGAGTTGTCTCAAGTGTAAGAACCCCTGCTGGTTCTAACTCTAACAAACATCAAATTGCTTTTTTTTTCAGATGTTTGACATTTCGTCAAATAGTTGGCATACAATGTCTGAATTCTGATTTTTTTAATGTGTATGCAAAGTTTGTTTGTAATTGAATAGTTTGCAATTTACAATCATTTACCAATTCTTGAAGTTTAATAACAATGCATAAAGTAAATGCAATTCCAGACTATTTATTTTAATTATACTGTTGATGTATGTAGCATCGGTCAAATAAATAAAACTGATTATATAATTATTATGAGAATTGATTTATTATATATACATATATATATTAATATATTTAATAATTGATATTATTTGTATTAATATACATACATATATATATATATATATGGAGTTAATCATTTATTTATTCTTATAATGACTATATAGTTAAATTAATAAATTAGATTAATGAATAGACATGTCCCATGAAGGGACATATCTCTCCTTATCTTTACCATGTATATATTCAAGAGATCGATGCATTTAGAAAACACATACTTGTACAACAGTGCTATTACATTTGCAGCGATCTTAAACTTAACATGGTATCAGAGCCAGACTACAAATGTGAGAAAGAAATGATATGAATAAAGAATATGGGATATATCTACTAAAATGCTTTGAAAAAGGGAAGAATATAATCAGCGAACAAGAGTTACAGATTTCACCGGCTATCTCATATTATTGTGCTAGTTGAAAATCAAAATATTATGTTTGTGCGTGTACGACTTGAAATGGAATTAAATCCTCAACTCTCAAGTTTCTTCCATGGAACCTTCTGAAAACACTGGATTCAGCACGGGATGACAAGGAGCAACAGTGATCATTTACAAATAAAGTTGCACAAACATAAGGATTTCATGATCGCTGGAGTATTGTGAGGAGAAGCCATTCTCGATTACTGGGTTACACCCTCATTATAATCTTCTGGTCTGTAATGTTACCAGGGGGTATTCATCCAGGAAGCATATAGTGATTTTTGATTGTTGAGATAGACTTATTTGTGTTGATTGTTGAACTTAGTTGAGCATAAGGGGACTTAGGAGATTACAATCATAATATTTGGAACGATCGTTAATTCCAGTGTGAGTCAAAAGATTCCACACTTATCCTTCTTGTGAAGAGTCAAAATGTATTGTTCTCGTCAAGATCACTATCGAAATTGTTCATTCAAGCTTGAGGAGACTAAGTAGTGACTCATTCTAATACTTGGGTCGACATATGAGAAACTTGACATGGGATTTATTTCCTAAACATCACCATTGTCGATTGGCCACCGCCTAGGACAAACATGTGTCTTAGAGTTTGAAGGAAATAATTGTCATCAACTATCATATCCATATGACTTAATATATAGTTGACTGAGAGTACCAGGAGAAACGTTACAAACTTGTGAGAGCTTGGTGTCGGGTATGATGTGAAACACTTAGTTGTTATGATAATTGGGTCCTTGTGTTCAGCACCCTAAAGATTGATTTCATTAACAAGAGTAACAAGAACCGCATCCACAAATCTCAAGAGTCATATATGATCAAAATGGATATACACTTGCATATGTCCGTTAGGCTATAATGGAGAGCACTGCGAACACAATAGGGCTCCTTGGGGCAGTGTGCATTGCTTTCATCAGGAAAAGTGTATCATAAAGACTGGGAGTGTGCTTGTTCTCATAATTGGAGAGGAAGTATTGATTATGCATTTCCAACTAAACCGAGCAAGTCATCTCTTTCATGTGAATCCATCATATCATCAACACTTACCATTACAAATATTGGAGGAACGAAGGAGCTATGTCGAGTATACATAGGGTTCAAAGGTTGTAAGCATCGTTATAGAGGATATCAATCGTTCAATTAGTAGTAAGTAGCAAATGGAATGAATAGTTCCCAATTCGTAAAAGCCACTATAAATAGATCTATTAGGAGATTTAGAGATTGGTAAATTTATAAGTAACACGTTTATTGGATCCATACGTTGAGGATATGAAAGATGACCATTATCGATTAAGTGATACAAGTTACAGATCATCGAACACAACTTAATCCCCTTTTACAATTTGACATCAGTATCATATAGAAATGAATAGTGATTGTGAAAGGCTCAGCTGTCTTATAATATATTGGCTCGATAGTACTATAGAAAGATAGGAATATTTTAGAAGGCTCATGTATAGTTATGAACTCCGTGGTTTGGAGTGATATGTCGAAACACTCCACAAGAATCCCTTTCGATGAAGGTATTGGATGTTGACTTGCTCATTGTATCTACAATACTTCATAGTGGCAATAGTTGGATTTGGGTTGAAGGAGAAATTGTTTGATCTGGTTATTTGGTCTGAGACTTGGGCAACTGATATCTGCAGACACTTAAAATTATTAATATCTTCCAATCTATAAAATTGGGGAAGCATAAAAAAAAAAGGCTTGATCCATATTTTATCTGTGACTACTCATTCATAGCACAGGTTGAAGACTTTATTGAACTAGCTTGGGGCAACAATAAAATATGAAACTAACTTTATATATATTGCATATGCTTCAGAGGTTCTGACAAATAAAGAGTGATCAAACAGTGGACAAACAAATATAGTCAGCAAACCTGCATACAGGAGAAGCAAAGGCAAAAACATAATAGCTAACATCAAATGACAGGTGTGTGGATATGAGTGGAGCATTACCTGTATATGCGAATATATATACATGACATCACTCACTACTGATTATAGCCATGGTAGAGGTCATGTGAGTGAGTCCATGACTAAACACCTGTATTGAGTCACCCTCTAGGAGTATCTATGGTGACCATCATCATAGGATGACGATATTACATGAGTGATTTCTTGATAAATGCTTGTGTTTGTTTGCATTTCCATTCATGGGAGCAGCCATGATGGAGCCACCCTCTGGGAGTAGCCATGGTGGGCATTACTCTATAACTCATATATCTGAGAAGACCCTCCTTAGCTAAGAGAGGGTGTTGATTTTAGCATCAGGAGGACAAACCAGAATTTATCAAGAAGGATTCCTCTCTAGCTAAGAGGGAGTGTTGGATTTAGCTTCGGGAGGATCACAATAATAATTCAAGTTGGTGGAAGAAATTGCCAAAGGGTAGTAATATTTGACAATAAGAGAAGTATTTCTACCCTTGAATAATGTTTATAAATTTTGAGTCATTAATTCATGTCATAAGATCAGGGTAGTAAACTTTTATAGTTCTATAATTGATATTTCCCTTTTGGATAGTTTAGTTTTATAAACTAATTGTAATCTCCCTTTGAAGTGCTTTGAGGACAAATCTAGAAGCATAAGAGATTGCATTCAAGGGAGAAAGAACTTAATGCCTGCAGTTGTGGAATTTCAGTTGAGAATTGATATCAAATTCAGAGGGAGTCTGACAATGTCAAGATGGAGCACGAACTTGAGCTTCAGAGGGAGCAACTAGAGGATCTGCATCTGTGAACATCTGAGGATCTTGATTGAGAGGGAGTAGACCATGTCAAGGTGAGTTCCTTAGTGATCTATAGTTAGAGGACTGTGATTTATAGGATGGAGTTTCAACATCAGTGATCCATTATTTTTGTATCTTATAGAGATTCCTTATCACTATGTCCGAGATATGGTTGAAAGGAAAGTGGTTCAGTTGGAATATATTAGTACAGGAGACCAAACTGCAGATATTCTTACCAAAGCACTTCCCAAGGTGAAAGTTGATCACTTCAGGAAAAATCTTGGTATGGTTGTAATATAATTTTTTATTTGTATTAATATAATAAAGATGTTAATGTGTAAACTTCTTATGGGCTCATCCATCCTGTGTACATTTCTGAGAGGTGACGACTTTTTAGACAATGAACACTTGTATTTGATGTTACAAGGTGACGATCTTATAATGGAGATTCGTTATGGTAGACTTTTAATAGGGCAGCGCACATACCATAATAGGGTTATATGTAAGGGGAATGTAATGTTCTCAAATTACTATATCCTTGTATCACGATCTGAGGTGATATGAAAATCAGGTATCACAATCTACGATGATTCCTAATATCACATGTTAGGTGATATGTAAAATCAGGTATCATGATCTAAGGTGATTCCTCATATCACATGTTAGGTGATATGTAAAACTAGGTATCACGTGTTATGTGATTCCTCATATCACGTGTTAGGTGATTCTTCATATCACATGTTAGGTGATATGTAAAACTGGGTATCACGTGTTAGGTGATTCCTAATATCACATGTTAGGTGATATGTAAAACTAGGTATCACATGTTAGGTGATGGGTATCATGTGTTAGATGATTCCTCATCTCACGAGTTATGTGATACTTATCATCTCATGTTATGTGATATCTGCCTTCACGAGATATGTGAGACTTCTTATCACAAGAAATGTGATATATGATTTTATCTTCCCTAGCTAAGAGGGAGTGTTGATGTATGTAGCATCAGTCAGATAAATAAAACTAATTATTTAATTATTATGAGAATTGATTTATTATATATATATATAATAATTGATATTATTTGTATTAATATACATATATATATATGAAGTTAATCATTTATTTATTCTTATAATAACTATATAGTTAAATTAATAAATTAGATTAATGAATAGACATGTCCCATGAAGGGACATGTATCTTCTTATCTTTACCATGTATATATTCAAGAGATCGATGCATTTGGAAAACACATACTTGTACAACAGTGCTATTACATTTGTAGCGATCTTAAACTTAACATATACATTCATATGCAAAATATATACAATGGTCAAATATTTATTTCAAAGTAAAGAACCTGGTAATTGCAATACCAATCCAATGTTGGCTTGAGAAGATCATAATTTGAACCCCAAAGCTACTCCAGATTCCCCAAACAACAACAACAAAGCCTTGGTATGAAATCCCATATATGAGAAAACCCACGCTGCCTCTAACGCAAAACGCAGCACCTATATAACAAATTGCTACTACTGGATGAAAGTATCCAACCACACTTAGATCCTCACGTGAGCTGCATATGCAAGGCGGCTACCATATTCAAAGCCTTTCACAATAATTCACTGAAATTTCCTAGCCGTCTCTAAACAACCATAGTTTCAGCCCCTTCAAAACAAAACACAGCCTTCGGGAAGAAATATGTTGCCCACTAGCAAGGGCGTCCAACTTTGGTACTTAATCCAGAATCAGAAACACACAATTCGCCATTAAAGAAAATGGCTCAAAGTGCAATAATTTCAAGAGAGAAAATGTCTCAGCTTGAAGAAATATTCTCAAACCCTCATCACCCAATTTCATAAAGTAAGCATCATGAATGAATTGCTTTCTCACCAAGCATTGCTTTTATAATAATAAAAGATATCTTCTTCAAGACACCAAAAGAAAATAGCTTCTCTCACACACTTTTCACTTAAAAGCCTTCATCAACACACTTTTCAATTAGAAGCCTTCATTTAATAACTTAATAATTAATAACTCCAAAGCTAAAGCTTCATGAAGACACTTTTCACTTAAAAGGCTTCTTCAACACACCTTTCACTTAAAATTGTGGTTTTTAAGACTTAGGATTATATTCTATGTGAAATAATAATTAATACCCCCACTAGGTGCACAAAAGCAAATTATAATCTTAATTCAATATATACCACTGAAAAATGTCAATACCATCACCGTACTGAATATAGTGCCTAGGTGTTTGCCATAAATGGAAACTGCCATCACTGACTTACTATAAATAGAAAGTCGATCTCCATGGACCCTCTAAACAACCTACCACCTCGAGGTTCACAATGATGGACTGGCCTCACTGAATACCTACCAATTGCTAAAAATAGGGGACATTACAGTCCTTCCTCCCCAAGATTGCTTGTCCTCAAGCAATTGCCAGAACCGAAGGCACATATCGATCCACCCGGATCCCAAGGAAAAGTGTGTGTAATATCCCTGACATCATCTACAAACTCTTGCGATAATAACTCTATCCACAGAGCTATCCTGAACATACTATCACCATGCCAACGATGGCAACTCAACCAATCCGCAGTGCTAAGCCTGTCTCCACCTGGATCCTAGTAGAGACGTAACTCACATCCATCCACAACCAGAAATAATGGATATCCAATATCAACTGATAGGTCAAATCTCCCTACACATCCTACTAATTTGCTCTATGTATGTAGTCCATCTGTGCAACAGGGACAAGTACTCTCATATCCCAGATATCCACCCTCTGCAAAATCATCAAAGATATGCTACCTCTGCAAGTCACCTCCAGCTAACTTGCAGTAACTAACTCCATCAACTGTAGATGGAGAAAACCCATCCCATAAAGGATGATACAACCCTGGAGCCAACCCACACCGACGTGCAACCAAATCCTCAATCAATGGATCAAAAGAAAAATGATGAGTGCTCCTCACTATGTAATCATGGCGAAATGCTCCAATATTTGTCAAAGGCTCATCAAAATCCAATTGCAAATCAAGTGATGGCTCCAATAGTTGACTCTGAACAACTGATTGGGTAGGATCCTGGGAAACCATCTCAGCAAACCCAACCACAAAATCCCGATGGGGAAGCATTGTAGTCAAGGTATCTACAATATTTCCCACTAACAACTGAATACCACAAGAACCCTGGATCTGAGTACCCTCAGAAGTCCCGAAGGACCCTTCTCGCAAAATTGGACTCTCAAGCAAGTACTCCATGAAAGACTCTGTGTTGTAGAAATTATAAGAAGCAACATCAACCTGCTCCCCTGCAATCCGCAACTGATCCCTCGAAAACTGTGGCACTGCCAACTACTATTGTGAAATCAAGATCGTCCTATAGAGAATATATATGAGGCTGTACTAAAATAGATTACCATTGTGATTGATCTTTTCACCAGCCATCAATATGCATTTATATCCTTTGAAAAGTCACTTCTTGAAGAGCCATGACCATATGTGGCTTATGCTACATAGGGTCATGACCCTTCATAACCGATTGGTAATATTAACTATATTGGAACATATACAAATATCAAATGCTCTTAACATATATATATATATATAATCGACTGTTAGATTAATATAATTATATCAATCAATTCAATGCTATATTTCAACACTTCCTCTTAGCGAGAGGAGATTGATATTCACAAGAAGTGAGTGTTATTGAAATCCCCGACTTAGTTCGGAACTAGATTTCTTTTAAATAAGACATAACCACTTTGAATCAAGATTTCCAGCATAATCCAGAACATAACTCAACCTGATAAGAAATTTATCAAAATCCCTGACCAATTCGAAACTGGATTTAATGATAAATATAGGTGTCAAGATATCCGGCGCAATCTGGATCAAAACTTGAACCATTTGTTATCATGATCCCCGACTAAATTCGGAACTGGATTAGATGATAACTTACACACAACTTCATATCAAGATATCCGACACAGCTCGGGACATCATCATGATGTACCCATCCCGATAGAAGAGTTATTGCAATCCCCGACCAATTCGGAACTAGATTTAGCGATAACAATCAAGATATTCAGCGCAATCCAAATCAAAACTTGATTTACATGTTATAATCCCCGACCAATTCGGAACTAGATTTAACAACTCAAAAATTCAGTGTCAGGAATAGTGACTACAATACATAGTCATACCTAACACTAGGTTAAGCTATTGTCTAAGTTGTCACCTAGCAATAGTAACCCAACACATATGAAAGATCGTCACCTTTCATAATATAACACAAAATGAATGAGCCCATAAAGTCACACATATAACATCCACCTTGACTCTTCTCAGAGGGTGGATCCACCATGGATCATCCTAGAGAGTGGAAACCAAGGTTTCCACCTTAGACTTGTTTATCAAGGACAAGAATCATTTACGATACAAAATGATGGATCATTGAAGCTGAAAACTTCTTTTCGGCTAAGGCTTTACTCCTCAACATACCAAGGTTATCTGAAAGTACACAATCTCCTTTCTAGCAAGGGGATTTGATGAGAGTATCAGCCGTTTGTTCTCCACTTAATTGTATTTGTTTGTACTGTCTCATAGTCTTGGTGAATTCTGAGCTTACAAAGTATACACCATCTTGACATGGTACACTCCCTCTGAATTTGTATGACCAAGATCCTAGGGTGCCAACTTAATTTGATCTTCTAGCTTCTTCCTTTGACATATAGCCTTCTCACATGATAATAATCATAATTCTTTTCTAAAATTTCTTGATTACTAGAGAACCAACAAAACATGGTCTACTCCCTCTGAATTGAGATCCTCAGATGTCTACTGATGCAGATCCTTTAACTTCTCCCTCTGTCACCAAGGCATACCCTGTTTATATACTCAACTCGGTGTCACTGCAGGATGCCACTTCATACCTTCCTTCCTAAGAGAACCAATACGAATAATCTGAATAGTCATAAGGTTACATCAGGTAGCATAATATGCATTTTGATCTTTTTCAAGGCCACAACATTAACACTCCCTCTTGGACTTGAGGGAAGATAATAAAGACCTCTAGTATGATTTTATCTCAATGAGTTGCAGTCTCATGATGTATGGAGTGCCTTAATCAGGGATTCTACTCACGTGCATCTCATCGGTGATTCTATCCACGAGTTCCCACTACTATAATCTCAAAATTGTTTTACCTTCAATAGTGAACTCCCTCTCAATCAATACAATTGAGATTGTCACAAGTTAACTGAACCATATGCTCCCTTTGAAGCTCAAGTTCATCAACTTCTGACCTCTTTGAAAATGTCAGACTCCCTCTGAATCTGAATTGCATATGCTTTCATCCTGAAAGTATGTCAGAGATAGATTACAAATAGTTTATAAAGCTAAACTATCTCGTACAAAAAAAATACAAATGATAGAAGCATACAAGATTTATTATTTAATGAATTACAAACTGAAAATTCATATGCATTAATAAAACATGGAATACTTATCTTAAATTTCAAATATTTCCATTCGTAAGGTGAGCCCATATAGGAAATAGCATGCATGAATCAACTCTCATTTTCTGTCCTTATCATTGCTGCTGAATATATTTAATATCAATATTGTGGGATTATTTAATCTGTAGCGACTCTCTTTATTGCCGTGGTTCTTTGTCTCTTAAACTAAACAAATTGCAGTTTGGTAATAATATTTTATTAGATCACACCCACTATATATCCCTTGAAGGTATCTCTGCAAACTTAGTGCCCAGCATTAAAGAAACACACTAGATATAGCTGTCGATTCAGTGTCTTTAGATTGATTAATGTTTCAAGCCTGTCCGGGTAGGAGTTATATAATGAAAATATGTGTTTCCAGCAGATGTACTTATCTAGTTAACTCCCTTCATTGTTTCTCAATTTTCTCAATTCACTGATGATATTGATTTGATTGCTGCAACTACAGATTGTTTCCTTAATCACATAACTATTGCTTCCAAAGGCTTCCGGTTATTTGCCAATTTCTACGTAGGGTAATTCTAATCCTTATTCTCTGTTAGAATATTCGCTGGACATATTTTGCTGACTGTCTAAAAGGAGATGTTGATTCGATCCCCCCTAGAGGATGGTTTTGATCTTAATTAAATATCTCTCATAATCGAATGGCTGTATTGTTTGACAGCCAAGAGATGATGATCGCGATCCTTTTTTTTTGTTTTTCATCTCTATTGTTGTTATCCTATACTTGTGCCTCCCTCTATCTCAATGTAATTGCTGTCTTCCCTTAATCTTCGATTTGTCTAGTTCATTTGATATGACTAAAATATATTGGTTACGGGTTGATGGCTGATAAATATTTTTACAAGCATGAATCTTGATGTCTTAACCACTCCCATACTCGGCGATAGTTATTTCTTCACTTACTATGACCATTGCCAATTGCCTCCTCCAATGTCACCAAGTATTCCTAAGCATGGTATGCAGCTACATAGACTTAATATGTTGATGTGTGTGTTGCAGCACTGTAGTTTTATGACATCTTCATGCTTCCATCATATTGTTCTCATGACAAATTGATTCCTATAGCAATTTTTTTGTCTTTTTCATATTGCATCGTAATTTCTATCTACTTACACATGGATTATATCTTTGGTTTGATTAATACCAGTAGGGTGTAATACCTTCCTGTAACCTGATTGGTGTTCATATATAATTTGGTACTTAGTGGCACGTTGTACGACTAAGTGTCTATCGACCTTTCTATTGCATATTCATGGTAACACTTCACCACTTTAATATATGCAATATTATAGATATGAGTTCGTCAGAATTTCTAATCGAATATTTTTTAGATCCCCTGATCGATCCGATCATTATCTCCTATATTTTTTTAATAATCTTCCATTCGGTCAATAAATAGTGCATAACTACAATACTCTTGTTTAATCTATGCTTATATCCTTCAATATATGAATGGTAGATATTTCTTCTGGGCGGTTACCGAATGGAGAATATACATGTGAAGGTCCTCTTAATGGGTTACGAAAGTTTTCCCTTAATATCTCTTTTTAGGGACACACCCCTTCATCAACAGTCAATGTAGACGGTCATGATGTCGACTAAGCCTATCATCTATGGTGTTCCTTCATACTCCCGATGCCACTGTACATAAAACTTTTATCATTACGTTTGTTTCTTCGATGGCGGTGCTCATCCTCGTATTGGCCGTCATTTTTGGGTACCTACGAAGACTGCGAGACGTAAAGGAAAGGCAACACAGGAAGCTGATCCGAAGGTATGAGATTTTGAGCGAGAGTACCAGCTTGACCTTCTTCGACATAGCCGAGGTAAAAGAAGCCACTGGGAATTTCTCGGAGTCGAGCCTAATAGGGGAGGGGAGCTTCGATATGGTGTACAGAGGCACTCTGGTGGACGGAAGGCGAATAGCTGTGAAGAGATTTAAGGACTTTACACAGAGAGTGGAGGAGGAGTTCAGCCACAAGGTCTAGGTCATCAGTAACATCAAGCACCAGAACTTGCTGCCTGTGAAAGGGTACAGCGTTGGGCTCCGCTGTTGCAGACCTTGCAATTTATAACCGATTGAGTATTTATCTGTCCTTAGTATTATCGCTGACCTCCCCTAGATTTGCTTGTGAATATTTTTTATTCTCTTATAGGTTGGCTCTGATACCATGTTGTGAAATCAAGATCGTCCTATAGAGAATATATATGAGGCTGTACTGAAATAGATTACCATTGTGATTGATCTTTTCACCAGCCATCAATATGCATTTATATCCTTTGAATAGTCACATCTTGAAGAGCCATGACCATACGTGGCTTATGCTACATAGGGTCATGACCCTTCATAACCGATTGGTAATATTAACTATATTGTAACATATATAAATATCAAATGCTCTTAATATATATATATATATAATTGACTATTAGATTAATATAATTATATCAATCAATTCGATGCTATATTTCAACAACTACCTACCGCTATCAATTGTATGAGAAGGAGAAATAGATTTACTTCCAGCAAAAGGTAACAAATCACCCTGAAAGATCGTCCCCAAACCAGATGATACCATGTCCATGTCCTGTGAATCAAAGGGAGTGGTGTCAGAAACTGGCACACAACTCTTCGACAAATCCACCATTTCTACCTCAGGCCTCTCAGCAACCTGGTCCATATCATCTGTCATCGTGCTAACAACTGGAGAATTTGATACCACAAAACTCTCTCTGCAATCCTCCATTGAAGCACTCACCTCCACTATGTCTACTGCATCTATCTCTAGGATGGATGTAACTGTGCCTCCAACACATCCACCACTGCCAACTACGGAAGCTAATTCACCACCAACCACCACTATATGCAACTAAACTGGATCTATGGCTGGCAAAGAGTGCATCCGCTCCAACTCCACAATCACCTCTCCCAACTACAACTGTGACTCCTGAAGAGACTACTGAATGCCCTTTAAAGCCTCTGAAGTCGTTGCGAGCTCTTGAGTAAGCTCACTCACCTCTTCTCTGAGCATCAATGCCTCATATGCCATACTCCCCCACTCGACTAGGTGATCTCACTCAACTACCATCTGTAAATAGTTTTGTCTCAAAATCCTGACAGCCTCCCACAAGGAATGAATCGCTATCAGGGAAAGGTAACCACCACCATACTCAACTGCCATACGAGCACCCCATATGTTTATTTTCAGCAGTTGACAAGTGGCGTCGAAATGCTCGAGAGTAGAAGTAATGTCTCTTGCCGACTCTCAATTGGCTAGTCACATGATGACTCTGCACAACGGGCCTCCTATGTACAATCTCAACTGTACTGTCCACACTATGGAAGGAAACTGTATCCGACAAAATCCCCTCAAGATCACCATATCTCTATGTACTATCATCCGAGCACACATCTACCAGCTGAGTACTGACATCGGACTCATCCTCATCTACCCCTGAGGAAGTTGTTTTTGAATCTGACTCATCACAATCCTCAACTACCTCATCCTCTATAACCACATGACAATCCAGATCCTGGGACCCATCCTCACTCACTAACAACTCAAAGTCATCCCCCAGGGTCTAATAAATCAAGCATGACTCACTGCAGGTAGAGTCATCCTCGTCAGTCACCGAAGAAGTAACCTCATCTGAAGAAGTGGAAGCCCTGGCTATAACAAACTCCTGCCACTCATATGCTTCCCCATCCTCTTCTGTGAGTCCCTGTAAAAAAGGATCTTGGGACCCACCACCATCAGATGATAACGCTGAGTCAACTCTCAATGTCTGATATAGAAGACCAGGCTCACTATGCACACATCATCCTCACACTCAACATCAGAGGTATCCACAATGCTAGTGTCTGCATCGTCTAACTGAGACCCCTCTGCTAACTCTGGGTGCATGCATGACTCAATGTCATCATGTGAATCATCTACACTGTGGCATGAATCTATGTCACCTGTCTCATCTGTAACACTCCCATCATGAGTGTCATCACTGGATAGCTCCATGCCCACATCCTCAATACATGAAAAGACTGTTGTCTCTTGTACTGACTCAACACTATGACTATCGTCATGAACATCAAAGTTGTCAAAGCTCATATACTCCTCGCAGTCCTCAAAAATAACACCATCATTTAAGGTATTAGAATCCATAGTGGTATCTACAACATCCTCCACTCACACTATCCACTCCATCAACAACTGGCTCACATAAAGGATTGTTGTCCTAAAAATCAAGCCTTGTGTCACTAAATCTGATAGGCTAGGGATGTTGAAACTCAGTACCACTATCTACCAACAAGACAGGCACATCCACATGTCCCTGTAAAAAGTCTCCAACATCATGTGTGCAAATAGGACTAGTGGTTGTCCTACTAAGAACAGGATCATCTCCACAATGATCAGTAGTTGCTGAAAACTCGTCATGAAGATTTATGGACATCTCACCTATGAAAACCTCTTGTTTCTCTTCCTACATTCTTTGTGAGGAAGACTTCTTGAAGGAAACCATAAAACTAGCTGCCATGTCAATAATCGTCGGATCTGAAAGTTGTGCTTTTAGCCTTTCCTGTGTTCGCCTCAATTTCTCTATTTCGTTTTTCAAGGCACTTGTTTGTTTCTTGAACTGTGACACACTACTCAATCGGTTTCCATATTTACTTGGTTTTCTGTATTTATCCATGACTGGAATAAAACTAGAGTGCTGATCACTCACAAATCAAACATGGGAACTCAAGATTTCCAAACTCCACAGGATGGCAGGAAACCGCTCTAATACCATTGTTAGAACCCCTGCTGAATCTAACTCTAACAAACATCAAATTGTTTTATTTTTTCAAATGTTTGACATTTCGTCAAACAATTGGCATACAATGGCTGAATTCTGATTAATTTTTTAAGCGTATACAAAGTTTGTTTTGTAATTGAATAGTTTGCAATTTACAATCATTTACCAATGTTTGAAGTTTAATAACAATGCATAAAGTAAATGCAATTCCAGACTATTTATTTTAATTATGCATTCATATGCAAAATATATACAATGCTCAAATATTTATTTCAAAGTAAAGATCCTGGTAATTGCAATACCAATCCAATGTTGGCTTGGGAAGATCATAATTTGAACTCCAAAGCTACTGCAGATTCCCCAAACAGCAACAACAAAGCCTTAGTAAGAAATCACAACTATGAGAAAACCCACACTGCCTCTAATGCAGAACGCAGCACCTATATAATGAATTGCTGCTATTGGATGAAAGTATGCAGCCACGCTTAGACCCTCACGTGAGCTGCATATGCAAGGCGGCTACCATATTCAAAGCCTTTCACAATAATTCACTGAAATTTCCTAGCCGTCTCTAAACAACCATAGTTTTGGCCCCTTCAAAACAAAATGCAGCCTTGGGAAGAAATATGCTGCCCACTAGCAATGGCGTCCAACTTTGGTACTTAATCCAAAATCGTAAACGCAACTCACCATTAAAGAAAATGGCTCAAAGTGCAGTAATTTCAAGAGAGAAAACTTCTCAGCTTGAAGAAATATTCTCAAACCCTCATCACCCAATTTCATAAAATAAGCATCATGAATGAATTGCTTTCTCACCAAGCATTGCTTTTATAATAATAAAAGATATTTTCTTCAAGACACCAAAAGAAAATAGCTTCTCTCACACACTTTTCACTTAAAAGCCTTCATCAACACACTTTTCAATTAGAAGCCTTCATTTAATAACTTAATAATTAATAACTCCAAAGCTAAAGCTTCATGAAGACACTTTTCACTTAAAAGGCTTCTTCAACACACCTTTCACTTAAAAGCATGGTTTTTAAGACTTAGGATTATATTCCATCTAAAATAATAATTAATACCCCCACTAAGCGCCCAAAAGCAAATTATAATCTTAATTCAATATAAACCACTGAAAAATGCCAATACCATCACCGTACTGAATATAATGCCTAGGGGCCTTCCATAAATAAAAACTGCCATCACTGACTTACTATAAATAGAAAGTCGATCTCCATGGACCCTCTAAACAACCTGCCACCTCGAGGATCACAATGATGGACTGGTCTCATTGAATACCTACCAATTGCTAAAAATAGGGGACATTACATCAAGAAACAAGAAAACATAAATAGTGATTTCTTATTTTTTATCCGTTTCTTTAACATTCTAGTTTTTAATGCATGGAGAAGAATAAACTTAGTTACTTGAGACTATTTCATGTCTTTCTCAACTTATTACAGACTAGTAAAAGAGCAATTGTTTGAATGTAACATCTCTCTACAAAAGAACAAAGGACTCTGCTTATTTGAATTCTTGTTCCTATAGTACGGATTTGAAATTTGTGTTTTTAGCTTATAATTCTTTACTACTAATAGGATTAAACGTCTCATATTGCAAATCTTTTAATGACCAATTCTTATTCTCTCTAAGAAAGAACAAAGGCTTCTGCTTATATGAATTCTTGACCCTATAATACGGATTTGAAATTTGTTTTTTCAGCTTATAATTCTTTACTGCTAATAAGGATTAAATGTTTCATATTCCAAATCTTTTAATGACCAATTCTTATTTTGGTCTGCCCCATATCCAGAGCTAGAATAGAGTATAAGTTTATTATGTAAAGAAAGCTTTGAACAAAGAAACAGCAGCAGCTTTGCAACATAAAACTTTAAATTTATGGATTAAATGGAACCATGAAAGATTGAAGAAATGCTAACGACCTCATTTTATGGTCATGAAAACAACATTCTATTGGATAGACTAAGCATCCAACAAGAAGTTCCATCCATTGCTTTTTGAAAACAAGACTTCTCAAGTTGAGGGGCAGAGTTTACTTCCCTGGTGTACCATGTTTGTTTGCAGCTGAAGCTCTGTTTAATCCTTCACAACCAGCATATACTCCATAGAACAAATTATTGAGGGATTCTTGGAAGACAGCAAGAATTTCACAAAAGAGAGTAATTGCAAAGAGGAAGCATTTAAGTTGGATATCTCATTAAAAGGTAAAACAATAAATGAGGTAGCAGAGGACTTATTCCTCTCTTCCCAAACAAAAAACCAAGTACAAAGTCTACAAGATCAAGAGCTAAAGGATGAAACAGTGAGTAGATATTGTAGAATATGAATAGTGAAAATTTTCAACAAAATCCATACAAACAGGCTGTTGTGGCAGCTCAACAAGGTTACAACAGGGTTGTGCAAAGCAGAAAACTGCATGAGTAAGAGCCTCAAGATACTGCACTAAGACCATCTTCAATGCATACATAACAACAACCAGCAATTGAACAAGGGTGGCCTATAATAGAGGAAAATATACCAACAAAAGGTCAAAGAAAATAGGCAAAGGAAACGCAAACACTAGGGTCATTAGAGATAGAGATTGAAGACAGTCTTAAAAGAAACAGGGGGAGAGAAAGTAGAAGGAAAAGTAAAAGAGAAAATAAAAGAGGAAAAAGAAGAGAGTAGAAGAGAGAGAAAAAAAAAAGAGAAAAAAGAAGAAGAAAAGAGAACAAAGGAATCTGATAAAGAAACAGGAGATCCTTCCAAAGCATTTAGTATTAGTGCAAAACAAGATTTGGTTTAATAATGTTACATCTTGAGAAGGCATGGAAAAATTTGTAATGTCCCCATACGAAAGTTCCTTTAATTTTGCACTTCAATGAATCAATTATGGTGTTGATTGGAAATGTATAATAGACATATTGCTATGTAAAACTTATATCAAAATTGACTTCGAGCAAGGGCTTAATTGGTGAATCTCACATGAATTATTGAATATGAAATGCTCTAATATAACTTTCCTTTCTTGATAGAAATTCAGATGTTGTCCAATAGAAGTCAGTTCTGAAATCTGATAATTATATTTGCAAAATGTGCTATAATTATTGTGCTTCACTTATTTATAATTGTTACAAGAATATAAACTTCTGATCTTTCTTTGGTAAGATCGCCGTTCTTGACTGATCTCCTAATAATCATGCAATTGGATAGTTATGAGTCTGATACGAATTGGTTATAGTTCAGATTTCTGTGCTATAAGCTTCACCTTGATTATCGATACAAAATATGTCCTTTCAATCCTCTCATGATAAGATCAATACAAATGTGTCTTTGGACTTCTACTGATAAGATTTCTCCATCTAGGCCATATATCTATATTGTGCAATTGTTCTATCTGTTATGCCTTTGTGTGAGTCTGTAATCTTTGTCGCTGTTCCTAGCTAATGGCTTTAGTTTCATGTGATTTTATGTGAGAGGCTTATGCCTTAGTCTGATCACTATATCTGATTATAATCCTCTATTCTTGCGATAATCTTCAATGCTGTTTCTGCTTGTCAATTCCTACTTTTCATGCGTCTACGGCCTTGCCAAATGGTAGTCAAATACCACCTTTAATTGGCTGTATTAAAGATCTTTAAGCACTTCAGGTATGAAGAGTATATGTCCACAAAATGTGCCTATTGGAGAAATTGATTATCTTTCTTTAAAAAGCAAAGAAGGGCATGATGTGAAAAATTGCATCTCATCGATCATAACTCTTGCAAACTGAATTAGTAAGTTTACAGATCGTGCCTCTTTCTTGTAACTAACAATGTCATTAGTTAGTTATCTAACTTGGATCATATTAATTCATTCCTTGGGCTGTACTATAGATGAGATGTCTTCTCCCTTTGTGTGATCTGATTTCCTCTTTCTAGATAGTGATTACTTATTTCTTGGACAATGATAGCCCCCCTTATTTTCTTCTTTCTTAATGATGATGCTAACCAGCTATTATGTGAAGCGCCCTATGCTTTTGGATGATGATATTATCCTTCTTGCCCATCTCTAAGGTAGAGGTAAATCTCGTAATTGGGGTTCGATACATAATACTTCCTTTGACATCAGTTATGTAGAATTTGTGTGATATTCTTTGTTAGTGGTTGTGAGATGATCCTTGCCTTGATTTGACCGGCTTAATCTTTTCTTTAATAATGAACCACTACTAACTAATCTGACTAAACTAACAATGTCCCAAGCCTGCAATGCCCAAACCATACAATGTTCTTGTTATTCTTTTAGGAATTAGATGGGGATATTACAAAACTGATCAAACTGATACAACAACTACTACTACTAATTTAGTTAGTATCCTCTACAAACACAACTATGTTGGCATTACTGGTAAGGATGCAACCAGTAAAGAGATCACTGGTAATAATCAGTAGTGTTGTCATTGATGTCTATGCTAACAATGTCCAAATGCTAGGAAACCGGTGACATAGTGATAAGCTCAGTAAAGTCCAGAGATGCACTTGAACAGAGTACTCGTCGTAGTACTAATTGTTCAAGAGTTGGTGACCGATGAAGACAGTGACCAGTGAAGACAATGATCGGAGCAGTGACTGATGTAGACAGAGAACAGAGAAGTGACTGGTGAAGACAGAGACCAGAACACTGCATAAGAAAGGTGTAAACAGGTCTACATTAATCGTTAAGATATCATTGAGACTGATGTATGTCTACTATTTGTTAAGACCGGTGAAAGGCACAGTTGACGAATACTAAGGAGATTCTTTTACCGTTATTTGTTGCACAAATCATGGAGGATCCTCTTTTAAGGGAAGTTTGTGACACGCATATGATGTTTCCTTTAAAGACTGAAACACGACTAAATGATGGATTCATGGCAGATTTTCTATTAAGGGAAAGTTTGTGACACGCATCTGATGTTTCCTTTTAAGACTGAAACACGACTGAATGGTAGATCAACAGGAGATCTTCATGGGGATCGCAATGGAAAAGAGTAGGAAGATCTTTTGAAATTTGATTTGAGTGATCTGCGCTTCTTTTTCTCAATTGTACAATTGTCCTACGATCTGCACGAAGTGTATATATTCTTCAGTTAGCGAAGATAATCATTTGCCTTCATTCTGCCAAGAAGAAAGAGTGAAACTGCATGTTGATCATAGCTACTACAAAAGAAAGGGAAAAGAAGAGAAGAAGAAAAGGAAGAGAGTGTGCATAGAAGCATAGTAACCTGAGGAGAGCATACTAGTGATGCTCGGTGATGACTCTGAGTGAGTGAAACAATGATCTTATCAGGCTCTGCAAAGCCATTTTAAAGGATCAACCCTTCTATTGCTCTCTAACAATTGCAATAGCCAAATCCCAGTATTTGGGTGGACATTGACAGGTCCCTTGTACTAAATCCCTTAACCGGGTGACATCTAGTTGATGTTTTAAAGTCCTTTGACAAGTCAGGCTTTAAAAGGCCTTATTCAAAATCCTTTAACTGTATCGCACCTAACAGTGTGTTTGTAATCCTTTAATAGGGAAGGCTCTTCACAAAGTGCACTTCAAAAGAGTGCAAAATTTGTGAGTTACTACTCACAACGTGGTTTTCTCCCATTTTGGGTTTCCACGTGATATATCTGGTATTATGTGTTGTTGTGACTTTGTTTTATTTATTTCCTTTATAGGATATGTTTGCATGCAGCTGATTCACCCCTCCCCTCTCAGCACCGGTTGGGACTATCAATTGGTATCAGAGCCACGTTCTATTTTTTTTAAGTTGCTTAACCGCAATAAGGGAAAGATCATAATGATGAGGAAGGAAGGACCCAAGTTCTCTAAGGAAAACTTTAGTCTATGGTGCAACAAAATGAAGCTGCAATATAATAATTTGTCTCCCAACAACTTAATATTAACTTACATAATTTTATTTTATAACACATTAATAAGTTTAACTTAAACACTGATTCCTAACAATATCATCACCACAACAGAGAAGAGAGAAGAAAAAGAGGGGAAAAAGAAGAAAGAAAGAAGATAAAGCAAAGCAAAATATAGAGGAACTAGATGAAGATGTAATGGTTGTAATATAAGGGGAAATATAACACAAGTCTATGGAATACATATGCTTCAAGTTAGATTGCACATTGTATGTTGAGAACATAACATGAATCTAACGATGTTCGCGGCATTTCAGGGATGGAGACGGCAGGGGATGGCTCTCTCTCTCTCTCTCTCTCTCTCTCCCTCTCTATCTATCTATCTATCTATATGAATTTTTTAAAAAATATATTAATATATTATATGTTTTTTTATGTTTATATAACTTTTAATGACAACATTTATGGTGAAATCAGAAAATCTCTTGTCTGAGACAAAATAAGCCTGCAACTCCAACACTTTGATGCATTCATGAAGCATAGATTCAACTTAGTGCCAGCTTAGAACCATTAGTTAATGTCAAAGCCCACTTGGATTTGTTTCTACTTTCCCGTCTTAAGAAAAACATTGACTTGTGTTGGTTTTTAAAATGTTCCACAGCGTTTCGGAGATGGGGACATGTTTCCAAGACGTTTCCTAGAGGGCCAAAAATAGGGGACACATCCCCGTGTAACATAGGAATATAATGGAGTAATCTTAAAATAAATGTGTTTTGTGTAATCTTCCATTTCCTTATATACTGTCTGCAGCATCAATTCTGGTCCTTTTCCTGTTGCATCACCTTGGGGTTAATTTCTTTGCAATAAATAATCCAAACCTAAGGCCTTTATAGAAGGAAACATCACATTCATTCCCAATTCTACAGATTTTGAATTTATTTGCAATTGGCAGCCTATTACCCTTTTGAATGTATCATATCAGATCACTGCCAAGGTCTTGCCTCTCCATTTTAAATATTTGCTGCCATTAATTGTGAGGCTGGAGCAAACAAGGTTTATCCATAGCAGGTACACCCTGAGCAATATATAGCATTTTTAGAAGGTATGGAATAGGCTATAACATCTCTAAAAAATGTTTTATTTGTCAAAACTGACATTGAAAAGTCTGATGACTGAATTGAGCTACACTTTGTTATTGCCTCGCTTCAAGTGCTTGGCTTTGGGAATTTGTTCATCAATTTAAATCAAACACTCTTACATAATGCTTCAAATTGCATCACCATTAATGTGATCCAGCCTGAAAGTTTTGGTTACATGTTCTAGCTGCTGAATGGTTAGCTGGTAGCTACTGGTTGACTATACTTGTAGAGATTTGATTAACTTTGTTTCTCTCTTTGGTTTTCCTTTTCAGCAGCTTGTCAAAAGCTATTTGTTGATGAATCTTTTCTCACTTTTTTGGAGGAAGATTCTCTAGTTGTGATATTGCTATCAAGATTCAACTATTTAGTTTTTTGAGTCAAACTCATTGACCCATGTTTCATGAGTTGTGGTTCACAAGAACCCATCTCTCATGAGAATGAATGGAACACTTAGCACTTATTGCATCTAGGTGATGCTCACAGAGATGAAGCATCGGGACTTCCCGAGACGTCACCCATCCCAATACTACTCCAGCTCGAGCGTGCTTAACTATGGAGTTTCCTCCAGGGTTAAGCCCACTTTGCTTGCAATCCCATTTGCAAAACCCTCAGCTATTGTTGTGCCTTATGAACCATTCATTAGAAAGACCCTTAAGCTCATCAATTGAATATAGCACTTAGCACTCAATTGATACAAGAAGAAAGTTTGAAATTCATTTTCTTTCATGCTTTTCCTTCCAAATAATTGCATTATATCATTCAGAGAGTGCAAATGAGGATTACCTACTAAAAGACTAAGCCTTTTTCTATAGTTTGTAAGTTCTAGGTCTTTTCCAAAATTCTAATTTCTAACCATCCTCTGTTGGCACAAGCAACACTTGCACGACGTATTCGGCAAGAGGAAATTGACCGTGAGGACCGCCGCCAGGAGATCCTCCGTGCATTCCACTCCCGAGAGCATCTTCGTCGCCGTCGGGAGGAAGGAAATGACAAACAGTAAAGTTGTTGAAGTTTGAAACGAAGGGGAACGGAACACAAAAATTCCATTGTAGTTCAATTGAGAATGTTGTAAAGCAACATGAATTAATAAAAAATAAGTGTTCTTTTTGATTGAGCAATGTGTATAGTTTGTCTTGATGCCCAATAATTTAAATAAAGATCAAAATAAGAAAGTGATAGATGACGAAGGGGAAGCCGCACAGAAGGCTTTGATATCCACGCAGCAACGTGAACGTCGGTGTAGGCTCAGGCAACTTGCCAAAGACCAGCTTGCCAGAGGGTTGCCCGAAGGGGACCTCGGAAGTGGTACGGAGGGTGCAGAAGCCGAAGAAGAGTTCACTTCTCCGGAACGGAGAGTGCGGAGTCGGGAAGAGTTACTTGAGGAGACACGGGCGAGAAGAGCCTTTCTCCAAGAGGAGAGAGTACGGTTTGAGGTGGGTCTCCGTACACCAAGCGCGGAGAACCAAACCGGCGGAGAGGGTGATACTGCAGAGGGTAGCACGAGCACACCAGCAAACCCTCCGTTGGAACCGAGAACCCCACACGGTACGGTGCCAGGAGAAGGGCAAGTACCACCAGCCCAGCGACTACCGCAAGGACAAGTACCACAAGTCCAGACTACCCACAGCACTCAGGGAGGTGTGGGCACGAGTGGTATTGGTGCACCGCCTCCACCGCGGCCAACCATGGCGGTGAATAAGCAGAAGTTACCGAAATTTATGGGGCAATCCAAGGAGGATCCAGTTCGGCACTGTCGAACGTGTGAAACGATATGGACTGCACACGGGGTAACTGATGAGAACGAATGGATCCGTCAGTTCCCTGCAACACTGCGGGAGGGTGCCATTGATTGGTACTCGGACGTTGACAAGACAAGGCTCATGACATGGGACGATGTCAAAAAGGCCTTCCAGACAGAGTTCCAATTGTTACGGGATGATAATGAAATATTGGTGGAGATCTACAACACGAAGCAAGCCAAGAATGAGTCTGTCCGTGCGTACGGCCGACGACTCAAAGAACTCATTGGAAAAATGGAGTCGGCCCCAGCGGATGAATTGAAAAAGAGATGGTTCGTGGAGGGACTCAAAACATCCCTCCGAAATAAAATGAAGATAGTACCACCTACTTCGTATAGTTGCATAAACACACATTAACTGATAAACATGAACACAGGAAAGTATTGCAATTCGGTAAACATAAAGTACTCAGAAAACCAAATCATGTCATTCACACTCAGAGCAATGTGTACATATAACCTCCGAAGAGACACCACCGAAACGTCACGTCGTAACGGTTCACACTCTTGGTACTAACTGCCGAGATTAACATAAGTTTATTACACAACACCCGTACATACAAAATATACCGACAACATCCTCCTGTTTATTCTTCTTGTTGGGCCCTCACCAAGGCTTCTTATCATAAATTGGATGGACTTTAAGAGATTTAATTTAGGCTAACTTAGAAGGCACTAGAGGTTTACACATTATGCTTGTGAAATGGTTGCCAACCTAAAGAGTAAAAAGGACTCCAGCTTCTCAATATCTAGATATATGACACTGCTCCTTGTGTTAAATGGATTATAAGAGCTCTATAGAGGGGTGAAGTCTGTAAGGTTCTTCATCACCATTAGTTATGTTCAAGGTTGGAGGGAGATGCGTCTCCGACCCCCCTGGGATGTGTCTCCCATCTTGGAGATGCAAGTGGAGGCGTCTCTGCTTGCTGGAGACAGAGATGTCCATTTACTGTCTCTCCATGTTTCTGCCATAAAGTTTGGTAAAAAACTGAATCGTGAATTTCGTAGAAGGAAAAAAATGCATCGGAGAAGCCAGAAATGCAATGGGAGAGGAATGCATCACTGCTTGAGGGCTTTATTTGCCAGTTTTTGGAAGATGCGACACCATTTAAAAGCAAAAATTAAAAAGCAAAGGCCATTTTATTTTTATCATAAATTACCGACAGTGTTTGTATTTGCTATTTTTTACAAGTCTGTTATTATTTATTAACTTATTTTTCTCCATAGACTCATATATCTAGAATAAGAATTGTGAATTACAAAGTTATTGAATTAAACTATATTAGTCTTTAGTTCTACTTAAGCTGATATTTTAAAAACCTGCAAAATTAACCATAAAAAAATACAATTAAATTATATTATCTATAAATTATTAAATTATACTAAAAAATTGGCATCTTAGGGGATCTTGGAAAGGGTTGGGATTTTATTTTCAATTGATAATTTTGGCACCAAGGAAGGTTGTTGGTATCTTTGTTGCCAAAATCATTTGGAAAGTATAAGAATCTCTTAAACCATGGACCTACAAGGGAGATGGTTTCATTCAAATCTTTCTATCAAGTCTCCTCTTCAGTGGTCCTCTATAGAATACATCACAGGTTCCATTTGCTGAGGTTCTATGGATAAAAAGGATTATATTGTTCTGTAAAGGGACTCAAACCCTGAATGACTTTTAGAGTCATAGCATAAGATCCTGCCTCTCTTGGCAGAATTTGAATTATAAATTGTCAGGCACCTATGCCAACAAAGTATCCTAAAAAAATTGAAATCCATTCTCCATGTTCATGGTGGAAGATTGGAGATGCCTAGTGCATGCACCTCTTTGCCAGTACAAACCTAGACTTGGTTATCAATTTCTTTCCCCTTATCAAGTCCCATCTGAGACTATGAATGCACAGTAGAATTTACAATTCACACCATCCACTTGGTCCCATTTCTTCTCTGAAGTATGTAAAGCTATAATCAAGACTAAGAAAGCTTATTAGTTATTTCTTATGGTGTTTGATTTGTCGAGGTTTACTGTTTTGTGAATAACTTAAGCATATGGAGATTTCCACCCCAGTTCACCCTGATTGTCATCAAACTGAATACATTGAACAACTCTTCTAGGTTTGCAGTCATGCTTAGCATTTTTGGAAGTGAATTCACACCCTCTTACACCCATTCAAGCCAGAGTGTTTCACACAGCAGAAGGTTTTACTTGGGGATTCTGCCATCTTACATGCAAAACTAACTAAATTTGGCAACTTTTGCAATTAGATTCTCCTTCAGATATGGGAAGAAAGAACAATACTATTCTCAATCATAGTTCTGTTGATTGGTTATTTTATGTGGTCAATGAAGTATACTTGTTTTCAAATGTTATACTCTAGATTCCAGTTCAAGTGGAGGAGGTGTCGCTGGAGATGGAGCAGCTTTACTCTCTTATTGACCTTTGGGACAATGTACTTTGCACTGTCAGCCAGGTTCCTCTTTATTCTTCCCATCATTGCTTCCCCATATGAGGAGCTTTGGAGAAAGAGGAAAGCATCACTGATCATTCTGCTGGCCAAAGTTCTAGCCACAGTCTTGGTGGCCTTCCCCTGAATGCACTGATAAAGGAGGTGATGGGTTTGGTCATGTTGGTGTTGGCCCTGGTAGTTGGGTGAGCCAACAATAGGGAAAATTGCCTTCTTTGGCTTTGGTAATCTTGCTAACACAGTAAGAAAATGAATACAAGGGCACAAAACTATTCTTATCAAATGGGAGCCCATACTTGATTCTGAATACTTCACTAGAGGCATTGGTTGGGGGGATATGCTTGATGATCCTCCTCCTCCACCACTTTGTGGCATAATTGTTGTCTTGTTTACAGCTTTATTTGTCTTCTTAAAAATATTTCCTCATAATAGTAGATTTTCCCGAAAAGGATATAAACAAGATCTTTTATGCTGTGTGTGCTGTACCTTTGCTTTTGGATGATAAATTTCAATAAAGCATTATAATAGCATCCTCAAACATGAAAAAATCCCAGTCAATCAATATCCAAAAGTCTCAAATGTGTATCCAAAAGTCTGAAACATCAAAGTACAAGTCTATGAAATTAAGCCTCATTCAGGCTATCAATATCCAAAGACTCGAAACCATCTGAAACACTATCTATCTATCTATCTATCTATCCGAGCTCCACAGGGATGTATCCCCTGCCCAGTTTCTCATCCCCAATGCCATTCCAAAAATGCAAAAAAAGGAAACATCCTACAAATGGCTTTTGACATGAAATTGGGGACTTGGGGATGCTGTTAGGTACTGGGAACGGCCTAACCGTCCCCGATACCTAACAACGTCCCCTTTTTTCCAGCCAAAAAAAATGTTTGCCGTTTTACAAAAAGTCACTTTTTTTTTAATTGCTAGGCGGGCCCCACGTGAGTAGAAATAGCAATTAAAAATAATGGAACCCTATTTGAAGGCTAAAAAGATAAAGTCTTCTTCATTTCTTCATTTCAACCATTCTTGGCAAGAAGAAAATGAAAGAGCTATATGTACCAATATGCCATATTTTACAATGAAAGTATTTGAATTTTGTTAATTTGCTATGTGTGAATGTCTAAAATGTCTATGGTGAATGGTTTATCAATGTTATGATATACATATTTGAATTCTCTCTCTATATATATAAATTCCCCTAATTTTTTAATAATTGTCCCTTGATGTCTTGTCCCCTAAATTTTGGCTTTGCACCGTACCCGTACCAGAAACACGTCCCCGACCCCTAAAACGTCTTCATCTTGGAAACTCCATGGAGAATATATATATATGTGTGTGTGTGTGTGTGTGAAATTTTCAAAATATATAATATATTATAGAGGGGGAAAGAGTGAGAAGTATGCCAATAACCGATAACAACAATATCAATGTGTAAATAAATGTAAATCATGAGAGCAGTAGTATAACAGCATAATAAATTTCAATAAAGCATTATAACAGCAGTCTCAAACATGAGAAAATCCCAATCCATCAATATCTAAAAGTCTCAAACATGTATCCAGAAGTCTTAAACATCAAAATACAATAGTCTATGAAACTAAGCCTCATTTAGGCTATCAATATCCAAAGACTTGGAACCATCTGAAACACTATCACCTTCTAGAAAAGGTAGATCATCCAATGGTAGCCACTATGGTTAGTGCCAAACAATATTCATTTTCAGAGCAAATAAAGTACAAGCATACCAAGAAATAAAATAGTACATTTTTTAATTTCAAAACTCAAAATTTTAAGTACATAGACTTGGCATGACTCAGAAAGATTCTTTCATTTCTGGATTAAACTGTGTATGATTTTTCATCATCAACATTTTGGATCATACTACATGATCCACATTTTTTTGCTCTCTAGCTATTGCTTCATCCTGATGATGGATCATTTAGTAGAATCCAAAACGTTGGTGATGAAAAATCATACACAGTTTAATCCAGAAATGCAAGAATCTAATATGATGGACTGTGTTAATCACATGACTTTAATGACTCATAAAATCAAACAACTGTAATTTTTAATGTGTATTTCATCAAAAATATTTAATTCTCATACCTAAGTTACCCTGGTTCACCCCTAGACCCCTCCGGACCAGCTTGGGTATGAACTGGTACCTGGACTTGGTCTGGTCTGCCTGTTGATCTGGGCAGGGTTCAAAATTTTCAGCCCAAGTTCGAACTGGCAGGCAGGACGAACGGACCCGAGCGGACCAGTGGGAAAAAGGTCGAACCACGTGTTAGCACATGCAAAAAATTTTATGGCTTCATTATCCTTCCCTTGGTCTCTGTATCATTTTTCATGTCTCTGGCTAAAGTCCTAAGCAGAATATTCAAAATACTAGCCGTTGCATTTAAAACCCTTTGTTTTGCCCAGGCCCTATTCTAATTTTAAGTTACCTTTATTCCGGCCACTTAAAATCCTAATTCGCATGTGCTAATTTGTTATCCCTTTGTCGCATGATCTCATGAACCTTTTTCATGTTATGCGATCATGCCACTAAGGTTTTATGTCGGCCCTCTTAATATTTCCTTAAGTCAGTCGGTTTTATTTTTCCTAAGTTCTGCGCCTTGACTTTCCTAATGTTTTAGCTTAATATTTTCTGGGCCCGATCTTCTGACAACATCTCCATCCGACGGTTAGCGTAAGTTCTCATAGACTGTGTCAGAAGCTTGAGATCTTACGCCAATCGTTGATCTTTCCTGATGATGCAGCGTTTCAAAGAAGTGGGACCTTCCAATAGGTGTGCACGATTGGCAGTCTCTCATTGGTCCACCTATTTATGATTTGACAGTTGTCAATGGGTCCTAGGTTGCCGGCATGTCAGAGGGTCCTGACATCTGCAGAGGATCGACGGTGGGCGTATCTTCGCAAGGGGTGTGTCAAATGTATGAGATTATGAGACAACCGTTGATTCTTTTGTGTGACGTAACATTTTCTTTCGGCGGGTCCACTGCTACGTATACTTAGTTGACGAACTGTGATTGGTCCACGTCGTGTGAGCTGGACGTGTTGTCAAGCAGGCCCGGTATCTCAATCAGAAGATTCAAAATCAACGGCGAGTGCTTGATCTCATGGAATCTTCCAAGCCTTTGAGATCATGTGCCGTCCGTTCGATTTTCCAGGCGGTATAATGTTCTCAATGGGGCCATTTGCTAGGTGGTGCGTAGTTGTTCAAATCTTATTGATCGACGCGAGGAATCAGCACGGTGGGGTCATTGTCAGAAGGATCAATGACGAGGACAAAATCTACGGTTGGCGTAAGTTCTCATCGATTGTGTCAGAGGCATGAGATCTTACGCCCACCGTTCATTTTCAAAGGCTTAGGCGGGTGGGTCCTGTGTCAGTGGTGACCGAGCAGGGACAGCGAATGATGTAGTGACAAATGGCACAAAGCGGGCCCAAGTGGGGTCTAAGGTCTTAGCAGTCCGGACAAAAGTGTTTAGCGGTTCCGATAGATTTCAATGGGTTCGCTCGTTCGCAAAGTAAGATGGCAGTTCTCTAAATGTTTTAGCAGTTCAGCGAACAAGCGTTTGCATAATCGCTAAACTTTCTGGCGGTATTATAAAGTGTTTCGCGAATTGGCGGAAACCTTCAGTCGCCAATTCGCTAAATTTGACTAGGGCCCTTTTAAGAGATAAGTCATAAAGACCGCGAAAAAGAGAGATCTAACGGTCAAGACTTAAAGTTGGTCGAGATTCAAATGTGGACCGCCGATTTGCTGCTGGCGCCATGGAAATGACCGTTTAATTTTAAATTCAAATTTCTGAGGGTTTCCTGCGACCAGAAGGACTAAAATTCAATGCAGAAGCGACTGGAGCTGGTAAGAGATGATTTGTTTGTGGTTGCAGTGTGGTCCAAGGTGTGCCATGACTGTTTGCAGGGGTCTATGCTGCGTTTTTGTGCTCGAGGCGTGTTGTAGGTGGCCGAACATGTTGACAATTGGGCATTTTTGTGGTCCTCGGTCCTTTCTCAGTGAGATTATCATGATTGTGGATCACTCCGAGATTTTCTTTCTCCTGGTTGCTTGGGTTTCTTCCCCTATAATAAATTTGTGACCGTTTCTAGTTGGTTGGTGGTTGAAACCCTAACCCTAGTCACCCGAAGCTTGATGCATCCTCTTTGAGGATTCCAAGGTGACTAGTGGTGGTATAAGTGGTAGCATTTTTTATTTTTGTAGGGTTCCAAAAATTTCTTTTGGTCCCTGGTTGTTGATGGTATTATACTGAAAGAGGAGCTGGATTTTGAGTTTTCTTCCTATCTTTGTGTTGCTCTGATTGTATATTGATCCTGAATATGTTAATGAGAATACTATTGAGTTCCAATCTTGCATTTGTGTATGTCTTCTTATTTCGGTTCTGAGCTCATATATGTTAGTGTCACAAAATGTATTAGCATATGGTAAACAAAGAGTATTGTGAAGTCATCTCTGAGTTCCTAACAAAGTTAGGATTAAAGTCTTTTAGGTGAGTTCAGTGAGTTTACAACCAAATAAGAATCTGATGTCCTTGTGTCTGAGGGAGAGGGGTAATAGGCAAAGCACTTATCCTGAGCCCAGGAGTGTTTGATTTAAGATCTTCAGTTGATTTATGTAATTGGATGACTCTTTGCCCTAGGTTAAGGCACCGGTCCATCTTTTGGAGGCATTTCATTGTCATCAACCACACACCCAAATTTAAATGATAATATCTTTCAGTCAGTTAGTAAAGGATATAGTTACATATTGTTTTGAGACTCCTTTGGAGAAGTGAGTCAAGGGTACACCCACCTGAGCATTAAGGCTCAAAGTGTAGAAGGATCTCATTGTTGATCCTTGTTAATTGGCCCTCTTCCTTGTAGACTTTGGAGTGGTGATAGAGTCAAAGCATTATTAAAAAGTTATCCATCAAAGTATAAATCTGCAAGTTGAAGATCAAAGGGAACTCCCAACAAAATGGCCACTCTGCTGAGGAGAGTCTAGAAGATAAAAGTTGTTAAATGCACTCTTGTTTTCCTGTTATATTCGGTTAAGGTTTTCCCACTTTGGTGGGTGGCGACTCAAAGGGTTAGAACCAGTGTCATACTGCAAATCATGGACAAGAGGAGGAATACTAGGTCCTTTGTCAGAAAGAATTCAAAGGTCACTCTGGAGCAATTGCCTAGACAGGAGAAGAAGAGTTGGATCAAGAGAAATGGTGAGTCTACTAGTGCTCCCATAAGAGAACAAAGAAATACCAGGGGTAGAGCACCACATGTTTCCTCAAGTGAGGAAGGTTCACAAAACAGAGTTTCTAGATCAGATGGTGGTCGCTCTGAAGATAGATTTTATGATACCCTAGAGGCTGTATTTCAGGACAAGGGTCCATTGCCTGCAGGTCAAGATGAACAAGCCAGAGAGATGGGTTTGGAGATTGATTTAGATCTTGATGAAGATAATTTCAGAAAGGAGCCCATGAGACCACGGCAAGTGCATTTCCCATATCAGCATCCTACTGATGTGGAAGTGTCATCAAGCTTTGAAGACAACATGATAGATCCACATGACCTAAATGCACTTAGGTTGCAGTTGGCAGAGCAGGATGCCATATACAAAAGGTTACAAGAGGAGAGAGAGGCTGAAAAAGTAAATGCTCTATTGGAGAGGCAGTCTCTTCTTAGAAAAATTAATGAAATGAAGGAGAGAAACAAGATGCTTGCTTCTGCTCCTAAGGTGTTGCAGCATGATGTTTTTGGTGATCTTGAAGCTCTAAGAAGTGAGCAAGAACGCTTGTTGCAAGACCATGAGTTTGATGAAGAGGGCCCTGTGATCAGACAAGTGCAAAGTTATGCTCATTTGCCTAAGGGTAAAGATGGACATGAGATCACTAGGCCTACTGTAGTTATTAATGAAAAAGGAAAGCAGAAGATGGTGGGTGTCCAAATAAGCAAACCAGTGACAATACCAGGGATCCCACCACCTAAATCAAATAGGGAGACAGAGATAGAAAGAAAAAGAAGAGTGTCATGTCCCTCTATTCGAAGACCCTTGGACGATATCCTCAGCTTATTTTGTAGAATATCTAAAAAGACAAATAATAATAAAATACAAGTAAACAATATAATTTATAATAATATATTATTAAAATAATAATATATTAATTAATATTAAAATAATATAATACAATGCTAATATTGAATAATCGAAATATAAAGGTTGATATATTGAATATTAATATTATTATAATATAATATAATAATATATGTATCAATATATATTATATTATATTTTGTAATATATATAATAATAATCTTCAAATATGAAAATAAATTAATTAATTAATCATAGTATAAATAATAATATTATTATTTAAATTCATAAATAATAATATAATTATTATTTTTAAATTAAAATACAAATATTATATTTTAAATACATAAATATAAATTATACATATATAATAATATTATAATTTATAATATGCAATAATAATCATAATATGCAATATAATATGAACATTAGAAAATAAATAAATAATAATTATATAATTAACAATATAAATAATAATTAAATGATATTAATCTATATTAATATAATTTAATATTAATCCGTTGATCGATATAAATCAATGAATCCAACTATTATTCATAATGCTAATCGACTTGTGATTAAGCGATGACTACCATTCTAATACTGGTCTCTCCGTGCAAGAGTCGTGACCTCTCCCCGCACGGGTATATATGTCGAGTCTCTAAATCAAGAACATGGGCGAGATATAGGAAGCGCAGAGAAGGAGAAAGCGTAGAGGATTCACATACAATAGAATGAAAAGAATAACAGATCAACGATCATACTAAGAGTATCGAGCCTATGAGCAATGGAGAGGACGAAGAACATATATTCTGAAGCATTCCACATTTCACGGGTAGCCAACATTATATTGATATGAGAAATGCATGAACGTGTATTAGATGGAGTATTTACTGAATACTGAATACTGAATAATGAGAACGGAGAAAACATATTGGGTATGGTGCAATTAATAACATTGGCACCGATTACAAGTAATGATAAGCATGATAAATAATACCAGCAATTCAATCTAAACAGCATCTATCATTAATTGTTAACAAGGAATGATTACGAAGTGACTAATAAGTCCATTATGGTCAAGACATGACTCCTCGTTCCCAAGAGGCATGACCGCTAAGAAGATATAGTATAAAAGAGAGTTCTATAATTGGAAGGGAGAAGATCAGATCGCACATTGATGGTATAGTCAATCAGAGATAGCACCCCTTACATTGCATAAACCATTAACATCGGGAACAATGATACTTATATATCGACTATTAGTAAGAATCGAAGACATTACCATTTCACAAAAACTACATCTAAGAACTAATCAGTTTGGTTATATTGGATTACTACACATCGCATTCATAATAAGAAAATCAATACTATCAATTCCATCACATTAAAGGCATCTAGATTTAATCCAGATCAACCCTATTGTCTGAAGCATTTGAATATAATCTAACCACTGTATAAGTTGATAAGTATTATATCAGACAGGGCTGCTATCATTGAGTTAGACACAAGATCTTTTGGGCAATATCGATTCCACATTAGCACTTACACTATCTACATTCATAAGTCATCAATTATAGTAGAAAATAAGGGTTTTGAGGAAAGGAGTTCCTTAAGTGATTTAGGGTCATTAAACAATTATTCCTATTTCCTGACTCAGTGGGAAACGGGACATTACAAAGAGAGGATGAAGCTCTTGCTCAAGAGTTGGAAAGAGCTGAAGTCGATGCTGCTATTGTAGAGAAAAGAAGAAAGATCCAGTTCTTGAGGGCTTCATCAACTAATGTTCATGGCCCTTTTGCTACTGAACTAGGTATGCCATCTATGAACACTATTGTTCCACTTAGCAATGCTACTACTAGTAATCTAATTCCTAATATATCTACCAAATCATTTGTTGATCCTAATAGACAGTCAAATGTGCAAGTGGGTGGGAATGTAGATAAAAATAATAATTCTAGTGGGAACACTAGTTTAGGATTTCAAAGAAGACCTATGCAATTAGAAGGCTATAGGCAAATTAGTTTTGATGGGATACTAGGCTACCCGAATGCTTTTCCAAATGATATAAGAGATAAGGTACCTAAGTTTGCTGGTAATAATGCTATTAGTTGTGAGGAGCATCTTAGGTTATTTGTTGATATGCTTAATGATTATGAGGTAGAGCATGAGGATGTAGTCATGAAATTATTTGTTCAATCTCTAATGGAAGATGCTAGAGATTGGTTTAAGAGACTTCCTAATAAATGTATTGATACTTGGGATTCTTTTGAGAGATGTTTCAAAGAGCAGTATGGTGATAGGCCTAATGCTAGTTTCAAGCTGAATGAATTCAATACCATAAGGAAAAATCAGAATGAATCTATAGCTGAATTCAACATGAGATTTCAGAAGGGTATGCATAAATTGTTCCAAGTTATGCGGTTAGATGACAATGTTTGTTTAACCACATACTTCAATGCATTTGATGGAAAGATGGGATACTTGTTGAGAGACAAAGAACCAAGAACTCTTAGAAATGCTTTTAGGATTGCTGTCAATATTGAGAACAATATGAAGATATCAAGGAAATTGGGTGGGAAGAGAGATGACCCTAAGTTGTTTGGGGATAAGAAGTACAAAAAAGAAAATGATAGGAATGTTGGAACTAGGAGGCAAGAAGAAGATAAATTGGATAAGGTGCTCAATGCATTGAAGGATTTGAAGGCACCTGCAAATAGGAACATCAGTGCTCCTACCAATGAAAGCCTCAGTTCAACAACAATTTCAATAAGCAGAATAGATTGTAGAACTACCCCTACAACACCCAATGGAAGGATGGCAAGCCTATTGTCCCTGCTGCAAGAAATAACAATGACAGAAGTGTCCCTGACCCTCTACAAAAAGCTTCAATAAATGTCATGGAGGACATACCTTGGTGTGTTGCATGCCAGTCCCCTCATTCTGTAGAGCATTGTGTGGTTGCACATTCTATGGCTGCAAATCAAGATTGTGGCAGTGAGGAGATAGATCAAGATGATGTTGGATGCAACATGGTTACCTCATATCTAGGATATGAAGACGATTTTGATTTTGATGAAGAAGCAGATGTAAATGTGAAGAGACACAATCAAGCCCTTTTTCATCAAGAGGTTTTTTCTGATAGTGAAGACATTGATAAGAAGACATGTAACATGAACTCTTCTTCTGAGCCAGTAAATTTAAGAAGACCTTCTAGAGAAGAGATGGATAGGATTACTGCAGAAATGATTGCCCAAGTGCAAACTAGAGGCATGGTGGCAAGGGATACAAATGGAAAAGCTGCAGGAATGTTTATAAAGAGTACCAACTCCGGAGAGCCTAATGAGAACAAATCAAAGGGTGATCACATGGTGAAATTCAAGAATGTAAAATGTAAGAATTGTGAGCCTAAGGGAGTTGGAGTTGAAAAAATTTCTAATGAGATAGAGAAGCTAGTTAACACAATGGCTAAGATTGAAAAAATGAGGGTGGTCAATACACCTAATGTATCAGATAAGCAAAAGGATACTAAGGCTATGCAGATTGAGATTCCTCCCTCTGCTCCTGTTGATATGCTATCTGTATTGTCCCAAATTACAGTTAAGGTTCCATTGTCAGAATTGTTGAGGATCCCTGAACACAAAGACAGAGCTATTGCATGGGAAGATAATGTTCATAATAATGATGTTGCATGCAGTGGATCTCAGGATAAAGCTTTGAAAGGTGTTGCTGCTCAGGGAATTGTGTCTCAAATTCCTCCTATATATTTGGACAGTTCTGTCAATGCTAGCCTTGAAAACATTGATCCATTCTTTTTAAGTGTCCTTGTGAATGGAATGAAATTAAGAAATTGTATGATTGATAGTGGTGCCTCTACTACTATTATGCCTTTTAAGATTATGGAAAAATTGGGCCTTAAAGTTGATACAGTTCAAGGCAGATGTTATGCAATGGATCAGAGGGAGGTACCAGTTATTGGGACTATCAATGCAATGCCATATAGGCTGGCAGCATATCCATAGAAAGAGTTAACAATGAGTGTTTTGGTGGTGGACATCCCTCCTAATTATGGGATGCTGCTATCTAGAAGGTGGAGTGCTGCCATGGGTGGAAGTTTACAATGTGATCTATCCTATGCCACTTTCAAGATTGATGATCAGTTTGTCAAGATTGATCGAGAACCAAGAGTATGCCACATGATTGAGAGGAGTATTGATAATGAAACTACATGTTTTGTGGATACTGATATTAATGCTTTTAGGGCAGAGATCGCTATGCTTGAGAAGGAACCTGTTTTGTCACCTATCTCTGCTGAGGTAAGTGTTAATTCTGTGAAGGGTGATTTGTGGGTAATGTACTTTGATGGTGCAAATTGCAAGGATGGAGTAGGAGCAGGTATTTTACTTATTTCTCCTAATGGAAACACCTACAAATTTTCTTTCACATTGAATTTCTTTTGTACCAACAATATAGCAGAATACGAGGCATTGTTGTTAGGACTGAGGTTGGCACAAAAACATGGTATTAGGTGCTTGAGTGTTGTTGGTGATTCTGAGTTGGTAGTGTCCCAAGTCAGGTCAGTATATGCTTCCAAGAACAAAAGGTTAAAACAATATAGGAATGCAGTTTGGGATTTGATTGAATGTTTTGATGCCTTCAATATTGAGTGGAAGGATAGGAGTAACAATAGGATGGCTGATTTGTTAGCCAATATTGCAATCAATCCCAGTGATATTACATTTGCTAATATCTCTAAAGTTGAAATTCAGGCTAGGCCTAGTATACCAAACAATATTGAAAATTGGCAAGTTTTTTATGATGATAATGATATCTTGAAGTTTATGAGTTGTGAAGATCAGTATCATGGTCAGGAATTTGATTGTTCAGCCTTGGTTGAGTCAGTAGAAGGAAAAGAGGTTGTCTTTGGCAAAGAAGTTATTCAACTTAGAACTAACAAGGTTCCCAAGGGGCTTGTTGTCTTGGAAACTGTCTTTGATAACCGAGATAGAGTTCAAAAGAATATCCAAAGAGAAGATCATGCTGATCTAGAGGAGATAAATCTTGGAACACATGAGGCACCTAAGAAGGTATACATTGGTAGAGATATGTCTCACAATATGAGAATATCTCTGATTGAATTACTAAGAAAATTCAGGCATGTTTTTGCATGGTCATATGATGACTTGAAGGTTTATAGAGAAGATTTATTTCAACATATTATTCCTTTGAGAGAAGATGCTAAACCTTTCCGGTAGAAACAAAGGCCTATAAATCCCACTTTGGCACCCAAGATGCAAGAAGAGTTAATGAAGCTGAGAGATGCTGGAATTATCAAACCTATAAGGCATTCTTCTTGGGTGTCAAACCTTGTTCCTGTAAGAAAGAAGAATGGTGACATCAGGCTTTGTGTGGACTTCAGGAATTTGAATATCAGCTCATTAAAGGATAACTATTGTCTGCCCAATATGGAAGCTATGTTGCAGAGAGTGACCGGATCAAAATTGATGTCTATGATGGATGGTTTCTCTGGTTACAATCAGGTGATTGTTAAGGAATCAAAACAATTCAAGACAGCTTTCACAACACCTTGGGGGACATATGTTTATGTGAGAATGCCTTTTGGTCTCACAAATGCTGGTGCTACTTTTCAGAGGGCAATGGATGTTGCTTTTGCAGATTTTATAAATGATTTCCTTGTTGTTTATCAAGATGATTTAACTGCCTATTCCAAGAAGGAAGAAGAGCATTATACTCATTTAGAGAAAATATTTGTAAGGGCTTTGGAATATGGCATTTCATTAAATCCAAGGAAATGTGCATTTGGTGTCACTGAAGGTAAGTTGCTTGGCCACTTAGTTGGGAAGCAAGGAGTGAGAATTGACCCTGAGAGGGTAGCAGCTATTGATAAAATTCAGAGACCAAGGAATGTTAAAGGGATTCAGTCCTTCTTTGGTCAGGTCAATTTCTTAAGGAGGTTTGTAACAAATTTGCAGAAGTTACTAGACCTATTTCTAAGATGTTGAAGAAAGGATATGCTATTACATGGGAAGGTGAGCCTGATGAAGCTTTCAAAAATATCAAGCAGGCTATCAAAGATGCACCAATGTTTAAGGCACCTGATTATAATGTCCCAATGCACATCTTTTCCTTTGCATCTTTTCACACTATTGCTGCAGTTTTGTTACAAAAGAATAAGGAAGGTTTTGAGCAGCCTATTGCATTCTTCAGTAAATCTTTGCAAGCTGCTGAATTGAAGTATGAAATAAATGAGAAATAGGCATACGCACTTGTGAAGGCAATCAAGGCTTTTAGGTGTTACTTGATGGGGGCAATTGTTATTGCTTTTGTGCCAAGTGCAGCTGTGAAGGATATTTTCTCACAGCAGGAGGTATCTGGGAGAAGATGCAGATCGATCAATTGGATCCAAGAATTCAATGTTGATGTCCAGATTACTAAATTGGTTAGAGGACAGGGATTGGCAAAATTGATGGCTCAATCCAATCTTGATGCTAATCAGATAAATCAAGCTGAAGTTGATTATACATGTGACATGGATGATTGTATCTGGTATCAGGATATTATCTATTACTTGAGAAATATGAAATGTCTAGCAGGAATGAATGATAATCAGAAGAGGACGTTAAAATTACAGGCCATCAAGTATGTAATTGTGAAATATAAATTGTATAGAAAGAATTTAGATTGCATACTGTTGAAATGTGTAGATGAAAACCAGGCTGAAGTATTGTTGAAAGAAATGCATGAGGGAGTTTGTGGTGGGCATTATATGGGTAAGACAACTGCTCATAAAATCTTGAGAGCGGGATTTTGGTGGCCCACAATCTTTAAGGATGCAGAATAGTTGGTAAGGAAGTGTGATGCTTGTCAAAGGTTCTCTGGTAAGCTTAAATTTTCAGGTAACATGCCATTAAAACCAATAGAGGTACAGGCTCCTTTCCAACAATGGGGAATTGATTTCATAGGGGAGATACCAAACAAGTCAAGTGGAGGACACTCATGGATCTTAGTTGCCACTGATTACTTTACAAAGTGGGTAGAGGCTATACCTACAAAAAATGCAACCAGCAAGGTGGTCACTGATTTTCTATTGAACAACATTGTTACAAGGTTTGGTTGCCCTGAGAGAATAGCAAGTGATAATGCCATGTGCTTCAGGTCTGCTGAATACAAGGAATTCTGCAAAGGTTTAGGAATTCAAATTTCTAATTCCTCACCTTATCATCCACAGGGGAATGGTCAGGCAGAATCTACTAATAAGAGTTTGATTAAGATCCTCAAGAGGATTCTTGAAAAGAATAAAAGAGCATGGAATTCAAAGCTGTCATTAGCTCTATGGGTTGATAGGGTAACTATGAAGAGGGCAATTGGTTGTGCACCATTTGACCTAGTATATGGAATACATGCAAGAATGCCTCAGAATAATTTATTGGAAATGTATAAATTTGTTCAGATATATGATGATGACATAGATGATGAAATGCAATTGAGAATTGAGGACCTCATAGGGTTGGATGAGACTAGAAGGCAGTCAGTTGCAAGGAATGCCAAATTGTAGTTGCAGGTTAAGAATTTGTATGACAAGAAGACTGTTGACAAGAAGTTTGAGCCTGGTGATTTGGTATTAATTTGGAATGCTAGACTAGAGCATAAAGGAAAACATGGTAAATTTGATCCCATCTGGCTAGGGCCATATTTAATTCATGAGAAATGGGGCCAGGATTCATACATTGTCAAAGAATCAAATGGTGAAGTTTAGGAATTGCCAATTCATGGACAATTCTTGAAGAAATACTTCTTTTCAAGTATTTTATTTTCCATGAACAGTAGTTAGGTCTATACATTTTGTAAATTCTGTATATAAGTTGCTTGCCCCTGCCCTGTTTTGTCCTGGTTTGTAAGGTTTTGGTCCTGTTGCTCTCTGTTGTCAGTCTTTTCCAGTGGGATGGTCTGCTTTAAACCAGTGATTCTAGATCCTTGCTATGCCTGCAGGAGGCATACATCCCCAGACAGAGCCACTGTTAGCACGTGCAAAAAAAATTATGGCTTCATTATCTTTCCCTTGGTCTCTGTATCATTTTTCATGTCTCTGGCTAAAGCCCTAAGCAGAATATTCAAAAAACTAGCCGTTACATTTAAAACCCTTTGTTTTGCCCAGACCCTATTCTAATTTTAAGTTACCTTTATTTCGGCCACTTAAAATCCTAATTCGCATGTGCTAATTTGTTATCCCTTTGTCGCATGATCACATGAACCTTTTTCATGTTATGCGATCATGCGACTAAGGTTTTATGTCGGCCCCCTTTAATATTTCCTTAAGTCAGTCGGTTTTATTTTTCCTAAGTCCTATGCCTTGACTTTCTTAATGTTCCAGCTTAATATTTTATGGGCCCGATCTTCTGACAACATCTCCATCCGACGGTTAGCATAAGTTCTCATAGACTATGTCAAAAGCTTGAGATCTTACGCCAATCGTTGATCTTTCCTGATGACACAATGTTTCAAAGAAGTGGGACCTTCCGACAGATGTGCACGATTGGCAGTCTCTCATTGGTCCACCTATTTATGATTTGGCAGTTGTCAGTGGGTCCTGGGTTGCAGGCGTGTCAAAGGGTCCTGACATCTGTAGAGGATCGACGGTGGGTGTATCTTTGCAAGAGGTGTGTCAAATGTATGAGATTATGAGACAACCGTTGATTCTTTTGTGTGACGTAACCTTTTCTTTCGGCGGGTCCACTGCTACGTATACTTAGTTGGCGAACTGTGATTGGTCCACGTTGTGTGAGCTGGACGTGTTGTCAGGCGGGCCCGGTATCTCAATCAGAAGATTCAAAATCAACGGCGGGTGCTTGATCTCATGGAATCTTCCAAGCCTTTGAGATCATGCGCCGTCCGTTCGATTTTCCAAGCGGTATAATGTTCTCAGTGGGGCCATTTGCTAGGTGGTGCATAGTTGTTCAAATCTTATTGGTCGACACAAGGAATCAGCACGATGGGGTCGTTGTCAGAAGGATCAGTGACGGGGACAAAATCTACAGTTGGCGTAAGTTCTCATTGATTGTGTCAGAGGCATGAGATCTTACGCCCACCGTTCATTTTCAAAGGCTTAGGCGGGTGGGTCCTGTGTCAGTGGTGACCGAGCAGGGACAGCGAATGATGTAGTGACAAATGGCACAAAGCGGGCCCAAGTGGGGTCTAAGGTCTTAGCAGTCCGGACAAAAGTGTTTAGCGGTTCCGATAGATTTCAATGAGTTCGCTCGTTTGCAAATTAAGATGGCAGTTCTCTAAATATTTTAGCAGTTCAGCGAACAAGCGTTCGCGTAATCGCTAAACTTTCTGGCGGTATTATAAAGTGTTTCGCGAACTGGCGGAAACCTTCAGTCGCCAGTTCGCTAAATTTGACTGGGGCCCTTTTAAGAGATAAGTCATAAAGACCACGAAAAAGAGAGATCTAACGGTCAGGACTTAAAGTTGGTCGAGATTCAAATGTGGACCGCCGATTTGCTGCTGGCGCCATGGAAATGACTGTTTAATTTCAAATTCAAATTTCTGAGGGTTTCCTGCGACCAAAAGGACTAAAATTCAATGCAGAAGCGACTGGAGCTGGTAAGAGATGATTTGTTTGTGGTTGCAGTGTGGTCCAGGGTGTGCCATGACCGTTTGCAAGGGTCTATACTGCGTTTTTGTGCTCGAGGCGTGTTGTAGGTGGCCGAACAGGTTGACAATTGGGCATTTTTGTGGTCCTCGGTCCTTTCTCAGTGAGATTATCATGATTGTGGATCACTCCGGGATTTTCTTTCTCTTGGTTGCTTGGGTTTCTTCCCCTATAATAAATTTGTGACCGTTTCTGGTTGGTTGGTGGTTGAAACCCTAACCCTAGTCACCCGAAGCTTGATGCATCCTCTTTGAGGATTCCAAGGTGACTAGTGGTGGTATAAGTGGTAGCATTTTTTATTTTTGTAGGGTTCCAAAACTTTCTTTTGGTCCCTGGTTGTTGATGGTATTATACCGAAAGAGGAGTTGGATTTTGGGTTTTCTTCCTATCTTTGTGTTGCTCTGATTGTATATTGATCCTGAATATGTTAATGAGAATACTATTGAGTTCCAATCTTGCATTTGTGTATGTCTTCTTATTTCGGTTCTGAGCTCATATATGTTAGTGTCACAAAATGTATTAGCATATGGTAAACAAAGAGTATTGTGAAGTCATCTCTGAGTTCCTAACAAAGTTAGGATTAAAGTCTTTTAGGTGAGTTCAGTGAGTTTACAACCAAATAAGAATCTGATGTCCTTGTGTCTGAGGGAGAGGGGTAATAGGCAAAGCACTTATCCTGAGCCCAGGAGTGTTTGATTTAAGATCTTCAGTTGATTTATGTAATTGGATGACTCTTTGCCCTAGGTTAAGGCACTGGTCCATCATCTGGAGGCATTTCATTGTCATCAACCACACACCCAAATTTAAATGATAATATCTTTCAGTCAGTTAGTAAAGGATATAGTTGCATATTGTTTTGAGACTCCTTTGGAGAAGTGAGTCAAGGGTACACCCGCCTGAGCATGAAGGCTCAAAGTGTAGGAGGATCTCATTGTTGATCCTTGTTAATTGGCCCTCTTCCTTGTAGACTTTGGAGTGGTGATAGAGTCAAAGCATTATTAAAAAGTTATCCATCAAAGTATAAATCTGCAAGTTGAAGATCAAAGGGAACTCCCAACACCACGTCCAACCTAGTGCAAACTAGGACCCACAGACGTCTGATTAGTGACGTTTTTTGGCATTTTTTATACAATTTTGAGATCCACAACCCTAAAAGGTGGAAATGAAAGGCTTATATTGACTTCTCTTTCTCATTTGTGGTGTTATGATTTAGTTTGAATGTTTTGAATGTTTTCAATCTTTGATGTTGAACTTGAAGTATATGATGGTATGATCATGATTCATAATGCTATGATTACAAGTTTATGGTGTTTTTGTTGTTTAAATGTTTTTATGATACTATGTAACATTCTAATTTTAACTCATGCTTCTAGGCTTCATATATATATATATATATATATATATATATAATTTTTACATGTTTTTTTACTAACGAACCCCTTTTCAAAATTTTGTCGAACTTGTGAACCGGTTCTTCGTACCCAAACTCGAACCGGTAACTTAGTCTCATACATTTGAAATTAGAATAGCTGTTTTGATTCTTATAGCTTTGATTCTCATACATTTGAAATTAGAATAGCTGTTTTGATTCTTATATCTTTGATTCTCATACATTTGAAATTTGAATATATTGTTTTGATTCTCATACAGCTAGCCATCCAGGAAACGTCCCCCAAGCATCCCGGGGACGGCTAGCTGTATCCAAATGGTCAGGGACATTTCTTGGCGTTTTGGAGAGTTGAGCAGGAACCAGGGACGAGAGGGGGCATTCCCCGGAGTCCCGCTGTCCCTAAAACATCTAGGGGACGGGGGCGCCAGCTTTTGGGGCAGGGTACGCATCCCCATGTTTCACAGATTCTATTTACTTGCTACATGAATCTTACAAATCAAATTGGATTTTACATTCAATTTATTACATAATAATGTCATTTTTTCAAGTGTACACATTGCTGTTTAAATTGTGCAGTCAAGCCATGGTAGGAGATGTTGGAGCTGCTAAGTATTACAGTGTAAGTGTTGAGATTCTTTCCAAATTATCTATTGATGATCCAGAGGTTTATGTCTTTCACACATCCCCTCTCTTTCGCTCAATTTACCACTTCCTATGGCCCATTTCTCTTTAGCATCTACTGGGATGGTTATGGAATGAATATAATGAAAAGGTTAGTCCTGTTAATTTGAATTATAAATTAACAGCACACTTGTTTTCATTGTCAAACATATATACAGAGATAAGCAATGTGTTCTAAATTATCCTTCTCTTTTATCGATGTACATACCGTGTTATGCTTTCAGTACACTTTGTTGAGACACAGAGCATGTGCTATACACACACACCCCATTTCAGTATCTGATGTACGTCATGCCTTTGATAATTGCAATTATGAAATGGCTTGTCCTTTTCAGTAAATACTGCAGATTATTTTGTTACAGGTTGTACGCACTCTTTCAGTTTCTTTAAACAAAATTGGAGATCTTAAATATTATGAAGGGCATCTTTCAGCAGCAAAATCACATTATTCTCAATCTCTTGATATTCGTCGAAAGGCTATTAACGAATGCAAAAAGCTATCCTCCCAGGTTTGTTTTTGTTGCATATGTCAATGTATGCATGATTTTCTTGTTTGGACACACGGTTACTTGTTTGCATTAAGATGAAACTTGTATCATACATTTGCACCTTCTTTAAGTATTTGATGCTTTGGTGGCCCTCTGCTTGTTGCCCTGAGAGTCAAAGTGTATTAGTCCTGACGAGTATGATAACTATTAAATTAGTGAGCTCATCTGGTTCGTATAATGCTTACAACTATTCCAGGAGGACGCCAATTGTTTTGGAGGATATCAGAGTACAGGAAACTTACATTTCTGTGTGAAACAACATAACTTGTTCGCAGATTTCATGAATTTATAAGTCTATAATGTCGATCAATATCTATATTCAATTTCATTCTTTAGTCATTCAACTTTGCATATTTGGACTGCAGGTGCTTGGTGTTGCAGTTTCTTTAGCTAAGGTTGCCGATGTAAACAGAGGCCAAGGCAACGAGCAAGTTGCTGTTGAGGGATTTCAAGAGGCAGTAAAAATCTTAGAATGTTTCAATCTTTCATTATAACCTGATGAGGAATCATCTTTAGAGAAAAGCGCAAGTTAAATTTGATGCAGGCATGTATGGGGTAGGGTTTTTTCGATGACCTTACCGTTTCATATCTGGTACTCTAAATTAATCTTATTTCACCTATCATTTATAGGTAATAATTGAAAAATAAAGGGAGCGATAAAAATTATTATAAGACAATGAAATTCCTGCTACACTTTGAAGAAGTGGTTTTTTTCATTTGCGTTGCATGAAGCATCATCAGAACAGCGGAACGAGCGATATAATAAAACAAAAACAAAAAATCGTCACTTACTCTGTCTTTATGTCTTGTAACAGTGATGTATGTCAGCTGAGGATTATCGTGAGATGTGGATGCAGCAATTACTCAAGCTGTTTAACAAAGGTTGGCAATCTAATCGGCATTCATGCAAGTGCAAATCAGAAATGGACATCTACTCAAACAACGCAATTTGCCTCTGGTGTGAAGGATTTCAATCCACACTATTTTGAAGAACTTGTGCTGCATTCATGGGATATAATAAGGTTTTTTTGAGGAAAGTGGCATGCCTGTAGCGTCAAATGAGCTTATAGCTGACATCAAAAACCTACTCCTCACCGAGCTTTTCATGTTTGCACATCCGAGAATTATGGCAACTATGATGAAATTTATTCCCCTGGTTTCAAGTATGTGACATTAATTTCCAAGTGGGCAAATAAGCATGGAAAGATCGCAGTGGTCAGTGCCAGATTTGAAAAAATAGTGTCCGTCTTTGTATGCCAAGTTTGCTTGTTTTACTGACAATGGGAACGTAAGAGTTAGAGCAAGTGATAAACCTGAACTCCATTGATTGCCTATAATCTTTGAACAAAAAGTTGACTTCGTTACAATGCAATGGAAATTATATTGCAATTCCTAGAATGTGGAGAAGGTGGCTGAATTTAATTATGTGAAGGATGCTACAACTATTTTTTTAAGTAAAGCTTGATATTTTAAACCCAAGACCAAACCCAAGCTTTCCTACATCAACATGAGAGGAGAGATTATGCAAAGACCCACCTCGAAGAAGGATATTATAAACTTTGAAGAACTATTAGTTTATAGAAATAATAATAAAAACACAGACATGATAGCAAGTAAAGTAATGAAAGAGAACACGAATTTATATGAGATTTTTTTAAGGAGAATTAAAACTCTAAACTCTAAAAGTTTGATCAATGTAATACAAATCCAATAATAAGACTGCATAACTTGTAGGACAAGTTTTTTAAAGGAGTCTCATTAGTACAATATTTTAGTAAAACTTTGGCAGGATTCTAATAATGCTTGCAAACCCAGCAATCAATGACATTCTAAAACCACCAATATCTATAAAATCAAATTGCATGTGAGAACTTTCTAGAAGTGAGGTTCCACTTTAGAAACAACTAATATATGAGATAATGATGGTGGAGTAAATGTGGTTTTATCCCATTTACATAGGCTTGAGTTTTACTTAGATAGCTAACATAACACTTTATTAGATATTGGTGGCATAGTATTAAATGTTACTTGTCTTCCTTTATTGAAGGAGATCTTTTAGTATATTGCATTGCCTTTTATTTGATAGGATATTGTTTTGACCTTTGTATCTCTCCATATTTTTGTCTATATATTCATCTTGGTTGTTTGTGGTGTTGGAAACATCAAAATGAGGGTTTGATTTTGATAAGCTCATATACAACCACCCCAACATCTATCTTTGATATTATGCGTGTGGTTTCCATGGGAAGATTGCTTTGTGAGAGCCCTTGCGATTTTCTTGCCATCTTAAGTGATATCTCTTCCTTCTATTATTATTTTTTTCTAGTTCCATTGTATTTCGATATTTATTGAGCTTCAAAAATTGAATAGGCAATGTTGTTGTTTACTTGCAAATAGTTCTATTTTTTGTCCATACAGGATACCAACACATTGGATGAACATATTCACGCTATAGTTATGTCCTTGAAAGAGAGCTAGTTAAACTATCTGGAAGACCTCTGTCACCTACAATTATTGTCTTAAATGTCCTTGCAATTTAATTCCACTCTTTAGTTAGCTACAATAAAAAAACACATTGCATTTCCCCTATTTCATACTTAATAGAATAAACCCGAAGGTTGTAATTACATTTGTTTTATCCAAGTGTATTGTAGGAAGTTGAGCACTAGAAAAATAGATATTAGGTTTCATATTAGTTCAATTTTTCCACTCTACATCCACCTTCTTCCATTCTCAATACCTATAACTTGAACTTCTATGGAAGAGTTTATTGACTAAATACTTAGCCTAGTAAGTCTCACCAAGTTTTTTCCATAAAACTTGGTCATGGCCCCTTTGTGGACTTTGATTATTAAATAGTATAAGGAACAACCTTATCAAACCCTTAGCTTTACATTCCATTATGTCACAATGTGCAGATGCAATTGCATTTGAGGGTTTTTGTGTATGAGGATCCATACCACCCTAAAGTCTCAATCCACAAGTAGATCTTCCATTTTCATCTTCCACAACACAAAATTATTGCCAAACATTTTTCAACCTTCATACTCATTGAAGTGTTTTCTATCTAGAAATTTACTTCAACTAGATCACAAAGTATTCTTTGCACAAACTCCCACTAAAACCTTGATTAGCACAAAAAATTCAACAACCCACATCTAAAAGAAAAGATGATCAAGATATATTACCAATAAAAGGAAGATAAAGTGGTGTAAAATAACTTCTACATCAATTTCAATTAGATTTATTATGAAAAAAAAGAACTTATCTATTGGTAATGAAAATTCCATATTCACATACATAATATTAAATAAAGTAATAAAAAATACAACATCAAATTTTATGTGGGAAAAACCCTTATAAGATAAAAATTCCCACACTCCAAAAGCTTGTTCAATTTATTTGAAATCGATTAACAAGATTACATACACTTGAAAAGAAAGTTTCCTACAAGAATATATAATACAATATTCTAAAAGAATTTTAGTAGCACACCAATAGTACTCACAAGCTCAATTCTCTCATTTAAATGAGAATACAAAACTATTAATATATATAAAATAACATTGCATGTGAGAGAATAAAAATTCTCTCTGTGATGCCTGTGTTGTCGAATCCTGCACTGTCTTTCGCTTCTAGGGCTTTTTATCTTGAGGGTGTCCCTCGGCCTGATTTTCCACCAGTTGGTTATGTTGCTTCAACATTATCTAGTGTTCACTTTGTGTCGACTACTTTGGTGTAACCTGATAATGGATCGACAAGTTCTGGTCTTGTTACCAGTGGTGCCTCTCAACCTTCCCCCGCTCTGCCTTTGGTGATTATCCTGTCTTTGGTAGATGGTGTGGTTGTGAGGTAGTTCTATGTCCCTCTTCCTATGGTCCATGTTGTTCAGATGGTGAGTGTGCCTCCTTTTTGTCTGCAGATGCTTCTTTTGCTCTCCCTACTACTAGGATTCTTGAGGGTTCTTATGCGGTGTGCTTGGTTAGTGGTGGGGGTAAGGGAGTTGATCCCTTTGAATCTAAGGTGTTTCATATATGTTGGTCTATTTATATTACGTTGGAAGAGGAGACGGTTGCTGAAATTGATCAGCTAGCCTTTGACCTTTCTTCCCTTGCAATCATCTATCGGTTTAAAATTTTCTGGTCCAATCTCCTGGGGCTCCATGATTGGATCTCTAAGTATTGGAAGCCCATTATTTCGGATTCGGTCTAGACTTTTCCTATGGCCAAGGGTTTCTTTATTGCCAAGTTTGAAAATGTGGCGAATAGAGAGATTATTTGAAAGTTGGAAGTATTTTTTTTACTTGGGAGAATCGCTTCCCCTTGATGATGAAACCCTAGCGTGAGGACTTCAACCCTTCATCTAAATCCTTCTACAAAATGCCAATTTGGGTTAGACTCCCCTACCTTCCACTTCATCTCTAGGTGGACTTGCTCCTAGAGGAAGTGGGTGAGGCTCTAGGTGATTTTTTTATGGTGAATGTGGAGTCTTATGTTATTCTTCATTCCAGCTATGCCCGCATTTTGGTTGATATTGATGCTTCTAAGGGTCTGCCAATGGAGATTAAACTCACGGCTCCAAAGGGTTCCCGAATTCAACCTTTGGACTATGAAGGAATTCCCTTTCAATGTAGAAGATGGTTCAAGATTGGACATGTTGCTGCTAAATGTGATTTAGAGAAAGTTAAATTGAAGAATCCTTCTTCGTGGTGGAAAGGTGCCTCTTCCCATCATTATAAAGTTTTTAAGTTTTCTTCTCAAATGGTTGGGTAGGATCATTCGACCAGTGATATGGTGTCAATTCTGGGTTCTACTAATTCTACTTTTGTGGTTCCTGGGACCATTTCAGATTCATCTTTTGTGGATGTTGTCAACGATGTTGTCCCTTTCATTGTTGTTTCCGAGGGTGTTCCTATTTTGTCTTAGTCAAAGCTAGTTGTTGGTTCTGATTTGATACCTAATCATTCTACTAGATCTATCCATGTTGTTGGCTGTCATAAGGTCCTTGCTGGTGTGTTTTCCAGTTTTGTCTCTTTATTTGATCTTGCTTCTAGTGATGTGGTTGGCCCTAGATCTGTTGGTTCTGCAGACTCTGTTGGCTCTTCGCTTTGCGCTGACCTTTCCTCGGGGGTTGGTTTTTCTATGTTGGATTCAATGGTTTGACAGGCTAAGGTTGTTAAGGTTGGATTATGGTCAAAGATAAACATTCTAAGAGGTCTTCTCCTCCTTTTGATATGACCCTTCAATCCCATAAGAAGGGATCCAAAGGGAAATCCTATGTTGGATGGTTGGTCCTAGTTGTGGGACCCTATTTTTTCCCCTTCAGGCAATTGGAACTTTGTTAACCTACTCTTTTGCAAGTTTTTTGAGATATTGGTTGTGTTGGGATGCATGTTGGTTTCTTATGGTCTTATTTTTCATGCAACCCTTTGTTTTGGTGGGGGGGGTCTCTAGTTTTGCTCCCCTTTTCTTGGCCTTGTTCTCCCTCGTCTTCATTCTAATTCTTTTTGTGGCTATTTTTTAATATCTTTAGTTGTGGGTTTCATGTCTCTTCTAAAACCAGCCTTGTACAGGGTTTCGAGGCCACTTCAAAACATGTTTTCACTTAATCAAAAACATTGCATGTTAGGACTTTCTAGAAGCATTCAGAAGTGAGGTTTCATTTTAGAAAAAAAATAATAATTAAGATAATGATACTCATCATAATTGACATGAGCATCATCGTGTTCCATCTCCATGCAATATGCTTCTAAAAATAGCCCATATACTTGTCTCAAGAAAACATCTTTTTTTTGTTCTTACTATATTGTTCATTTTCCTTTTTTTTTTAAACATGCAAAGTTGAGATGGTAATTTTTCTACAAAAGTTGTTATGATTTAGTGTAGACTAAAAATAGAGTATATATTTCTAAGGACAATGTAATTTTTCCTATTATCTAAAATCTGCAACAATAACATAATGATAAATTATTTAACAAATTTATTTCAAAGTTAAATTAATAAAATATCATAAGCATGGAGATTGCACATGTATTTTTTAGACAAGAAATGGAAATGAGAGTAGGCAAATAAAATATACATCTATTTTGTTTGTCACAAAGTGTAATTAGGTGATGAAGAGGTTCTGGTCCACTAGAATTAATTTCTTAGTTCTCACTTTCCACAATAGCCTACTAAGGGATGAAAATGATCATTTTTTACTATATTAATGTTGTTGTGTCCCTTTCTCCAAGTTAGTGTATTTTCTATTGATTTTCTTTTACATGCAATTTCGTCATTTGCAACTACCAAAGTTGAATTGCAACTAAAACTTATAGGGGAAAAGGAGTTCCTAAAAGCTATTTGTGGGATCTAACTTACTTAGATTCCAAGTTTGAGTTAATAACTTAAGATGAAAACATTTGAAATTTGTGAAGTCTCCGAGCAAGTCATGGGGTGTGCAACAATGAACTATGTCAATGGATTTGTAATGGACATTTTGCAAGTTTTACAAGTCTACATGTCCACGAAGTCCTAGGAGATATGTGTGAGTTGGATTGTGCTTCTCCTTCCCTAATGCCTAGATCGTGTCTAACTCCTTTAGAACATGTTGGCTTGTGGTGACTGATCAGGAAAGTATTGTACACTTTTCCTCCCGCCATCACCACTTTTCCCCGAAACTTGTAAAGTTTTTTTAGGCCGACATATTTTTGGCTATTTTGGGGCCGACATGTTGTAACTCATTCTAACCCTAAAGTGGCAAAATATTGTATAATATGGCTTAGGGTTAGGGATTTCATAATGTATGTTTTAGTATCTTCTTGCGACAGTATTGAGTTGTAAGGGATTACGGATTGTAATCAGGTTGTAATCACTGGACAATAATAATATTGGACTCACTGTTGGTGGATGAAGCCCAGGGATTGGGTGAACCACGTTAAATCTTTGTGAGTTGTGTTCTCTTCTGTGTGGTTTAATATTTTTCTTATATTGGTTATATTTGCATGTAACTGTTATTTCTGCCTTGTTAATCCTAACAAGTGGTATCAGAGCAAGGTTGTTTTTCAGTTATCCATTTGTAGGAAGATCTCGCGGTTTAGTGGGAGTCTCATGCTTGAGTGGGAGTCTCACAGTTGAGTGGGAGCAATGGAAGACGAGGGTAGGCTGAAGGTTGAAAATTTTAATGGGCAGAACTTTCAGTTATGGAAAATGCAAATGGAGGACTATCTCTATCAGAAGGATCTATGGCAGCCATTGAAAGGAATATCCAAGAAACCCTCGACAATGTCAGATGAGGACTGGAATATTCTTGATACAAAGGTACTTGGTAGTATTCGATTATGCTTGGCACAATCAGTGGCATTCAATATTACACAAGCAAAGATGACTGAAGATTTGATGCTAACCCTAGCGAAGGTGTATGAAAAGCCCTCCACTTCTAACAAAGTATTTCTCATGAAGCGTTTGTTTAATATGAAGATGGCAAAAGGTGGGTTTGTCACTAATCATTTGAATGAGTTTAATACGGTTATTAGTCAATTATCTTCTGTAAATGTTATTTTTGATGAAAAAATTAGGGTTCTCTTGATTTTGTGTTCTTTGCCTGAAAGCTGGAACGACTTGGTAATGGTTGTCAGTAACTCTATTTTTGGTTCTAATACCCTAAATTTTGATGATCTTATCGATGTAATTCTGAGTGAGGAAACTCGTAGGAAAAGCTCAGGTGGATCTACATCTGGAAGTGTTTTGAATGCACAAAGCAGAGGCAGAATGAATGAGAGAGGAAACAATTCTGGAAATCATGGGAAATCAAGAGGAAAATCAAAGGGAAAGAGGTTTGAATCCAAAGGGCCAAATGATTGTTGGTACTGTGGAAAATCGGGCCATAAGAAGAAAGATTGTTGGTCTCGAAAGAATAAAGAAGGAGACAAACAAGAAGGTAACAAGGAGGCAAATGTGGTAAGTAATAAATCTGAAGAGGATGCTTTGATTCTTTCTTTAGAAAGTATTGATGATTCATGGGTTTTAGATTATGGGGCTTCATTTCATGCTACACCTCATAGAGGTTATTTTCTTGACTATGTCCAAGGGCATTTTGGGCTAGTTTATTTGGGAGATAATGAACCCTGTCAGATAGTTGGAAAGGGAAAAATTAAGATTAAGTTGCAGAATGGAAATCATTGGCTACTACAAGAGGTAAGACATGTTCCAAGATTGAGTAGGAATTTAATTTCAGCAGGACAACTAGGTGATGAGGGTTGCATAATTACTTTTAATGATAGAAATTGGAAGGTTTCAAAAGGTTCCTTAGTAGTAGAAAAATGTGCGAAAGTAGAAACCTTATATCTTTGTACAGGTCATACTATTCCTTTTACTTTAATTGTTTCAGAGGAAAATGAATTTTCAGGAACAGTTGCTGCAGTTGAGTAGGAAGAACATCAAACAATCGATGTAGATTCTGACACAACACTTTGGCACAATAGACTTGGGCACATGAGTGAAAAAAGTATGAAATTAATTCATTCAAAGAAAGTTTTATCTGGTCTGAAATGTGTCAATATGGATTTCTATGAAAATTGTGTGTATGGAAAACAAAAGAGAGTTAGTTTTGTGAAGAGTGGGAAGGAAAAGAAAAATGAGAAATTAGACCTTGTGCATACAGATGTATGGGGACCAACTCAGGTATATTCCCTTGGTGGCTCTCTCTATTATGTTACATTTATAGATGATGCAACAAGAAAAGTATGGATTTATTTCCTTAGACAGAAATCTAATGTATTTCAAACTTTTAAGAAATGGAAATGCTTGGTTGAGAATGAGACTGGTAAAAAGCTAAAATGCCTCAGATCTGATAATGGTGGTGAGTATTGCAGCATAGAATTTGAAGATTATTGTTCCTCTAATGGTATTCGCAGGCAAAAAACTGTACCAAGGACTCCACAAGAAAATGGAGTGGTTGAACGCATGAATAGGATAGTAATGGAGCATGCAAGGAGTATGAGGTTGCATGCTAGGCTGCCCTTAAACATGTGGGTAGAGGTTGTAAACACTGTTATTTATTTAATCAATAGAGGCCCCTCTACTCCTTTGGATGGTGGCATTCGAGAGGAAGCATGGAGTGGTAAGAAGGTGAGTTATTCTTTTCTCAAAACCTTCAGTTGTGAAGCTTTTGCACTTATAGATTCTAAAAATAGAACCAAGCTAGAAGCTAAGTCAAAGAAATGTGTATTTTTTGGATATGGCATTGATGAATTTGGTTATAGGCTTTGGGATTTTGAAAATCATAAAATTGTAAGAAGCAGGAATGTCATATTCTATGAGAAAGTATTGTACAAAGATCTATTGTAGCAGCATGAGAAGAAAGAAAATGATTATGTAGTACTGGATGATACTCCAAAAGATAATGTTCCAGTAGTTCCTTATGCTCCGCAATAACAGAAACAAAAAATACCACAAACCCCAGTGAATGTTAGATAGTCAACAAGGCTAAGTAGACCTCCAGAAGGATTCTCTCCCTCTTTGTATCCTATTTTATTAACAGATGCTGGTGAACCTGAATGTTATAATGAAGTTGTGCAGGTGGATACAAAGCTTTAGTGGGAGTCTACAATGACAAAGGAAATGGACTCCATGTTGAAAAATCAAACTTGGGATTTATGTAAGTTACTTGTAGGTAAAAGGGCTTTACAGAATAAATGGGTTTTCAGGATAAAAGAAGAGGATGGAGGTAAGAAAAGATTTAAAGACAGGTTAGTTGTAAAAGGATTTGCACAGAAAAGGGGTATTGATTTTGATGAGATATTTTCTCCAGTTGTTAAAATGACTTTTATTCATATTGTTTTAAGTATTGTGGCTATTGAAGATTTGCAGAGCAGCTTGATGTTAAAACAACTTTTCTTCATGGTGATTTGGATGAAGAAATATATATATGGTACAACCACAAGGATTTGAGGTCAAGGGTAAGGAGAATTTGGTGTGCATATTGCACAAAAGTTTATATGGCTTGAAGCAAGCACCTCGGCAATGGTACATTAGATTTGACACTTTTATGAATTAGCATGGACACACTCAGTGTCATTCTGACCATTGTGTTTATTTTAAGAGGTTGGATGATGATAGCTACATTATTTTATGTTTATATGTTCATGATATGCTTGTAGCTGGGTCTAACATGGATCAAATTAAGGAGTTGAAACAACAATTAGCACATTCATTTGCTATGAAGGATTTGGGGGCAACAAAACAAATCCTTGGTATGAAAATTTGTAGAGATAGAAAAAATAGGAAATTGACTTTATCTCAAGCTAATTATATTGAGAAGGTGTTGCAACGTTTCTCTATGGAGAATGCCAAAGCTGTCAGCACACCTTTGCCTGTTCATTTGAAATTTACTAAGGAGATGTGTCCTAAGACACCAGAAGAGGAGGCTAAAATGTCCAAGGTACCTTATGCTTCAGTTGTAGGGAGCTTAATGTATGCTATGGTATGTACTCGGCCAGATATTGCACACGCAGTGGGAGTCATTAGCTGGTATATGAGTCACCCTGAAATTGAGCATTGGAATGCGGTCAAATGGATTCTCAGATATTTGAGAGGTACATCCAATAAGTGTTTACACTTTGGAGGCTCTACTACTTATGTACAAGGCTATGTTGACTCAGATTTGGCAGGAGATATAGATAGCAGGCAGAGTACTACAGGCTATGTATTTACTATTGGTGGGACAACAGTGAGTTGGGTTTCTCGACTACAAAAGGTGGTTTCTTTATCCACTACAGAGGCAAAGTATGTTGCTGCTACAGAGGCAACTAAGGAGATGATATGGCTTCAATTCTTTATTGATGAATTGGGACATCCATAGACGGATAATTTTCTATATACAGACAATCAAAATGTCATTCATCTTTCGAAAAATTCTGCTTTGCACTCAAAGACAAAACACATACAATTGCGGTACCATTTCATTCGGTCAGTTTTGGATGATGGGCAGTTAAAGCTGTAAAAGATACATACAGATAATAATCCAGCAAATATGTTTACAAAGCTAGTCATAAGGGAGAAGTTGAACTCATGTTTAGCTTTGGTTGGTCTTCTAGAATAAACATAATAAAGAAACAGCTGAGTCCAGGGTGGTCTGATCCAATGGAAGCCTCATATGGTAGCAGTATTGCTATAGGATCAGTCTCCAGGTGGAGGTTTCTTAGTGTGGATCCTGATTAGTCACCAAGTGGGAGATTGTTGGCTTGTGGTGACTGATCAGGAAAGTACTATACACTTTTCCTCCTGCCCTCGCTGGGGATTGTTGGCTTGTGGTGACAAATAGCTATTTTTGGGCTGACACGTTGTAACTCATTCTAACTCTAAAGTGGCAAAATATTGTATAATATGGCTTAGGGTTAGGGATTTCATGATGTATGTTTTAGTAGCTTCTTGTGATGGTATTGAGCTATAAGGGATTATAGATTGTAATCAAGTTGTAATCACTAGACAATAATAATATTGGACTCGTTGTTGGTGGACGTAGCCCAAGGATTGGGTGAACCACATTAAATATTTGTGTCTTGTGTTCTCTTCTGTGTGGTTTAATATTTTTCTCATATTGGTTATATTTGCATGTAACTGTCATTTCTACCTTGTTAATCCTAACAGAACCTACCTTTTAAAACACTTTTTGCTCATTTTTATCTAGATGGAGTCATACAAGAGTTTGTGTAAGGAGAGAGGGAGATAGAGAGAGAGGGAGTGGTGAGGGAAGGTTTCCCAATAGTACCATGTGGCCTTGTTTAGGTGATTGGAAGCACAATATAGATGTGTCCAATGTGCATAAATAATCTAATGAAAGGATATTGATAGATGTAGAAGTGATGTAAACTTAGTTTTTAGTGCATGGTATAGTCTAAAGAGAAAATTGGAGTGTCCCACATAGTCTTGAAACAATCATAGTTCATTCTTAAAAAGGAGGGCACCAAATTGAGTACAACACAAGGGGAAAAGTGCAAGGTATGTTTTTTTCATATTTAAATTTTGGTCACTTTAACGTACTCAAATATGCTAAAGTAAATAAATAAATAAATAATTCACTATGCTTGATAAGATGAGGATAATGAGAAGAAGATATGGAATAATTTTAGTAGATGTAGTTTTGGTTTGTTTGTTAGGCATTATCTCTATATTTACAAAACTCACATGTGAAGAAGAATTAGAGGACACATTACAAATCTCTTGCAACTAATTTCACACATTTTAAATTGTTCCATTTGTTATCATGTTAACAAGCTAGCTGATAGAAATTGTGGAGTTGGAATTGATGTGGCATCAATGAAACTAAGTAGAACGTGGGAAAAACTATAAGTATAACCTCTAAAGAGATCATGTCATATGTTGACAATTGTAGAATTTATACTAAGATTAGCAGAGGGGAGTGTGAAGCCATTGTAAATGCAATGTATTAGCAGATTTTTGTGATGCTATCAACACAAGTATGTAACTTAGGATGTGAAATCCCTCATCAATCCCTTGTAGCATATAACAAGATATTTGTAAAATAAAATTATAAATTTTACTTTTGGAACTAGACTGGAGGTTTTCTCTACCTAACTTTTTCCTACCAGTGCCCCTAGTGAGTCGGGTTGTATATAGGTTAATTATTAATAAAAATGATATGGCTACGGACTTTTACCTATAAAAAAATAGTGATTGTGATCATAAATTTTACTTTCTGAATCTAGCTTCTAGTTTTGCAATTGTTATGTGTAGACCTTAATTTGGTCTCTTGCATAGTTATCTAAGTCTATTGTAGCCTGATTAGGGGGTAATTATTTGTTGATCTCAATTTGTAATTTGAGAAGTGTACCATTGATGTAATCATGGGATATGCAACACATCCTGCTATAATAATTTTGACTAGTGGCAATTAACCTCGATTAAGTATGCTTCTTTTATGTTTGTTGTGTTAAGGGTTTGTTGGATTTTTGTTATCTTTTTGTCTATTTCTTTTGTTTTGTTGGTATGTTGTTAGTCTGGAGACTTATGCTTAAACTTAGGTACTAGCTTTGTAAAGGGTTTTCGGACCCCTTCAAAACCTATTTTTTCTTTAATCAAAAACTTTGACTACTAGTGCTAATTATGAGTTGTGGGCAAAAGGAATTATAACACATTGTAGATGGCTCAATCTCTTGCCTCATCTTTATGGACTCATCCTTGAGCCAAAGTTAGAGTGGAATCATGTAATTTGGGGTAGCAAGAATGATCATATTATAAGATTGGTTTGTGACAACGTCAATTCATTTCTCTTATATGATATCTACCCCAAGTTCAACCATGTTGATTACCCACACACATAATTTGGACCATTATTTGGGAGCATTTTGGAGATCCACATGTTCCTCCATTCCTAAATGAACCTGTTGTAGATTGTCTCATTCCACTTAATGATGCAGATAATATTCCCTTTGATGTTGATACCTTAAAGAAGATATCTCTTTGGACTTAGGATCGAGAGAATCCACCTATAGCTCCTACTTCTCCAGTTGAGATCACACATTCATCTCTTGTCGGTGGTCCCAGTGAGTAATTACAAGAGATATCTATTTGTCAACCTGATTGGGATTCCTACTTTCCAAACATTGGTTCCTTGTTTTTGGAGTCTCATATTTCAAATTTGGAAGACATACTTGAGGGGATTTCTCTTCTCTTTGATGATAATTTCACTATATTTGGAGAATATTCTTCACCATATTTGGAGATTGGCATTTATTAGTCTCTTCCTTCACTTGATGTCACATTTCTTGATTCAGGTTGATCATGCTTATGTGTTGAAGACTCCCATTTAGTTTTTAGAAATGTCATTGTTATTTGATGATAGTTGTGGCAACAATGTTGTCACTTCATCTTTGCCTTTGGAGCTTGTTCACAGTCAGTTACCAGTGTTCCTTTTTGTTCACCTTCTACTATGATTGGGTAAGTTCCTGATTGTTTTTTGGCATCTTCATCATTCAAGGACATGTTGAAACATGATAGACAAATTTTAGAGACAACATTATTGTACTACATTTGGATTCTACTTCCTAATTCCTAACCCAAAAGGTAAGTATTCCTAGATTTTTACTTTGTTTATCTTCTTCCCAAGGGGAGAAATATTGTACGTAGGCATTGGAATATGTTTTGTCTTCAAGCATTCACTATTTTTGTAGGAGATTGTTCATTATGGGGGAGTTGTGTTGTATATTTCTTTCCTTCTTATGGAGGGATAATTTATTGTATATACATGATGTATGTAATCCTTGGGAGGTCTTGAGTCCTCCATCTATGAATTTAATTTGTTTCTGTATCTCTTTTGGAGGGGAGTTTTGTCCCATGTGGTTTTCTCTTGTTCTTTTTTTGTGAGTGATTGCATTGCATTGCATATTGTACATGGGTACCTAAAATGGCCTAGTAGTCGAGACCCATCTTGCATTGTGATTTTAAGTACATTCCTCTAAGTTGTACTTAAGGGGGTGTTGGTGTGATTAAATATTCACTAATTACACTTTAATTAAGCTTACTTGCGATAATGCGAACATGTAGTAGTGTGCATTTGAGACACTTAGGAGTTTGCACCTTTATTTACACATGGTGGAGGAAAAATTTCACTTTAGGTGGTGATAATTGTTATCACATTCCACTTTATGTGGTGTCTCCACCTTTAGTGCTCTTATCACTCTATCATCCTCCATATGTTGCACATACTTCATTGCATAATGGAGGATGATCCACCTTTGGTGGACATGTGATTCCATCTTGTGTGGGTGATAACTTATCTACTCCTTATCATAGTCTCTTATTGCCTTGCATATATAAGAAAACACTTCTACATTGTACATCATTGAATTCCACTTGAGTCAATCCATCAAGTATTTTGCACATAATTCAGTTGATTTAGTATTTTGTATATTTTCAAGAATATAGTTTATTCTTGTCCATGTTTGTTCTCTCTCTCTCTCTCTCTCTCTCTCTCTCTCTCTCTCTCTCTCTCTCTATCTATCTATCTATCTATCTCTCTCTCTCTCTTCATTGGCCAATAGATTTTGGGTTGTTGTTGCTATTGGAAAATTATTACACAATATCAAAGCAATTCTTATAGATTCCAATCTTTCACATGTAACTGAAATTTTATGGAATATGAATCCTTTACTATTGCATTTTAATTGTTAAAGACAATAGGCATTACCATGGAAAGAGATCGACCTTTTCATCTTTTTATCATCCCTTTAAAAGAAAATCTAGCTTTCAATTCAACTCACAATCCCTAGGACCTCTAGAAGTCATAGTGTAAGTTTTTTTTTGTTATGTATCCCTTATTTCAATACTTTTTTTCAAGCTCAATTATATGAATTAAATTTTCTATCACTTATTTATATCAACTATAGTGTTTGGATGCCCACTTTTTAGTCTTTAGGGGAGCTTTTTGAGTTACACAATATAGCCAAAATATATGTATACCTCATTTTTATGCTATCTTGACCTTCAAAAGAAATCAATACATTTTGGAATAAGAAATCAAGAAAGATTCTATTTTTTATGATGTAAGTTTGGAAAAACAAAGATTATGTTTGTCAAAAGATTCAATTTGTTTGAATGAAATAGAAATGGATCTTATGTTTGAAGCTTCAAAATTGGATATTATTGCCTAAATCATGGACATCAATGCACTCAAACTGATAGAATTTCAAGGACTTTATTGTAATTGATTGCTTAAATTACAATGGGTTTTAGGAGGTATATACAATATTTTCTTATAGATTTGTTGTCAAGATTTATCATCCACCATATCGAATATATATTTTTATTTTTTCGAAGGAAAAAATATTGGATCTTAGAAATAAAATGGACAAGATCCTCATTTAGTACATACGAAGTGTTTGGTTTTGATCTTTCCCCTACACTCTCTAACTACAAATATTTTTGTGTACAACACTTTTAATCACAAAATTGAAATGCAAATGAGTAGTTTATGGAATCTTGTTTTGTACACTATTTTACGAAGTTTATTTACCTCAAGTTTCTGAAGTGATATAAAATTGCTCCTTAGAAATGTGTGTTGTCTCTATCAAAATTTGTAGGAAAAATGGTTTGGAAGGCAATGACCTAGTGGAATGGATGATTGAAGCTACTCAAAGCAATTTCATTATACTTGATAAGTCGACATGCCAAATTTTTGAAGAGATCTTTCTTCCATCAATTATTTGGTTCCAAGTGTGGCAAGTGACCTCAATACAACCTAAATTGTATTTTCCCTTTTTCCTTTGATTTGGTTGCATATTCATTTTCTTTCCTAATGGCATTGTCTTTTTTTAAAAAGTTTGTATATAGAAAAGAACAAAATATTTTTGAACAAGAGTAAAAAACACTAGGCTACATTATTGCAAATCTTGACCATCATATGTATTAGTTAGTTTATTGGGGTTTCTCTAATAATTTGGCTAAATAAAATTTAAGTTGTTGAACCTTCATTTTGAGGAAATGTTTGTTATTTTAATATTACAACTCATGTTATGTTGATGGACATAGCTTAGAAATGCTTTATTTGGGAAAATTAATCTCTTATTTTGTTTCACCAATTAAGGTTTTAGTAAATAATGTGGAGCACATAAAGTGTATATGAGCCATTATATTTCAAAATATATTACCATGGCAAGACACATGAAGCTTGACTCTTGAGTGGTTGTCCAACTTTCCTTGCTTCTGGGTTTTGTTACTACAATACATTACCTTGACCTAAATGCAAGCTTCAGAAAACAAAATCCACTCTCTTTTTGTTTTGAGATCTAACAAAGCTAGGATGATTAAATAAAAGACAAAAGCTAAATGTTTCTTTCATGGGCATAGGTTTTAGCACCATGAAGCTAAGCCTAGAGACAAAATAGAGGAGATTTTTGTATCCAATTTGGATGTGGTCATTTCCAGGAATCTAAACGAATAAATGAGAAAACCTAGCTACATGAGTAGAGAATTGTTAAAAGGTGAAAATATAGAGCATGAGTCAATTTTACTATCCCTTACTATATTGTATAATATTGTATTTATGTATTTGAAAAAAAAGTCAATACCAAGCAACATTGATATTTAAAAGCATTTGTTTATCTGACATAAGACAATTTTAGACTCTACAATTCTCTTTTTCTCTATTTTTAGATAAAAAATTTGACTTATTAACCACCATTGAGGATAAGGTATATTTGGCATGCAAACAACTTTTAAAAAGCTCTTATTTTGATTTGAATTTTACTTATATTGAATGTATGAAAAATATGACAATATTTTTTGAGCAGAGTATAATATAATCTTCTTTTAACATTCTACTTAGGATTTTTCCTAAATCTGAAATTCTTCTATAAATCTTTTTCTAAATCTTTCATTTATCAATTGTTTGAAAATCTTCCAATCACATAACTTTCTTTAATATTTTTTTTTCATTAAAGTAAAGGATATAAATCTTTGATAGATTATTTTTCCTCAAAGAATTATTTACCTTGTAATGAAGAATAATGGGGATGTAACGAAGAACCTTGTGAGGAACTTTTTTTGTTATTTGATCTGTTTGATACCTACTCGTGTGATATTCAGGACATTCTATTTCAAATTCATGTTATTTATAATATATAATATGATCATTGGGACAAGCATCTATTTCTTGATACTCCATTCCAATATCTTTCATAGCAGAACATAATTCTCGATATGAGTGAGGTAGGATATCTAGTGATGGTAATAGAAAATCACCTATCAATCTACAGCAAAAAGTATAAGTTGTTAATATAAGCAATATTAATGGTACATGATTCACCCTTTGTTAACTATAATGACATATATGACATACCTTAACATACATGACATTGTTATGTTGGATAAACCATTCATAACTTTCAAGTTCACCAACAACAATACAATAGAGAGAAGAGTTGTTTGGGAGCCTTGGTAAAGGGGCATGTTTGCCTTCTCAAGTAGAGGTATATTGTGAACAACATCCAGGTCATCTTCATCATCATGATCACTTGTGCTTGGACTAAATGTGTCAAGGATCAATGTATTTTTACCATCATCTTCAATTGTGTTTTCTAACGCATAATCATCATCTTCCATGAGATCATGGTCCATATCATGTACTTCCCTGGGGAGATCGACCTGTATAAAATTGAACATAAATAAACCATGAGCATGATCATCTCATCATCAAGTGATTTTATATGAATATCAATTGTTAAAATGATATAATTAACAAATTACCGGTGGACGATAATCAATCCCCCCTTCAAAGTGACCATGGTCCCAACAATGTCTCTTAGATGTTTTGAGTAGCAGTCTTCTATGGTTTAAGCCCTTACAATTTTTGTAAGAACAATAACATTTTCCATCGCCTTTTCTTTTTTAAATTAGAGCACAATTCTCTATCGATCATCCAATCCCTATTTTGTTCGTCACTTATATTACCTAACATGATCCTTCTTCATAGGAAGCAAAAATCAAGGTTTGGAAACTTCGGTCTATAACCTTCACAAACTAAGCAAATGATGTAGAAAATACACAAATCTTCTTAGACCTAGTTATATATAGATATTGAAAAGTTACTTATGAAATGATGTTTTACTATAGTATAGCTTATGCAATGTTTTATAGGGTCAATGCAATGTATTTAGTAATTTCAAGCAATGAGAACTTACTAATTAAGATAAAAAAAAGTACAAGATATCCTTAAAATCCCAAGAGGCAAGAATGACATTCAAAGTACCTACTAATTTAAATTCTCCCTCTCGATGAACATCTATAATAACATATCCATGTTCTTTTTAAAGTCTGAATGATTCATTGACTTCCACAAATCGCACCTACATGATATGTAAAACCATTTATCACAAGGAATAATTCAACTATGGTTCCTAAGAAAGTCATAAAATGCTTCACTTTGTTTTGAGAATAGTTTAATATTCTCTACTAAACAGGGCCAACCACGTGAAGGTGGAAGCTAATCATCTGGCCCCTCCTAGGAACCCTTATAACCCCTTAATTACTACCCTTGAAGACCTATAAGATGTATTATTAGGGATCCTAAAGGGTCATGTATTCTTAGGGATCATAAGGGGTCATAAGGGGTCCTAGGACACAACATCTAAGAAACATTGTAGGTGTCATGGTTACAAATTTATGCATACACAACGTAATTGATTCATATACCCAAACGATGCAAATCAACCTTATGTGCCCCAATTTGAGATAGACACATTAGGGTCCAAAATCATATTTAAGGGGTCCAAAACTTAAATATGGTTTTGGACCCTACTATGTCTATCTGGAATGGGGGGAGATAAGGTTGATTTTCATAGTTTGTGTATACGAATCAATTATGTTCTATTTGCAATGATGCCTACAATGTTTCTTAGATACTGTGACTAAAAGTCTTCGTAGGACCGCACACATGTTTGTGGTAGGATAGAGAATATATGATCCCATGTATCTATTTTTATAAAATGATGCAAAAAGTACATAAATCTTATTAGACCTAGTTATATATAGATATTGAAAAGTTAGTTATAAAATGATGTTTTAGTATTGTATTACTATCCATGTATTACTATCCACATAATATTGATCATGTTTGAAAGTGGATAGTGAGTGGACAGTAATATATGGACACAGTTCGATATTATATTACTGTCCATATGTTACTGTCCACTCACTATCCATAATTATGTCCATATATTATTGTCCACTCACTATCCACTCTCAAACTGACCAAGATTAGTTGTAGGGGTTGTTACATAAGTTTTAATGAGTTCCTAAGAATGGAACAAACATATAAATGATTGAAAAGGCCAAAAGGAAATATGATGAGTGATGTAGAGGATTAATGAGCTCACAATCTTTCCTAAGGATCAACTGTTCCAAGTACTCTACAAATTTGACAATTTATTGGAGAAAATATGTCATATCACATAATGCACTTAAACAAGAAAGATTTGGAATCTCAAAATATATGATGGGTTCTTCATTCCTATCAACTTCAAGGTAATTCATATTCAAACATTCACAATTTGATTCTTGTTCTAACATATAGGAACAATACCTTTACACCTTGTAGGAACTCACTATTATTGCTCATGTTTGAAAGTGGATAGTGAGTCGATAGTAATATATGGAAATAGTTCAGTATTATATTATTGTCCATATGTTATAATATAATGTTTGATATTTTTATTGCAGTATGTGAAATAACATCTTGTGTAAATTGTGATCATCCTCCCTAACTAAGAGGGAGTGTTAATGTTGTAGCTTCGATCATATGATACACATATGCATGTGTGTGTTAATAATAGTATCCAACATAATGTATAGTATATTTGGAAAAATTTAGTGATATGTATGTATAGGTATATATGTTCATAAATATATCTACATACATACATACATACATAGATACACATACATATACATATATTTATTCTAAGGATGGCTCAATGTTATAAACTATGTTGAGTATTATTATTCATGCATACATTCATATATCTACTATACGACCTTATTATATGAATCCAATAAATTATAAGATGACTAATATAATTATCTTATATATATAAGCCAATTATAATAATCATCAATTATTGTTATCAACTTTCAATATAACCTTTACACCTTGGAAGAACTCACTATTGGAGTCTTCTCTCATAACTCTACTACATTCCTTCACCTTGTCTGCACACACAAATCATTAGTTCTAATAACGAACCAATATTATTGCTCATGTTTGAAAGTGGATAGTGAGTGGACAGTAATATATGGACATAGTTTAGTATTATATTATTGTCCATATGTTATGAGAGAAGACTCCAATGGTGAGTTCCCACAAGGTGTAAATGTATTGTTCCTTATGTTAGAACATGAATCAAATTGTGAAGGCACCTTCAAAACAAAATCAAATTAAATTGACAATATTATTGCTCATGTTTGAAAGTGGATAGTGAGTGGATAGTAATATATGGACATAGTTTAGTATTATATTACTGTCCATATATTAATGTCCACTCACTATCCACTTTCAAACTGACCAAGATTGGTTATAGGGGTTGTTACAAAAGTTTTAATCAATTCCTAAGAATGGAACAAACATATAAATGATTGAAAATCCCGAAAGGAAACATGATGAGTGATGCAGAGGATTAATAATGAACTCACAATCTTTCCTAAAGATCAACTAATCCAACACTACAAATTTGATAATTTATTGGAGACAATTTGTCATATCACATAATGTACGTAAGCAAGAAAGCTTTGGAATCTCAAAATATATGATGGGCTCCTTATCATAGATTGTGTTCCATTCTATGTAGGGTTTACTCATAGAAGGAGAAACCACATTGTCTATGAGTGTCCCATATATATTAGGCTCAATGAGATCATATGTATGAGTGCCCCATATGTTTTAAAGTGGATAACAACTAATAACTATCAAAACTTGACTTTTTAATCATCAAAGAACTCCATTTACACTTTTGAAACACAGAGTCACAATTCTGCTACAACAGACCTATTAGGGTACCCAAAAATCACCTTGAGTTCTAGTTGTTATAGACCAGGTTAACATTTAGTTCTATTACATACTCCACAGATCATGAGTTAACTATTTACAAAAATACAAGACTCAAACAATCTCCTCGACCCCTAGGTTTTCATGACTGAATGAATCACTTCATGCATAATGATGATGCCCTCTAAAATTGACCAACCTAGGAAAAATACACCAAGCCTCCAGCATAAGGGAACCCCATTAAAAACCACAACATGAGATGACCCCACTCTCTTCTAGCAAAGTGCTAATGCAGGAGCTAGAACGTCATAGGCCAAATGACTAGAAGTATCATAGGAATATTATTCACCAAGAGAAAAAAGGTCATTTCTACCAAAGAGGATGGGGAAGGCCCCTACTTCAACCAACACAGATAAAACTTCTACGTAGACTCTGACATCCACCATAGAAGTGTTGATCCCTAAATTTTTTGTTGTCTATTAGTGTCATACACTTAGTCATTTTCTAGGATATGTTGGTTGGTCATCACTCCAATTGAGTCATCACATATAGGCCAACCCATGTATAATGTACATTTACCGAGCATTAGTCACTACCGAGTAAAACAGTGGTCACCGAGTACTTCAATATTAGCCGAGTCAACTTTTGCCAAGTTATGTAAAGAAGATAATGTCGAGAACTAGGGTATAAAGAATAGTGAATGATGAGTGCCAAAGATATCAAATGTCGAGCAAGCCAGAATTGACATATGTGTTTGTTATGGCACAAACACTTAGGTAAAATATTTTATCAGAAATTCATATTTCATTTATTGTTTGTTGAGGAAATCACGAAGGTGATTATGCTCTTGTATTATAATCATTAATCCCTATGTAACACATAGTTCCAATCAGAATTAGGGACTAGTTAAATGAAAAAAAGAGATAATCTAGATCGTAGATCTTAAATCTTGGTGAAATTTAATTTTCTATATAAGATGTGATCCGAACCCTAAAACGCAGTGTGAGAGAGAAAGTGAGAATAGTAATTATTAGGAGAAGAAGAGTATGAAGGAGATCTCATACTTTCACAACAAAGAAGTATTTTGATTATCAGAGATAGAGTTTAGTGACTGAGTAGAACAAAGCAAAGCAGTGAAGGACATAACATAGACATAATTAATAGAAGAGATCAAATCTATACTGTAAGGAGGAGATCTATAATCAGCATCAGAGTGCAAATTGAAGGATCAAGTACTGAGACATTTTAACAGGTGTATCAGGGTAAATCTCTTAACATAGTGGTTTTAACAAAACTTAGTAAATCTCTTAACCGAGTGCTTACTTATTTGTAAGTCTTAAATCCTTTCGCAAGGTAGATTGTATAAGTATCAAAGCTCTTAACAGGGAACACCCCTCACGGGGTAGATCATATTTTGTGATCAAACTTGTAGCCCTAATAGGCAAAATTTATACTGCAATAGTGAATATTTATGGGTGTCATCCCCACCCCATTTTTACCTTTCAAGGGTTTCTGGGTAACCAAAATCATTGTGTTATGTTTACTTTCATTGGTGATGTTTAGCTTATTAGATCTGTTACACTGTTGAGTTTTATGCTAATGTTATGCAAGTTTCATTTATGTCAAAATGGATAAATCGGTGATATCTGATTCACCCCCCCCCCCCCCCCCCCCCCCTCTCAATATCACACTTTCCCAATAGATTTCCAACAATTGGTATCAGAGCTTAGTCTCCTTAAGAAGTCTAACCACTTGTGAGATAAAGATCTTGGGATGGAGGTTTATAAGTTGGGAAAAATCATAGAGAATCAGAAGATTGACATTCATCTTGCATTACAACAACTTGAAGCAGCCAGAGGAAAACTGAAGAAATATTTAAGAAGAAGAATAGAAATAGCTATTCAACAGAATGAAACACAATATCAAGAAGAGGATACTACTGGACTATTTAACAGTGGCAACTCTGCAGAAAGTGACAAAGCCATAAAAGAACTACTAGAGAAAAATAGCATACTGAATGAGGACATCAGAAATCTGAAGAAAGAACAAGAAATACAATCTGTGAGACTCTGTGAAGTAGTAGAATAGAAAAATAAAGTTGAAGAAGATAAGACAATAAATGAAGAAGATAAAAGACAAATATCAATGAGACTTGATGAGAGGACAAGTGACATGCAAAGATTGACAAACAATCAACTAGGCATGGTAAATCAACTGCTACTGGTTAATCAAGAATTGGGCAGGAAAGATGTGGAACTCACCAATCTAAGATCAGAAAACAATCAACTAAGGAATGAAATGAGATCTAAAAAGGATATTAATGAAAGGATGAACAAGCCTAATGAAGCTGTAAGATATTCTGAAGAGTTGTTAAGGTCACCTAGAAGATCTAGTGATACATTTAGACTTGGACATGATGAGCACTAGTCATCCACTAAGGAAGGTGAATCATCAAAGAGTGGAGAGAAAAAGAATGCAAAACCAAATAACAAGAAGCCCAAAATCCATCACTGTGGAAAGCTAGGACATACAACCAACATCTGCAGAAGCAAACATGGTAAGTTTGACTCTAAACCAAAATTCAATGGACATTGTTTTAACTATAAGAAACATGGACATCGGGCACATGAATGCAGGACAAAGGTTAGTAATCCACCCACCTCACCTAAATTTCAAGGACACTATTTCAACTGTTAGAAATATGGACATAGAGCATTTGAATGTAGATCAAAGCCCAAATGGTCATCAAATCAACAGATTAAGTCACCTAAGAAGGGTAATACATACAATTGGGACTACAACACTTGGTACAGTTGTCATTACTGTGGAAAATATGGTCTAATTGGAGAAAATTGTTTGAAGACACATTTTAGGGGTAAATCCAAGAGTTGGATGAATGGAAGTATGGTATGTTATAAATGCAATAAGATTGGTCACCTAAAGAAAGATTGCAGAACACACATACCAAGAAATGATCAAAGCAAGAATGAAGAAACCATTGAGAAAATGAGAAATCAAATGAACAAAATATGGAAGAAGAAAGAAGAGGCAAGCAGTAGTGAAACCAGTGCACCTAAGGTCACCCAATCTGATGGATCAGGTGATCACACTACTGCGAACTAAGAAAAGAAGGTATGTATGGAACTGAATCTTATAATGTTTTAATCTTACATTAGTTCCTAACATTTGTTGAGAAAAAGTCCATATCTGCATAGATTAAGATGCATTAGGATAGATTTGAGCAAAGAACAACACTACATAGTTGATGTCAAGCATCAGTATTCTGATCTATAGTGACCGAGTCACTAGTGTTTGTCGAGTACCTGTGATAGCTGAGATGTGATGTACACCGAGCTTATGTTGACTAAGTCTAACATGAGATTTCTGAGATAGTTGTATCTCACCTAAAAAGTGTATGGATGATTAATGAAGCCCTAATCTGACTGTTTGAAGTCTATAAAGTAGGAAGTTACCATTTATTTCATTCCACCAACAAATTGAGAACTTTTAGAGTGATTCAAAGAGCGAGTAACCAGTGTGATTAGTGCTAAGTACAATTTGCAGAAATCTTCACAACATGTCATCAGCAAAATACTTGAATAACACTTGTGTAAGGTATTTCACTGAGTAAATCTTTTCAGTATTCTAACCCTTAAGTTGAAAGACATGGCATCATTGTCATCAGCTGTAATGAAGAAGCAAGGAAAATAGGTTTTTAATGTTCAATTAGTGAGGAACAAGGCATGCAAGCCATAGAAGTTTCAGGTCATTCTGAAAAGTGCAATCATGGGAGATCTGACTAGAGCCCTATCAACAATTTCTAAGAGAGTCTTAATGATAAATGATATTCGGTCATTTTATATGTGCAAGATTGGATAAAACAGTGATTATGAACTAAGAGAGGCATATGATAAACTATGCAGCAACGGGGTGTTTGGTTCATGCCCTTGACTTTCTGCAAAATTTCAAAGTAGAGTGGATCAAGATTGTACTAAGCATGGTACATAATATAAAAATATGGCTGGAGGATGGACCAGTCCAAATCACCAAAGATATGATTCACTGGGTAACTGGATACCCTAAACTCATGGGGAAGAAAACAATGAGATATCAAAGAAAGGAGGAAATACAAGCAAACACACATGCAGTATGGAACAAGTGAGGCATGACTATCTCTACTATCACCGACCCAAAAATTGAATTTTTAGTAAGGGTGATAGCACACAAATTTTATCAGTCAAGTCGGTTGGATAGTGTCCCATGCATGGCAATGGACCAAGCTTGGAAGATAATAAAGAAGGATCATACATACGACCTTGCTGAGCTCCAAATGACACAACTTGTTGAGAATCTTACATCAATCCGGAAATCAAAGAATTCTATGTGTAAGTTCGTTTCCCTACTTGTTTGTTTATTTTTCTACATTCAGAAAAAATTTCCTACTATTGGAGGAGTAGAATGTGATAAGAATAGACTAGTGAGAGCTCAAGTTAATGAGTTTATAGGTCAAATGGGTGATAATTTTGAAAGCGCTATGGAGAACTACTTTGTTGAGTTTAAGAAGAAAATGAGGAAAAGAAGTAGAATTATTGTATCATTAGTAGAGAAATACAATTAGGACATATACTTTCTAGTAGCACTACTACATTTGGGGCCAAATTTTGACAGAAGTTTCCAACGGGTAACTTTTTCTTATGAATTTGGTGGTTTTTTTTGTAATAAGCCCCAATGATGTCGGTATTCTGATGGGTGTTTAATTGACCATCGGGACTCCGACAGATTCGGGGTATACATTTAAAAAAAAAGTGAAACAGCCTCATCATTTTTATTTCGATTGGAGAGCGGGAGAAGGTATGTGATTTCTTCATCTTTCGAGCCTCTGGCATCATATTCGAATGCATTTCATTTTATTATTGAGGGATTTGCTCTCTAAAATGACCGCATTCTATTGGTGTTGTGCCCTAGCTAGTGCTATATCTCTATTATTTGATGTTATTGGTGCTTGTGCTCAAGGATATCGATTCACTGTATTCAAATGTTTGGATTCACATTTGTTGATATTACTAGCATATGTGTTTAATGACGCCATTGTATATTGTTGTCACTGAAATGACCGCATTCTACTGGTGTCGTGCCCTAGCCCGTGCTTTAACTCCATTATTTGATGTTATTGGTGCTTGTGCTCAAGGATATCCATTTTTTTGAAATGTTGACTGTGGTTATCAAATGGACAGTCCGTGAGCTTCTAGCTAGGTGCCATTTGTATTGATAGCTTAGGGCATCAAATGTATTGTATCATTGATAGTTGAGACTTTGTTAAAAGGAAATAGGACAAAGAACGATTTTTATTTAGTTTCTCTATTTTGATCCCTAAGTGGCTTACAACCCTAGAGAAGTATATGCAAATTTACAGATCCAGTTACAGGATACATAGTAGCCGATAATTCACAAGAAATCCATGCATCCAATTTGAATAGCAATTAATACAAAGAACTAGGGTCCTCCAATGGCCCAATCATCCAGACCTTGACTGTCCCCTCAACCAGTGACCCTTCAAAATCGGGTTATCATGCAATCAGTGAGTGATCCTTCATTCTCCTGGTCTGCCCTGCATCCAAACATATTGGAAATACACAATACAATGATAACAAGTCTTTCACAATCCCCCTTCCCCCAAGGAACACTATCAACCATCCCTTCCACATAGCATTTCACTGTTTTATGAGTGGATTGTGTAGGAACAATTAACATTAAACAAGGAGCAAACTCCTCAACACATCTTGGAAACCATTGAATTCAATAATAAATGAAACCTAACACCAACACTATTCCTTTCATAGTTGCAGGATACATAGCAGTCAATAATTCACAAGAAATCCATGCATCAAATTTTTATAAGGATATCCTACTAATCAATAGGAATTTTCTTGATATGACCAATGATTATGCATTTTGATGGCAGTGTGCTAGTTCAAAAGGACAATATAAATTTGAAACAATTTTTTCTGATTTTCTCAAACTATAAATGTGCTTAAAGGGAATATATTATGTGGAAAACCCACAAACCAAGCTAGCAAATGATTGTACATCAAATTATTCCTATATTCATTCAAGTATTGCTATGCTTCAGCTACCTGACCTTTGAGCTTCATCTAGAGGAATGTGTAGCTTTAAGATAGAGTTACTTCTTGGGCCTTACAATAGGGTGGAATATGATCAGTATTTGTTTAGGTTGTATCTTTCTTAGTCCCATTGTTAGGTTCTTACGGTTCATGATTTGAATCTATTATGGTTGTGTAAGGGATTTGTAGATGCTTTTTCTAACATAATTATTGGACACCATGATTGGAACAACTAGTTGTTGGCTATTGTACACATGAATCATAACTGTCAATGGTTCTTTGTGTTCAAGAATTCATTGATCAATCTTTGAGATTTATTGTCCCAGCTTTAAAAGAGTGATAAAAGATATAGTGAATGCTATCTTTTCAAAGTGTTTTGTGGGTGCCATTATCTTCTAGGATTAATTGTTGGAACCAAATTATGTTCTTTGCCTCTAGTAAATATTGCAAACACAATCATCTTCTTTGTGAAGGGTTGCTTCCATCCCCATGAGGCACTATTGCATGGTTTCCATTCCCTTGTAGTATAGTGAACCTAATTTAATACAAGTGTGCACTATTTTGGGATCCATAATTTATGGCCCCTACACTGTGGTTGTTAGCCTAAGACAAGCCTACCTTTGCATATAATAAGAGGCCAACATGAAACAAACATCTAGAAGTTAGGGGGTTGTTCCCTGTCCATAATTTATTATTTAAGTGCTAAGTGATGATGGGTATATCATGTAATTCATACCTAGTGTGTCTCTTTCTTTCTCTCCACATTTCACATTAGGAGTATATGCTATAAAATACCAATGAAATCAACTATTGGTCAAATCTAATCAAAATTGCAGTATAAAGATTAAAATAGATCTTGAAGAAATATGGGAACCATTTTTTACAGATATTGTACAAACGAAGAGAATACTCCCAAGAGGAAATGCTTCAATGTGGAACAATTGAAGGACAATATTTTACTTTTATATGCACATCTGCAATGTTTTTGATATATTTCTGAGATTAAAAAACCATAGAAAGAATAGCATATAGAAGAAAGTAAAGAATAATGATCACATTTTGAGATCTTGTGGAAACTTAAAGGAAAGAATGCTTGGTGGGGTTATCATGCAATCAGTGAGTGATCATTCATTCTCCTGGTCTGCCCTGCATCCAAACATATTAGAAATAAACAATACAATGATAACAAGCCTTTCACAATCCCCCTTCCCTCAAGGAATACTATCAACATCCAGACCTTAACTATCCCCTCAACTAGTGACCCTTCAAAACTGGGTTATCATGCAATCAGTGAGTGATCCTTCATTCTCCTGGTCTGTCCTACATCCAAACATATTGTAAATATACAATACAATGATAACAAGTCTTTTACAATCCCCCTTCCCTCAACGAATTACTATCAACATCTGGACCTTGACTGTCCCCTCAACCAGTGACCCTTCAAAATTGGGTTATCATGCAATCAGTGAGTGATCCTTCATTCTCCTGGTCTACCCTGCATCCAAACATATTGGAAATATACAATACAATGATAACAAGTCTTTCACAATCCCCCTTCCCTCAAGGAACACTATCAACAAGTGACCCTTCTTCTTATCAGCCATATCCAATGTTTCATTGAAGTCACGACCAAGAATGAAGGTCACCTTACCCATACCATTCATGGATTCTGAAATGTTGTTCCAAACTCCTAAAAACTTTTCTATTTCTTCTTGTTGCTTCTTTAAATACTTCTTCTACCACAATGTCCTCCTGCCTCATCTTCTTGATCTTCCTGGCTAAAGCGGATGAATCCACACACAATAACCCAAAATTAAGGGTTTTGTATCCTTTAATGAATCTCAGTCACTGGTAACAAATGGACAGTCAAACCAGTAGTCTCCAAAGCATTCAATAAGTGAATATGAATGTTTGAAAACTTTCCTTTCAACTTCCCCAACCACTCCTAATCGATTAGAGGGATATTTCTAGAATCTCCACTATTCCTATCCTTACCAACAATTCTTAAACATACTTTATCTAATATGATAATAACATGCTAAACTGAACCAATGACATGTTCTTCGTGTGGTACAAGGAAGATTTGGCTATCAAATCTTCCTTCGTGCAAGCTGAGCGTAAGAGAAGGTATGTGATTTCTTCATCTTTGATTGGTATCTTTGACGAGCAATGTCTTTCGAGCCTCTAGCATCATATTCGACTGCAAATTTCAAATGCTTTGCATTTTATTTGATCATGAATGCTCACTGAAATGACCGCATTTTACTGGTGTTGTGCCCTAGCCCGTGCTTTATCTCCATTATTTGATGTTATTGGTGCTTGTGCTTAAAGATATCGATTCACTATTTTCAAATGTTTGGATTCACGTTTGTTGATATTACAATTCATCATATCAGATAAAGTATGTTTAAGAAGTTTTAGTGTCTAAACACTCAACTAATCCCTCTAACCGATTAGGAGTGGTTGGGGAAGTTGAGAGGAAAGTTTTCAAACATTCATATTCACTTATTGAATGCTTTGGAGACTACTGGTTTGACTGTCCATGTGTTAATGTTTAGAAGAGATCAATGAAGTATTTAAAGACATTCTTACATGTTTGGAGAGGTTTAAGAGGCACGTATCATGACTGTACCCTCACAAACAATGACATAGACTGGTTTTACTAAGTTTCCTTTCTCTATTTTGAGGTTTCCTTTCTTTGTCGTAGGGGTACAGTCAGAGGGTTCATTGACAAAATGATCCTTTGAATGGTTACTATGAATATGAATGATTTGATATAGCATATTGCTCATTTTACTTGAAGTTTGGAATAGCTTGTGCAAGGGTGAAAGTAGTTTTGATCATTTTGGTCGTGACTGTTCCTCTACATAGTCAGAAAATGTAACTGTCTAATGATTATATGTAATGTTGAATGGATTAAATTCTTTATTCTTGGTAGAAGTGAATGGAAGGAATAGTGTTGGTGTTAGGTTTCATTTATTGTTGAATTCAATGGTTTCCAAGATGTGTTGAGGAGTTTGCTCCTTGTTTAATGTTAACTGTTCCTGCACAATCCACTCATACAACAGTGGAATGCTATGTGATTGACAATTTCATATAACTGATCCTTTGGCATGTATTAAATACAATCTAGTCACTTATTGAATGCTTTGGAAACTACTAGTTTGACTGTCCATGCGTTACCAGTGTCTGAGATTCATTAAAGGATACAAAACCCTTCATTTTGGGGTTATTGTGTGTGGATTCAAATGTAGGTTTGATTTGGTTAATGTTTAGAAGAGATCAATAAAGTATTTAAAGACAATCTTACATGTTTGGAGAGGTTTGAGAGGCACTTATCATGACTGTACCCTCACAAACAGCGACATAGACTGGTTTTACTAAGTTTCCTTTCTCTATTTTGAGGTTTCCTTTCTCTGCTGTAGGGGTACAGTCAGAGTGTTCATTGACAAAATGATCCTTTGAATGGTTAGTATGAATATGAATGATTTGATATAGCATATTATATGCACCTAAAAATGGTCGCCTAGACTTTGGGCCCCATTTATTCAATTTATTTATCTCTGAATCAGTTTTATCAATAATCAACATTTTATCAATTATATCAATTTTCTTGATCAAATCCTATTTCATCATTTTCGATTATTTGCCCTGGACTAACCATTTTATCCTAAGTCTTTATTTAATTAAAAAGAATATTTCCTTCCCTTTTATTAAATAAAAAGCCCCCACTTTCCTCTTATCCTAAGTTGCACAAATAAAGTATTATTCCTATTTTATAAAAATGAGAAAAGCACTTTTTATCTCATATGGACATAAAGTCAACTCCTATTTTCTCATTGGAGGACACTTGTGCACATGGATTGCTCCTCTTTCAAGCTCCACCACTGATTAAGACTTTTGCCTCTTAATCTCCATGGTCCATTCCTTTGCATTTCTTATAAAAGGAGAGCTCTCTCCTTCATTTGGATATCCATCTCTTTCATGCTATTGTTATGCTGCAGGTTTTCTAGGTGCATTTGGAGCTTTTGGAGATCATTGCTACATCAAGCTTTTCTTGGATTTCCTTATTGCTTCATAGTTTAGACTTCATTTCTTGCATTATCATAGCATCCATAGCTTCATTTCATAGCTTAGTTTCTTTTATGCAATAGATAACTTCACATAGCTTAATTAGGAAGGTTGTAATCCTTTGTATTTCCTTTCAATAGCTTAATTTGTACTATCATTTCCATAGAATAGTTTGCATCCTCATTTTAGTTGCATTGCATTGCATCTCATAGTGATTCTTGGAGATATTGGCATTCTTGTCCTTGTCTTCACTTGAATCTCTCATTGTATGGTTGACTAGCAAGGTCACAAGCTCAATAGCTCTAGCTGAGAGCAAATTCATAATCTTGCAACTCCATGCATAGAGAGCTATGAGCCGCTTTGTGAGGCCTCATTCTTGAGCAACCTTGCATGTAATGGTTCATAGAAGTGCACCATTTTAGTGTGTACACATATTTCTCATTTTACTTGAAGTTTGGAATAGCTTGTACTTGAAGTTTGGAATAGCTTGTGCTTGTGCTGGAATTCTTGGTAGAAGTGAATGGAAGGAATAGTGTTGGTGTTAGGTTTCATTTATTATTGAATTCAATGGTTTCCAAGATGTGTTGAGAAGTTTGCTCCTTGTTTAATGTTAACTGTTCCTGCACAATCCACTCATACAACAATGAAATGCTATGTGATTGACAATTTCATACAACTAGTCCTTTGGTGTCTATTAAACAAAATAGAATTTTCAGCATATTATTATAATTCTATTTCTTTGTTGTAAACATACCATTGGTTCAGTTTTGTTAAAAAAAAATTGTGTACAATTTTTTTTCTATTTTTTCCATTTGATAACCACAGTCAACATTTCAAAATAGTGAATAACATCAAATAATGGAGATAAAGCATGGGCTAGGGCATGACACCAGTAGATTAAAACCAAACCAATGATATGTTTACAACAAAGAAATAGAATGATAATAATATGCTAAAAATTCTATTCTGTTTAATACACGCCAAAGGACCAGTTGTATGAAATTGTCAATCACAACATTTCACTATTGTATGAGTGGATTGTGCAGGAATAGTTAACATTAAACATAGCCAGTGTTCTCTTTACTTTCTCAAATCTCTGCAAGTCAAGAACATTAGAGTTGTATAATACATTGTTAGTATCCTTTTTCCATGGGTCCTAGGTCTTTGGGTCCATGGAAAGGAAATAGATTACAAAATACACTTCAAAACAAAGGAAAAACTTAGCAAATTTAGTCTAACTCGCTATAGATGAAGGAATAGACATGCTAATAGTTCCTCTAAGTCTTCCAAAACATTTATTGAACTCCCCTAAAGTCCTATTGGATCCCCAAATTGCTTAATCCAATCAACTTACATCAGGATCATGAGAAACTTCAAAGGATTAAAAATATTACTTGGAACAGTCAAATAATTATTCTTTCAAATCAATTACCTATCGACATATCCCTTGCAAGGGAGAGAAGCCAAACACATAAAGAACATGCACATAAACACGGGAGCTGAAAAACTTAAATGGAATACACCAAGAAGTACCAAATGATGAATGCTCAATTGTTGTAATGGCAAAGCATCAGAACCGTCCATTTCTAGAACTTGATTTTATAGTCTAAATGATTTTTCTATAGTCATAATGATTTTTCTAGAACTTGGTTTTGTAGTCTTAATGATTTTTCTAGAACTTGATTTTCTAGTCTTAATGATTTTTCTATAGTCCTAATGATTTTTCTATACTCTTAATGATTTTTATTTCATCCTAATGTTTGTTGCTCTTGATAAATTAGGCCTTGAATTTGAATTTTTGTTCACTGTTTTATTTCAGCTTGATATTTCATTCATTTTTCATATACACAGAGACTACACATGCTGATAAAAAAATGAGCTATTTGATTAAGATCAACTATTCATGATTGTAAATAGTCAATATTTATGATGGTATTCCTTGGTGTATTTCATTTTAAAATAATCATGTTTCTATGGCTATGATAAATGTCCCTTTGTGTTGAGAAAATTAGAGTTGAAAAAATGGTTGCAAACAAATCATCCTTCTTCCACCAACATTCTAGTCAATGTACAAGTAACGAGTCATTCCATTCAAGAAAGACCATGTCTAACAATATCAACACAGAAAAAAATAAGGAGTATGCAGAATTTAGTGATTGTATCTTCCATTTGGGCCACTTCATATGCACAGGTGATGCACATGCATATTTGCTTGAGCACTATTGGGAGCTTACCCAGCAACACATGTACTATTGTGAAAATCACCAAAAATCTATTTGCTGCTGGGTCTACCATATACCTTCTATGATCAACTCTAATATGCATAGGTGATGAACATTCAAATTTGCCTAAGCAGTACTTTGAGTAGTCCTCCTACACATGTACTATTGTGAAAATCATCACAAGTCCATTTGTTGGAGGGCTACTCAAAGTACACATGTTTGGAGGGCTGAAGGAAACAAGAGAATTTGGAGAGTCACGAGTCTTAAGATTGTACTTAATATAGCCAAGCTTCATTCAATGGTACATTCAAACATGAAACAAACCATTCTTAAACCAGATTAAACTAGTAAACCAAAGGACATACTGATTATACGTAAACTATTAAACCAAAGGACATGCTTTTACTACTAAGTCTCTATTTTTTGGGCATACTGATTATAAGTACTTGACATATATCACAAATTTTGCTAATTAAGGTTGGCAGGATGATTACGCCTATCCTAAAAAAAGACTGTCAAATCATTATGCTTTCAAATCAATTATCTATCGGTGCATCCCTTGCGAGGGAGAGAAGCCAAACACATAAAGAACATGCACATAAACACGACAACTGAAAAAATTAAATGGAATACACCAAGAAGTACCAAATGATGAATGCTCAATTGTTGTAATGGCAAAGCAATATGAGAACCGTCCATTTATAGAACTTGATTTTTCTATAGTCCTAATGATTTTTCTTATTTCTTGTCTGTGTTTGGTGATAGGATTTTGAACATTGTTGACATACTTAAATAGAATACACAATACCAAATGATGAATGCTCAATTGTTGTAATGGCAAAGCATCAGAACCATCCATTTCTAAAATTTGATTTTGTATAGTCTTAATTATTTTTCTATAGTCCTAATGATTTTAAAAATTGTTGACAAAGAGTGTTTCTTTTTTTTTATTATAGTATAAATGATTTTTCTATAGTCGTAATGATTTTTCTTATTTCTTGTCTTTTGTCCATTTTTTATTTCCTATGTCTATGCTTCATGACAGGATTTTGTCACCTTCTTTTGATGGTATATTTCATTCAGTCTATGTGGAATACCATTTTGTTCACTATTTTATTTCAGCTTCATATTTCTTTCATTTTTCATATACACAGAGACTACAAATGCTGATAAAAAAATGAGCTATTTGATTTAGGTTTACTTTTCATTATTGTAAATGGTTAATATTTTTTATGGTACTCCTTGGTGTATTTCATATAAAAATAATAAATGTAGTAACGATGGTGCGGTGCATTATTGATATATAGGCTCGATGACTCTTGTCAATGTGCTAAACTGTCGATGTGGTGGTGGGCAATGTGTGTTGAAGACTTCACAGACACCGACCAACCCTGGATGACAATTTTGGTGTTGCCCAAATAGAAAAAAGGTTGCTGATGTGTATATATTTAATGTTTCTAATGTAAATACTATTCATTATAATATAAGAACTAATGTAGACTAGGCATCACAGGGAAATAATGGTTGTGGATACTTTAGTTGGGTCGATGACAACTCATCTGCATCTATCCACCCATCTCCACTTATCCGCGATGAAGGATTTGAGTGCAAAACGTGTCAGGCTAGGGCAAATTCTAAAATTATATTTTTACGATGCCTTCTCTGTATTGTAATCACATATCTTTGTTGCGACCATATGCAGAGATGAACTTAGGAATTAGTTAGTTTAGTATTTTTATATTGTAACTAATATTTTAATATGGATATGACGTAACTTCTCTTTGCCTCAAGTGCGCATATATATGGTTTACATCTTTTTTTAGAATAATTCTTCATGTTTATGGCTCAAGTGAGCCCCAATCTGCTATCAATCACATGATTTAATGTATAGTGTTTTCTTGGTTGTTCCATTTGTTCCTTGACCTTGAATATGGATTGACTATCATTTTCAAGCTTGAGCGTGGCTTCGTACCACGCACCATCCATAGATTTGTACGCAACACTTATTTACGAACGTAAATAACACATTGAACGTAATCTACGAACGTTGCGTGTATGAAGTCTTGCTGAAGTTTGAGCATCCTCCCTTTATTCTAGTGAGGGATTGGAATTAGTTCATTTTGGATGCAAAGGAGAAAGGGGATACTCAAAGAGGAATTACACCAGCAAATGGGAGAAGGTATAAACATTTTAATAGATTTTTATTATTAAATAATGAAATTTTCATATACTAGTGTTCTAAGCGTCCTCATTACATGATTTAAGGTCTTCATCCACGGACAAATTAAATTAGACTTACTATCCAAAATACATAAAAAACATGCACATAAACACGACAACTGAGAAACATAAATGTAGATTTCACAATAGCTGAGAAACATTATTGTAGGCATCATAGTCACAATCTTTTGGAGACAACGTAATTGAGTTGTGTACCCAAGCGGTGTAGAGCAACTTCTGCACCCCCAATTCCAAGTTGAATACATCTATTGGAAGACCTTGTATTCATGAGCAACAGATGTAGTCAACTTGGAATCGAAGGTGCAGGAGTTGCTCTCCACCGTCTGGGTATACAACTCAATTACATTGTCTCCAAAAAATTGTGACCACGATGCCTACAATTATGTTTCTCAGCTGTTGTGTCCCAGGACCCCTTATGACCCTTTACAACCATTTACGATCCCTAAGAATACATCTTAGAGGTCTTAAAATGTTGTAAAGGGTCATAAGAGGCTCCTAGGAGGGGCCAGATGAGCTTCCACCTTCACGTGGTTGGCCCTATTAAGTAGATAATGTTTAACTATTCTCGAAACAAAGAGAAGCTCAATAATTTAAGGTCTCAGTCCATTGAGATGCTGAAAAAATGACAGGAATCAACGATGGAGAGTTTTTAGATTCTGAGAAGACGTATATGGAGTGGAGGCTAGATTGAGTACTAGTGTAGAGTGTTAATAATTATAGCCTTTTGGCCAAGATCAAACTGATCAAATAAATACCCTTGTGTGATTTATAATAATAAGGAGATTATTATTTCATTTATATATATGTGTTGGTTGAATTAGTTAAGGGCCCAAGGTCGGCCTCTTGGCCTTAACATTAAATATATTTAATAAGACCAGGTCGGCCCTCTTGAAGATAATTCAATTTATATATATATGGTGTTGGATTCTAGGGAGAGAAGCACCAAAAACATAATGTGCTTCCCTCCCCCAAAACCTTGATTCTCTACCTTAAGAAAACTTAGATCAGCATATATTGGCGTGAAAGATAAGCAGCTTCAGCTAATAGATAAGAACAAGTCTGAGCATGAATAAAGATCAGATTATGATCTGATCCATACAACCAGCAATTATTGGCAATGTTAACTGCGAGTTGATTAGGGCTGGAAGCCTCTGTTAGGACTGGACTCTTCCTCAATACACTAACACTAAGGTACTAATCAGGTTCTCCTCAGCACCTTTGTTAGTATAGTTTGGAGGTATATAGACTGGAGTATACTTGGTTGATATCCGGGTATCTTCTATCCCTTCTTGTTTACTTTATTCTGTGTTTAGTTGTGTTAGATCTCTATAGTTTGTTCATTCCAGAGTAGAATCTGAAATATATCAACAAGAGATGATGATTCAGTAACCTACATCTAGAAAACCTTCACAATTATCCCTTCTTTGGCCTCCACTTTTTCTTCTTCTAAAAAATGGTTATCTAGAAACTTTGGAGCCTACCGATTCTTGTCGTACACAACCTGTGCATGTTGGTGACAATGAGGACGTGCATCATAGTAATACAAGTAAACATCTTAAATTGATTGGTGTAGTAATACAAATTTAATTTCAATTGGTGTTTGGTATAATGTAACAATTTGTATTGCAGCTGTAGAGAGTGTAGAGGTTGTTGTTAATGAGCAGGTTGAGGTTGAGGCCGAGGCCAGACAAACTGACCTTCATGTTGATGATGTGACTAGATCAGGTAAAGAGCTATACAATTATGAATATTGTCAATGCCTTTATTACCAAGGAATCACCGCCCACCATTAATGAATATTAATGAACACTTACACCATGAAGAAGACAAATGATTAAACAGAAAGAGAGGGCCAACTGAACCATCTTGTGGTCAGTCTATATCACATTGAGAAACAACGTCAAGACTTGAGAATCAAAACAATCAAAAGTTTCTTCAAGACCATGAATGATCAACAACATTCCATCAGAAAACAAAACACTAATCTATGTTATCATTAAGCCATAAAATATGTCTTTAAAGTTTAGAAGCATCACAAAAACTTTCATGAAACATAGTACTATATCCAAAATATGTCTTTAAAGTTTATTTCTAATGATTATGATGATGTTGATGTTGATGTCTATAATTTATTTCACTTACTGATGCTTGCCTAGATTGAATTTTGAATTGCCAGGTTGGAGAACGCTTTCAAAGTTTAGTGTTTGTTCCACATGATACTCTTAGTTACAGCTCAAATGCAACTCAACATATTTTTGATGCTGGGAAACCCACTGCAAAAACTAATCCGTAGGTGAAATTTAATGCTGTGAATCTTGGCATTATTAATGCTATTACTTTTCCTCACATTTCATATTTGTGAAAATGTTTCTTGGCACTATCTTCTTTTTCAATTCCTATATTTGCAGTTTTTTAGATCATTAACTTAAGCATTACATGTCTTTGTTCAAAGTTTATTCTAACACTATATTATATCTTATTCTTATTACAATGTTCTTTGTTGTGGGGCAGGAGTTCAATCTTCATTGTCTTCATTGTGGGGGACAGTGAAGATTTCTCTGACAAATAGTAGGTCTTCTTTAGTATCTTATAATAACATGCTAAACTGATAAAGGTGTTATGGGCATTTAATCTGCAATTACTAATAGATTAATCATATTATTATTATGCTTAATGTTCCATTTAAATGCATTTAACACAAAAAACAAATTTACAAAACTGAACCAATGGCATGTTTACAACAAAGATGTGTTGAGGAGTTTGCTCCTTGTTTAATGTTAATTGTTCCTGCACAATCCACTCATAAAATAGTGAAATGCTATGTGGAAGGGATGGTTGATAGTGTCCCTTGAGGGAAGGGGGATTGTGAAAGACTTGTTATCATTGTATTATGTATTTCCAGTATGTTTGGATGCAGGGTAGACTAGGAGAATGAAGGATCATTCACTGATTCATGATAACCCAGTTTTGAAGGGTCACTGGTTGAGGGGACAATCAAGGTCTGGATGACTGGGCCATTGGAGGACCCTATTTCTTTGTATTAATTGCTATTCAAATTAGATGCATGGATTTCTTGTGAATTATCGGCTGCTATGTATCCTACAACTGCATTTGTAAATCTGCATATACTTCTCTAGGGTTGTAAGCCACTTAGAGATCAAAATAGAGAAACTAAATCAAAATCATTCTTTGTCCTATTTCCTTTTAACAAAGTCTCAACTATCAATGATACAATACATTTGATGCCCTAAGCTATCAATATAAATGACACCTAGCTAGAAGCTCACGAGCTATCCATTTGATAACCACAGTCAACATTTCAAAAAAATGGATATCCTTGAGCACAAGCACCAATAACATCAAATAATGGAGTTAAAGCACGGGCTAGGGCACGACACCAGTAGAATGCGGTCATTTCAGTGACAACAATATACAATGGCATCATTAAACATATATGCCAGTAATATCAACAAACGTGAATCCAAACATTTGAAAACCAATGACATGTTTACAACAAAGGTCTAATAGAACTCCCAATAATTCTTAAACATACTTTATCTGATATGATGAATTCTTAAACAATTAAGGTTGAAGTAGACATAGTTATCACACATTTTTTTTCTGTGGTACAAGGAAAATTTGGCTAGGTCAAATCTTCCTTCGTGCTAGCAGTCTACAGAATTAGACCTTTATTAAAAATTGATCATATCAGATAACTAGTATGTTTAAGAATTGTTGGGACTGGTCCTTTGGCGTGTATTAAACAAAATATATAGAATTTTTTGCATATTATTATCATTCTATTTCTTTGTTGTAAACATGCCATTGGTTCAGTTTTGTAACTTCACTGTTGTATGAGTGGATTGTGCATGAAAAGTTAACATTAAACAAGGAGCAAACTCCTCAACACATCTTGGAAACTCCATTCACTTCTACCAAGAATAAAGCATTTAATCCATTCAACATTACATATAATCATTAGACAGTTACATTTTCTAACTATGTAGATGAACAGTCATGACCAAAACTACTTTCACCCTTGCACAAGCTATTCCAAACTTCAAGTAAAATGAGCAATATGCTATATCAAATCATTCATATTCATAGTAACCATTCAAAGGATCATTTTTTCAATGAACCCTCTGACTATACCCCTGCGGCAGAGAAAGGAAACCTCAAAATAGAGAAAAGAAACTTAGTAAAACCAGTCTATGCCGCTGTTTGTGAGGGTACAGTCATTATAAGTGCCTCTCGAACCTCTCCAAACATGTAAGATTGTCTTTAGATACTTTATTGATCTCTTCTAAACATTAACATTCAAAGCATTCAATAAGTGACTGGATTGTATTTAATACACGCCAAAGGACCAGTTGTATGAAATTGTCAATCACATAGCATTTCACTATTGTATGAGTGGATTGTGTAGGAATAATTAACATTAAACAAGGAGCAAACTCCTCAACACATCTTGGAAACCATTGAATTCAATAATAAATGAAACCTAACACCAACACTATTCCTTCCATTCACTTATACCAAGAATAAAGCATTTAATCCATTCAACATTACATATAATCATTAGACAGTTACATTTCCTAACTGTGTACTAGAGGAACAATCATGACCAAAATGATCCAAACATTTGAAAATAGTGAATCAATATCCTTGAGCACAAGCACCAATAACATCAAATAATGGAGATAAAGCATGGGCTAGGGCATGACACCAGTAGAATGCAGTCATTTCAGAGAGCATTCGTGATCAAATAAAATGCAATGCATTTGAAATTTGCGGTCGAATATGATGCTAGAGGCTCGAAAGATGAAGAAATCACATACGAAGAACATGCCATTGGTTTAGTTTTGTAAATTTGTTTTTTGTGTAATTAGTAATTGGCAAATTAAATGTAGATAACACCTTTATCAGTTTAATTAGCATGTTATTATCATATCAGATAAAGTATGTTTAAGAATTGTTGGGACTTGTCCTTTTGTGTGTATTAAACATAATAGAATTTTTAGCATATTTTTATCAATCTATTTCTTTGTTCTAAACATGCCATTGGTTCAGTTTTGTAGATTTTTTTTTTGTGTTAAATGCATTTTTCATGAGGAGGGGTCTTATTCTGAGGAGATTGATGAAGATTGTGCACCTCAAAAACCAATTCATAAGGTACTAATCCATGTTTCCTATTCGCTTATATTTTTGGTTTGGTAAATCTCCTTATAAGTTTCATGTCCTTTCTTTTGATTACTATGGATGAGATATATATCTTACATTTAACATTCAACTTCTTTACATTTTAGAACATGTAGTGTGTTTTTTGAGGATTTTACCAAATCAACTTTTAACATAAACCAAAAACACCAAACTGATATCTTGCCCTTGCAACGTGACAAAATATTTGCATTTGACCAATAACTGCAAGCAATTGAACGATAAATCCACATACCTGTATCTTTGTAAAATACCTGGAACATCAAAAAGATGGCTAAGTGGCTGCCGCCATGATTTTTATCTACTGAATATGGGAAAAAAAAAAACACCAAAAAGAATCGAATAGAAAACATGATTGGTCATTTCAGAGAGTATTTATGATCAAATAAAATGCATTGCCTTCTCTCGCTCTTGATCAGCTTTCACCCGCTCATTTTATCCCCCTCCTTTTCTCTACAATCGAAATAAAAATGATTTGGTCGTTTCAAAATAGTGAATCGATATCCTTGAGCACAAGCACCAATAACATCAACTATTTTGATCTATGGGTACCCTAATGTTGGCAAGAGTTCTTTTATTAATAAGATTACTCTGCAAGCTTGAAGAAGTGATATATTTTGGCAAATGAAGAGTGGAAAGATGATGATGTTCCTGAGATCATGGATGGACACAATGTTGCAGACAAAATGGGAAGACATCTTTCGAGCCTGGCCCTGGATCCTTCGACAATTGGGGTAGGATTGAGACCCAGGCTAAAAAGATGTCTTCCTTTTTGTTGTGGAATATAGGCTCTGTTGCTGCAACAACGACAGACTGCAATGTACATATCACAACAGTTGAGAAACATAAATGTAGGCATCATGGTCATAATTTTTTGGATACACAACATAATTGAGTGCTATTCCCAGATGATGCAAAGCAACCACTACTTTGCATCATCTCGAAAAACCACTCAAATATGTTGTGTCTCCAAAAAATTGTGACCATGATGCCTACATTTATGTTTCTCAGTTGTTGTGTCCCAGGACCCCTTATGACCTTTTACTATCCCTAAGAATACATCTTAGAGGTCTTAAAATTTCGTAAAGGGTCATAAGAGGCTCCTAGGAGGGGCTAGGTAAGCTTCCACCTTCATGTGGTTGGCCCTGTTAACTAGAGAATGTTAAACTATTCTTGAAACAAAGAGAAGCTCAATAATTTAAGGTCTCAGTCCACGGAGATGCTGAAAAAATGACAAGAATCAATGATTGAGAGTTTTTAGATTATGAGAAGACATATATGGAGTGGAGGCCAGATTGAGTACTAGTGTAGAGATGATGATTCAATAACCTACATCTATAAAACCTTCACAATTATCCCTTCTTTGGCCTCCACTCATTCCTCTTCTCAAAAATGGTTATCTAGAAACTTTGGATAGTGTTTTCTCATCCATGCACGAAATGTACTAGTGATCGTATAAAATTACTTTAGGCCTCCAATATTGATGAGATGTACAAGTGTAAAATGTTTTTGCGAGACTGTGATCAATTTGTGTAGTGTACATAAATGCAAGGCGGTGATTATTCTCGACGATCGACAGGTAGCTAGGACTAAAGATAACACAGCTCAAGAGACCATCATAGGTTGTCTTTTTCTTCGGTCTATAATATTGACAGAATGTTTTACCTTTCATTAGCTCATCAAATCTGGGGATTTGAAATAATTTAATACAATATTTTCATGACAACGTATATTATTTAAGTTGACATTGCATGAATTTATCTACTTTGCACACTTGTATACTATGAAGACAGCGATAAAGAAGCATCTCCTCCCATGGTAATGCTTCTTTATCACCATCCTCATAGTCTACAAGTGCGCAAAGTAGATAAATCCGTGCAATGTCAACTTAAATAACATACGTTGTCATGAAAATATTCTATTAAAATCTTTCAAATCCCCAGATTTAATGAGCTAATGAAAGGTAAAACATTATGTCAATAATATAGACCGAAGAAAGAGACAACCTATGATGGTCTCTTGAGATGAGTTAACTTTAATGTGCCTATCCGTCATTTTTTTGACACTTTAGCCTTAATTCTGATGGAAGCGTTATGCATTTGACAAACAAAATGTCAAAAAAAAACAATTTACGACATTTCCTGTGACAGTAATGTTATACGTTCAACAGGGTAACCTGTCGAAGAATACTGCAGAACTGTCGCTATTCCGACAGTTAAAGTGTCATAAATAGAAAATATTTAACAGTACTTTCGACAGAATTTTTGACAGTGAGGTCATATCACCAATAGATAGATCTATCAAAATTTGATGAAAACTGTCAGTATTCCAACAGTTCTAATGTCGGAAAGAATATGGTTTCGATAGTCAGTTCTGACAGAGATTGTATATTTTCAATAGGTCTTGTTATCAGAATTCTGATGGATGAACCGCAGGAAATTCCATAATGAAGTTGTTGTCATGTGCAAGTTTTTGACGTGACATGGTGTCGATAAACTGACAGATAGGTCTTCTGTCGCAATCTTCTACGCAAAAATAGCGACGGACTCAAGTGTCGAAAGTCTGACAAATGAGTGTTGCAAATCCGACAAATGGCCATCAAAATTTGGCCCCAAATGTAGTAGTGTAGACACTGACCACACATATGTACAAGTCGTAATACCAAGGATATCATGGCTAATGCCATTACCTTATGAGGTAAACATTGATGAAACAACATCAGCAATTATGGCCTTATTAGGTGCGGAAGTTGATAAGAAGGCTACACATTTTGGAACCTATGAGGAAGCTAAGGCTAAGATAACCATGGGATTAAAGTCTGCTACCATGGAGAGAAAGAGGAAAAAGATAGTGAAAAACATTAAGAAGATGATAGGAGAAGAAGAGGTAGATGCACCTCTAGAACTGACTCAAGGATTAGGAGAAGATAACGTTGGAAGTGGAATGAGTCTGAGAGGCGGGGAGTGAATCAGACTAAATAATTTTTCACTTGAACAGACTTTTAAACAAATTTAACAGCAACTGATTCAAATAGATTTTCAAGAGGGTGGAATCAAAATAGAATAATAACACAATCATAAGAATGAGACAACACACCAGATTTTGTGTCAAGTGGAAAAACCCTCTGAAATCAAATCAATTTTGTCATAGGATGAAAAAACACTTCAATATGAAATTCTTCACTATTCACCAAAACTTTACAATGTCTTTTACAGCTACAATTGCCAGGGCTACAACCTTGCTTTCTCACAATGTTATAAACAATATTCAAGTTATCAACTACGTGAATGTATGTAATGAATATACAAATCACATAGATTTCAACTATAAAATATTTCTCTCAATCTACTAAAAACTTCAATACAATATCAGATGTACCTGTGTGTTTCTACAACATTTTCTTCCACTTGTTGTATAGACACAAACAAATATGTCTCATATTTATAAAGAAGTTTTACAAAATTAAATCATGAAATCTTTGATCTGTTTCAAGAAGAATCAACTGAAGAGAATAACTGTAAACAACCATATTTTGGTTTGTATATGAAAATAAACCCTTAATCATGTTGAGTCATGGAATCAAATTGGATATCAAATAACCCAGATGAAATATGCAATGCAATGATGTATCATAATATTCCATATCCATCTGCAATGATGCATCATAATACCCAAACATTTTCTTTTTTGAAAACAAACTGTGCCAATGAAAATAAACTAAACAAAAAAATTCCAACCTTTCAAAACTGCCCACAAACCACTTTCGAAAAGCATATATAACCAAAATAGAAAAAAACTCATTTGCCTTTTGTGAAACAAAAACTCTTCTGTAAGCTATGAGAGCAACATACCTCTATAGAGAAAATGAAAACTAGAATGATGTTGTTAAAATACCAAGCAAGTAAACCATTTAAGTAACCAACCCAATGTGTACTGCAAACCATGTCGTGGAGCTACAGCCAAGTCAAGAAGCAGAGTAACTGAAATGAGAACAATACCAATGTTGCCTCCTTGTTTTCCTCAATCAAAAAATGATAGATTCAACATCCACTCAAAACAATTCCGTAAACAAATGACAATAATGTGTTTTGACGTCCAAGCAATAGAAGACCACATAATGTTAACTATGGTAATATCATATAACTGTAGTGAGGTCAAAAGCACCACGTGTATGAAGAAATCATTACAATCATTAACCTTACTCAAACCACCAATGTCAAAGAAACGACATCATCTAAATGCTATGCCATTGTCATGCAAGGAATATAATAATGCCCAGTTTTTAATCAAACCTCTGTAATATGGTCCAACGTTAATAAACATGTCATCAAGGACAAATATCAACAAACTCCCCATTTTTCCTTGATGGAAAAAAAAATAATATCCATCAAGAGATCAAGAGAATTGAATCCAATCTGAATAATACACTGAAACATTTGAATCTATCCTAAATCACAAAATGTGCCAACAGAGTAATAACAACACAATCACTGAACACTGAATCGCAACCTGAAAATGGAAAAAATTGAATCACAATCTAAAAACTGAAAATACTATGGAAAATACCAATAATTCCTCCCCCTTGTTGTTGTCATCAAGGACAAACACTGCTAAGAAAATAGACTACATGTAGTAGCAGAAACTGACACAGTAGCTCCCCCGGAATGGTAGAATCAGGACAAAAGAGATTGAGAGTAGACTCCCAACCGAGAACGAAATGTCTCAAAGGAAGCCTTAGACAAAGCTTTAGTAAAAATATCAGCCACTTGAGCCTGAGTGGGAACATAAATCAACTTAAATTAATTCTCAAGAACTTTATCATGAAGAAACAAAAGTTTAATGGCAACATGCTTAGTACGCGAATGTTGAACTGGATTCTTACTCAACTGAATGGCACTAGTGTTATCACATAGAATAGAAATAGGTTTAGAAACCTGAATACCCAAATCAGAGAGTTGATAAGACATCCACATTAATTGTGTGCAACAAGCAGTGGAAGAAACATATTCAGACTCACAAGTAGACAAGGTAATACAATCCTATTTCTTACTATGCCAGGCAACTAATCGATCTCCAAGAAAGAAAGAAGCACCACTGGTGCTCTTTTTTCATCTATACAACCTCCCCAATATGCATCTGTATAGCCAAGTAAAGTTAAATCAGAATCATGCAGATACCAAAGACCAAAGTCAAGAGTACCTCGGATGTACTTAAAAATCTGTCAAACGACAATGAGATGAGACTATTTTGGAGCAGATTGGTACCGAGACACCATACAAATAGCCTGCATAAGATCTGGTCTAGAAGTTGTTAAATAAAGTAGACCACCAATCATAGACCTATATTACGTTTGACTGGCATTAGGAGAATCATCATTCTTGACCAATTTACAGCTAGTTTCCATGGGAGTTCCAACTGGTTTACAATCAGCCATATTAAACTTTTTCAACAGTTCCTTTGCATATTTCATTTGTGAAATGAAAAAACCATTGGAAATTTAAGATATTTGAAAAGCCAAAAAGAATTTTAGTTCACCTAATAAAGACATTTCAAATTCAGATTCCATGATATCTGAAAACTATTTCGATAAACTATCATTAGTGGATCCAAAAATGATATCATCAACATAGATTTCAATTGCTAGAATCTCACTATTGACCACTTTAGTGTAGAGTGTGCTATCCACACTACCTCAAGAAAATCCGTTGGCAAGAAGATGTTTATCCAGTCTCGAATACCAAGCCCTAGGAGCTTGTTTTAAGCCATACAATCCCTTTTTCAACCTATAAATATAATCAGGAGTTTCTGTAGATACAAAAACTTCCAACTATTCCATATATACTTCTTCTTCAAGATATCCATTTAAGAAGGTTGTTTTGACATCCATCTGATAGACAGTAAACTTCTTATAACTAGCATATGCCAAAATAAATTCTAATTGATTCCATTCTAGCTACAGGGGTGAATGTTTTGCCAAAGTCAATTCCTTCTTGCTGAGCATATCCTTTACATACAAATCTAGCTTTATTTCTGACAACTTTACCATTCTCATCAAGTTTATTACGAAAGACCCATTTCCCACCTATGACATTTTTGTCATCGGGTCTTGGCACTTGTTCCCATGTTTTATTTTTCTCTATCTGACTTATTTCATCCTGCATAGCATGTAACCAACTAGAATCTTTAAGAGCTTCAGATACTGTTTTGGGTTCAACATCTTATAATAAGAAGAAATGTTCAGCTATATGGGCATTATCATCAGATTTGGCCTTTCTTTGACTCAAAATACTAGCATCAATATCTCTTATGACTAAGGATTCTGGATGTCTTTTGGCAATTATTCTAGAAGGCATTTTTTGAGTCATTTTAGGACTTGATAGATTTTCTTTCTCATCACAAATTGGTATTTCTAAATCTGATTCCTCATCATTAAAATGTAGATTTTTTATGTCTGATGATTCTTCATCATTATCCTTTTTATGGTGGTTATAAGACATAGAACTTTCATCAAATACAACATTAATAGCTTCCACAATCTTGTTTAATCTGTTATTAAAATATTTAAAAGCTTTACTATGTGTGGAGTAACCCAAAAAGATACCTTCATCAGACTTGGAACCAAAACTTTCTAAGACATCGTCATCTTTTCTTATGAAGCATTTACAACCAAAAACTCTAAAATGTTTAACATTTGTTGTCTTACCATACCATAATTCATAAGGTGTGTGAGATGTTATGATTCTTATTTGAGCCTTGTTAAGAATATAAGTAGTTGTATGAACAACCTCTTTCCAAAACTTATCTAGTAACTTTGCCTCATTTAGCATTGTCCTAGCCATTTCTTTAACAGTTCAATTTTTCCTTTCCACAACACCATTTTGTTGTGGTGTATGAGCAGTTGAGTATTGTCATTTTATACCATGTCTTTCATAGTATTCAATGAATTCCTAAGAGGTGAATTCCCCACCTCGATCTGATCTAAGACATTTTAGCTTTAAATTTGTTTCTCTTTCTACCATTTTTCTAAACTTTTTGAAGCGATCAAAAGCCTCTGACTTATGTTTTAAAAAAGTAACCCAGACCATTCTGGAATAATCATCCACAAAAAACATAAAGTATTTTCAATGTTAATAGACTGAGTTTTAGTTGGTCCACATAAATCAGTATGGACAAGTTCTAAAGGTCTCGTAGAAAGATATTCTTTTGTTTTAAAAAAAGACTTAGTTTGCTTTCCTCTAACACACTCTTCTCATATACTGGTTGGTTTTCTGATTAGAGGTAAACCTCTAACCTTTTTATTCTTGCTTATTCTAACAAGATTATCAAAATTGATATGTCCTAATCTTTTATGCCATAGCCAATTTTCTTCAACTTGTGTCATGAAATAAGTATTAATTAGAGACATTTCCTGAACTGTAGAATCAATCAAATTATAAAAATTTCCTCATGTTCTTAGCCCACTTGCTATTACATTTCCTCTAGTGTTTTTAATAGAACAAACTTGAGCATTAAATGAGATAGAGTAACCACTGTCGCAGATTTGACTTACACTCAAAAGATTGTGTTTTAACCCTTCAACATAGTATACATCATGTATAGGAGTTTCCTTATTTAAGTAGATTGAACCATAACCAGTAATATAAGCACCGGAATTATCCCCATATCTGACAAAGCCTCCATCAAATTTTTCAAGGGTAATGAACTTATTCTTGTTCCCAGACATGTGATGGGAACATCCACTATCCATAACCCATGTAGTATACTTATGAACAAATAAAGCAATTTCTACTACAAGAGATTTGTGTTTAGGTTTCCATACAAATTTAGGCTTCAAGTTCATTCTACACTGATTTGCAAAGTGACCATAGAAAAAACATTTGAAACATCTGATTGCCTTTTCAGAACCACGTAAGGATCTAGAAGAAAATTGTTTACAGTTGCTAGCCTTGTGACCAAATAGATTACAATTATAACAATAACCTTTGAAATTAAAAGAGAAAACCTGCTTTGAAGATCCTTTGTGTTCCATTTTTTAACTTAATTGGTCAACAAGTTTTTGCAATGAAAACAATTTCTTCTCTTTTTCTTCTATCACTGATTTTTGCTCCTCAATGAGCTGATTCGCATTATTTAATTCAGTTTGTAAGTCTAAACTACTTTTCTCATAAGTAGTGATTGATCTTTTTTTAATTTTTTTATTTCTTGAAGAGAGCAAAGTAATTCCTCTTCAAGATCTATGTCTCCATCTAAATCAGATGAAGATTCTTTGTGAACCTTTTCAAGTTTCTTCACAATTTCTGCCATGAATAGAGTTTCTCCTTCACCTGAATTTGATTCATCATCAGAGCCTTCTTTTGCTAAGAGACTCTTTTTTTTAAATTCTTAAACCGTTTGTTTTGATTCCACGGGTTTTTAATAAAATAATTTTCAGACTTTTCATGATCATCATTAGGACATTTTGCAGCAAAATGTCCAATCTATCCACAATTGAAACATTTGGGTTTACCATGATATTTCTTTTTAAACTTACGAACCAACAGTGCTTCAAGAGCATCTGTTATGTCAGAATCATTATCATCATATTTTTCAGCCTTAAATGTTGTTTCTTTTGATGAAGAAAAACCATTGTTATTATTGATTTTCATCTCATAAGTAGTCAAAGTTCCCTGAATCTGATGCAGAGTCATTTTAGAGAAGTTTTTCTTTTCTTCAAGAGTAGAAATCTTGGTATCAAACTTAGGTAGAACATATCTAATAACCTTTGAAACAACATAATTTTCTTCAATATCTTTTCCTAGACCTCTTCTAGCATTTACTTTAATTCATCTACTCTTAAAAAATATGCAACAAATGCTTTCATATTCACGCATTTTCAAATCATCAAATTGAGTTTTTAAAGTAATTAATTTTGACTCTTTAACCTTTTCATCTCCTTGGTAAATGGTTTCTAACTTGACCCAAATATCATTGGCAGATTGATAGTACATGACTTTAATGAAGACATCTTTTGTCAAACCACATAGGATAGAAAATTTGGCTCTTTTGTCAAGTTCGTATTTGGTTTTAGCATCAGCATCAGTGGGTATTGTTTTTGGGACAATATATTTTGACATGACAATTTCCCACATACGAACATCTAAAGAATTAATAAAGGCTTCCATCATGACTTTCCAAAACACATAGTCTATACCATCAAACAGTGGGGCTCGAGTGAGAGAAGTACCCTCAGCTTGTGCCATGACAACTTCCAAATAATATCCCAGAATAATTCCTAAGGAAGACCTAATAGGAACCTAGCTCTTATACCACTTGTTGGAAGTGAATGAGTATGAGAGAGGGGGGGGGGGGTGAATCAGACTAAATAAGTTTTCACTTGAATAGACTTTTAAACAAATTTAACAGCAACTGATTCAAATAGATTTTCAAGAGGGCATAATCAAAACATAATAATAACACAATCATAAGAATGAGACAACACACCAGATTTTGTGCCGAGTGGAAAAACCCTCCGAAATCAAATTGATTTCATCATAGGATGAAAAAATACTCCAATATGAAAATCTTTACTATTCACCAAAACTTTACAATGTCTTTTGCAACTACAACTGCCATGGCTACAACCCTGCTTTCTCACAATGTTATAGACAATATTCAAGCTATCAACTATGTGAATGTATGTAATGAATATACAAATCACGTAGACTGCAACTATAAAATATTTCTCTCAATCTGCTAAAAACTTCAATACAATATCAGATGTACATGTGTGTGTCTACAACGTTTTCTTCCACTTGTTGTATAGACATAGACATATATGTCTCATATTTATAAAGAAGTTTTAAAAAATAATATCATGAAATCTTTGGTTTGTTTCAAGAAGAACCAACTAAGCAGAATAACTGTAAACAACCATATTTTGGTTTGTATATGAAAACAAACCCTTAATCATGCTGAGTCATGGAATCAAACTGGATATCAAATAACCCGAATGAAATCTGCAATGCAATGATGTATCATAATATTCCATATCCATCTGCAATGATGTATCATAATACCCAAACATTTTCTTTTTTGAAAATAAACTTTGCCAATGAAAAGAAACTAAACAAAAAACTTCCAACCTTTCATAACTGCCCACAAACCACTTACGAAAAGCATATATAACCAAAACAGAAAAAAACCCATTTGCCTTTTGTGAAACAAAAACTCTTTTATAAGCTGTGAGAGAAACATGCCTCTATAGAGAAAATGAAAACCAGAACGATGTTGTTAAAATACCAAGCAAGAAAACCATTTAAGTAGCCAGCCCAATGTGTATTGCAAACCATGTTGTGGAGCTACAGCCAAGTCAAGAAGCGGAGTAACTGAAACGAGAACAATACCAATGTTGCCTCCAATTTTTCCTCAATCAAAAAATGATAGAGTTTTACATCCGCTCAAAAAAATGCCCTAAATAAATGACAATAATGTGTTTTGACATCCAACCAACAGAAGACCACATAATGTTAACTCTGGTAATATCATATAACTGTAGTGAGGTCAAAAGCACCACGTGTATGAAGAAATCATTAGAATCATTAACCTTACTCAAACCACTGATGTCAAAGAAATGACATCACCCAAATGCCATGTCACTATCGTGCAAGGAATATAATAATGCCCAATTTTTAATCAAACCTCCATAATATGGTCCAACATCAATAAACACATCATCAAGCACAAATATCAACAGATAAGTCAAGTGAGTCTAGTGAAAGTGAAGAGGAGGAGAAAGTGGTAGAAAAGAAAGGCAAGAAGGCATCAGTTGTCGAGCCGATAAGGAAAACAATAAAGAAACCTAAGCCCATCCCCTGACCAGTATTAGGACAAGAACTAGGGAAGCCTCTACTGATGTAGCTTTAGAGCCTCAAAAGAAAACCCCTGCATCAGGGAAAAGAAAAATAGTTTAGCCTAAGGTAGTGTCAAGCCAGATGAAGAAGAAACCAAGGAGAAAACTCATTTTGGAGAAGGATGATGAGGAAACTGACAGTGATGAGGAAATAAAGAAGAAGGCACCATCACAAATGAAAAAAATGACTCTGGATGAAATATGCCACAACATCAAGAGCATTGTTGGCCTGGCAGGCTTCAAACAAATAAAATTTGAAAGGATGAGTATTGAGGATAAGGAAAAAGTAGAACAAGCAATGCTTGAGATTCTCTGTATATTTAAGATGATACCACTTCAATTGGGGAATTTGATTCCTGATGAGTTATATCAAAGGATAGCACAAAAATGGGAATATACCCTTATGACAAAAGAAAATCAGGGAAAGCACACTTGCTCAAGTCACACCAGACTTAACCCCTGCTTATATTCAGCAGTATATGGAGCAGTATAGAAATAGATTCTTTTCCAAGCTCCGTGCATACTCTATCCTTCAACACAAGGTTGAAGAAGTTGTTCAACAAAGTCTAAAGGTGTGGAAGATCATTTTTGGTCTCATTATTGATAAAAGTGCACAATAGGATGCTAGCACATCTATGGGAATTGAATTAGATAATAAAGAGGATGTTAGTGAACCTCAAATTTAGAAGGAAGCAACTCAAAAGACCGAGGAGTGTGAGAAGACAGCTGAAATAACCATTGTTGATATCACTGAGGACACCCCAGTGAAAACTCATATATTGACTGAGGAAGAAATTCAAGCCAAGGCAGCCAAAGATACATCTTTGCCGAGAAGTAATCCAGTGTTATTACAAGTGCTAGATTATCCATAGATTGAGGATACATCAACTGTTAAAGTTACCCTTGCCAGCCCACATATAGTTACAGTTGATATGCTAGCTAGTCATAGTACTACTACCGAGGAATAGGACAAGTTAGTAATTACACTTAAGCCTACATTTGTCGAGGAGTCAAGTAAAAAGAAAGCAAAAAAGTCTGCATTGGTTGTAGTAAATCCTCATGTGGAGGAAAAGGAAACAAAAAAGAAAGAGACAGAAAAAGCAAAAGATATTCAAGAGCCTAAGGAGAAAGAGGAAATAAAAGCTCTTATACAGATGTTGAGTGGTACAACACCTAGGAAGAAGTCACAGAAAAAGAAGGATAAATATCCTACTCCACAGGTGACACTCGAGGAAGTTATTATGATTCCTAAATGGGACACAAATAGCTTGACCTATGATCAAATACAAATTCTGCAAGATTTGCTGAAGAAGAAGAGAAAACAAGAAGAAATGAGAAGGGAACATCAGCAAAAGCAAGTGCTTCATGAAATAAAAGGTATATTCATAGATGCTTTTGATATGACTGATGTAAATGACTATGGCCCTATTCTGGAACAACTTGTTCACATTGTCAAGAAAGTGACTAATGATAATAGTGAGGCTAATGACAAGTTGTTGTAGTGGTTAGAAAGGAAATTTGAGACCGAGGTACTTAATAAGGTCTCTGCAGACATTGCAATGAAGCAGGTAGAACTTTCTACCTTAATAGAAAACTCAAAAGAAGTAGTAAAAAATGCACATTCTTTGTACAAGAAATTGTGTGATGTAGAAGTGTTTACAAAGGACAACTAGGATCTGGTAGACAAGCTACAATTAGATATCAAGTCTACAAGTTATTCATTGAGCTTGGATGAAATCTCTAGCTCTATACATTATACCAAGCTTCTACATACTCAAGGGAGATTAGCCGAGTTGATGGCTAATAATGGTAAGATAAGGGCTCGCTTGCTCTCCATTCAAACTATGTTAACACCTCATCTAGAGGCCATGGAAAGAGAGTTAGTTATGACAAAGGAATTAGTTCAGAAAGATCCTCATCTTTCTATTGCTGAGAGCTTAGTTGACCTAGCTATTGAGCTAGAGGTAAAGTCTGAGGTTTTGAAGTCTACAACATCCGGTTGGGACAACGCATTGCATATGGTCATGCAGCTTCATAAACCATTTCTGGACAAGTATTTCATGATCCCTACACCCCAAGAACTTCAAGTGACAAAAACAAGGGAGAAATAGGAGTGACATGACATGTTAAGTCACAAAAGCAAAAAGGGAACAACATTTGAGATATCAGAAAGTAGAATCAGAATGAATAAAGCGGAGATGAAAGGTATGACATACTATGTTTTGTAAATGTATATATGTATTCAAGTGTATGTCAAATAAGGAAGTCGTATGTGTACATGTAAATTTTATTTTGAAGACTGAGTTAAGTTTTAGTGGGAGTATTCTGTAAACATTTTGTTAGTACTAAGTACTCTTTTAAATGTAATAAAATGTCATGGCAAAGTGTTTTTTCCATTAATGTCAAAGGGGGAGATTGTTGATCCCTAAAGTTTTTGTTGTCTATTAGTGTCTTACACTTAGTCATTTTCTAGGCAATGTTGGTCGGTCATCACTGTGACTAAGTTATCACATATAGGCCGATTCATGTATAATGTACATTTATCGAGCAGTAGTCACAGCCGAGTAAAATAGTGGTCACCGATTACTTCAATATTAGCCGAGTCAGCTTTTGTCGAGTTATGTAAAGAAGACAATGTCGAGCACCAAGGTATAAAGAACAGGAATGTCGAGTGCCAGAGATATCAAATGCCGAGCAAGCCAGAATTGACATATGTGTTTGTTATGGCACAAACACTTAGGTAAACCTTTTTGGCCGACATTCATATTTCATTTATTGTTTGTTGAGGAAATCATGAAGGTGATTACACTCTTGTATTGTAATCATTAATCCCTATGTAACACATGGAACCAATCAGAATTAGGGAAAGGTTAAGCGGCAAAAAGAGACAATCTAGATCGTAGATCTTAAATCTTGGAGAAAATTAATTGTCTATATAAGATGTGATTCAAACCCTAAAACATAGTGTGAGAGAGAAAGTGAGAATAGTAATTATTAGGAGGAGAAGAGTATAAAGGAGATCTCATAATTTTAGAATAGAGAAGTATTTTGATGATCAGAGATAGAGTTCAGTGACCAAGTAGAATAGAGAAAAGCAATGAAGGACATAACAGAGACATAATTGATAGAAGAGATCAAATCTATATTGTAAGGAGGAGATTTGTAATCACCATCAAAGTGCAAACTGAAGGATTAGGTATTGAGACATTGTAATAGGTGTATCAGGGTAAATCTCTTAACAAAGTGGTTTTTAAAGACCTTAGTAAATCTCTTAACCGAGTGCTTACTTAGTTATAAGTCTTACATCATTTTGCAAGGTAGATTGTATAAGTATCAAAGCTCTTAACAAGGCGGACCCCTCACAGGGTAGATCATATTCTGTGATTAAACTTGTAGCCCTAACAAACAAACTTTATACTGCAGTAGTGAAGATTTATGGGTGTCATCCCCACACCAGTTTTACCTTTCAAGGGTTTCTGCGTAACCAAAATCATTATGTTATATTTACTTTCATGGGTGATGTTTAGCTTATTGGATCTGTTACACTGTTGAGTTTTGTGCTAATGCTATGCAAGTTTCATTTATGTCAAAATGGATAAATCAGTGACATCTGATTCACCCCCCCTCTCTCAGTATCACACTTTCCCAATAGATTTCCAACAAGAAGGACATGAACAAAACTCCTACATGCACCACTCCCCAATCATCACACCATCACTTAACACTAGAGTTGAAACATCATGAGAAATCCAACATGAAGAAAAGATAAAACCTCATTAGAAACCCAACACACATGACATAAAACCCCCTTTTCATAGTAGTCACTAGTCTTCATCATATTTTACCAATGGTAAAATGGATTTGATTATGTTAGTGTAAGATACAAAATATGTATGGGGTCCTAGAACAATGGTTTGCACATAAAAGAGACCCCAAAATCAATATTTTACACATACATGAAATTGTATTGATATGGAAAGTAAATATAGAATACTAATGTTGAAATGAATAAATAAAGGTACTCACCTTCGAAAAAGAATCGGCTAAAAACCTTGTCAGACAGTCTCAGAAACTATTGTGTGGCGCACACTGAAATCGAAACTGCAAGATCTACAAAACCCAAAAATCATTTTCCGATTTGAGAAAGGTCAACTTTGACCCAAGTACGGAGGCACAATTGTGCCCCGACCCAAGTTCAGGGGCATAATTGTACCCCTCTTAAGGTTGAACTTGACCTGCACTACTCTAACAAAAATTTTGTTCACAAATCTTGAAAGTTCGGCGAAAACGGTATCGAGATCTACACTGATATTCTCTGTCCCACACCTGTACCTACAAGAAAAATGGTTTTGTTTGGTGGGGGAAGGGGTTTTCCTTAGTCAAACCCCAATTTAGGAATTAACCTTGAAATTGAATTGAAATTGCAGAGATAAACAAAGTAAATGGAACAATTCAACTTGCTTATGTTGAAAACCCTTGTGGAGGATTTGAATCCTTGAATCCACAAGTATGGATGCTCCAAAAGAATGTATAATTGGATGTAGGATGTCTCAAATTAATTGTCTTTAGATCTTCAACACCAATCTTGAATGGTTCTTGTAATAGGAAGAGGCTTGAATGGATGGATGGAGAAATCTTCAACAAGAGGGCTCCATAGAGATTGAATCCTCCAATGGATTCTAATGGATCTCCTTGATGAATTGAATGCTTGAAGGCTTGAATGCTTGAAGATGGATGCTTGATTCCAAAACTTGATGGAGAGATCTTTCTCTTGATAATGGATGAATAAAATGAGAGAGGAAGGCTCCCTTTTATAGTGATCTAGGGCACAAAATTTTAGAGAGGCCACATAGAAAATAATAATTAAGGGTCCATGGCACAAAACTCTAGAAAGGTGCACATGGAGAGGAAATTAAATTAAAGTCTTGATACAAAACTCTAAAAGGGGACCACCCTTAATATAGAAATAAAAATAATTATTTAAGAGCCTTGTCACAAAATTTGAGGTAAGGCCAACCCCAAAGTTAATTTGAGCATTAGGCACAAAAATTGAGAAAGGATAATCTCCAATAATAAATTAGGAATCCTATACAAATCTCAAGAAAGGTCCACCTCAAATATTAATTTGAAAATTTGACACTTAACTTGAGAAATAGTGGCCCTGAAGAGGGAAAAGATATAATTTTGATGAAACCCCGAAACCAGAATCTAACCCCGAGGATCCTGAACCCTAGGTTCAAGGTCGAGGTTGACCTTGACCTAGGTCAGGGTTGAGGTCTACCTTGACCTAAGAGGTCAACCTTGACCCTGAGGTCAAGAATCTCAGGTTTCCAATTCAGGATGCCAGAATTATGTCGGGAAGAAGTGGAAAATAGGGCAGAATAGGGGAAAAAGCCAGATCCAAGTCGAGTACTCATTCAAGGCATTCAACATGACCCCTAACTACTTACTCGGAGGGCTAAATGTTCTTAACATGGAAGTGCTTCCATTTTAAGATCATATAGTTAGCCATTACTTTGGTAATAATATTATAAACTACATTGCATAATGAGATTAGTCTATAGTCCTTGAAGGTTTCAATCAACTCCTTTTTTGTAAGTGAAGTAATATAGGTATTATTAATGTCCTTCCACATGTATGCATTTCTCAGGATTCTTCCACAACCTCCCACAAGTAAAACTTAATGATTTCTGGAAGAAACTAACTAGGCATTCATCTGGTCTAGGTGCTTTGTCTCCCCCAAATGAGAAAAGAGAAAACTTCACCTCATCCATAGAGAGAGATTTCACAAGGTATTCATTTTACTCTTCACTTACACATATGGGGATAATGGGTTCAATTCCTTCTAGGATTATCTCCTAATTTGTGTCTTTGTTCAGAAGCTTGGAGAAATACTTTACCACTTCCTTATTATTCCTTCCTTGTTAGATGTTATTGTTCCATTCTCATCTTTAATCTATGAAGATAGGATTTCAAATAAGTCCTTCATTAATTTCTTTTCATCTTGAAAGTCAAAATCTGTCACTCCTTGTTCAATCACCTTTGAGTTTAGGGATTCCAATTGTTTCCTAATTCTTTCTTTGCAAAGATGTTTTTGAACTGAGAATTATTATAGTCTTTCAATTGGCTCTTAAGGAATTGAAGTCTTTTAAAAAATTAGTATGCTTTGGAGCTAGGCAAAAAGGGAGCATCCTTCCACCATTGATAAACTAAAGAGATAAAATTTAGATTGTGGAACTATATCGATTCAAATTTAAATGGGGACCGAATCAGTGTCATGTCATCCTAGCAATATAGAACTTTGGGGTAATGATCCAAGATGAAAAAGGGTAGTATCAAGATTTCAAAGATGAGAGAACTTTCCTCCCAAGATCTAGCCATAAAAATCTTTGTAATTTTTTTGCAATGTTTCGAAGGCCTTTTCTTTTGTTAGTCTATGTGAAATTTCCTTCTTTAGGTTGAATTTCCTTCATTCTATTATTAAAAATGAAACTATGAAACTTAGTCTATATTACACCCAAAGGTAGCCTTCCCTTTCTTATCAGAGGACCATCTCATGGCATTGAGATCACCTCCTAAAATAATCAAATGTTACTATAAATTCTATAGTTGAAGTCCAATTTGATTCCATACATTTCTCTTATTCCCTATACCCATAGGTCCACAAATGTTCATTAAAAATAAAGTCAATGTCCCATCTAGAGAGACGACCTGCACAAGCTTATAATTGGTATCTTTTTGGATTTCAGTAACCCTGAAATTATAAGGATTCTAAAGGAAATCCAATCCTCCAAAAGCACCAATGCCAAATTTTAGAGGCATGATGTCATCAACCATTTCCTTACACGAGCTTAGTAAGTACAGTCAAATCCAGATTGGTACATTGTCGACTTTTATTTTTAATGGGTTGAAATTAGGCTCCTAGTCCTTGATGAATATTCCCCATCCACTCATCATGTAGGGTTTAACAATTGATCTTGTGGATTGAGTAGATTGAGAAACATAGAAAGTTATAGCACCAGTAGCAAAATAGACACCACCATAGGCACCTACGACAATCGTACTCCATTATTTTAAATCCACTACTTTGCTTGTCCCATCTCACATATGATCAAGAAAAAGGCATTCGGTAGGGTTTTGATTTCTAATTTGAATGGCCATGTATCCTTACACCATCTGATTACTTTTCTCATATCTAGCCATTCCCACGCCCATTTCATAAAAAAACCCTTTCTCCCTCAACCAATTAACTGAATCATTCCAAACATTATTGTCTATATTGAATAATACAGAGGAACTTTGGTCACCAGAGAAACATATCGGGGGTTTTGGGTATTTTCCTTTTTCTGCATCATTGCATCCTCATTTCCTTTTGTATGCCACATCTTTATTTCAACCTTGTTCCACTCGTGCTATTCCTACTCTAGTAGCTTGCCATAACTATATCTCATCTTCGAACTCAAATTCTCTATCTTTGATGTTCTGTGAAAAAACCTAGGTTGTCTTCTAGAGTCAAATCTAGGCCGACCACCATATGAAAGATCACTTGGCCTTTCTCATTTAGGAGGTTTCTAAGGGGAAAACATGTAGGTAGTCATTGGATAGACAATATCCAAATAATAATGATCATAGTAATAGGGGGATCTCTATGTAATATTGATAGGTAGATTTACCATAATCACACGAATGAAATCTAAATAATCTGAAATTTTACAATAAATTTTTAGGGATAAAATAACACTTACCTAGAGAAGTCACCTAGAAATTACAGGCATATTTGCAACCTTGAGAGTGAATTTATTGACAACCTAGTTTGAGCTCTGTATGTCTACAGGCATATGAGAAAATTTCAAACCTTCTACTCCTATTTGCTCCCGCGTGAACTGTGTTTTCGTGCTACACCCACGAAAAAATGATTTGCTTTTATCTTTTTTTTTTCTATTATATTGCCCAACGTCGTCACAAGTACGGTGGTAATCAAGACATTACCGTCAGAATTGTGACTTCAACAGGGATAATTACAAAAAAAATGCCAAATTCAGTAAAAGGGCATCCTCCATCAAAAGTTACTATCAGAAAAAGGCCCCAAATGTATTAGTGAGGAAAATATTACAATTAATTCAATGATTTTTTATTTTATTCTTAATTAAGCCAAGAGGATTCTTATAATGGCAACACAATTCTTTGTAAACACTTAGGCTTCTTGAATAAATTTGACATCTACATTCTTTTTTGCTAAGTTGGCAATTATATTTTTAGGTGTACCCTACAATTGCAAAATGGAGTTAAGTAGTCTGTATACATGATAAAAAAGAACTCTAGACAATTACATGCAAAAATTAATGAAGTGTCATACAAAAAAACTATTGGGATAGCAAGCAATACTATTGGTTCAGTTCCCTTTTAAGAATGACTACTCTCAAGAGGAAATGAAACATAATGGGTCCTCTCCAAAATTCTAATTGTCTCCTTTGTGTGCTATAAATTAATCTATAGTTTGGTTATCATTAAACAAATGTTGTGATATTTCTATCAAGATTCAAATGTGTAGTTTTTTTTAGTCAAACTCATTGACCCATGTTTTCGTGAGTAGTGGTTCACACAAACCCATCTCTCATGAGAATGACTAGAACACTTAGCACTCACTGCATCTAGGTGATGTTCATAGAGGTAAAGCATCGAGACTTCCTGAGAGGTTACCCATCTTAGTACTACTCTAGCTTAAGCACGCTTAACTATGAAGTTCCTCTATGGTTAAACCCACTCTTCTTGCAACCCCATTTGCAAAACCTTTAACAAGTGTTGTGCCTTAACCATTCACTAGAAATCCCCTTAAGCTCATTAATTGATAAGTAAGAGATATTTTCAACAACAAGTCAAATTGTGATATTACTATCAAGATTCAACTATGTAGTTTTTTTTAGTCAAAATGACGCAGTCCAAGTAAGGAGGATCCAATTAAGGATAGTCCAAACTTGCAACCAAACACCAACAATGTGGAATAACACAACAAGATAATGTTTCAACAGAATTTTCATTAAACATGCCCGATTGTAAGACCTTCCGGGTTAGGGTCAAATACAATCACAAAGTAATTTTGCAATCTCCTAGCTAGTTCAGTTCTGAAACAAATCAGTAACTGATGGAAACACTAAGGAAAATCTAAACTTGAGCTCGCAAGCCTCCAAGCAATCTCCTTGTCTCCAAGCATGAAACCACTAGCTCTAATATTACAATTATCAGATAAACAATATGATCTTCAAGATCTCGCAAGATCCAAATGCTATCCTTCTCACTCTCCTAATATGTCTTTAAACAACTACCTAAACACTCCTTAAAAAAATTTCCTCAACCACAAGTCGACTGGAAGAAATAATTAACTCCTAAGCCAAGTCAACTTATATTACAAACAAATATTAAATGCAACAACAGTCAGCTCTCAAAGAGCCTTACAAACAATTAATTCTCCATGTCGACCTCTAGACCCACATAGGAGAATACAACAAAAGCTACCAACAATAAATGCACCAAGTTGGCCAACCAACTCTTCAAGAACTCCAGTCGATAAACCAGAACTACTGAGCACCAGTCAAACAACGAAGCACTAGTGAAACAACCGAGCACGCCAAGCATTACCAAGCAACACATGCATCACCGAGGAAGCACGTCGATCGAGCACTACAAGCATTTTCGAGTACAAGTTCCACCGAGCGCCAGAGGTTTCACCGAGTTCCTTCCATGATGTAACCGAGACCATCGGTTAAAGTTGCAACTGAGTAACACAAAACCATTTCAACATACCACCATGCAGATTTGTTGAGTATCCTAGAATGCCCTTGCATCAGACACCCCAAGTTTGAAAATATATTCTCATAGGCTGGAAGAACATCTTCTAGGATTCAGCACATAAACCCCAAACTGGTTCTTCACATACAAGCCCTTCAAGTCTTCACTTTGCATATTATTCCACTTCTACTTCCTCTATCTTTTCAAATATTTCCTTGTTAACACACAGGCTTGTTCTCCATACTAATCCATCCTTTTAGAATTTCTCAACTCATCTTGGCTACCAAAGCTCAGGTAGCTCCTACCAAGTGTTATGTCCAGCAAAGGCATCAGGGAAAGCTTCATGTTATTCTTCTCAATAGTAAACACATTCTTGACACAATCATACATAGCTCTGCAATTATACTGCCAAGGTCTACCGAGAAATATGTGACAACTATTCATCTCCACAATATCACACAACACTTGATCCTTATACTGGCCAATCTGAAAATCAATAAGACATTGCTCCCTCACTTCTAGAGCATGAACATCTTGCAACCAGCCAATCCTATAAGGATAAGGATGTCTCATTATCTTCAAACCAAGTTTCTGAACCATATCCTCAGCTACAAGGTTATCAGTACTACCACCATCCACAATTATATCACAAAGTTTACCTCTTGACTTGCACCGAGTTATGAACAAATTACTCCTCTGACAAGGTTCCTCCTTTGCACCGAGCAATGTTCTTTGAACCAACAAGTTCTCAAATTCAGGTTCATTCTAAATATTTTCATTCACTATAGCAGCCCTTCGGTCACCAAACTTCTTATGTGTACACTCAAAAGATCTATGTCCTTCTTCACCACAATTATAACAAGTACCCTTGAAGATAACCCTACCTATCTTCTTCTCCAACTCCACAGATTTCGGTTCATCTTCAACAGTCAGTTTATCCTTTACCGAGTGATCAAGCTTCTCCTTCCCTCAGGGATTACTATGTTGTCTCCTTTTCAACTTATCTTTTGCCTTTAGAGCATACTGATAAGCATCTTCAACTGAATAAATCTTAAGCATACCAAGCTCATCCTGAATATTGAATCTCAACCATTCACATACCAAGCTACCTTTTCTTTACCAAGTTCTCTGTGTCTAGATCGTATAGTCAACTTATAGAACTCCTTGGTATAGTCCTTCACAGTCAAATATTTTTGCTTCAAATTTTGCAACTTCTTAAACAAGTTAAGCTCATAGTCGGCAGGTATGAACTTAGCTTTCAATTTAGTCACCATCAACCTCCACCGATTGATCTTCATTTCACCTTCATCTTCTCTATCTCTCTGTAATTATTTCCACCAAAGAGCAACATGTCCTTTCAACTTAGTCTATGCCAATCTTACTCTAAGAGGATCTTCACTTTCTTCAAGCTCAAAGAAATCTTCTAATTCTCCAATCCAATCAATCAAATCCTCAAGTCTCAAAGTACCAAAGAAAGTAGAAACTTCCATTTGGTAACTAATACTTAACCGAGCTCCAGAACTATGCAACTGACAAGTTCTGTCTTCACCAGATCTATCTCTTCGGTCATCTCCACTAGATCTTCCAACTTCAAAGTCTTCAACAACTTCCTCATAACCATCTTCAGTACCAAGATTCATCGACATACCAACAGTAGCTCTCATGACCTCAGCGATCATGTCATTCTTCATCAATTCCATCTCAAATCTAAAATCAACTTTAACCTTCTCTGTAATCTTCGATTCCACAACATCACAGAGATCTGCAATCGCTCTAGGGTCCAATCTTCTCAGAGACATCCTTCAAGATCTTCGAAAACCCAAAGCAATAAATCACCAACCTAGGTCCTGGTGTAAATAGCTTCAACACGGAGATTGGTTTATACACTCAAGAACTTTAAGCTTTGATACCATCTGACGCGAGACAATCAAGGAGGGTCCAATTAAGGATAGTCCAAACTTGCAACCAAACACCAACAATGCGGAATAACACAACAAGATAATGTTTCAATAGAATTTTCATTAAACATGCCCAACTGTAAGGCCTTCCAGGTTAGGGCCAAATACAATCACAAAGTATTTTTGCAATCTCCTAGCTAGTCCAGTTCTGAAACAAATCAACAATTGATGGAAACACTAAGGCAGATCTAAACTTGAGCTCACAAGCCTCCAAACAATCTCCTTGTCTCCAAGCATGCAACCACTAGCTCTTCTATTACAATTATTAGATAAACAATCTGATCTTCAAGATCTTGCAGGATCCAAATGCTATCCTTGTCACTCTCCTAATCTATCTTTAAACAACTACCTAAACACTCCTTAAATACATTTCCTCAACCACAAGTCGGCTAGAAGAAATAATTAAATCCTAAGCCAAGTCAACTTCTATTACAAACAAATATTAAATGCAACAACAATCGGCTCTCAAATAGCCTTACAAACAATTAATTCTCCATGTCAGCCTCTAGATCCACATAGGAGAATACAACAAAAGATACCAACAATAAATGCACCAAGTCGGCCAACCAACTCTTCAAGAACTCCAATCGGTAAACCAGAACTACCAAGCACCAGTCAAACAACTGAGCACACTAAGCATTATCGAGCAACACAGGCATCACCAAGAAAGCACGTCGACTGAGCACCACAAGCATCACTGAGTACAAGTTCCACCGAGTGCCAGAGGTTTCACTGAGTTACTTCAGTGACCGAGCTCCCTTAAATAACCGAGACCGTCGGTTAAAGCTGCAACCAAGTAACACAAAATCATTTCAATACACCACCATGCAGATTTGTCGAGTACCCTAGAATGCCCCTGCATCACAAAATCATTGACCCTGCATGTTTCATGAGTAGTGGTTCACATGAACCCATCTCTCATGAGAATGAATAGAACACTTAGCACTCATTGCATCTAGGTAATTCTCACAGGGGTAAAGCATCGGGACTTCCAGGAGGTCACTCATGCCAGTAAAACTCCAGCTTGAGCATACTTAACAACGAAGTTCCTCCATGGTTAAACTCACTTTATTTGCAACCCCATTTGGAAAACCTTTAGCAAGTGGTGTGCCTTATGAACCATTCATTAGAAATCCCCTTAAGCTCATCAATTGATAAGTAGGAGATAATTTCCATAGAAAGTCAGATTGTAATATTGCTATTAGGATTCAACTATGTATTTTTTTTTAGTGAAACTCATTGACCCATGTTTCATGATTAGTGATTCACATGAACTCTTCTCTCATGAGAATGAATGGAACACTTAGCACACATTGCATCTAGGTGATGCTCACATAGGTGAAGCATCAGGACTTCCTAGGAGGTCACCCATCCCAGTACTACTCCAATTCAAGTGCGCTTAACTAGAGATTTTCCTCCATGGCTAAAACCACTCTGCTTGAAATCCCATTTGCAAAACCTTTAGAAAGTTTTGTGCCTTATCAATCATTCATTAGAAAGCTCCTTAAGCTCATCAATTGATAAGTAAGAGATATTTTCCACAACAAGTCAAATTGTGATATTTCTATCAGGATTCAACTGTGTAATTTTTTTGAGTCAAATTCATTGACCCATGTTTCATGAGTAGTGGTTCATACAAACTGAGAAATGGGTTCGTGTAAATGCCTACTCATGAAATATGGTTCAATGAGTTTGACTCAAAAAAATAGACAGTTGAATCCTGATAGCAATATCACAATTTGACTTGAAGTGGAGAATATCTCCTACTTATCAATTGATGAGCTTTAGGGGTTTTCTAATGAATGGTTCATAACCTATACAACACTTGTTGAAGGTTTTGTGAATGGGGTTGCAAGCAGAGTGGATTTAACCAAGGAGGAAAATTCATAATTAAGCATGCATGAGCTAGAGTTGCATCAAGATGAGTGACCTCCCAGGAAGTCTCAATGCTTCACCTTTGTGAGCATCACCTAGATGCAATGAGTGCTAATTTTTACATTCATTCTCATGAGAGATGGGTTTGTGTAAACCACTACTCATGAAACATGGGTCAATGAGTTTGACTCAAAAAAATTACACAGTTGAATCTTCATAGCAATATCACAATTTGTCTTGTTATGGAAAATATCTCATACTTATCAATTGATGATCTTAAGGGGCTTTCTAATGAATGGTTCATAAGACACACTACTTGTTAAAGGTTTTGCAAATGTGGTTGCAAACATAGTGGGTTTAACCATGGAGGCTTTGTAGTTAAGCACACTCAAGCTAGAGTAGTACTAGGATGGGTGACCTCCTGGGAAGTCTCAATTCTTCACCTCTGTGAGCATCACCTAGATGCAATGAGTGCTAAGTGTTTAATTCATTCTCATGGGAGATGAGTCTATGTGAACCACTACTAATGAAACATGGGTCAATAAGTTTGACTCAAAAAATTGACATAGTTAAATCATGATAGCAATATCACAATTTAACTAGTTGTGGAAATATCTCTTACTTAAATCAATTAAAGAAATGTCTGCACTACAAATCAAATCATCAAGAGATAGAAGATCCATAGAGAATAAGGAATGGATCCTCATCTATGTCCTTTGCATATCATTTGAAGGATCTCTTTGATTGGAGAAAATGAGGCCTACGAAATGGTAACTACAGCCATTGTTATAGAGCCAATATTGAATTCTAGAACATGCTATAAATCTCCAATTTTCATTGCAAGAATAGTGATCTCCAAGATATTCTTTGAGCTAACGTTGAAAGATCACGTGTGTTTTTCTTGTTAGCTTGTGGTGACTGATCAGGAAAGTACTGTACACTTTTCCTCCCGCCCTCGTCGGGATTCAAGGCCGACATATTTTTAGCTATTTTTTGGGCCGACATGTTGTAACTCATTCTAACCCTAAAGCGGCAAAATATTGTATAATATGGCTTACGGTTAGGGATTTCATTATGTATGGTTTTAGTACTTGTGGCAGAATCGAGCTGTAAGGGATTACAGATTGTAATCAAGTTGTAATCACTAGATAATAATAATATTGGACTTGATGTTGGTGGGTGTAGCCCAGGGATTGGGTGAACCATGTTAAATCTTTGTGTCTTTTGTTCTCTTCTGCATGGTTTATGTTTTTCTTCTGATTTTGGTTATTTTTGCATGTAATTGTTATTTTTGCCTTGTTAATCCTAACATTTCTATTATTTTTGTTTGTGTTATGCCTCACACTTCATCAAATTTCCAGAAGGCTTCTTCGAAGGCATCAAACGATAACATGAACAAGTATGGATCCTTATAAATAATTTATAAGTTGCAAGCATTTAAGCTTTCATACATTAGGATTTCAAACATTTTTTATTTTTTTTTACTGCAACAACTTTATAGACATTAATGGTCCCAACTTTCTTTTTACAACAATGAAGGTTTGTGTACCTGTTATTTGATAATTGAAATTCTAAATGACATAATATGATAATTAAAATCCAATAGTATCATGTATTTAACAAAATACGGTGTCCTCTGTATCAAATGACTATAGTTAAAATTAAATCTTAATTGTTATACAAATTAATAAATAAGAAAGTTCTTATAATTCAATGCTTTTATAATTGACATCAATTTTTATTTTCTTATGACGATGAAGACTAGATTTTTTCTTTTGAAATACAATTGTGTATATTTCAATTTAAAAAGAGGGAAGACTTGAGCCATTTAAGTTCAATGTAGAAATTTGAATAATTTTGTTGTGAATTTGTCATAAATTTATCACAGCTTTTTTAACAAATGATTATTATTCTCCTTTCATACACAATAAACAATTATTAATTAAGAAATACATAACAAAGATTTAGATAAAGAAATGAAAAAGAAACTTAATTTTTAATTTAGAAAGATAAAAAAGGATATCTATTTTTCAAAATTTTAAACATAAAAATATAAAGTTTTTCAATTGAAAAACTCAAGTTCACATACATATACCAATGTTTTTAAATTTTCAATTTATAAATATACAAAAACAAATTATTTTTCTAAACATTAAAATAAACAATTTCAAAACTAAAAAAAATCAAATTTACAAGGAGACACAAACATTTGAAATTTTTAATTTAAGAAGATAAAAAGAACTATGTTCCTAAATTTTAAACATAAAAATTTAATGTTTCTAAATTCATAAAATCAAAATTACATGCATACACAACTATTTAAGTAATAACATGTATTTTTAATATAAAAATATTTATTATTAAAAATAATTTCTAATTCATCATATAAGTCAGATGTTTCTATTTATATCTTAGTTGATTAATCATTTTTATTTTCTTTGTTTTAAATTGAAGAAATTTGTTTAATATTTTTGTAACACATTGAAGTCAAGATTAGATATAAAATTATAGTTAGAATTGTGATTAAAATATAAGTCTTAATTTATAAGTGTTAGAGTTAATTTAGTTTAGGGCCCGTTTGGAATTTAAATGGAGGGAAAGCAATTTTTTTAAAAAAATTGCCAAATTTTATGACAAATTTTTTTTCGATTTTTTTGACAAATTTTGTTTCAATTTTTTTTTTTTGAATTTTTTCTCGAATTTATTTTCCAAATTTTTTGTCAATTTTTTTTAAAATTTTGGTTGCAGTGATTGTAACTTGGTTGCCTGGCACCAACTTTGGTTACCTAAAATGGTTTGCTATTCCATTTTAAATTCAATTCCATTAATAAAAATCAATTATTAAATTTAAAAACATTAAAACAATTCTAAATAAATAAATTTAAAATCATACTCAAATTCCAATTCTAGTTTCAAAAAGTGGAACCGAACGGTCCAAACATAATCAAAACCGGATTATCAAATCCATAATTTGACCATTTCCATTTCCTAATTCCCGCTACCAAACGGGCCCTTATGTTCACTTTGTGAAAATTTGATAAAAAAACACTTCAAGAATATAAGACACAACACTTGGTGAAGGTTTTGCAAATGAGGATGCAAGTAGAGTGGGTTTAACCATGGAGGAAACTCCGTAGTTAAGCGCGCTCGAGTTGGAGTAGTACTGGGATGGGTGACCTCCCAGGAAATCCCGGTGCTTCACCTCTGTGAGCATCACCTAGATCCAATGAGTGCTCAGTGTTCCATTTCATTCTCATGAGAGATGGGTTCGGTGAACCACTACTCATGAATCATGGGTCAATGAGTTTGATTCGAAAAAACTACACAGTTAAATCCCGATAACAATATCACAACTTCAAAAATATCTTTAGAATTATTATATATATAATAAAATATATTAAACTAATTTAATCTATCTATTCTACATTAAAAAATTAATAAATAACACACATAATTAGAGTCTCATCCGTAAACCCATTTCAACCTAAGGGGTGTTCCCCATTACTTTGAAAAAGGACGACGATTGGTACGCTTTATCTTTAAAAAAGAAAGGCAAAAAGTCAACCATGGTCGGGACCTACAAATTACGCGTTGCTTATGTTTTTGAAAACGAACTTTTGTTTTAAATAAAGTCATTTCTGCGAACGAGTGTATCCACGAAGCTTCCTAAGTTCTTCGCAATGTTAAAAGACACTATAATTTGTAAGTTTTCGAGATTTAAATTAAAATTCATAAATGTCTTCAATAAAAAACTTTCATTAATTAAATTTAAAAAATGTAACAATTTAGTTATTGTTTATTAATAATTATGATGTATAGTTGCTTTTTTTATTTTATTCTTTTGCTCTTTTCAATAATTTTTTAAAAAAAAGAAGTTATGACAAATTAATAGGCTAAAAATAAAAGATGTATTTTTGTTGAAATTGTTTGGAATATTATTTTTATTGTATTTTAAGGATATTTGAATATTCATGATTAGTAAAGTCTATGTACATATATGAAGATCAATAGTTTTAAATGTGGTCGTTAAAGATCATTTTTCTAGAATGTCAAAGCTCTTGAGACAATAAAAATGAGGTTGTGAGCCAACCATAAATAGTTTTGGTGGAATATATATATCAACATTCTTGATGATAGATCATGAAGTGTGATTCAAAACATTAATGATAAATATTAATACAAATTAATACACAATCAAAACCATAAATAAAAATAATAATATTTACATAAAATGTAAAACTTTACTTTCATTAATAAGAAATATCAACAATATTTAACCCATATTGATATTGACTTCCAACCATTACTAATAAAAAAAAATCATTAACTAAATCAACTTAGACTCTACTTATACTCGTACCTTAGCATAAAACCTTCCTTAGAACTTATATAATATAAAATGACATAAAATAGAAATAAACTAAAATAAAAATGTTTAAGAGATAATAAACATGGACATGCATCTCACTATACACTGCCACGCTTACAACTGGAATCTCATCATTTAACTAAAAATATACCTTAAACCAAATTAATTAAAAAAAAAACCTAAATATGCTCTGAATACGAATTAGTCATGCAATTTAATTAACAATAAAAAAAGAGTCCAAGTTCTATTTTAAAAACAATTCCCTACTACCCTAGTTTCTATACTTATCGGTTTGATTTCAGAATAAAACCAGGTGGCAACTAAATGTTACACTGATAGCTTTTCCCTACGGTAAACTCGCTTTACTATATTTAGTAGCGTAGCGTAAATTGTGTTCTTGTACTTGAAGCGCCAATGCCACATAGGACCAGTCCAGTTCGGACACTTATTCCGAACGTCGTACACGTAAGCAGAAAAGACCCAACGTGTCAGGAGAGTACATCGAAAGCACGGATAGCAAGCGCGAAAGAAGATCAGATGCGGGCCATGCAGAGGAAGAAACGAGGAATGACGTGGCAGAGAAAGGATATAAAGAGCGCGGAGAGTGGCAATGGACATGGACATGGACATGCTCGCCATGTTTGTCTCGGCTAGCCCTAAATTCGACTGAGCTGCTCTTCGCTCGACACGTGTCGCAGAAGCTCGGGCTTATGTTGGCGAGGGAATATAAAAGCAGCGGAGGAGGAAAAAAAGGACAGAATGACAAACAGGGAAAGAGAAAACGGATGGTGATTGTTGTTGTCAATCACAGCGTCTGCTGCGATGGAAATGGAACTAAAAATGGAAGAGCAGAGGGATTTGGACCCTGTCGAAATGGAAATGGAAGAACGGAGAGATTCGAACCCTGACGGAATGGACATGAATGAGCAGAGGGATTCGAACCCTGGGGGGATGGAAATGGAAGAACGGAAGGATTTTGACCCTGACGAAGCGGAGATGGACATGGAAGAGCAGAGGGATTCGATCCCTGACGTAATGGACACGAACGAGCTGAGGGATTCGAACCCTGGCGAAATGGACATGGGAGAGCAGAGGGATTTGAGCCCTGACGAACTGGTTGCGCTTCAGGCTTTGCTCGAATTGGCCAGGGTTCGTGAGGACGTTCATTTTGCGTCGTGGGGGCGCAGGAAGCGACGCTCCAGCGGACGCTCTTCGTACTGCAAATATGAAGATTTTGCGGCTGCGCCGCCGGCCGCAGTGATGGACGCGGTGGCTGGTGTAAAGCCGACGCAGGGAAGCCCTACTACGCCGCTACGGTGGAGCGGCAACGATAAGCCCTCGCTCTCGGCCTCAGCCCCTGCTTCTACCAGTAGTGACAGTGCAGCTGGTCCTGGTCCGCGCCCATGCGACCGCCCGCTGGGGCCCAACCTCAAATTCAAGGTTGGTGGCGTTTGCTGTTTCCTTTTTGTACACAAATGGCTCTTTTTCACTGTTTTAGGTTTATTTGATTTTGTAAATGGACGGCTCTTTTTGTGCATATTTGCCTTTTTCTTTTCCCTTTTGTTTTCTTGCTCTCTGAAGAATGTTTCTGTTTTGCGTTTGGGACTTTTCCGGGGGTTTTGAGCACAGATCCTGAGATCTGGTATTTTAATTTAGTTTCCTGACTATCTTTGGCGAGGGTCGAACTCGTAACCAGCTCTTTTGTTCCAGTGCCTTTGTGATCTTCCTTTGGTGCAGAACGGTATTACAGAGAATCGGCCGGTTTATCGCGTTAGGCTCCAGTGTCTGTGCGGCCGACATAACGCACTTGGATCGACGGGTCTGCGTCGATCCGCAGTCGTGGGAATAAACGTACGCCGTTGATGATGGATGTGTTCGGTGGCCACGCGCCAGCGACCCCGTGGGTCCCGTGGTTTATTACCCGCCTGTTGTGGGCCCGCCCTTTGTGTGTGTGCATGCACGAATCTCTTTGACCAACCATAACCATTGCTGATAAATTGCTTTCACCGCAAGGTTTAGGCACAGCGAAGTGTTGCATGCATGGAAAGTTTTACTACTATTTTAATTTCATGGTGGGGCCCGGCAAATGCCTGCGGCAACTGAGGCTAATCTTATTAGGTGCTTGCCACGTTGCTCGCTGATGTGGCATCTGCTTGTTAGACAAATTGCTGACGTGGCATCTGCATGATAGACAAATTGTTTTTCATTTAGCAATATTGACACGTAGATATATGCCTGAAGCAGCATTAAGCTAACCTCTGTTTGCTGTTAACCAGCGGCCTCCCCTGGTTTTATAATACTGTAAATGGGGAATTTGAGGTACTTGACCGAAACAAGGAGCGGTCGTTTTGGCTTCCCGCTGAAATATGTTGAATTCCGCCAGATGATAGCTACCGATTAATGTGTGTTTTTTTTTTAACTTTTAAGTTTAGAGAATTGAAATTTGGAATGATTGAAAACTTTTGACTTCTCGTTCTTCGGAGGGCTCGATGTTCTCTGACTTTATTAAAGTTCTGAATCTTTAATTTCTATGGGACAATAGAGAACGGAAAGATTGTTTCGAAGTCCAATATGCCTGGTACTCTCAGCATCTACTGGTTTTGAGGATGCCGTCCCATTGAACGGGATCACCGGCTTTTACTCTGAAAACAGTCCCTGGAGTAGGGAAAAACATATCTACAGAATAAATGAATCTTGCCCAGTAAAGTACCAACGTAAGGGTTTTTATTTCTGTGGTAGTTTGCTTGACATCTTTGGTGAATTTCTAAATTTGAAAAAATATTTACCATCTATTTCGATATGGTTTCCCTAGCTTTTAGTTTAAAATTTGTCACTCAACAAAATTGGATGGCTATTTCGCCATATTTAGGTTTTTTGCCCTAAAAGGCAGTCAAAATTTAGGAAGATTGTTTTACACGAAAGTGGAGATATATAATTTGTTTAAAATAAAAAAATGTCCTACTGTTTGAGTGGCAACTTTGAATAGACATCTGTCAGAAAAAAAAAGATTTCTTGACAGGTACGGTCAACCATCAAAGTTGGGCCCTGCTGTGTTCCACCAAAATTTTCTTAGTAAAAATCCATAGGACCACTTGCTGGGAAAAGATCCTAATTTATTTTAGCAGAATCCACTGAAAACTTTTTTGTTAGCCTCCCCTTAATGGGACCTTTTCTTTTGAGGGTAGCTTTAGTGTACGAGGAGATGATGCTGCACTTATGTCTGTGCTTACACTATTGGGCACGTTTACTTATTCCTCTAGATTTAAATATGTGGTCTTTTCCACTCAAGTACAAAATCCGTGGCCTAGAAATACAGTCCAAAGGCTTTTAATCTATAGAAGCACTTGTTGATTATATCAGGGAATCGGCAACAAGAGATAGAGGAAGGGATAAGATATCCGTGGGGAATATATGACAACTTGAAAATTAGAATGGTTTGTATTTACTATTTAGTTACACTCTAGCACCCACACATTTATAGAACTCCTGCGAGCCAGCTCCGTGACCTACAGTTTTATGCATATTGTTAAACGGCCAACAGTTTTGTTTGGGTTAAATGCAGAGCATGCTGATTTCTAAAACTTTTCCCCGGATGGCCATTGGACCAGACAGCTTTCATCCGTAAGTTCACCGTATGATTTTCAACCATCATTTTTGGTGCTTTTTAAGGACACAGAAGAGACAGGAAACTTGGTTACACTCTTTCCAAAAAGTGGGACATATAGACTGCTTTAACTTAAGGGGTTTACTTGTGCTTCTGCATTTACTAGATGTTGAATTAGATGAAGATTGAAAATCGGGAAGAATATATGGCAATCTGGCCGCCACTTTATCTTAAGATCCACAGTTCCCATCTAGAGTTCCATGATATGATTTATAATGTGTTCTTTGATGAAATTTTGAAGTAGATTTCACTGGTTTATCTCTTTAGATAAGGTGAATTCAGTTTTGCTCGGTTAAAAAAATAAACATTTAGATGCTAATAGGAGGCACATTTTGTTGGTGTACTACATTTTCTAGATGTTGGTGCTATCATAAAAATAGCACCTGTGGGTGACAGGGTAGACTTAAGTGTCCGTTTAACAATAAATTTCCTTCTGCTTAAACTACCGTCAACGAATGCTAATGCAAGAAAGAAAGTACTCAATATTCACAGCATGGTATTGCCATTTTTTTTTGCATCTCACAGAGATTACTTAGAAGCTTACCTGAGTATTTTACATTGAATCCTAAGCGAAGATTTTTCATGCAATACATTTTACATGGAATATTCAGTAATTAAAAATGATTTTATTTAGTAGGCTTTATATAAGGAGTACTTATCACTTAAATGATATTAATTTTGTATGTTTTTAACATGGAATGCTCATAGTTACATGATATCGATTTTGTAATTGGTTATCGCAATTCAGATTAGCTGCCATCCAAATCCATATTCAGTTCATTTAAATCTTGTTTACGAATTCTGTAGATAATTTAATAAGTATTGAAAATCCTAAAGACATTGTAAAACTAAATTTGTAGGGTTGAGTCTAAAAATTTAATTTCTAATATTTCCATACGGCTCAATAAAATAATAACGTTTACATTTTGGTACAGGTGGAAAGAAAATTAGGAGTCCACAAGCCTCCCATTGGTAAAGGCCCTAAGAAAAAGGTATTCATGAGTTCATCTCTGTATGTTTTTGGTTTTTGAATTCAACCATCAGGTGGCTGATTAAAGAGAGCTCTCATGTTTGCAGACACATGCAGAACTGAAGGAGCTGTTTATCAGACTATCATCAGAAAAGGAAGAGATGGAAAAGGTTGGTTTGTTGTTAATTCTTATTGCAAAAACCATTATGACAGAAATAATTGTTATTAAGGTGTTTTGTTGTTAACAGTTATATCTTATTTTTGAAGTCATTAAATTTCATAATGAAGAAAGTGTTATTCAGATGATTCTTCTCTTTTCAATCAGGAAAAGGAGAATCTATTCAACAGATTTCAGTCATTGAGGGATGAGCATATGCTATTAAAGCGGGAGGTAAATAATTTTGTTTTGTTAACTCCATCGAATTAGTAAATCTGATATCTGAGGTAACAGTAAACGAAATTTTAATTTTTTTACGATCAAGGTATCATTAATTTCTTATTTTTTTTACTGTTTTCTCTATTCATTCAAAAAGTGCTTCATAAGAAATGAATTTTAAGAAACATTCACTTATTTTTGCAGTTAGCATTGAAGTTGAGGACAAAAGGGGAACCTGAACTTACTGCCCAGTCACCGACAGTTTCTTCAGACTTGCGATCACTAAAAGTGTCAATAGAAGCTGATGCGTTAGAGTCTTCAAAGAATCTTGTCAAGAATTCATCTTCAGCTGCGGCAATGGGTTGGTATTCAAGTGCTGAAGGGATTTTGCATTCTAATGACATAAGTTGGGTTGGTAAATCGCTTCAACAAGATTCTTTAGCCCCCACAAAGTCTTCATCTCATCCTTTTGCCCTTCCAGATTTAAACATGCCTGCAGAAGATGTTGAAGATTTGTCTGACAACCAAGTAGTTCAGACAAATAGCAAAGCCATAGTTGCAGCTGAGGCAAGAAAATATAGAAGGGAATGCCTTAGATTGAAACATTACCAGTCTGTGAAAGTTCACGCAAGATGATACTGACAATGGCAATGGTTTGACATGTACTTAATGAAACTGACAAGCATTATTGGTGTTGGGCAAGAATCAGTAATTGTAAATATGTTCTTTCTCTTCACCATTGAAGAGTATTTTGTGAGAGCCCAATCTTCACTTCCTAAAATAGGCAAATTTAATTATTTTTTCTAGAGGATTTCAATAGCCAGCAGAATAAGCGTTGAGGAATGTAGATGAGTAAATCAAGAACATTGAAAATGTAATTCTTTATAGTTACAGATCTTTTCCCAGGTTTTCCTAAGTCGGGTTAGCTGTAAAATATTGGCTATTTGAACATTGCCAAGTTGCTATGGAAGTTGGATTACTAATCATATTGTTTTATGAATGCCGTTCCAATGCAAACATGAATTTAATGTGTAGCGGTTTAAAAACATTTGTGCTGTTACTCCCAGGTGTGGTATCTGTTGTTTCTTTTATTTGATATTTATAAATCTCCTTGGAAAATGGGATGATTGTCTCCGTCTTTGAGCGTGTTTATCAGTTTGAGTAGGATTCTTTTGAGCTCATTCTGTATGACACTATGATTTGGCGGTTCCCTAAATTGGGTCTCAAAATTATAACAGCGCATTTATGTCCACGAAAACAAATATCTATGTCAACTTATGGAGATTGTGTGGATACAACTTACTTAAAGTTGTTTCAAGATTTGGATTCGGTGCCGCCAAAATGTCATATCTCTAAATGGGTCTCAAATCTGTATAATATAGGGTACTACTTAAAGCAACATTTTCTACTGATTTGGAAACGACTGCAATGGCAAGTAAGAGGGGTATATGATAAAAAATGTTGTTTTATGGAGTACCCTATGTTATACAAATTCAAATTTAGAGATATGACATTTTGGCGGCACCCTATATAATACAAATTTGAGACTCCTTAAAACTAGTTATCCTAATTCTTTAATTTTAGTCTTTGATATAAAAAAATATTAGTAAAAAGTTGCACATATTAGGGGAGAGGATTGAGTATTTCAATAGTTGTGATAGTACTTGTTAAATTAAAGTACATATTAGGGGAGAGGATCGAGTATTTCAATAGTTGTAACAGCACTTGTTGATTTAAAGCATAATATTTTAGCACTTGTTGATAATGCCTGACTACCCAAAATTAAATGAAATGTATTTCTTAGATCTAGAAAGCAACAAACCATGTGATACCAAATCAATGTACCGATAAAACATGACTTGACTTGGAGCATAATTATTGTTCTCACTTATTTTTTTTGGCATTTTTGGATGCCTTGACAAAAAGCATGTTGAAGTGGCCCTGAAATCTTAGTTATTAGCAAGAGATTTGCTAAATAAACTATTGGAAAATATTGGGAGTGACTTGAAATTTCCACATAGGATTTTGAGAAGCGCGACATTAGGATGCTCAACTAGAGGGTTCTCTCCCCTAATTGCTTAAGATAATATATTTGACATCTACTTTGAGTTCACTTAACTAATATGATTTGATTTTCAAATAAACAATAAAGTTAATAAATTTAGGTTTGAACAAAAATTAAAATGAAACATTGCAAATAAATAGTGGAGGTATAGAAGTAGCTACGGGAAAGTTGATTAGAGCAGTTTTTAGATTAAGATGTTATTAATTGTCTTTAGGCAATGTTATTTTAACATGTGTGATGGTGTCTAACAAGGGTGCTAATGGTTTCCAGGTACTATTGCTAGCAGAGGTACTAGTGACCTTTTGAAGAAAATCTTCCCTTGTGTGCATGTGCCTTCAATTTCTAAGGATGATCTAACAAAGTTTCTTCTTTTGTATGGTTCTCTCAATATTTAGAGATGTATTAGAAAATAGATTGTAAAAATTTAAGGGAAGAAAATTGAGTAGTAGGGTTGAGAGCTTGCCTCAATTAGACCCCTAGTTGGCATGTTTCAACCTCAAATGATTATAGCAAATCTAGTGTGTTGAACCCAAAGGTGCAAATATTGTAATGGTAATGTTAGAGGCTTGCTAAGGTGATTTTGGTGTGTAGTGTTATGAAAGGAGGATGAGGGTGATGAAATCTAAGTGGCTAAGGAGGTATTCAATGGGCTACAATAGAAATATATTAGCAATGGAGAGATTGACATGGACTCAAGAATGAAGGAATGTATAAAGTGTATATGAGGATCAAGAATGCTAAGGGAACCTATAATTGTGTAAAGAGAGCCAAGGACCAAAATATTTAAATGAGGGTGAGTGTATTATTAGGAGAGTGATTTGTTAGGGAAACTTCATACAAGAAATTAGGGTTTAGGTGGGAAAAATGATCCAACTTTCACTCCTAAAGGGAAAAACACTACAAACAAGGTGGAACAAGGTTTTGACAACATAATGGGTTCTTATTGACTACTTTGGCACACTTATAAGGGGTTTTAGGCTCATAAACATAATGAGTCTTGATTGTATCTAGGAATGACATGCTAAATTTATAAGTGAAAAATACATTAAAAAGTGCAAAGTGTGCGTTTGTGTACATTTTACCTCAATTTTGGTTGGCACTCCTAGGTTGTAATTGCTCCTAGTTGGAGTGCCTACAACCCAAATTGGCATTTGTGTAATGATAGCCACACATGGTCACCATCATCAAATCTAATAAAATAGAGGAAGGACAAACCTAGAGGCAGTCATCTTTGAGTATGTGGGATAGGTATATGTACCTACAACATTTTTAGTTTGTGATATGGCTAGAAAATATAATATGACATATACAAATAGGCTATTGGTCAAACAACCCTTTGATCAATAGGCCAATTTTGATTTTTATCATATCTTATCGATTACAAATCAAAATGGACCCAACTGGCCCTTGTCCAATAGACCACATGTATATCTCATATACGATATATCTCATATCTATAACATAAAATATGTTGGGAAGAGATGGAACACTTTCACTCATTTAAGATGAGAGCTCTCAAAAAATTAAACCTCAATACCCCATTTAAAATTTGGAAGCCCAAAATTTTAATTTTACTAATTTTTTGAAATGAGCGTGGGTGGGAGAAGGTTTGTAGGGAGCGAGGAGTGAATGTAGGCAAGAAGGGAAGTGCGAGCAGAGGGAGTGGTAGGAGAAGTGGGAGTGGAGTAAGGGTTTCAAATGCAGAAGAGGAGGATGACAATGTAGATGAACAAGGGTTTGCGATGGGGTTTGGCGATGGTTGTTCAGGATACAGTTGTTGATAGTGATGACCTAGACGACGAAGATTCTATTGAAGAGTTTCTGAGGGTTTTGGTGCTATAGATTTGGCAATTGGCTCTACTTTTTTTTAGGGGGTTTATGAGGATTTGGATGCCCTTTGGTAGTCTTTGTATCCCTTTAATGGAGATGATCCAGCTGACCTAGATGATGAGGATGTGTTCTTTGTGAAAATGTTTTTGGAGGCTTGTACAAAAGCTAACAAGTTAGTAGAGATGTTAGTGATGGAGCCAAAAAGGGTGACCAGATTTTTTTATTTAAGAAGAGGGTTTCTTTCCCCTTCTCCTAGTTTGGTGTCTTTCTATTTGAATTAGAAAGCTATTGATCTACCAAAAACGTTGATTCTTGTATAGGTGATTAATGTTTTTTCTCCTATGTCGGAGGAAAATGGTGATGAAAAGATTTTTAAGAAGACTACTTTAGATGATAAGGGTTCAAAGAAAATTTTGATTCTTCTTATAAAGGTGAGAAATGATGATAAGTGTTATGAGGAGGATATTCCTTTGGAAAGTTCAAAGTCTGGTTCTAGCTTTATTATTTCAAAAGTTGTTGCTTTGGTTGTTGATTTTGAGCCTATGGTTGTTTCTCTTGTCCCATCCCATGTAGCCTTACTTGATGGGGATATTCCTTTAGAGAGTTTGAAGTTTGTTTCAAGCTATGTTGTTTCTGAAACTGTCACTTTGGTTACTGACTTTGTGCCTACAATTGTTGCTCTTGTCCCATCCCGTGTAGCCTTACTTGATGAGGCTTCAATTGGTTGTTCTGTGTGGGGAAACAATCATATCAATATGAAGGATGTTCAAGTCAAATTTGATGATCCCAAATGTCTTCTTGTTGATTCAATTGATTGGCTCAAGTGTTCTCTTGTTGGGAAGTTATGTGGGAATCGTCCCAAAATTAATATTGTTAGAAGATGGATCCTTCAATTTTAGAAAATTTTGAATGAGGTACACGTTTCTACTATATTGGATATATTTTTTCCTTTCTTCCTTTTCTTGCCAAGAGGATTGTTCAACAATTCTATATGAAGGTCATTGGTTTATGGGTTAAAATGGTCTTAGCCTTCAAAATTGATCTCATGGTTTTTGTATCGTCTTAAAATGGAAGCACTTCCATGTTAAGAGTGTTTAGCCCTCCGAGTATGTGGTTTGGGGTCATGTCGAACATCTTGAATTGATCTTTGCTTTGATCTGGCTTTCTCCCCGCTTTCCACTTCTTTTTTGCACTTGATTCCTTCATTCTAGGTGAAATTAGGGTTAGGATCTTGAGGATTCTCCTTAATTTCCCTCTTCTATGGCTCTATTTTCTAGGTAGGACTTACAAATAGGTCCTCTTGGACTTCATCATGTTCATCATAGGATTTTGTGCCTCTCCTTGGCACTCTACCCTGTTCTGGCATCATTTTTAGGTCTCTGGGCACCCCCGGGACCTCCTATTTCTCACTCTGACTGAGACCCTGAAATCTGTGCCCTTAAGGTCAAATTCAACCTAAAGGGGTCAAGGTCGACCTAAAGGGGTCAAAGTTGACCTCGACCCTGACCTAGTTAGGATCGAGCTCGTCTTTGACCCTGAGTTCAAATTTCAAGGTCCCGAAATCTCTGGTTGTCGGGTTTCAAAAATAATTGTTTTCTCGCTTCTGGATCCACTATTTTGGTCTCTGAAATGGTAAAATCTTAAATTATATTTAATTTAGGTCCATTCCTATAGGGTTGAGGCCTAATTGAAATTTAATTCCCCAAGGTGGCCCCTCTAGAGGATTGTGCCCTAGATCACTATAAAAGGAAGCCTTCCTCTCTCATTTTCTCCATCTCATCTTCAAGCAATTTCATGATCAAGCTCTCAAGATGATCTCAAGGTGATCAAGCAAGAATTCCATTCAAGCAAGCATCCATTCAAGCATTCAAGTCCTCTTCTCCATCCAAGTTCTCCATTGAAGATCAAGGATTCAAGCATTCAAGCCATTGAAGGGATTTGGTTCAAGCATTCAAGATTCATCATTCAAACCCTAGATCTAGCCATCATGATGGTGTGATCTTCCTTCAAGATCCTTTGTTCATCTTCAAGATCCATTCATCCTTCCCTCAAAGTGGATTCCAAGCATACAATCATGGAGGTTTGATTTACATTTATTGATGTTATGTTCAAGCTTACATATTAACATACTTGATTACATTTCAAATACAATTTGCATATCTATTGAATATCATAGCTTCGTTGTTAGATCTAGTTCTACTACTTGCTAGCATTCTCCATTTCAATTTCAATATTAAGGTTAATTCCAAACCGGGGTTTGACCAAGGCAAACCCCTCAAACAAATAACAAAAACCCTCTTTTTCTTGCAGGTACAGGTGTGGAATTTCGGATCTAAGAGCATATTTGGATACCCTTTTCGGTGAACTTTCAAGATCTGTGAACAAAGTCATAATCGACCTTCAAACAAAAAATGTAGTATTTGACCTTTTATGAGGGTCAAACTCGACCTCCCTTAAAATTGGAAAAGATTTATGGGTTTTGTAGATCTCGCAGTTTTGGTTCAAAATCATGAAAATCAATAGTTTCTGAGACTGTTTGACAAGGTTTTTAGTAGGTTCTTTTTTGGACGTAAGTACCTTTATCTCTTCATTTCAACATTAGTCATTTACATTTACTTTCCATATCAATACAATTCAAATGTAAGTGTAAAATATTGGTTTTGGGGTCTCTTTTATTTGCAAACCATTGTTCTAGGACCCCATCCATATTTTATCCTCTACAATTTCAAATCGGGGAGGCAAAATTGTTGTTTCCTATTTGGTTTAAGTTGCTTGGGTTGCCATTGGAGTTTTGGAATGAATATTTTCAAGATAATTGACAATTATTTTGGCAACAATAGTACCATGTATAATATTACTAAATTTAATAAACACTTATTATTTGCGATATTTTATGTGTTTGTGGAGAAAAATCAAGCTCTTCCTACCTAGATCACCATATCCTCTAAATTCGGGAAGTGGGTGCAACACTTTGAGCATGAGGACTCCCCAGTTATTTGTCGTGCTTGTAATTTCATGGGTCATGGCTACAATTATTGCTTAAAAAATAAGAAACAAAGTTTTGTTTGGAAAAAGGAGACAAATAGGGATGAGACTTACCCTATTTTCCAAGAGGCTGAAAATATTAATTCTAACAAAGGGAGTTCCCTTTTGGATTGTTCAAGGATAGATAATGCTTTGTGGCCTAATGAAGGACATGGTAGTGATTTTCTTGTCTCCTTGTCTCAATAAAATATGATTTAGGGAGAATGATCCTTCTACTAAACTCAATCAAAGAACTTTGGATCAATTTTTAAAGCTACCCTTATTTAGGTTGGCTCTTGTTCACTTGGTGTTGTTTCGCCTCTCATTGTTCTATTGTTGCTCTACTATTTTGTAATTGTTTTGTTTTAGTTATTTGTTGTTTTGTTGGTATTAATACTTCATCTTTCTCTTTGTACAAGGGATCAAGCAACCTTTGAAAATCTCCACTTATCTAATAAAAAACATAAAATATGTCAGGAACATACATATATCCTATATACTTGATAGTGGAGCCCATGTTGTTATGGTTTTGTATTTCATTATATGTTTTGTTTTTGCCTCATTCTATGACTTATATGTTGATGCACACATGAAACATGTATAACATGGTTCTACTCACAAGCTATGTAATGGTAGAATAAATAAATAGTGCAATATGAATGTAGAAAATATGATGGAAAGAAGACTTAGATAATGACTTACTTCCTTTCACACTCATTATCACTTAGAAGGTACTCATTAAGATAATCCAAACTCTATAGCTACTAGGCCTATTTGGGCTCATCAAACATAATAATCATTAGCTAAATGGGTTGGGCATGATTTAAATAATGAACACACTCACATTTTTAGTAGGCTCCACATCTCTTTATTGCCTCAACTTATGATCCACAATCTTTTCAAGAAGTTGCATGTATCTTAGATGGGATGCTACAATGCAAGTTGATGTCGATTCCTTGGAGAGGAATCTTACATGGATTTAGTCATTCTTCCTAAGGAAATGAAACTTGTTTGATGCAATTAAATAAATCAAACAAATTTTGGTTTAGATGGGTTGGTTTAAAAGCATAAGGTTCATTTGGTCACCAAAGGATTCTCCTAGGTTCTTTCAATTAAATAATTCGGGTCTTCTAGTCCATTACCTAAATGAATCCCATTTGAATTGGCATTTACTATAGTTATATCCCACCATTAGGAAGCTCATCAAATGAAAGTGAAGATTATTTTTCTTCAAGGTAACCTTTAGGAAGAAATTCACTTGGTGTAGCCACAAGGGTTCATTTAGGATTCCTCGCTTGTTTTCCATCTTTAGAAGTGTCTCTATGGCCTCAAACATGCCCTTAATATTAGTACGACAATATGGAATCCATTTTTTATCATTTGGGTTCACTAAATGCCACTTTAAGTTGAAGGTATACAATTTGTCATAGGTTGAGACTCTCACTTTTTGGTTCTCTATTTAATGACTTGTTGATCATAGGAAGTTATGCACTATTTGGGCAATAAAAAGATCTCTTCACGATCAATTCTCAATGTTAAATTTGGACCTTCTATGTTACTTCTAAGAGATTGAGATTGTAGTCATATTCATGTATTTATGTTGTCTAGCCTAAATGCACTCTTAATATTCTATACATAGCTACTACACTAATTCCATTTTTGTCAAAAGTCGAAGATCTTTTTATATCATTAGTAGATAACACCTTGTATCACCAATTAGCTACCTCCAAAATTAAACTCTTAATATGTAGTTTTGTGAAATCTTAAACTTTTATACAACAAACTCATTTTATGCATACATTTAATTCATTTCATTCTATGAAATGAAATTGTATCTTTTAAAATAGGATGACCTTGCAGTGTTGTGGTAAGTTACAAGTTTCTCATTGAAAGGTCTTGGGTTCGAGTCTACCCTTCAGCCTATTACCTATCAAAAAAAAATCTTTTAAAACATTTTGTTAACAAAAATTCATTTTTATGCATACCTTTGATTCATTTCATTCTATGAAATGAAATTTATCTCTTAAAACATTTTGTTACGTAACTCATACGCTCTGTTTTTTCTCATATTTTATACATATGCTCTGTTTTTTCCCATATTTTATACACATCTATTAGGGACTTGTTACACAAGTAACCGAATAGTTTTTTAAATACATTTTATTTTGGAGCTATCCATACCCAATCACTCAATCCTACTTTGGAGATTCCAAATGAGATGATGGTAAAGGGCATGAAAATCATATCTAATAAATTCATTCTATACACTTTTTCAATCTGTCTCATTCCATGAGAAAACATTCCCTTGAAGGTATTTTTTTAAACCAGGCATGCCTCTTCCCTTGTTTCTAGATTTTAGATTGCAGATACGTAATCATAACGAGCAAATCAGCAACTTCCATTACCATATATACTTAAAGAGATGTCCATACCCTAATCTTGTTCTCCTATTTCAACACGGAAAAGGAGGATGTTAGCAAAGGCTTGTTATACTTTGAATTTAACTTGCAAATCAAGGCATTTGCTGAGACGCATGGCTCGCTTGGAATTGTTTGCGCCCTTTCCCACAAGCCAAATTCCACAAAGTACAAGTTGGCTACAATGTCGTCTATTTTAGTTTAGTAGAGGATAGCAAAGGAGACAGCAATTTTGCACTTTTCCTCCTCATTTCTTTTGTGAGTTTTGTAATTCCACCCTTATAAGGGCTTATTTGCCAGCATAGACTAATTGGTGGGCTTGGTCAACAGTTTAATAAACAAGTTGTCAATATTCGACTTGGTTTTATATGTTACATTCTTACAAGAAGTTACTATCTTTCCACCTCAACTCTATTGTGCCCACATGATGCATGATGTTTGTGATATCCATCCCCTAACATTTAAGTTACATCAATACTCATCCATCCTACATTAGTTATGGAATATATTATTACTTTCAAAGAAGCAAAAGTTTATTCTCTAACTTATTTTGTGCAAATTTTGGTTTAAGTTCGAATTTTTTTACAAATTTGTTAACAAGTTTCTATGCAAGATTAATTTATTTTGATTTTAGTTTAAATAAAATTTATTTTCTTTTGTCGCCAAAACTATTTTTCTAACCTTTTTTTCTGTATTGTTTGACTTCTTTGTTTCAGAAGGCTTGCCACCAAAACTAATTCGTATTTTATTTGCAAGTTTTAAAAAATAATCTAACTTTTCTTTTTTGTTTCCGTTCAATATATATCTCTATGTGTATTAATTTGACTACTGTATGCAAGCTTTCTTTAAAAAATTATACTGTAATATTGGTTAATAAGTTTTCTTATAAGTCTATCATTCCAAACTCCCTAATTGTATTTGCAGAGTTCTAAATATTTCATTGTGCTCTTTAGTTTATATATTTTGTTAAGTAATTCTTAAAAAAAACTTTGTAATATAGTATAAATCTTATAAGTTTTGTCTCCCTTTTGTGCTTTGTAATTGGTAGTGTTTCTCTTTTATTCATTGTTTTTTTCTTAGCTACTAGATTAAGTTTCTTATTAGTAATTAACATCTTTCCCTTGTTGCTCAATCCTCCTCCTTTGTTGCATGTAGTAAGGCTTCTATTTTTTTGTTTAAGGTGTTTTCTTTGCCTTATTCCTTTTGTCTCTACTAAAAATAACTAGTAACACCTTTGTCTTATCAGCATTACATTTCTTTAGTATTTTTATCTATTATTATAATATAGAACCAAGATAATCATTGATCTATCTAACCACTTTGTAATGCCTCTCATTAGAGCCTCTTCTTTGCCTATTTTGTTCCTTTCTATTTGTTTCTCCTCTCATTTTATTTGTTTGGTTTCCAATCTTTTCTTATAGCTACTATCTATACATAACTATCATTATTATTCTATAAGATGTTATTTATTTATTTCTTTCTTTATTACTTCATTTTTTCTATGCCTAATATCTTCTCTAAATTCTTTTTTATCGCATAAGTCTTTTAACTTTTTTTTCAATTGCTTATGATTGCTCCTTTCCTTATTCTATCTTTCTTTAGCTTCACATAATTCTTCCTTTTTATAACTTTTTAGTTTATCATTTGTTTCAAAAGCATAGTTTTAAAAATCTAAGTTTTAGTTTATTAGTTTAAAATTTTAAGTTTCAGCTTAAAAGTTCTCTTTAATTTAAAAGTTTTTCTTTTTTAAATTTGTATCTTTCTAATATTTTGTTTAGTTTGAAATTTCAAATTCCTTAAGTTATTATTATCATAAATATCTTAGTTTTTAATTGATAAATTTATTATTTTTTTTATATCAAGAGTGTCTATTTAAGGAGTTGTAAAAAAATTCAAATTTATTTAAAAGAGTATTTTTTTCTTATTATTTTAAATTCTTGTAATTATGTCTACATTGATTCGTAAAATTAAACTAAATAGATCTAACTATCATTCATGGAAAACACAGGTTTCTTTTATTTTTTCGTTTCAAACATATTTTGGATGTTGCTACTAATAAAATTCCAAAGCTCGCGTTAACTTCTCTTCAAGTAAACCAAGACATATAGAAGGCTCAAAATGAGGAAGCACGTAGTTTAATTGATATTTCAATGATTCATGATTTGTATGTTCTCATTGGCAATTGTACAAAATCCTATGAAGCTTGGGAAATTTTATAAACAACGTATGATAGTTCAAATGAATCCCAAAAAATTTAGCTTCAAGATATACGGATTTTAAAATCGTGGATGACTTCTTATTAAAGTTTGATTCTAATAGTCAATTAACTAGTTTAGGAGTTAAACTAGATTATACACATTTAATTCATCTCATTCTTAAAAAATTCTTCCACGACAATTTTCAACAGTTCATTACTAATATTCATGCTCAGCTTATCATTCCTAGTTTAGCTACTCAATTAACTTATTATATTTTTGTAATTTATTACATTATGAGAAAGCTAAATTAATTCAATTTGGTATTTTTTGTTGGTCTTTAGTTGTCACTCTCTATGCATGTGTCTTTTTTATATAACATTTTTGTCTTTGGTTTTGTTCTTGTGCTTTAATGGTTTATCTGATTATGTAAGAATATTTTGTATATAAGGTTCTGGGTTCCTTCAAAACCTATTTTTTTCGTGATAAAAAATAATAATCATAATAATTCTAATTCTAATAATAAATTTCAATCTAAATCCTTTACTAACAATTTTAATAATATTCAAAAAAACAATTCTTCTAAGAGGCCCCATTGTATGTATTATGGTAAGGACGGGCATGTGATTATTAATTTCTTTAAGAAACAAAATGGTAAAAAGCCCATGAACCAAAATAATCAACAACATAAACATAATTATGAGAAAGGTAATCAAAATGGTAATTCATCTCATTGTGCATTTACTTGTAGTTAGAATGTTTCAAAGCCTCTTGAATGGATTATTGATTTTGGTGCATCTCAACATGTTACTTCTCATAAAGAAATTTTTGATTTCATGCATCTTGATACTTTGAATATTCCTACCCAACTTGCTAACAATTATATTTGTAAAATAGAAGCTATTGGATATGTCAATGTTCCTAATGGTAAATTATGTGGTGTTCTTTATGTTCCTTAATTAAAATAAAATTTACTTTTTGTTGCTAACCTTTGCCAAGATTATAAGATTGAATTATATAAGGATGTGTTATATCATTGATCCAAAGCATAACCACGTTATTGCTAATGCTAAAATGGACAATAATAACTTAGTCAAATTTTATGAGTTTGCTCATTCAAAGTGTTCCTGCTTACTATCATTGATTTTAATGTTTGATGTGAAAGATTTGGCCACATTAATTCTAATTTATCACCTTGATGCAAAAAAAATATATGGTAGATGGATTACCTAGTATTGTTCCTTCTAAAATCATATGCACATGATGCTTGAGTGGTAAGATACTTTTCTAAATGGTGATTTACATGAGGAAATTTATATGTCTCAACCTCCTGAATTTGTAAAGAAAGATAGTGAAAATTTAGTTTGCAAGTTAAAGAAATCAATTTATGGTTTGAACCAATCTCCTAGAGAATGGTAGTCTAAGATAAATGCATTCTTTCTTTTTTAAGGTTTTATTAGAAGCAAAAATTATCCAAATTTATATATTAAATATAGTGAAGATGACATTGTGATTAGTATTTATATGTAGATGATTTGATACTAACTTCAAGCTCCAATAATTTGATTTCAAAAACTAATTTTCAACTCAATCAAAACTTTCAAATGATTGATTTAGGTTTTTTACATTATTTTTTGGGAATGCAAATTTGGCAAAAGTAACTAATGGTCTTTTCTATCTCAAAGTAAATATGCTCAAGATATTTTTGACAAGTTTAAAATGAATGATGATAATCATGTTTTTACTTCTTGTTAATTAGGAACAAAGTTAATGCTTGATATGAAAACTCCTTTAGTTGAAGCTACTTCATATAGACAACTAGTTGGAAGTTTAAATTATTTAACTCTTACTAGACCAAATATTGCAAATAGTGTGGGTTTAGTTTCTAGATTTATGTCTAAACCTCAACAAATAAAAAGAATTTGGAGATATATTAAAGAAAATAGTAATGTTAGTTTATTTTATGATGTAAATTATGATTTCATTTTAAAAGGATTTACTTATTCATATCTAGGGGGAGATCCCAATGATAGGAATTCTACTTGTGGATATTATATCTTTGTTAGTTCAAGTGTCATTTCTTGGAATAGTAAGAAACAACAGTCTACCTATCTTGGTTCCACAAAAGTTGAATATAAAGGATGCACTAATTTCTCTAAAGAAGCCTTATGGCTTAGAAGATTTCTTGAAGATTTTGGGATACCTCAAAAAGATGCAACACCTTTGTATTTTGATAATCAAAGTGTCATTGTCTTGGCTAAGAATCATATCTTTCATGCAAGAACCAAACATATTGCTCTCGAACACCACTTTATTAGAGAACAAATCAAAGACAAGCAAGTTTCACTTCCATATTGCAAGGGCAAAGATCAAGTTGTTGATATTTTAACAAAGCCACTTTGTAAAGAAAAGTTTCAATTTCATTGTAAAAATACTAGTTTGCAACTCATTGGATGGTTTAATGTAAACTCCCCAAGTAAGCTTAAGGGGGTGTTAGAATATTTAATTTTTACATGGATGAGGTTTCTTTATTTGTATTTAGTTTGGGATATTCCTTTGGAATTATTGCATGTAATTTGTCATCTTGTACATGTGTGAGGACAAGTCATTTATTTTATTTTCCTTTATTAAGAAATATTAGTTTATCTTCATTATGAGGATGGTGACACATTGCACACACATATTGTGAATGGTGGCATTCATAGACATGGGAGTTACTTTGTAACTCCTCTCCTCGTCTCTATTTAAGAGATGATTCTCCTCTCATTCTTTACTTTTTGATATCATTATAATAGTTTCTTATTTCTCTCTTCTCTCTCTTTTTCTCTTTAGACTTTGCCATCATTCACAATACATAAGGATTTTTTCTTTGTTTTTCCCATTTCAAAAGCTCTTGTGTTTCCTCTTCAAGCTTTGGGTGATTTTTCACAAGTTGCTCTCTACTTTGGTAATATTACTTCAATCAACATACTTACTTGGATTTCATTTTCTTGCTCTTGTATTTCCTTTCATAATCTGATCACATTATATTCACTAGAAGACCAATAAGACTCACTTTTTGTACCCCAAATATTTGCATATACCCTTACCTAGTTATTAGTTGTTTTGTATACTAACTTTTAGTTCTTTAAAAAATTGAACTTTTTGGACAATAAATTACTATCAAAATGTAAGAATTGAATTCCACATATAAGATAATTAAAACATCCAAATGTTTACCTAGACTATTGATATTGGGAAGATAAAGATGTGGCAAGCAACTAGGTCCAATAAATTTTAAGTTATCTATAACCACAACTTAAAGAAAAATACTTAACATTTTATGTGTGCAAGAGTTCCAAGTGGAGCACATGGGTTTCGCTAGGCATTTACATCTTGTTAATGAAAAAGGAGAGGACCATTTTCAAAATTGCATCCTTCATGTTGATGGATTTTCTTCTTTTAGGAAAAGTTTTTGGTTAACTCAAGAATATATATGTTTGTGAGTTTCCTTTCCTCATCGATGTAGTGTGAAAATTAATGGAAGTTGTTGATATTCGCAACATGTATCATCTAAAGCACTTCTACACTTAACATATGAATTCTAGCCTTTGAATAATCTAGAAATAAGTGACACTTTTAAAGGTGTTAAAAGCTTTATAAAATTGGTTGTAAATATATTTGACAAGCATCTATCATCTAAGTAAGACAATATGAGCCTTGTTAGTTTTGTTTATTGATTCAAAGCAAGATTACATTAATAATGACCCTTTTTATTCGATTATTAATAGAAATATTAGCTATATAATATGGGTTGGAAATTATATGTAACCTCTTAGTGCAAGAAATTCTTGAGACATGTTCCAAGAATTAAAAGGAATAAATTTTTGTATGTCTTTTGTAATGAACATTTATGTTTTTTCTCAAAGAGTTAATATAATATTTGTTTTCATTTATTAAAAATAAAATTATTTCCTTTATTTGATCGGTAATTTTAGGAAATTTCTTTTATATTTCTAGGTATGCATTTATTGTCTTTATATGGCAATTTGACTAGTATGTAACAAAGTGTTGTTTGTAAATCTTTTCAAATGTAATGTGTGTAATATCTAATTTAAATAATAGATAATTAAGCATGATGTGTGTTGAATGAGTGGGAATACATTGAAAGTGTGAGTTATGCAAGACATAGTTCACTAAATAACATTTATTTTGAAACTATAGTTACTAGTTTATGTACGTCATTTCTAAAATTAATTTATCTTTTGATCCTGTTGCACAAGGATAGGTATTTCTCTATATGTTTCTAATCAAGTACAATAGAAATTTAAATGAAAAATATTTTTATTTATCTTATTTATCTATTCATGTTTCACATAATAGCATTGGGGTATTTGCTTCTCTTTGTTTCTTTTTACTTTGCATATGCATCTTTGATTGCACCTTTTCTATATATTTCAAGTTGTCTTTCATATATATACTACTTGAATTAACCCGTTCTGAGTTCATTATAGAGAGATTGAGAGTACCTTTGTGTCCTTACCAACTTGGTTCATGGTGTGCTTTTGGAATAATTGATTAAAGTTCTTAAAGTTCTAGAAAATATTTTAGTTCTTTCTTAATATTTTCTATTGGTTGTCTACATAAGCACTAAGATTAATTAATTGTACACGCTCATAAGGTCTTTTAGGAATACCCTTGAGTCATTTAAGCTTTAATTATAGGAGAGAGAGCCTTCTCTCATTGTTAGACCTATACAAATAGTAATTTTGATTATAGCTATAAACTTTCATCATGCCTTTGAAATCTAACAAATCTTGAGATCTATAAGATATAAATTATTTAATGAGTTTCTTAGGAGAAACTGAGAATACCAAACAACAAAAAATTCTTACATTCTAGGATGCATGATTGTTATCTTCAATCTTTTATACACATTTTTTAGGGTTATCATTGGTGAACATATCCCCTTATAACATAATGTCAATTCATGAAATATATTTTTAAATATTCTCAATCTTAAATGGGAGATTAAGCAAAGCAAACAAATACTAATCATGCAAATTGTAGAGAAAAGGTACACACTAAGGAAGATCAAATTTGCATAGAATAAATGTACAAATATAAAAAGACCATAACATAGAGACATAAACAAAATGCTAATATCGAGACTTATTCTAGGTGAATGATAATTCAAATTTCAATACTTCAAATAAATTGTTCATTTATAAAACCAAATACTTTTATCTTTACATCTACATTAACTCACAAATTTATCATTAATTAAATTAAATTAAATTATGAAAAAATATTTATGTTTACATAAATAAGTCACAAATTACCACTATAACTCTTAAATGAAATCATTTAAAAGGTCATTTCAAACCCTAACAAATGTTAAATTTTGGGACGATAAACAAGGACTTGCATCTCATCAATTAACACAAAAACACCTTCTATCAAATACTAATTTAATATATATTCATAAGAAAAAAAATTAAATATGCTAATATAGTAATATTGCTATAGGATTCAACTATGTAGTTTATGAATCAAGCTCATTGACCCATGTTTCATGAGTAGTGGTTCACAAGAACTCATATCTCATGAGAATGAATGGAACACTTAGCACTCATTGCATCTAGGTGATGCTCACAAAGGTAAATCATCGAGTCTTCCTAGGAATTCACCCATCCTAGTACTTACTCCAACTCAAGCACACTTAATCGTAGAGTTTCCTCCAAGGTTAAACCCACTTAGCTTGCGACCCCATTTGCAAAACCTTCAACAAGTGTTGTCTTATGAACCATTCATTATAGAGCCTCTTTAGCTCGTCAGCATCTCCTACTTATCAATACTAATATAAATATTTATAGTATTAATAGGATGTCCATAGTCCCACACCTTCTCACAAGAAATTTGTAATAAATAAATAAAATATTAATAAGATGTACATAGTCTCGTGTCTTCTCACAAGAAGTTTGTAATAAAAAAATATATTAATTAGCCGATAGGCTTTCCCTGCGAGATCGCTCACGTCCGTACATAGGAAAACCTATCTCACACCTAAAACTAGAAGTTGCCTTGTTTTCCTGTTGTAAAAGTGGTTAACGGGAAAGAGGAAAAACCATGCTCATGCAAATTGTTTTCCACACACCCGTTGCCTTAGGTTGCCATAGAGTACACATTTGCAAACACTCGACAATGATAACATTTGCAGTCTTGTTCAGAGAGGGCAATTATGGGAACCTATGCCCTACAATTTCTAGGTTGTTTTGAATGCAGATACAAAGGGGCTGGTAGCATTTAAAATAGAATAAGTTCTCAAAGGACGGGGTTGAATGCATTTACTTCTCACCTATATCCACTCTTGCAATAAAGGGTTTTCATTATTAGATTTCCTCCTCCTGCAGCCATTAAAAATGTCAAAGCTACAGACTTTCTATTTCACGGGGAATCGAAAGCAATCTCAAGTTGGACAAAAATTATGTTTCTTTTTTTAGGAATGCAAGTTGCAGAAAACTACTCTAGCAGGTATTTACACCAGATTGTAAAAATTAACAACTGAGTGAGGGTAATGTTTAAGTAGTTTTTACTTAACAACTTGGAATTTTGGTTTTGAGTACATCTAATGTTATTTATATTGATGTTATTTATGTGGTATGTGACTGGTCATACCTAATCTACATCTATTCTTACTTTTGTACCCATAGCTTCTTGGAACTGAAGCTTTGTTACTCTATTTTGTTTGGGAGGCAGTGATGCTGGTCACATGCATAGCCTTGGTCACATGGAGCTCCGCTCCCCATGCCATCTCAAATTTTGCCCTAAACTCCTCCAATATGTCTTCCTTTGCCACCATTGCCGACATCGTCGTGAAATATTTCATATACTCATCAAAATTCATATGCTCTTCGATCTCCAATTTTATAGCCTCTACTGCTGCGAACGGAAACAAAAAAGTTTCATAGTCGTCCAGCACTATTTTCACGGTCGGATGGAAAAGTGAAACCGTTCTACAATAAAGCTGCTCATGAATAGCGTCCACCATTGGCTTCCAGTACGCCCACATGCCAATCACGCCACCGGGTTTCAACACGCGCTTCACCTGCCGGTTAAAGTTATCCAATCTGAATGTGCAGACTTAGCTATGCATATGATTAGATTATACGTTATATGATTAGTTTAGCCCTTTCAACTAATAGTTTTGCACATATGATTAGAGGGACATATCACTACCTCCAACTAATAGTTTTGCCCATTTGATTAGATTTATGCAATTTTAAGTGGGCTCTTATTTACCATCAAGATGTTGGTTTCTAAGATGTATTATGGACTGGTTGAAGTCTCCATTTAAACAAAGTTGGAAAAGTTTCTTAGTAGTGATAATAATGAATTCTTGGCCACAAATTGCTTTTCTAGGGTTATTTTATTTTATTTTTTATTTACCTTTTAATTTGATTTGAGCATATTCAAGGCCTTTTGTTAGTTCTGATTTATTTTTGGGCACTGGCTAGTGCATGTACTACGTAAGTCACTCTTGTAACTTGTGACAAATTAAGGTGTCATATTTTTAGATTATATTAATATTTTTTATATTAAATATAGGTAGGTCAAATACAAAAGAAGTATCCACCGAGAGTATCAAAAAAAAGAGGCCCAACCTCACCACGAACTTAGAGTATCATGTATACAAACTCAAAACAAAAGAAAGACGAAGCTAAAGAACACTAGTGTAAGACATCATAATGGGTATCAACCCAAGCATTCCAACCAAGAGGACCCTCCATCTAAACTATGCTCTTACACTCCTAGATTTGCGTAAGCATGAATATTTCATCTTTCTTGGAATGAATATTCTTCCTGATCTCTTGATTCAGTCTTTTGCAAGTTCATTCAAACATTTGAAGGTCATCGAAATTCCTCCTCCACTCGTAACCATGCTTCAACTCATAGATGAAGAATGTGGCATGCCCATCTTTCAGGAATCTCCTCAACTTGTCTTTCTCCATCATCATTGTTGTGTGGAACTGAAGAAAGATTTTTAAAAATGTGAGTTTTCAAAAAAACTCAGTAAGAATTCTAGGGTTGCTTTGGTACCTTTCCTCGTTCCTACACTTCCAGATCTGCCAGAGGATGTTAGAAGACAACATATTCCAAAATAAATTAGCATCCTTTTTAAGCCCATCAATATGCCCAGTAACAATTTCCAGAATATTCACATTTAAAGGGTAAAAAATACCAAACATGTTCTAGATTTATTTAGCAAAGATGCAATCAAAGAGGATATGTCTACCAGTTTTAGGAAGTTTGCAAAGACTGCAAAGATCAGTAGTGTGACCATCTTTTCTAATAGGGAGTCTGTCAAGCAGAGTCAACCACTTAAAACATCTGATTTTAGGCTCAACAGGACCTTTCCAGAGAATATCAAAATACTTCGACTTCCAAGACACAGCATCAAGAGAAGAATACCAAACAGTATTGATATGATTAATAATATTTTCATTATGATCAATTATTCTATAGATATTCTTGGCTTTGAGATTAGCCATAATGACCCCATCTGACCATTTGCACTTTAAGTATCTATGACAGTCCACATGACAGTCATAAGGTAGGTCCTTAGTAGCCTTGACAATCATGTTATAAGTCTTCTTTTGGGAGTCCGGAATATTAAATTTGTTCTTAAGTTCATCCCAATTGATGAGTTTATCATTTTCAAAAAGATCAACAAGTTGGGAGATCCCCAATTTAACCCACAACCTAGTAGAACATCCTTGGGAAAGGGCAAGGGGTTTACCAGCTAGGTGCAAGTTCCACCAAATGGATCTTTCACCATATAGATGCTTAGCATCATGGAAATCCTTATTGGTGACAAAATTCCTGACATGGTCCTAGGCTCTCTAGATGGATATGAAGACAACAGAGCCTTGGACAATGACCAGGAAGTTGCCAACAATTAAGTCACAAAATGGGAGATTTCTCCAAGTTCTAGCTTTCTTAGGAAAGCCTCTTTCAATATTATGCTCGACCAACACTTTCCATGGATCGTTTCCATCCATAGAATGAAAGATCCATTTGGCGGATAAAGCAATACCTTGAGTTTTAAGGTCTTGAAGCCCCAGCCCCCAAGGAGTTTGTCAATATGACACCAGTCCCATTTGACCGCATGCATTTTTCTATTGCCTTTACCATCAGACCAGAGGAAGCTCCTAATGGCCTTTTGAATTTCCAAAATTTGGTAGTTACTGAACATCCAAGCAGAGGAGTAGTATATGCTATATGAAGACAACATCTTTTGATAGACTTGAATTCTGCCAGCAAGAGATAAAGATATGTTATGCCACTTATTCAGCTTCTTATTAATTTTTTCCTTAATCCAAGACCACATGTCTTTGAGGGAAGGCTCAACAGAGAAGGGGATACCTAAATACTTAACAATTTTCTGAGGTCCACCCCATTGGAAGCTATACTAGTTGAACCAAGTAGGAGGTTGCTCTTCCCACCCCAGGCAAATGGATTTGGATTGGGAGATACGAGCACCAGAGATAGAACAGAACATATTAAGCTTGGCTTGCAAGGCTTCAAAGTTATTGTTGGTAAGTTCAAAAAATAAAGCAGTATCATCAGCAAACTGACAGTTAATAAGCTCGTCATTGTTAGGAAGATAAAGGCCTCTAACAACAGGGGAAAGTGAATTGTCCCTGAGGATATAGTAAAGGGCTTCTGAAGCTATGACAAAAAGAGCAGGGACTAAGGGACATCCTTGTCTGATAGATCGACCAAGGGGAAAGGGATTGGAGAGGGAACCATTGACCTCCACCTGGGCAGAGGCATCATTAAGCAGAACCCTAACTGAGTTACAGAAGAAGGCCGGGAAACCAAAAGCTTCAAGCATCATGAAGATTATTAATTATATTTATTCTTTATATTAAAATTTATATATGAAGATTATTAATTAATATTATTTTTATTCTAAATAATTTAATAACAATACTTGTTATTTTAAGTAAAAATAAAAATAATTACGCCGAGAGGCATAAGCTTACAATGGCAGCATACCCAATCTCTATAAGAGGCCAACAAATGTAACAGTGTAAGAAAAAAGAACCCATTTGCATTCCCTTCCACCTGTCCAATAAACACACACCGCAGTGAATGACAATGAACAGTCTCCACTAGCAAACATAACGGCTACACACGCGGCAGTCAATGACAATGAACGGTCTGCGGTGGCAAACATAATTGGCAGTTTGAGTGGTGAATGGAAACAAAAGATGAAGCAATTACATTTCAAGCGATTAGTTTCATACCATTTTAAAAAGCCCTCACAGTGTTTTTCTCCTCATTCGGTAGAAATATTCTTCTACATTCTACCCTTCTGCATTTGGCTGCTAGCGTAGGCAATATTTCTTTCATTAAAGAGATCCTTTGAACTCCCTTTGTGAAGGCTATCGATGCCCGAGGAAATACTACTTTGTTCTTAGGGAATTTATCTGATGTCGCAAGGGCTAACTACTCGGACAAGAAGATAGTGATGCAGATGTCTTCGAAAATCTTGGAGAATAGGCTCTTGTCAATGTTTACGAGAGCGGCGATCTACAAATGCTATAGGAACTTTGATTTTCAACATTCCAAGTATACTAAACTTCATTAGGAGGAGGCTCAGGAAGATGATACCCAGACCATAGAACATCAAATTTTCTTGAACATGGTATAACATACATAGATCTGGGGAGGTGCACATGAGCAATACTCTGTTCATGGTGGGTACGCTGGACATATTATAATCATTAAAAAATTTATTACCATCTTGTGGGTTTACAGAACAAAAGTGCAGTCTCAATTATGTCTACTCCATCGATTCAATCCTTTTTCTTTCAATTAGAATATTTGTGATTCTTACAAGATTTTCCTATATAATGGTTTTCCTTTTTCTTAGCTACCATAAATTTTAGTTATGCATAAAAAATACCAAGCGCTTTGGAGAGATTAAAAGGGATTTGCAAAATGATCGCTTTTAGCTATATTTAGAATGCTTTTTATATGGGAATCTATTGTGTCTTTATTTTGACGCTTGCATGCAATTTCACGCCACTACCCACGACCTCACCTTCAATGTATTGCAGATGTTATAGATTCTCCTCTGTTTTTTGTTTCTTAAATTTAAAGCACTGCTACATGTAGTAATAGTTGATTTAAGTGCTGGACATATTAATGGTTTTATACATGCAACCTTAAATCGTGAATTAACCAGCTTCCTTTTCTTGCTTAAAATTGATCCGGCAACATGCTCATTCCATTGTGAAAATTAATCATGGAAATTTTAAGAGTAGTTGTTTAAAGATGCAACCTTTCTCTGGAAGCTTCAAAATTAATATCAATTGTTATTATTACACTTAAAGTTATTCCAAAAACCTGGAAAACATTTTCCTGTGTAAACTCCATTTCCATTGAATTCTCCTTGCACTTGTAAACTCTTTTTGAACTTGCTTTCCTACTTGCTTAGCTTCATGAGGAGATGAATATAAGATGCCATTTGCAGAATTCCATTCACTAACACAATACTGATTAAGAAAATAGAATCTATGGATATCAACATTTTAACTTGCAATATTTCTAATACCCTGCTCTTCCAAGCGAATGCTAAAAAAAAATGATCAAAATAAAACTAAGATTTAGATTGCATCCAAGACATAATCAACATCAGAAAATTATAAAAGAATTCAGAATTGAAAGCTAAATCATAACCTTTTGGGGCTACCAATGTATTGCCTCTAGATTAAAAATTAATATACTTTCTGCCAAATGAGCAAAACCAAACTGAAATTTTCATTCATGAAGCACAGTTTAATCTCCTTAAGCTCCATTTAAAATGAGAAAATATGAAAACATTGAATGATATAAAACAAAGCTTTTCTTTTCTATATAAACAATATGAAAAAAGTAAGAAATAAAATATAGTTTAATTATAGAATTTAGAATGATTTGTATGAAAAACTAAATAAAATAGAAATATTTTACAAAATATCTACAAAAATATAGAAAGATTCTATTGAAATCTAGATTTTAGTTCTAACTTTATTTTAAAATTGTTGATTCACTTAAATATTTTTTAAAATAAATTTAGTTTAATTAGGGAATTTAAATTGATTTGTATGCAACATAAATTTTTAAATGATTAGAAAAATAAAAAAAGATTTCATTAATATAAATTCTATTTTAAAAAGAAGCAACAATTGATTTTAGAATATTTTAAAACTACTTCTACTAACCCCTACAAAATACAAGTTTAACTTCAATTAAGAATTCATGAATAATATATTTTACATAAATTTATTATATTCAATATAATTTATTATATTGAATTTTAAAATATATAAAGATTAACAATGTCTAGAATATACATATAAGTTTTTATTGAGAATGATAAATAGATAAATATCTTAAAATTAATAAATATATGAGTTAGGAAAGGGTTAGGTTTAAATAAGTTAATCTTTGAATAATCTTAGTGTTAGGCTTTACTAAGGGTTAGCTTCAAGATTAGTGTTCATATTAGGTAATGGTTTATTAATGGTTAAGATTAGAGTTTAATTAAATTGAAACTAGGGTCAAATTAGGATAATGATCATGTCTAGAGTTTAGTTATTATTAGGGTCAGGGTTCAATTAGATTTGAAAGAGATATCTTTAGCTATAATTTAATCATGGTTTGTATTTATATTAGTTAAGCTTCAAATAAAGTTGGGGTTAGGATTCAATTAGGGTTAGGGTTTCCTCATGGATTTAATTAGGGTTATAGTTTGATTAGGGTCATAGAGAAACTATTGAATTATGGATAGGATTAGGGTTTAGGATTAAATTATATCAAGAGCTCAATTAGGGATATATAATAAATATGCAAATAGGTTAATGTTAAGGTTAAATGAGTTAATTGTAAAAAGGTTAGGATTATCTTTAATATTAGTGATCAATTGTGGTTAGGATTGTAAGGATTAATATTAGGATCTAATTAAATTTAAAATGAGGGTTTAATTAGGGTGAGAACTATTCACCATAATCATAAACCCTAGCCATAACTTTGATATAAACCCTGACCCTAACCATAATCCCAACCATGATGAAAACCTTAACCGTAAACATAACCCAAAATCCAACTATAATCTTGACCAAGATGTCTACCTTCACCATGATGTAAACTTTAATCCTAACCCTAATTGCTAAACATTAATCCTAAATGCTAAACCCTAATCCTAAATGCTAAACCCTAATATTAAATTATAAACCTTAATCCTAAATGTGTAACCCTAAATACTAAATTCTAACCTGAACCACAATCTTAAATACTAAATCCTAATTGTAAATGCTAAACCCTAATTATAAATGCTAAGCCATAATTCTAACTGTAACTTTATAAGTTGAACCCTAATCCTAAATGCTAAACTCATCCTAAATTTTAGCCCTAATACAAATCCTAACCCTAACCATAACACTAATCATTATATAAACCCTTACCCTTACCCTAATCCTAATCATAGCCCATAATCCTAAATGATAAACCCTTATTCTAAATGATAAACCCTAATTGCTAAAAAAAAATACTAAATGCTAAAGTTAAATCTAAAATACTAAACCCTAAATCCCAACCTAAACAATAATCCTAAATATTAAACCCTAACTATAAATGTTAAAACCTAATTCTTAGAAAAGATTCCTAATTGTAAATGTTGAATCATAATCATAACTCTAATTGTAAATGCTAAAACCTTATCCTAAATGCTAAACCTTAATCCTAATCCTAAATGTTAAACCCTAATTTAAGTTTAACATTTAGGATTCTTTTTTAGCAATTAGGGTTTACCATTTAGGATTAAGAGTTCTTATCAGGATTAGGGTTAGGGTATGGGTTTACATCATTATTAGTGTTATGGTAAGTATTGGGATTTGTAAATTTAGGGATAGGATTTAGAATTAGGGTTCATTTATAGTAAGGATTAGGATTTGTAAATTTTTCCCTAATACAAACCCTAACCCTAAGCATAACACTAATAATTATATAAACACATACCCTAACCCTAATCCTGATCATAACCCTTAATCCTAAATGTTAAACCCTTATTCTAAATGCTAAAGTGAAATCTAAAATACTAAATCCTAACGTAAACCTAATTATAAATATTAAACTCTGACTATAAATACTAAACCTTATTGTAAATGCTAAATCATAATCCTAGCCCTAATTGTAAATGCTAAACCCTCATCCTAAATGCTAAACTCTAATCCTAATCCTAAGTGCTAAACCCTAATCTTAAATGTTAAACATTGATTTAAGTTTAACATTTTGGATTATTGTTTATTAGTTAAGGTTTAGCATTTAGGATCAAGGTTTAGAAATTAGGATTACAGATTATGATTATGGTTAGTGTTAGGATATCCATTTACATCATTATTAGTGTTATGATTAGGGCTAGGATTTAGGATTAGGGATTATAATTTATAGTTATAATTAGTATTATGGCTTAGCATTTATAATTAGGGTTTAGTATTTAACATTGTGGTTTAAGTAAGGATTTAGGATTTATGGTTGTGCATTTAGGATTAGGGTTTATCATTTAATATTATGGTTTGACATTTACGATCATAGGGTTTAACATTTGGGATTATGGTTAGGTTAAGATTTAGGGATGATCATTTAGATTAGAGTTTGGCACTTAGGATTAGTTTTTAACAATAACAATTAGGGTTTAGCATTTAGGAATATGGGTTAGTATTAAGGATTAGGATTTAGCATTTAGGATTTAGGGTTATGGTTAGGATTAGGGTTACTTTACATCATGGTTATTATTATGGTTAGGGCTAGGGTTCAAGTATTAGACTTAGGATTTAGAGTAACATTTAGGATTAACTATTTAACCATAATTATAATCCTAACCCTAACTCTAATCATAACCATGATGTAAAGACTACTCATTACTACAATATTAACCATAATCCTAAACCCTAGCCCTACTAATAAATGTTAAATCCTAATCCTTAATGCTAATCCATATTCCTAAATACTAAACACTGACTGTAATCCTAATTGTTAAAGAATAATCCTAAACCATAATCCTAAATGCTAAAACCTATCATAAATGATAAACCCTAATATAAATGATAAATCCTAATATTTAATGATAAACCCTAATCCTAACCATAACCATAACCATAACCCTACATCCTAAATGTTAAAATCTATTCATAAATGCTTAACCCCAATCCTAATCTTATTACTAAACCCTAATCCTAAATGCATAACCCTAAATCCTAAGAAAGACCACAATCTTAAATGCAAAGCCCTAATTGTAAATGCTAAACCCTAATTGTAAATGCTAAGCCATAATCCTAACTGTAACTGTAAAATCTAAACCATAATCCTAAATGCTAACCTAACTATACAACTGACCTAAAACTTAAACATGATGTAAACCATAACCTCAACCCTAAACCCTAATCCTAATCCCTACTGTATCCATAACCTAAACCTTAACCCTAACCCTAACACTAAACCATAACCCTAACTATTTCTCTAACCTAAGAATGATGCTAAACCTAACTTTATGACTAACCCAAACCCTAATCATAACGTAAACCCTCACCTGAACTCTAAAACCCTTACCATAGAGTATGAATTAGTGTTATTAACATACGCAACATATACTCTATCTAATCTTATTGTATTAACATACTCAACATATAAGACTAAATCTTAACACTAAACCCTAATCCTAATCCTAATTCTACCCCCGACCCTAACATATTCTCACATTGATATTAAACCCTAACCATGACCATAAACACTAAATCTTAACACTAAATCCTAACCCTAACCCTAATTCTAATCGTGACCCTAACATAATTCTCACACTGATATTAAACCCTAACCCTGATTGTAAACCCAACCTTAACACTAAACCCTAACACTAATCAAAATAAAGAATCTAAAAAAAACCTAACCCTACTGCTAATCCTAACCGTGATATAAATCTTAACCTTCAATATGAACCCTAATTATAACCCTAATCAGTTTAATTTATTCAATGTTTTATGTGTGTTGCGACTGCTACTAGCTAATATATACTCTATATATAATACGCTGAGATGTATCGAGGCATTTAATTTTTTCATCATTCACCTTTAATGATAATTAAAGTCGAAAAAAGTCAACACCTCGATACATCTCGGCGTATTATATATAGAGTATATATTAGCTAGTTTATATAATTTTTAGAAGTGAATTCTAAAATTTTGTTTAATCTTGTTTTCTCTTCTATAATTTTGCTTTTTGCAATGTCTCATGAATAAAGTTCTTATATTTAATTGACATTAAAATAGTAAAAACTTTATTGTTTCTTAACAAAATTATTTAAGAATTATTTAGAAAGATAATTAAAAAATAATAAAATTGAGAAAATAAAAAATTAATAAAAGATAACATAAATATAAAATAAATTCACCAAAATGAAATAATATTTTTACTTAAAACAATAAATATTATTATATCATTTTAATTAAAGAAAGAAATGTGTAGTTTTGATTTTTGAAATCCTTATTAGTACTTGCCGATAGGCTAGCAAGTACTATTGCATCACTTATTTCTTCCATTAATTAGTGATTAAAACCAATTCTTTGCACCAATTATAATTTAATATTTTCTTATTTTGTTAAAAATAACACATATTCTATAGTCTAAATTAAATTTTTTAAGTTTATAATTTGTAAAAATTATTTTTTGATGATATGATTGGCTAATACATTTGAGGTCTTATAGGCCACTTTTTTAGGAAGAAAGAGAATGAATAGCTTTTTATTTATTATTTTTTAATTATTGAATATTTTAAAGTTTTTGAAAATTTAAATTGATTTTGTTTAATTTTTTTTACAATTTTTTTTACCAAAAGTAAGAATAACATTATAATATTGCTGAAAAATAGTTATTTGGCCTAAATATTTAATATTAAAATTAATAATAAGTAGAACTATTTTATAATTTAAAGTAATTACAAATTATATTTTATTATTATTTATAAAATTAAAAATATTATTAGAACTATAATTATAATAATTTTATAATTATTTATAATTAAATAATTACTTTACATATAAATTAAAATTAAAATTAAACTTAGTTATAAATTATTATAATTAAAATTAAAATTAATTTTATTTATAAAACTAAAGGCAAGTACTTGGCCACTACGTGGCACTTGTAGTTAATTCAAAAGAAAGAAATGTGTAATTTTTTAATAATATTCATCTACAAATTTAATATAAATGGATAAATAGTTTTTTTGAGTTCATTATATGAAAAAATGTTAATTATTTTTGAATTCATGATTTTACTAGATATAATTTTATATTTGATAATAAATTTATTTTAGTTTATTAAAAATAATTTAATTTTTAAAATTTTCTAAAATAAAAGCAATTACATTTAATCAAGCAAACACAACTAATACTTATTTAGATTTTTTAAAAAGTGAGTGGTAGGCTAAACATCAATTTAAAAAAGGAGAGTAGAAAGACCAAAAAAATAAATAAAATAATAATAAATATACAACAATAATATAAATAGACAAGCCCAAAATAAGAACAAAAAAAAATTAATAATAAAAATGAAAAATATATGTATATATACATAAAAGCTTATAATCCTAACAAAATATGATATTCAATAAATAATTTCATTTATCCTCTTTTAAATATACTACCTTTAATAAACACTTTAATTTTCTTTTTGAAAATGTATGACATTAAATGACATTATAAAATTATTATTCTAAAGTTTAAAAAATTAAATTTGATCTCAAATAAACATATAAAATTTTTCAAATAAACTTTTTTTAGAATAATTTTTTTCTATAGTTAAATACAAGCTATATTGAAAATTAGAATTATAAAATTTACTATAGTAATTTAATACAAAATAAATTAATTTTATACATAAAATTCAATTCATATAATAAAATTTAAACATATCAATTTATTCAAGATTTAAAATTATATGAAACATAAATTTAATTTTATATATAACATCATTTTAGTCTTATAAGAAATATTAATCTATTTTGGTTAATAAGAATAAAAAAAAAGCATAAATAAATTTATTAAAATTAAAAATTACTTTCTTAAAATTAAAGTGCAAAAAACATATTCATTAGTAATCAAATTTCATCCAAAAGTAGGGTAAGGTAAAATAAAGAAAGTTTGAAAAAAAAATATTAAGTGTCCCTTGGATAAACAGTAAAATAAAGAAAGTTTGAAAAAAATACTAGGTTAAGTGTCCCCTCATAAGATATAGGTTTTACTTAAAAAGAAGAGTTAATTTGTCAGTATTTACTATACTGACGTACGTTCTAGTAGAGGCACTGACATTATGTCCATGGGATGCCCATGCCAATGGCAAAAGGTTGTCGATGCAAATATGTTGCACCATAGCCAATGCCTTATTTTTGGATGTGTGGAGCAATGGAATTCGCCCTGATCAGAGAGTATTTATGACGGGAAGCCTGTTGAATTGCCCCAATTCAAACTTGGGATGATATTTGATTATTTGGAATTTTATTTCAACTCTCTATGTTTTAGTAGTTTTGTAATCATAGAATGAGAGATTTTTAACTACCAACGCTAAAGATACCCTTTTGAGTACAAAAGATTTTAGTGTTAATTTTTGTCAAAGTTGCAAACATATCAACATTCCAACAAATGATTCATGATTCTGATCAAAATAATTTATCCAATAGAAAATATTGTCTATGATGTATCCTTCCACTATTTTGTTTAATTAAAGCTTACTCTCAAAACATTGCTTATTTTCACAATGATGAAAACGATTTACAATTCTGAGAACTATTTATCTTAATCTCCCTGCAAACCTGTATCAGGTGTTTAGAAGCTCACGATTTCAACAAAGATTAGAGAGTTTTATAGCATCGAAAGAAGTTTCCATGGCTTCAATATTCAAGAATTTCTAACTCTTTCATTGATATCATTAAATTATTAACAGTTTTTGCTAGATGTGAGTTTATGCTTGCACCAAAAAGGTACTTGTGGGAGTACTTTTGTCTTCATTTGTGCATATTGTAGGATAGCTTGTTGTGTGTTACCTGCGTTTTCAACAGAAGCCTTGCTACAATACCTAGATCTAGAAAGTACTATACAATATGACTAGAGAATGATCTTACCATACACAGTCAATACCCAGATATGGAAATTATGCAAACTGCTGGCCTATTCTTGTCCAAGTGACAATTAAATGCAAAAACATAGAGTTTAAAGTTACTTCATCAGCCAAAGGTCATAGACAAGAGAGCATCCTTGGCATGTGCAAGACAACACTTGACATGGGTAACTACTCGTGGGGCTCGGAGGCTGTCACTAGGAAAACCCATATATTGGACGTGGTTTACAATGCATCCAACAATGAGCTTGTTAGGATGCAAACCCTAGTCAAAAGTGCGATAGTGCAAGTTGACTCAACTCCTTTTCGCACTTGGTATTAGCGTTACTATGACTAGAACATTAGTAGGAAGAAGAAGATGTCTGCCGCTGCGAAGAAAGAAAAATAAATTGAGGTATGTGGGCAAGAATTTTCTATTTAACTTGAAGTATTTAATTCATTCTTTTTCAGCTATGATCAATATGTTTATGCATTTCCTAGCATATGCAGGAGGGTAAAGTTGTAGTAGAAGAGAAGATTAGAAGCAAACATGTTCTAAGAAAGCTAGATAAGCGATGTGAATGGTATGGACACATTTAAAAACAATATGCTTATTGGAAACTTGTTTGCTTTTCTTTTAGTGGCTCTAAACGAGCTGTGTGCTTTTCTCCAGGTATATTTTGGAGGGAAAAGAACTTGAGTTCTACATGAAGAAATTGAAAAGAAGAAAGGAAAGGGTTGCACTAGAGCTGCCTAAGAATTGATTTTGGCCTCTCGAAAGTTTTGTTAAAGTTTTTTTTATGTTAAACAACTGTGAGTAGATATGGGGTAAAAATTTATGGTAATTGACAAGGATGAATTTTATTTTGTTAATCATATTACCAACTTGGTTTAATTATCGTAAATTTAATAGATGGATGGTTGCTCTTTTTTATAGCTTTAGAAATAAAATGTCATGCAGTTTTAGGTTCTTTTATTGGAATATATTTGCAGCATCTTGAGTTAATCTTGTTTTAGCAAGAAATAGTTATTTTGTTTCCCCTTAAGTCTATTGTAAGGTATATTGCTGGACTGTTGGTTACTGCAAGCATTCTCTATTTTTTAATAAAAAAGTGAACAAGCATGAAGCATTTTGATAATTATATTTCAATGGAATGGAAAAAATTTCTAGTTTGGATTGTTGTTCATGTTACTATTTCCACAATCTTTTTAGGTCCAGAAAATGTGTTGGGAGAAGCATGGATTTTTAGATGCCTTTATTTGTTCATGGGTTTTTGCCAGATAATATACTTGGAATTCTCTTCATAATGAGAATTATTTAGAGTGAAAGGATTCCAAAAAGCATGCCTTTAATTGTTCACATAGAATACTCAAAATCATGGTTGTAATCTAGGATTTTGGAGTCATAGATACAATTTTAAAAAGCTCATTGTGTAGGTATATCTAATTTGAGGGGAAAGGAATTGTTAGAGGTTTCTAGGAAGGCTTTTATTTGGATATTCCACCCATAGATTAGAAGAGGGGGATGCTGAGCAAACAAACTCACCTTTGGGTATTTGTATTTCAATGTGCTTTTCCATGGTTTTTTTTAATGGAATACACGAGTGTACTTCCCATTTCCTAATTATCTATCAAACATTGATAAATGATTTCACCTATAGATGGTTGTTTGACTAATCATTACAGTGATGCATTCCTTAAATGTTTCATCATAACCAAAGGTTAATGTACAAGGTTTAACCATTCTTAGCTCGAACTAAATTTTATAGGCATTCCACTAGCTTGGTGATAACACATGGTTTTTAGTCTTGTATGTATCTTTTAAAAAAATATCTTACCTAATCATGCAATCAATCATTCATGTGGGTCTTCTTTTCCCTTTTCATGTAGAAAATCAGCGATGTAAGATACACTTATATTGTGCTAATGCAAACAACCATGTAAGAAGAATCTGGTCTTCGAAATCCAATTTTATGCAAAGTAGCTTGTATAAGTGTTGTCAATGTTTTCTCTTTCCATTGTTATTTAAACTTGTGTATGTAGGGTGGAGTTTTTTCCCCTATCAACTATTATGAAAACAACAATGCATACATGAAGTAGATATTTCAATCCAATGATATGCAAGCAACTATGTTTTTGTTTGCAGGTGTGGTGGTCATTTCCATCCATTGTTGTTGGGAAAACAATTATGGTTTTATGGTGTTTTGTGTTTATACCTATTGTGTTTATATGTACAAATACACCATTTTCTAATGTGTTCAATTTCATTTCAATGCTACATTGTTTTTGGGTTGGACTTACAAAAAAATAGTTTTCCAACACTATAAGTTGAATTCATCCAAAGTGGATGTTGCTATGTACAAGACTTCCTTCTACACGGAAACATATTTGTATTACTCTTTAATACACTAACTTTTATTATGTATATTTTAAATTTTGCTTTCTCATCAAAGACCTATCGGCATACCCCTTGCACCTTCTTTCGGTGCAAGTGCTAGTTTTAATTATGGGAAAGGCACTAGTAGTGGCTCGCGTTCACTTTTTGTCATGTTGACCCCCCAATAACCATTCACTTAATAAGTTACTCATGTACCAATACTCAATCATTATGTACTAGTACTTAATCATTTTTTAGCTTTTTTTATTCACAATTGGCCCATTTGTGCACCATTGCTTGGACATTTGTGCACCACTACTAGAACATTTGTCTACAAGCACTGGTGATTTAAGTGGACAATTATTGGACCATCTTCAAGCAAGTATTAGGCAACATTTTTTTATGACCACTTTTTAACCTTTTCATACACAACAACTATGCCTCGTTAATACTCAGAAACCAAAACCTTAGCTTTAAGCACATAAGTCACATATAGAACGAACCAAAAAGAAATCGTCAAAATCCGATATTCTCTTTAAGATATGTATATAAGTGAACTAAGCTATAATCATACTTGTTGTCTTCCCTTTTAGGCTGCTTAAATTGTTCTCGTATAATCAACTGATATATATATATATATATATATATATATATAATTCAGTAAGTAACGCAAGAATAAAGTCAAAAGTCCAAGAAACATCAATGGTGCCACATAAGAGCAGTGCCCTTGGGCCATTTATTTAAAATTCTAGTGCACGTAGGATTAGAAGGAATCAAACGTGTCTCCACAGCACCGCTAACAAAGATATGGGCCCTCTGAAATATACGTGGAATAAAAAACGATATAAACAGCTTGCAGAGAAGAAAGAAAAGGACAGAAAAATAACAAGGAAAGCTAAACCGAATGATGATTGTTGCATCTCACCAAAATTGCCCACACAACTCCTTTCTACAGGGCACTCCAAAGCTGTCGGGATAATAATCTACACCTCTAATTCTTCGCTAATTTGATCTCCTCTATTTTGAGATGGAAGAGTGCAGGCTTTCTGAGGAGGATTTGGGGGCGGAGGAGCGGGTGGCGCTGCAAGTGCTGTTGGAATTGCGCCGCCTGTGCGGCGGCCATTTTGAGTCGTGGGGGCGCAAGCGGCCGCGCTCTACAGGGGCTTATTTTTCCTGCAATTTTGAGTCTCCCAGTAGCGACTCTGCAGCTGGTCCGCTTCCATGTGACCTCGGTCTAGAGCCGAATGTCGAATCGAAGGTTGGTTGCACCGCTGTTTCTTTTGGGGAATGGTGCTTTTTCTTCTTTTCTGGGTTTATGTGCTGTGTTTTTTCTTTTCACTTGATGTTTCTTTTTCGGCCCTGGTTTTAGTCACGGGAAGTTTTGTTACGCGTATGGAATGTTATGCTACTGTTTTTATTTTAAGGTTGCCACGTCAGCCGCATGCGTGGCGTCTTTTTGATCAATATTGAAATACTTTTTAGGAAATTTTGACACGTGGCGACATGAATGAAGCAGTTTTAGGAACTCTGTTTGCAGTGATGGAGAGAGCCGAGATTTTAATGAAGAGGAAATGTTAAATTGTTTAAACTGTGAATAGGAAATTTGAGGTCCTCTCAGAAAAACTGGAGCGGTCGTTTTTGTTTCCTGCTGAAATGTGTGGGGATTTTTTTCCGTGATAAATTACAGCTCTGTTTTTATGTAAGATAGCTTTTATTACTCTTCGAGTTTTGAGAATCAAATCTGAAACGACTGAAGACTCGTAATATCCTATTCGTATTCTTTTGCTCAGAGCCCTGGACTAAGGATTAAATTTTCTTAGAAATTGCTTTGCGGGCAGCGGATTGTATCGTTTTGGTAGAAAGTGGAGCGGACGTTTTTGTTTCTTGCTGAAATATGTGGGATTTATTTCCGTCAAATGAGAACTCTCCTTTGAAGCAATACCTTTTATTACTCTTATATTGAGAATGAAATCTGAAATGACTGAAGACTTGTAACGTCATATTCGTTTTCTTTTGCTCAGGGCCCTGGATTATAAATCTTCTTACAAATTGCTTTACGGGCAGCGAATTGTATTGGTCAAACAAACAGATTAAAAAATATTTGAATTTTTTATGCGTAGAGAAAATTTAGGCGCCCCTCTGTGGGATCATTGCCTTGGACGACAGAAAAAAGAAAAGGTTGGTTGAAAGTCCAGTAGGCCTGGCGCCGTTAGCATCTAGTGGTTCTTAGGATGCAGCCACATGGAATGGGCTTGAGTTGCTATGTTTTTTTTTTGGAAAACAAAATGAATCTTTCTGCAGAAAATACAAGTCCAAGCTTCAAGCTGGTGCTGGCAGGGAGCTGAAAGTTTACCCTACAAATTTGGGGCCTTTGTGTCGATTTGACAATTTGGACGACATCTTTGATAAAATTTAAAAGAATACGTTCCATCTATTTCTATATATTTTCTCTAATTTGTCATTTGAATTTTCTCACTCGCACCGCCATAGAGCCGCTCGGCAGAAAAAGCCTCTCAATTTATCGTAGGAGCACCTGCTGAACATTTTTAAGTTGACTCCCCTTCAATGAGAACATTTCTTTAGACTCAGGGTAGCTTCCACTAGAGTGGATCTTGCCGCAATCACGACTCTGCTTAAATAGAAGAAATATGAACTTTATTCCTCTAGATATGAATTACTTACTGTCTCACGGCTTTTATCATGTCACAGCTCACTCGAACTATCCTAATTATGCTCTCTTAAACGTTTTGCCACTTAATTAGCTGGAGTTAAAATCCAAAATAACTTGAATGAAAAATAAAAGGCCCCCCCGCAATAAAAATTTGCTGGCATTGTTCAGGAGCCTCTCCATGGCGGGATTGAAGTGTTAAATGTTCAACCAACGAGTTCAAATTTTGTTTAGCAGCACTAGTTGATCAAATCAGGGAATCATTCCTCCATGTGGGCAGCAAGCTAACCCGGGATAGGCTATGTTTTGTGTTGCTATAACCCCCTTAGTGTTAGGCAGCAAGAGATATGTGAATGGATGAGAGATTCATGTGAAATATATGACCACTTGAAATTCAGAATAGTATGTATTAGTAACAATCTAGCACCCTCACATTTTAGGAAAACTCTTGATATTCAGCCTCATGATCTACGTTCTGCCTGCCAACTCTCTCAAGCAAGAGTGCATATACATATTGCTAAACAACTGACAGTTGTGTTTGGGCTAAAAGTTAAAAACAGAGCGTGCTGATTGTTTAAGCTTTCTCAGGCTGACCAGTGGACCAAACAGTTTTCATTCTTAAGACAATGTTATTATTTCAACCATCATTGTAGGTGCTTTCCTATAACAGCCCAAAGGGTTGACCTCTCTGGATTATCTCTAGATACTGGTCAATTGAGATTGCTCTTTTTTGAAAAATGTGACATATAGATACTGGTCAATTGAGATTGCTCTTTTTTGAAAAATGTCACATAGAGGCTCTTTTAAGAATTGAAAGGTTTCTTTATAGTGTTGCATTTTCTAGATGTTGAATTAGAATTACAAAAGGATCTCATATTCAGGAAGAACATTTGGCAATCTGGCTGCCATCTCATCTTAAGATCCACAGCTACCATCTAACCTTGGTGCTGGAAGGTCTGTGGTTTTTTAACTTCTCCCCTTCCAATCCTGGCACTAAGTGGAATGGTGTAGATGGTTACCATAGAGATATCTCCTTGGTGCAGATAGTTTTGGCTTTAAGCTTTAGAGTTGTTTCTAAAGATGTAGTTGGGGGCATCTGTGTGTCCCATTTGTTAAAGCCTTTAGGGGCTGTTGTTTTGTTGGCTGCTGGTAGGAGTATGCAGATGGATGCTGAAAATTTTCAAGGGCTCTACATGGCTGATGGTTTTTGGTTATGGTTAAAGACAGTTTTGGGGCTTTCTTACCCAAAGAATTTGTTGTTGAGGTTTTTGGGTTCCTTGATAAAACCCTGGATATCTGTTTGGGGAGATGTTATTCTCCAGCAAACTATTTGTTGTGAGGCGAAGGCCTGTATTCTGGGCAGCTGGGATCTAAATGTTTTATCTTTAGTTACAGTTGTCTGTTTTTTCATTCTGGGCTGCTGGTTTAAAATGTTTATCCTTAAGCAGCGTTTCACCTGGTTATGGGAGCCGTCAAAACCCTCATATCCGGTTCAGGGAGCCTGATCCCCCTTGTAACTTGATGTTGTTGTAAAGCGTTGGCTTTACATGATTGGCTTCAGCAGCTTGAGTTCTGTGTATCTTTCTTTTGGCTGTTGTAGTTTTGCTGGATTTGTGATGCTGGTAGTTCTACTGGCTTTTTGTGCTGGTGGGTGTTGTAAGGTTATTCTTTTTTCCCCAGCTGTTTCTCCTAGATCTGAGCTAATTCTTCCTATTGCTCCCGGGGTTACAGTTCCCATCAAAAACTGAATGTATATGGTCTCGGGGCCCATTCAAAACCTGCTTTTACCATAATCAAAAACATCCTGAGGTCCATGAAATGATATATAATATCTTTTCTTGATGGAGTCTTCGCATTAGACCTCACTGGATTATCTCAGGATAAGGTGTATTTGATTTTACTCATTTTAAAGAACGGATCATGTAGATACTTTCCAAGAACTGAGACATTTCTTTGTGGTGGTCTACATTTTCTAGATGTTGGTGCCATCATATTAATTAGCAAGTAGCACCTGCTGGTGCCTGGGTGTTGCATTTAGGTATAATAAAGGAGATAGCACATCAAGGTACAGACAATGCCAAAAAAAATTCACCATTAGCTTAAACACTTATTGTGCCACTGTGGAATTATGAGTTTCACTTTGCATTGTTCTCCAAATTACCCCTCCCAAACATTTGCTGCTAACTGCTCTGGAATTTTAATATATTTCAAGGAAACGAGCAGTTTCGAAGACTTCACTGTCCATTTCACTATAAATTTGAAGTTGCTCAAACTATTATTTGCCATGAAATGATAATGCAAGAAATTACTTACATTTTTACAGCTAGCTAAGAATTCACAGCATAGCACTGCACTATTTTTACATCTGGCAAACTGGTAATTTTCTCTGAGTTTATTACATCTTAAAAGTTTAAAACCTATGGTCTTAAGTGGTGGTTTTTCATGCAATGCTTTTTATATGGAATATTCGTCACTTAAATAATGTTAATTTTGTATGCTTTGACATTAAATTCTATGTAATGAGTTGGGTCTAAAAATTTAATTCTATTGTCTAATGTTTTTATCTGGTTCGATAAAATAATCACATATACATGATGGTACAGGTGCAAAGAAAATTAGGAGTGGAGAACCCTTCCAACGGAAAAGGGCCGAAGAAAAAGGTAATCATGAGTTTTGTTTCTGTATGTTTTTTCCTTGAATTCTACCATTAGGTGGCAGATTAATAAGAGCTGTCATGTTTGCAGACTTTTGCACAGCTGAAGGAGTTGCTTATTGGACTGTCATTAGAAAAGGAAGAGATGGAAAAGGTTTGTTTCTTGTTAATCTCTATTACAAAAGTTCTTCGAGTGTCATAATAAGAGAATTGTTGTTATGATGATTTTTCTCTTTTCAAAGAGGAAAACTGGGAAAGTTTTTTTTTTTAAATTAATTCTTAGTCATGAAATGTCATGATGAGGAAAGTTTTATTAAGACTTCCTCTATTTCCAATCAGGAAAAGGAGAAGTTATTTAACAGATTTCAATCGTTGACGGATAAGAATGAATTTTTGAAGCAGAAGGTAATTTTTTTGTTGTTTAATGATATATTAAAGAATTAGCAAAATTGATCTTAGTAACAAAGCATTTTAAAATGTAATAGTAAGTAAAATTTCTATTTGCTTTATAATGAATGCATTTATTTTATTGTTGTAATTATTTCCTCATTTGTTTTGCAGTTAGCATTGAAATTGAGCAAAAAGAGACAACGACTGGATGTGTCAATGGGACATGATGCATTAGAATCTTCTTTGTGTGCTTTTGGTTTACCAGACTTAAACATTCCTGTAGAAGATGAGGAAGATTTGTTTAATGATATTTCCATTTATTTTGACAGTCAAGTAGTTAATGTAAATAGTAAATCTGTAGTTGCGGCCAAGGCAAGGAAATATAGAATGGAATGTCTTAGATTGAGACATTCCCAATCTGTGAAAGCTCACCTGAGATGGCACTGACAATCACAATGGTTTGACATATATTGAAGAAAACTAACAAGCAGTATTCATGTTGGGCAAAAATTTGTAATTGTAAATATGCTCTCTTCACCATTGAAAGGCAGTTTTTTAGAGCTCAAATTTTGCTTCGTAGAATATGCAAATTGAATTCATTTCTTCTAGAGGAATCCACTATGTGTAAGAGTAAGCGTTGAGGAATGTAGATGAATAGTCAAAGCATTTATGCTGGCCTGCTAAGCAATGGTGAATATTGAATGTGTATTTCTATCTACTCATGGATAATTTCTCATAGTGCAGATCAGGTTTTCTAAAGTGGGTCAGATTGAAAATTATCTCTATTTGTACTCTGCCAAATTGCTATAAAAACTGTGATTCTTTGATCTTATTGTTAATTCTTTTAGGTAAGTCACTATTGCATCCATTCCATGCTATTTAACCTTTTCCAATCACATATTTGAAGTTTGCCAAGTTGCTAGAAAAAGTGTGATTCTTTAATCTTATTGCTAATTCTTGTAGGTAGGTTACTATAGCATCCATTCATAGCAATTTAGCTTTTTCAATTGACCAATCACATTTTTTAATTTTTTTAAATTTTTAATGTTTAGAGTCTTAAGACTCACTTGAACAATAATCTTATCTTTTATACTTTCAAATCTTTTCAAAATCTGATTTTTTAAGTTTTTATGGGCTCATCTCTATTAACACCACTATTTTAGTTCCTGTTAGTTGTTATAATCAAAACTTCTAAATAAGCATGAAAAATCATTTGTATCAACCAATCACAATAAAGATTTTTCACTTACCAGAAAACATGAAAATATACGATTATAGATTCTTGAAGCTTCTCACCAATAACCCCCAAATTCTACTTTCTAATCCCTGCCTTCCTCTAGGACTTGAATATAGAATTTCAGCAATAAGCAGTTTAGCAAATCTTGCAAAGTCCAGAGGCTGTATTGGCAGCCTTACTTTGGAAGTAAGAATCTATGCAATGCCACACTCCACAGTTGCAAGCTTTTGTTCTGATGGTGTAATCCGGGTCATACTACATGCACAGTTGCAACGATATTGGCTAAAGATCTGTTAGCTGTATAAATTATGAACATATTTAAAGGATGATATTCTCCATCTCTTAAATGTGTGGCAAGCCTGACTTGAGGTTGGCGAATTTATTTTCCAGTAAGATTCACAACACAAGCCTTAAAAAAAGCATGGCAGTCCTGTAAGTATAATCAACTCATTTTAGTTTATTCTGCTGGGTGCTTACTCAAACATCCATATTCCAATTTCCAACTTATATATGTATGATCAAACACTAAATGTTAGTTTGATTGGATTGCAGGGATGATTCCTCCCGTTCTTGATTCTAAATCAGAGCCCCCTTTATTGTTTGATGAAACCACAAGGTAGAGCTTCCATATCAATCAATTTCTGGTTTATATTAAAGCCTGCATATGCATTGTTAGAGACATTATGTTTCTGGTCCTTTGTCAATGAGTTGAACAATTGCTAGAAGAAATTATGTGAGCTTTTCTAAATCACTAAGTGTGATCCAAGATGTTTTTGATTAGGTAACACATTTTACTAGAGCTATGAACTGGAATAAGGTTTTGAAAGGATCCTGAAATCTTGCACAACAAGAAAGGCAACAATAACATGAAACAAGGACAAAAAATGAATTAGACCTTAAAACTAGAAAGGTACCCAATAAAAAATAAAATTACAGTAGGAAACAACCTTAACAACAATCAAAGGGTTTTGAATCTAAACCTCACCAAAGAGCTTTGAAGTGGAGTTAAAGTCTAACCCTTTTGGGTCATCCTACCTTTTTCGAAGAAGAACCAATCTCAACCAAAGGACATGTAATCATAGAATTTGGTTTTTTTTTCCATGAAGGGGGAACTCTTCACTTCCCCAGTGGACCCACAACTGCAATGTTTATCTCCTTCTTTACTTAAAGAAGAACCAAGCACAATTACTGGACACACAACATTTGGTTTCCTCTTGTCCATTGAGGAAGATCCCAAAGTTCTTCCTGTGAAGCTTACAACCATGAAGCGCAAATCCTTTCCTTAGTTCCTCATAGTGGTGTGCACTTTAACAATATTCTAGAACTCTTTCTCATGATCAAGAGAAGGACAGATCCATTTTCACTGACCATGGAGTTTCTCTTTGATATCTTGGCACAAATGAGAGATGTGCCCCACTTTGTGGAAATAAAAGCAAACCTGCGAGGACAAATATGGCTTTTCTCCTCCCAAACATCCAATTTGAAGCAAAATTTATTAGTGTTTAGAAACACCTTATCGATATTAATACATTCTTTTTTTGGAATAAGCCAAACATTTCATAGATTTTGTGACATAATCAATAGCTAAAAATAGACCAAGAGCATTAGCAATGCCTTGCATGATCTCATTGTCCCAGTATTTTAAAGGAAGCCCTTTGAGCCTCACCCAAATAGAGACCGTGCTAAATTTTTCCTTGGTAAAATAAGAAAAATCCTTTTGTTATGGAAGCCAACCCAAACTGACCAAATACACACCATCTTTGAAGAACTTAGCTACAAAAAACGTCTGTACTAAGGCCAAAGGCCAAGAACCTCCCAATGAGGGCATTCCCTATGCAAGCAAAAGCTCTATCAACAATAGCATTAGGAATCCTTAGCAAAGCATATGAACCATCTAATGTAAAGGACGCTTCCCCCCAGGAAAGAACAAGCACATGCTTGGTAGAACCACCACTCATTGGTTCAACAAAAGGAACCTTTGCCTACCCTTCAATCATAGGCCTAACATCACACTCATCCATGGCCAAAGCATGGCTAGAAACAAAATATGTGTTCAGATAAAAAGCTTGCTAGGAAAGGACTAGAGAGGGACCTGAAGTCCCTTGAACACCAGTACCTAAAGCATGAGGTGCTTCAATAGAGATGAAATTCTCACCAACAACTCTTTGTAGGATTATCATGCATGTTGGAAAAACAAACACTTCGGACATCAGCACAGCCCTAGCAGCACTCCCATCATCATTAAACATGTCCCTCACATTCAAGCCCTTGACCAAAACAACAGGAAGGGGAAACCCTGTGGAAAAGGAAACCCCTACATAGGCCCAAATCCAAGCCAAATTGAAGTCCATTGCAGAGTCATACCTAATAGCCATAGGGTATTGGCCATTCAACTAGGCCTCAAGTAGTAAATCCAATAGTGTTCTCCACATCCTAATTGCTAGCCCAACCATCCTTGTCTTCATCATTTGATTCATCCTCGGCCTCTCCACCTTCAAACGTCTTCCCATCCTTAAGAGGATTTGTAACTCTGCTCCTACTTGTCTGATCCAAAACGTCGATTGAAAAGCTCACAGAGTTTCTTCCAGAAGCAATTCAACTAAATATATGCATATTTAATTTTGATTTTCCTTAAAATATGATAGTGAAAATAGGTTTGCATAATGTATATCAGCTCGGGTGTCCCTTCGCCTAGCTTAAGTTGCCAGAATTTAAAAGGTGGTTTGATTTTCGTTTGGCTTGTCTATTTCTTCTAGAGTATAGAGATTATCAATTGATTACTTTGAATTAAACAAATTGCAGGATTTTTATGATATTCGGCTGGTTGCAATATAGTGCAGGGCAAGCCCACATGGTATAAGGAAATAGTTTATATCTCTGGCTCGGTAGGTTACTAATACATTTTCTAACTATTAATCTCTGTTTTTGTTGTCATCTGCTTTGATAGAAATGATCTTTTAAACTTTAATCTGTTTCCTTGCCAAGGACTTGGTAGTATGTAAGGCAAATCCAGTCCAATTTTTATACAGAGTAGTGTCAATATTATTAAAAAAGTCCGAATGTATGTTAGTATCATGCCAGTAGCAGGAAGAATTTACATTTGAAATGCTTGGTTCCACTAGAATCAGCTTGTAGCCGACATTTAGCTTTACATAACTTACGTCTTCTTTTGACAAGCTATTCCTTGGTTTTAGGGAAGACAATACAATTATATTTTAGTATTTTATTCACATATGTATATTCTCCAAGTCATGCTTTAGAATGAAACATTAAAATAATATATTCCATTTATTTTTCAGGTTTCTTCTCTTGAGCACAATGGCAAAGTCACAGGAGAGAGTTAGCAATTGCTTGAATATATTAAAAATAATTTTGGAGGACCTAAACTCATCCCCACAGTACATACAATCTCTTTAACTATTTGATCTGTTTTCACTGTTATTCCATGTCATAGCCCAAATGGTTATGCGCTTTGGGTTTGTCAATAATCTAAAGCTACTTTACAGAAGTGCTTGATGGCAGCTTAGATACTATGCCTCAAAATTACCTAATTATATAATAATATATGCCAGCCTCCAGGTTAAAATCTAAATCTTCATATCTAAACGGTTAAGAAAGTCTTAAGACGTTTATTAATTGTACTGTAATTAGCGATAAAGAAGAAGGCGTTTAACTCTCAATTTTTGGGGACGCAGGGGAAAGGTAGAACCATTGCGTTACTAACTTTGCAATCAAAGGCTTTTATTACTTTTAGAAGCTGTCGCGTAAGTCCATTGACATTGGGATTTTATTGGAATTATGCAGGAGATTGAGAAAAATGAGGCTGCAAATGCGCTACTTAAATATTCAAGTTAGTAGAAGTGGCTGGTAAGAAGAATGTGTTTTTTTTTCTGCAATTATAGCAACTTATAAAGAGAGAATGACAATGAAAATTTTACAGGATGTTCGAGGTTGTGCGTACGGGGAGGAATCTTCTTTGTAAATTGACCCCTTGCTTTCTCAACTAGGGTAGCCCGCTATTGACTAAGAAAATATTTTGGGAATTTTTTGTGATTGGTCATTCTTTTTGGTTGTAAGGTGTAATAAGCAATATGTTATTTAATGTTACAGGAAATGGTAACTACGGACTATTTAGTATGTCGTATTTATCATCTGACAACTGCGAAATGCTGCATAAAACTTGTTCGACTTTTGAATACGCTACTCTTTTTGGAAGATTTCAGATTGTGTACCCTGCCTAGCCGAGCAAAACATTTGAAATGGATCCAAGAAAGGGTAAATTCTGTTGTATCTCAGGCTTTCGTTATTTCAAGGAGTAAATTATTTTTGTTCTGTAAGCAGTTTCCCTCATGTGGGGCAGAAGATGGTGGTTCGACCACAGGACCTGAACAAGCTTGCTGCGTTTTACAAAAACCAAAACCTAAAGAAACATACAAGATAATACAGGTTGATTCCTCTACTATACTAACAGGGTTAGAATAAAGTTTGTTTGGGCTTTAGTTTACAAGAAAAAGAAAAGTAATGTCTCAAACTTCAACGTTGGAATTTCAAATAATGATACTAATTACTCGTCTCTTTTACAGGCTGAATTTCAGAAATAAATGGAGATTAATGGTTATAAAAGTAGACCAGCATTAGACAGGAACTTCCCTGTTACATGTAACTACTAGATACAATGCAGATATAGGAAACTTGAGTATTCTGTTACATATACAGTTGCTCTTTTCTCTCAAAAGTGGCGAATCATAACTTTGTATTTTTCTACACTTAACTTCCTTGCTGGATAGGGAAAAAATTGGGGCCCTTGTTTTAAGGTCCATTTTTGGCTCATGATTTGATGGTCATTATTTTCTAGTACCTCTCAATTCTCTTAGGATTATTATAGGTGAGAAATATGAAAAAGTCTATACATCATACACATTTTATTCAATCTAACAGAAGTCAACCAGTTATACTTTTCAAACTCACACACAAAGGATTTTTAACAATAACACACTATCGTTTATCATATGGCGACAACGACGATAGGTGGCTCTCAAACTCTACCAGGTGAGCCCTCATCCTCCCCTAATGGTGATGGAAATGATGCAAATGGTGATGGAGGCCTTACCAATGCCAATGGTGTTTGCACTCCCTTGGAGAATCTAGATCTCACTCTACGAAGGGACTTTCTACTTCTGTTACCCATAAACCTTATGATGGAGAGTGAGGTGGTCTCCCCTTTTGCCCTTGCGAGAACTTCCAAGGTTTATGGGAAACACAATTCTTCCTTGCAGGATGACAACGCTTTGGTAGGTGTGAGTAGTCCTAGCTTGCTAAATGATTTCTCATGTGATGTGATTTTAAGAAATTTTTGTGTGGAGGCTTTCATTGGGGTTTCCTCTCTTGGCGTTGGTTGCGTGACTAGTGAAGCAGGACAAAGTGGAAGGGGTGGAATTTGCTATCCCTAAGTATGTTGTTCCTAAGTAAGCTAAGGTAGAAGGAATGAAAATTGTTATCCCTTACTTGCTTACTAGCAAGATCGATGCTTGGTTTACTAACCCACTTGTTGGGAAATTCTACAAGAATTGTCCCAGCATTGCTAATGTCAAAAAGGGATGAGTTGGACGTGGAAACTAAGAGGTAAGGTGGAGGTTGTTGCAATGCTTAACATTTTTCTTATTCTCTTTTATAAATCCGGGTGATTTCTCTATGACTCTTTTACATTGTTCTTGGTTTTTCAAGCAAAATGGAGTCTGACATAAAAATTGGGCTCTTGGTTTTAATCCTATGAGTAATGATACTAGTAAGTTCTTGGTGTGGGTTCAACTTCTAGAGCTTCCTTTGGAATTCTTGGATGAGGAAGTTTTTAAACTCATTGCAAACACTTTTGGACAGTATTTTAATGTTGATTCAGTCACAAAATTTAAGAAATGTTTGACGTTTTTTCATTTTTGTTTGCTTATGGAGAAAAACAAGGAGCTCCCTTCTCAGGTTACCCTTTCCTTTAAGGATGGGGTCGTGGTGCAACAAAAAAAATTGAAGGCTCTTATGTTGTTTGTCATTGTTGTTGTAAAGTGGGCCACTCTCTAGTGCTAGTTGCTTTAGAAACAAGAAAAGTCAACCTATTTGGAGAAAAAAGGATGAAGTAGTTGAAGATTGTACTAACTATGAGGATGTACAAAAGGTTGAAAGTAGAGAAAAAGCCCTTATTAACTGTAATGAGATGGACATTAATATTATGGATTCAAGGTTGAATGATATTGCTAGTTTTCTTTCTCCTTATGTCACTATGAAGCAAAAAACTTTGGAGCAATTTGGCTTTGAACCAACCTAACTTTGGGATGGTTGTTCGTCAAGATTAGTGGCTTTTGTTGAATTTTCAATGTTTCTCTTGGTTGTCCTTTTTTGTTTTGTAATACTTGTTGCTTACCCTTTCTATATGTACAAGGGTTTGGGCCCTTTCAAAATCCATGCTCACCTAATAAAAAACAAATGTAATGTTTTGATTAAGTAAAAACAAGTTTTGAAAGGACCCGAAACCTTATACAAGAAGCAAAGAAAGATAGGGCATTGAGAGACCAAAAAAAAAACTATGGAGCACCACCAAACAAACCAAAGGAACTAACCATAGTTCCCACCAAGTGGAACAAAAACCAGCCCAGCTAACCACAATAAGGGCCCGTTTGGTAGCGGGAATTAGCCTAGAATTGGCATTTGTTTATCCGATTTCGTCGTCCTTAGTTTGGGGGTGCAATACAAAAATGGAATACGAATATGTAAATGCTCATTTTGGTTCAAAATGAGCATTAACATCTTCCACTTGAAAAGCATTAACATCTTCCACTTGAAAAGGTGGAATTGGAATTTGAGGGCCAAATTCCAATTTTTTCAACCCCCATTTTGTAACTCGTCGGGTCTGCGTTGAGGAATTATTTTTTTTTGGTGTCTGTGACATCGACTTCCGCCATCAACCCTTTTCCTCACTCTACAAAGCGGCATCGGCATCGGCATCCTTCCTTCACTCTGCAAAGCGGCATCGGCATCCTTCCTGTGCCTCCTCCGCTAGGTTTAATCTAGTATGCAAATATACTCTATTCACAGACTAGGTCTATGTTTTCCAATGTTTTGTTCTATAGGTTTGAGAAATTTTCTGTCACGGGTTTAATCCTTGTGGACTCACAAATGCCAAAAGTAGGGTTTGCAGGGTTTTGGTTTTTGTGTTTTTAAAATTTGGATGAATATTAGTTGATGGCGCCTAAACATACCTTGTTTCTGTGAATAAATAAAAGGAGTTTATGAAACCCTACCCAAAACACATATCATTATATGGATTAAAGAACATCAGTTTATGTTTTCCAATGTTTTGTTCTGTAGGTTTGAGAATTTTTTTGTGACGGGTTTAATCCTCGTGGACTCACAAATGCCAAAAGTAGGGTTTGCGAGGTTTTTGTTTTTGTGTTAAAAAATTTGGATGACATTTTTCGGATATTTAATATAATATTATTAGATTTGCAGCTATTAAGAATTTTTTAAGGGGTTTTATTCTCATTTTGCTAAAATTATCCGACCAAATTTTAGCAGAATGAATAGCCTGAATACTCTCAATTTTATGAGAAGAGGTTTCAGCCTACCCTCGGTCCACTACTGTACTCACACACTTCATGCCCTTCCTTATAATCTGAACCTCTATTAAAAAAATCCTAATATAACATAACTAACATGGACTTTTAAAAGACTCCATTCAATTCAAATGCATGACTATAACACACCATGCTTCTAAGAGCAAGAGACCGATTCTCCATTATATTTATCATTAGCACAGTCAACATATGCTCAGGTCTATCAGATATAGACCTAACAATGGTACATACCATCAATAGGGTCGTATATGCTGCATACAATATATGAACACACACAGATTAGAATTTTTGCTTCCATAGAACTACAGCAAGTGTTTTCTCAATACTAATATGGAAAGCTTCAAAACAACTACTTCATTTCTTAGTATGTACAAAATATCACAAACTAATAGATCTTTCATGCCCATTAGCTTATATGCTTACACCATGCAAGTTTTCCCAGATTGAACTCAATTTCTACAATATACTCTGAACCATTAGTTGGATTTATAACAATGTAATGATATTCATGTTGACAGGCTACTAAAAGTTATGAGAGGAATTTACAACTCAAAATGAAGCTTTGTTCTCAATTTCTATGAAGTACCAATTACCCAACTGAAATACTCAAACAACTCCACCAAGAAACATAGTTTACATGGAAAGTGCAAATTGAAATTACCCAACTGATACTTCCATCAAGAAACATAGTTTACATGAAACTGTGCCATAATTTAAAGGGATAAATTGAGGTAGGGATCACAGTCAACAGAATTGATCATGAATTGTTTACATAAAATCTCCATAAATCTATTTCTCTCATCTATGTGGTGTTACTATTGAATTGAATCACCTCATTATCAAGAGAGTCTCTATTAAATATAAATGCTTCCATCAAAACATCATTCTCTAGGATTTTGCTTCATGAAAAATGCATAAAGAGACAATTCAAATGTAGGGATGTACAACAAACCAGCTGAACATCTTGCTCTGAACAAAACCCATTTGGGAGCATTGTTGCAGCAATATAAACTGCAACTGCAATCTTATGACCAAACACATGGATTGCATGGCTCAAGCTTAGCCCTCCTGCACTGTGACCAACTAGCACAACCTGACCAAATACATATAATTAAAACAACACCCATATCATCAATACACCTCATTTGACCACATATAGCAAACAAGATCATAAAAAGTTTGTTCACTCACAAACCTTTTCAGAGTTGGGTATCTGAGATAAAAAAATCCATAAGAGGAGCATCATAATCTTCAAAAGAAGTGATAGAATCAGGATTGACAGGGTTAATGCCTACCCCTGCAAGATCCAAGACAGTCACCTTATGCCCTGAGTTTTGCAAAAGATAAACAATTTTGTACCAACACCAAGCTCCATGGCCTGTACCATGTATTAGTTCAAAGTGGAATTGGTCATGTTTACCGGCATCCATTTTCCATTGTCATTGCTTTATCATGGCATTCAATATCCATTGTCATAGTTTCTATTGTTCTTCCTCAAGTGTGAAGGAATTTAGCTGTATGATATCTTATACTTATTCTAACACATGTAAGGAGCAAGTTGTACAATTACCTCTTTAATTTTACACATGTCTGCTATAGCTTTACCAGCTGTAATCACAACTAACAAACTTACCCAGATTTCATAAATTAGGTTATGTTCTATTGTGTCGTCTCAGTGTGGTCGAAGTATATTTGACTGGTAAAAGATAGATAATGAAGGGATTTAATAATATACTCTGGTATTTTGATATGGAGAACAAACACTAAATATGCCCTTAAAAACACAAAGATTTGCAGGTCTCCTAATTAGGTGGCACATAACAAGGTTGGTTGGGTAGAAATTTTGTCTATTCTAAAGTACATTTCGTCTCTATGGGATAGTGACCAACAATTGTTAAGGATAAATGCCTTGTTAAGTACTCTGCCACTTTCTTTTCACAAGGGCAGTTGACTGTATATAAGGACATGCATGCCCAAAAATGTCTATTGTTCTCTGAACACATGATTGTTTCTTTCTTAGGATGAGACCATGTGTTGCATCAATCTGACTCTGAAACAGAGTGGGTAATGGTATGACCTTGTAATGGGCTAATATACTATTAAGTTGTCATGGGGTAATAATATAATTACCCCATATATAATATTATGGGGTATTCAGGATATTCATTAGGCTGAAACCTCTTCTCATAAAATGGGGTGGCGGGTCCTTCAAGCTGGAAAAAACTACTTCTCTTTTGCTTGTTGTCATCCATGTTTACCTCAATACACTGAACTAAAGAGTTGTCACAAAATGTTTTAAATTCCAAGTGGGTACTATTTTAACTGGCATGGATATCAAGCAACTCTACATCAGATCTGCCAACTTCAGAGATTCAACAATGAAGAATAAAATTAAAATAGTTGGTGCAAAATATATCCTACTTATCAAGTTTTAATAAGTTTTTAAAATTCATAAGAATAAAATAGATTCTAGTAAATAGATTATTAAGGGGGAAATAACTCATATAATTGTCATCTAATTATTATCAGATAAATGAATTAGTTAGATAATTGTAGTCTAATTATTATCAGATAAATGAATTAGTTAGATATAATTGTAGTCACGGTGTACATGTACTCATTTTGTTGATTCACTAGGATTTCTGACTATTGGCTATAGATAATAAGCAGCTAGGAATACATATACACATTTCTTGGCTTGTCCTCTTGCTGCCTATGACTGTCGATTTTGTACCTCAAACCTTCTTTGTCGTGTACTTTTCAAGGATGGATCTTACAAAGAATATAAACATTCAAGGATGCATTTGTAGGAAGGTCAGAACTACTTGTATTCACGCACTTATTCTTGTTGTCCTTGGAGTAGCCAAAGTAGTGTGTGTGCTTCAAGGTAGGCAAACAAAGCGTAACGAAAGAAGTGAGGGAAGTGGTTTTTATAAACGCATTATTCATTTGAATGAGGTGCATTTTCACGACCAAATTCGCATGAGTGCAACAACCTTCTTTCGGCTAGCCAATATTGTAAGGCAAAAAGGAAGCCTATCAGATACAATGAGCATAACGTTAGAAGAACAATTAGTCATGTTTCTCCACACCCTTGGCCACAATCTGAGGAATCGTAAGATTGCCCACAACTTTGCTCACTCCGGAGAGATAGTAAGTCGATACTTCCACAAGGCCTTGACGGCTGTCTTAGCACTCCATGCGGATTATCTCATACCACCTGGTCCAAACACTCCTCTTGAAATTAGTGGGAAGGACCGTTTTGATCCTTACTTCAAGGTAAACCCCCTAGCGCTACAAATTTCTTTTCCTTAGTGATAATCTTATTACTGCGTGTTTCTTGACTACTGTTTTTCTTTCTATAGGATTGTGTTGGAGCAATTGATGGAACTCATCTACCAGTCATTGTTGATGTCCACTTACAAGGTAAATATCGAGATAGAAAAGGGAACTTGTCACAAAATGTTATGGTTGTCTCTTCTTTTGATTATAAGTTTCAATACATTCTTGCTGGTTGGGAAGGGTCTGCTGCAGATAGTTGTGTTCTAGCTTCAGCTCTCAGTAGAGCCGATCCACTTGTAGTTCCCCCTGGTATGCCATTTCACACTGTATTTTTACTGAAGAAAATGATAAATGACTGGATATTTTTACGGTGTCAATGTTTCACAGTTTAACAATATATGTTATTTTGTAGGAAAATATTATTTAGTCGATGTTGGATATCCAAATGTACTAGGATTTCTTGCACCTTACCAATGTACATGTTACCACCTGAAGGAGTTTTCAAGAGCAAACCCTATAAATAGCCCACAAGAGTTGTTTAACCACTCACACTCCTCTCTTAGAAATGAAATAGAGCATACATTTGGCATTTTGAAGGAGTGTTTTTCTATCCTGAGGCATGCAACGTCTTATCCAATCACGACACAAGCACATATTATTTTGGCATGTTGCATACTGCATAACTTCATTACTATAGAGGATGGTGTTCCATCTGAAGTGGTTATTAAAGAGAACGACGATCATGATGGGATAAATGTACCAATACTTGAGACATATGGGTTGAGTTAGCGTGATAGGGATGATTGGGGGAACTTTAGAGATGATATAGCAAGTAGGATGTGGGAAGACTACAGACGTAGAGAATAGTTGTAGTTTTACAAGATCTTTCGTTGTTCTTTAATGTGCTTTCATTCCTAGCTGGTTATTGTCTATGCCTCTTGAATTTGTAAGCCTTGTTGCATTAGAAAATATAAATCATACTGTTGTAATGCTGATGCTCAAATCATGTGTTCTCATAGTTTACATATACAAAATTATTTGAAAGAAATGAAGCCTGAGTATGATTTGTAACTCTGATTTCTCTTTGATTAACATTCATGTGTGTATCTTGTTTGACACTTTTTCTTCTAAATGGGGATTGAGAGAACGGTAATTTGGCCCTCAAATTCTAATTCCACCTTTTCATGTGGAAGATGTATTAGAGCATATATACTGGAGCATATATAGTACAACTGTATGAACATAGTATTGTATACACCCTAAAATGGTCGCCTAGACTTTGGGCCCCCATTTAGCAATTTATCAAATCCCTGAATCAATATTTTCAAATATCAATTATATCAATTTCATTGATCAAATCATAATCAATTCAATATTTCTTAAAGTTTGAGTCTTATTTAATTTAAAAGAGAAAAAAATAAAAATCTTATTTAATTAAGAGAACATCCTCCCTTTTAATTAATTAAAAATCTCTTTTAATTAAATAATAAAATCACTTTATTCTAAGCCTTTATTTAATTAAAAAGAATTTCCTCCCCTTTTATTTAAATAAAAAATTCTCACTTTTCTTCTTATCCTATGTTGCACAAATAAAGCATTATTCTTATTTTATAAAAAAAGAAAAATTATTTTTTGTCTCATGTGGGACACAAAAGTCAACTCCTATTTTCTTATTGGAGGATATTTGTGCACAAGGATCAAGCTTCTATTTTTTTCCACCGTTGATTAAGTCTTTTGCCTCTTAATCTCAATGGTCCATTTTCATCTCATTTCTTATAAAAGGAGAGTTATTTCCTTCATTTTCATATCTTAGGTTTTTATGCTAATGTTATGCTGCAGGTTTTTTAAGTCATTTGGAGCTCTTTGAAGACATTCTTGCATTCAAACTTTGAAGACATTGTTGTTGCATTTCATTTAGCTTATTTTCTTACATCATAGTTGCATAATCATGGCATTTTTAGTATAGATTTCTTTTATGCAATAGATTAATCTCACATAGCTTAATAGGAGGATTGGTAATACTTGTCTTTTCCTTTCATAGCATAGCTTGTATCTTTCATTTTCATAGATTAGTTTGCATTGCATTGCATTTACATTTGATTCTTGGAGATATTGGCATTGTTGCCCTTGTCTTTGATTTGGAATCTCTCATTATGTGGTTGACTAGCAAGGTCATGAGTTCATAGCTTTAGCTGAAAGCAATTTTACAAATCTTGCAACTCCATGCATAAAGAGATATGGATCGATTTGTGAGGGCTCATTCTTGAGTTTCCTTGCATGTAAGGATTCATAGAAGTGTGGTCACATTTTCACCATACATTTTTGGTGCCCACCATGGGGCAACCCACTTTTACATACTAATTTTTTATTTTTTTTTGGAGCTAACCTTGTGCAGATTTGTTTGGAGATGAAAAACCCTAGATTTAAAAGATTTGATCATATCTCCCAAACGGCTTCGTGTTTTGGTCTGAAATTTTTTTTGCAGGTTAGCGACATATCAGAGAAGCTCTAAAAAAAATTTAAAATTTTTTGAGGTAATTTGTATTTTTTATGATTTTTTCTTTTTTTCATAAAAAATCAATTTTTGATGCAAATCAGTATATTTTTTAGAAATTTTTACATTTCTGGAAAGGTCTTGAAATTCTACAAGGGGTCCATTCATTATGTTTTTAATTTAGAGATCATATCATAGCTCATTTGGTCGATTTATAAAAACTGGTCTATTTTGGGAAAGTGGCTCTCTAGGGTCAAATGAAGAGATTTTTCTGAAATTTTTACATTTTTGGAAAGCTCTTTATTTTTTACTAGGGGTCTCTATTTTGCATTTCTATTTTTTTAGCCAAAATCATATCAAAAAAATCAGATCTTGTTGACTAGGTCAAATGCAAAAAAAATAAAATTTTGTGATGGGTATGCACTTATTTTTCATTGTTCAATGCATGATATGAGTTATCATTTGGATTATTTGCTGGCTATTATTGCTCCTAAAAATTGATTTTCAGATCTAACCCTAGGGTTTGCATAAGTTGGATATACATTGCATATCTTGTTTGCTTGTTTTCTTGTCTTGTTCATTTGAAGGTGCTCTTGCTTTCATGAAAAATGCTTAAAACAAAGCGTTGGACTTGAGGTACTTTGTTCCATCTCTACAACATTTTAATTTTAGGATTAAAATTGAACCTCTCATGTGTTTGGCTTGAGTGTTTATATGCTTTTATAGAACACATTTCAATTGATGCTCTTAATGGGAAATGAATAAGCATAGATTTGTTTTCATACAAGTTTGTGTAAGTGAATGCTTGTATTTAAACCTTAAGTAATTCTTGGTTCCAATATCAAATATCTCATTGAGTGATTGAGGGCATGGATTCATTCCTTGTTTACATAGGGAGTTAAATGCACCACTTTGTGAACTCACTCTATGTTTGCTTGGAAAGTTAAATATTCCATTGATTCAACCCTTTGTCATTTGTGAGTAGTATTGATAAGCAACTTTAAATTACTTTTGATTGATCTTGTTCGCTAAATTGGGTGTTGGACTCACTTATTTTTAATCGCTCCTCATTACCACCCTTTGGATGCAAAGTCAACATTCATACATAAGGGAGGGGTCTACTTTAAAAGAGCGTTAAATGTTTCACAAAGTTTCTCTTTTTTTATGCTTTCTTGATCTCATTAATTTTTTAAGGTGTGGACTCACTTTGAATTTGTGTGAGGAGTTAAATGTTCCACTTTTGGACTCACTTTGAGTTTGTGTGAGGAGTTAAATGTTTCAATTTTGAACTCACTTTGAGTTTGTGTGAGGAGTTAAATGTTCCACCTTGTGGACTCACTTCACATTCACTTGAAGAGTTAAATGTTTCACTTTTGGACTCACTTCACATTCACTTGAAGAGTTAAATGTTTCACTTTTGGACTCGCTTCACATTCACTTGAAGAGTTAAATGTTCCACTTTTGGACTCACTTCACATTTACTTGAAGAGTTAAGTGTTCCACCTTTAGTGCTTTAAATATTTTTTATAGTGAATTACTTAATTTTATTTTTAGAAGGCATGTTTGGGGACACACCACCTCAAGGGACGACCTTAACTCCCGTGTTCCGATGGAGTATAAATAGCGGGTGGTGAATCGAAAGACGCCTCTCTTAAAAATTGAGTTTGATATCACTCTTGGCTAAGCCTCAAAGAACTTTATACCTTTGAGAAGTGAAGGAGGAGATTTGGGTTACCGTCTCCCCCCAGTTGTGTGATTTTAGATTCTTCTCATCTATGGATTTGGGCCTCACGTACCTTGCGTATATCGAGGACTCCTTTTAGAAAGTCATGTATATCTTTGTAGACAGCTTGTTAAGGTGTTGTTGTGTTCTATGTGCTTGCTAAAATATTTTCAAGAACATACACAAGTAGAACATTTAAGGAGTAAAAATACTAAGTCACTATACTTGTTCATGTGCAAGGTTGTTTTGCCCCTTGCTCATTATTTGAAGATAATTGCTTGCTTGAACTCCTTGATTGTTGTCTTATGTGCTTGATAAAATACTAAAAATCTGTTAATGTGTCCGATTAAACCACAAAACAACTGAATTCTTGAGTTGAAACACCCAATTTTTTACAGCTTGCTCAATTTTGTATCCTGTCATTAGAGACTTGTTTTGACTTTAAATCTCTGGTTTCTACCCTCTAGGAATAGCATCAATTGGTTTACAAGGCCACTTTAGAAATAGTTGTCAGGTTAGAAGGTTATTCTTGGTGAGAAAACTTATCTCTAGAATTGTTAGCTACATTCTTGAAAAATTTTAGTGCTCTTATTGTCCAAATCACTTTCATTTAATCAATTTCAATTATATTTTGGCCTAGTCCAACCTCCTGATTCAAAAGTGCAAGGATATTCATCCTTTGATTTTAGCACCTCTTTGACAGTGTTGGTAAAGCCCCTTTATTTCTATCTTCTCATTTCATTTTGGACAATAGAGAACTTTGATTATCCTAGTTTGGTGTTGACACTTTGTGAGGTCACCCTATCATTAAAAATCTCTTTCTTTCATGTCAGTTACAACAAGGTACCAAATCAATCAAGGGAAGCGACCCCCTGTTGTCTTTAGCCAATTACCACCAGTTAAAACTCATCAACAGCATAAGGGAAAAGGACTCCTTTTTGATCAATCTCCTAAGACTGAATCTGAGATTTGTTTTAATCCGAAAGGTAATCCTAGTGAAGTGAGTACCTCTTTAGCACCCATTTCATCAAGTATGGACATGAGTTACACCTTCACTCAACAACAAAGAGAAGCAATGAACCAGACTCTTGATGACATATTTCAACGGCATAGGGGTAACATGATGTCTGTTGGGTCTGCATATGCTAGTCCACCTGGATCACCCCCAATCAACACAAGGTATCTTGATGCTCACTAATGAGCTAAGAGACATCACCAACAAACTCACTCAGATTCAGGGTCACAACACGAAGACCAAAGCAACAAGTCTAGTGACCACCACATCAATGCAGCCAATGCAATCAGACAGTCAAGGCAACCTTCTCCACTTAGAGATACCTCTCGATATGCAAATACGAGATTGAAGAGCATTGAAAGGGAGAAGCAAGCCTATCTAGATGAACAAGCTACTAAAAAAGAGAAATTTAGACAACTAGAGGAAGAGGAACGTGCATTATTGGACATAAGGAAAAGATTCGCTCAAGAAGAAGAAGATAGACTCTATGCACAACAACTCCAAAATTGATTCAATGGGAGGGGTACTAATAGTGGGACCCACTCACCCCCGTCTACTCCCTCACCAAGTCCTAGAAGAAGGTCAAGGACACCCTCAAGATCCCCAAGTCCTAGAGGTAGAAGGAATTCAAGATATGATCACCATAGGAGACAGTCACCTCCTAGACTTTCAAAGCAACCCTCCCAACGAGCACATCATGGCTCACAACATGGAGGAAGTTATGCCAACTTTGATCATATAAATTTTATGACTATGCAACAAGAACCATCCTTTCAAGCATATGTAGAAAGGTATGTGGAACAAAACAAGGATCAGTTCCTAGAAAGTCTCATCAACAAAGGTGCTAAGGTCCCATATAATTTTGATGTGGACCGAAAGGTAAAGAAGCAAGATCCATCAACTAATGAGGTGATCAAACAACTTCAAAAGGATATAGAAAGGATGAGGGCTCCTAAGAGCACATTTAATTTGGACTCCATATGTCCCAACCTAATTGACAAGAGTGTGGTGTTGGTTGAGTTTCCTAAGAAAGTTGAGTTTCCAACCTATGACAAATATGATGGCGTTGGTGACCCTCATGACCATGTTAGACAGTTCTACATAATGAGCTTTTCTTTTTACCATGAAGACTCCTACTTGATGAGATTATTCCCAAGGAGTCTCAAGGGTCAAGCCATGGAGTGGTTTACTAACCTTACTCCTCCAGTTAAGACATTTAGAGAGCTTGTGGAAAGATTTGTTCAACATTTTGCTAACAACTTATCAAGGTCAGTCACCATGCTTGATTTGTGCAAACTCAAGCAGAATCAAGGGGAATCCTTTGTTACCTTTCTACAAAGATGGAGACATTTGTGCTCGAAATATCCAAGGACAATTTCTGAGGAGGAAAGAATAGACATCATTGTGAGCAACTTGGTACCGGAATTAAGGTATGAAGTAAGGAAGATCTCATTTAATTCTTTTGATACCATGGTAGAAGTGGCGTGTTGCATAGAGGATGTCCTAAAAGAACAAGGAATTTTGGCCAAAACAACTAATAACAACAATGGCCAAAACAACAATAATAATGGTAATAAGGACAAAAAGAACTCCTATTGGAATAAGAATAAGCAAGTGGTCAATGACGGAGTTGTTGAATCATCACAACCTAAGAATGAAGGAGTTCTTAATCTCTCTAATGCAGTCCAAGCCATGAAGTTGCAAACATCTTCAGCACAACAAGAAAATAAACCCAAGTATCAAGGGAGACCTAAAATAGAAAAAGACAATTTACCAAACTTGGGGACTCCTATGTAGACATTTTCAAGATGTTAATTGCTTATAATTTGGCACAACCTCAGGATCCTACAAAGTTCTACATACCAGATCCTAAACCTCATTGGTGGGATGAGAAGGCTTTCTGTGTCTTTCACAATGGAATTGGACATGATATAGAAAATTGTTTTAAACTTAAGCATCTTGTCCAAGATCTTATTGAAAGCGAAAGATTACAAGTTGATGGTTTAACCACTAATGCGGATCACAAAGCTTTTAAAGAACCCTTGCCCAAATATGAGAAAGGAGAGAATTCTAACAACAAGAACAGTAAGGCTGCTATCACCTACACCTACACAAATGCTGAAAATGTTATTAATATGCTTGAAGTTGTTGATGATAATGTCAACATGATAAGAGGGAAAGACCCTTATGGATATGATGTGGATTCAAATCCTATGCCTGATGAAGGACCCGTTGTGGTACTAAGAGGTCCTCACTCACGAAGGATGTCTGAACCCCTCAATGCAGTCACTAGGAGTCAGTCTCAAGCTCCCATTGTTATTAGAGGTCCTAACTCTAGTAAGTCTAAGCAGTCAGTGTCAAAAGGTGTTCTTCCTAAATCTGTTGTTGGTCTTGAGTTGAATTATAATCTTGTTGACCAATTACAACGTACACCAGCGCAGATTTCAATCTTTGAGCTTTTGGAATTGTCCCCTAAGCATAAGCGTGTCCTTGAGGATGCCTTGCGAGCGACTAATGTCCCTAATGATATAGATGTAGATCAATTCCAGAATATGGTCAACCACTTGGCTAGCCCTCACTACCTTACATTCTCAGAAGAAGATGACAAGTCATTAAGCCACCCACACAATTTGGCCCTTCATATAGAGGTTATGATCCACAAGACTCGTGTCAGGCGCGTGTTGATAGATGGGGATGTTGGGCTTAATATTTGTTCTTTGAGCTTATTGAAGGCCTTGGGTTATTCAGAAGAAGTCATTGACACAAGGAAGAAGATAACTATCAAGGCTTATGATGAAGCAGAACGTAGTTCTAAAGGATTGGTTGTTCTTCCTATCTGAATTGGTCCTGTAGAGAAAGATATTTTGTTTCAGATTGTTGATGCTGGTCCTTTGGCTTACAATATTTTGTTAGGTAGACCTTGGATACATGAGATGCAAGCAGTCCCATCTACTTATCATCAGTGTGTGAAGTTCTCTTACAATGGAGTAGAAGTTTGCATACCCGGGGATAGCACATTGTCAGTCAACACAATTTCAGCAGGGTCTCACATTCCTTTGAATAGGGAGGCTGACACTTTTGATACTACATTTGAACAATGGAAAGACAAATTCAAAGCCATAGATCTTGGCATGGGGGATTACAAAATTGATTCATTCACAAAATTGCCAATTTCCCCTAGGTCTTATAGCAAACCTTCTCAAGATATGAAACCCTCATCTTCAACCATGACATTGTTCAACAAGTTTGCAGAATCCTCAATTTCGATTCAAGAGGAAAAAGAAGAGGTTGTTGTTAGGGACTAGATTTACCGAGAGGAGAAATACTGACATGATGAGGATTTTGCACCTTCTCCTCGAGCTTATGGGAGAGGGTATACATTGGTCAAGAATATGGGTTATCCAGGACATGGTCCCCTTAGTCATCGGTTGGATGCCAAAGCTGAACCTCTTAACCATGCCCTTTTTGGGTGAAGGAATAAGTCAACAGTTGGCTTAGGTTTTGCAAATAAGAAATAGAAAAGTGTCCCAGTCTTAGCTGCGACAGACAGTGACAATGACTCAGACTACACACCTAATCTCTCTAATCACCAAGACATGTCTGATGATTGGGTGCCTTCAACAAATCTCCTTTGGGGAGATTCAAAAGATTTGACAATTGATAGTCCTACTATCCCAGCTGCGACAGATAGTGACTATATGAATGCTAGATTGATAATGGAAAGTGTTGCTATCCTAGTTGCGACAGATAGTAACAATGCTAGTGCTAGAGAAAGGGAAACCTTTCCTAACCTTGAGGCTTCTACATCATGAGGCCCAAATAATGATTCAGAGACAGACTCACATGAGTTTGAATGGGACTCACTTTCAGATGCAATAGTTGATTTGGACATGGATGTTGTCCATACTTATAGTACTCAACCTGATGTGACCAACGAGCCTAGTGTAGGACTAGAGGATTGGACTCCTTGAATTGCCTTAGTGGACGACGCTTTATTTGGTAGGACAAATCCTAATTCAGGTATCTTAGAAGGAGACTTGATGAATCCCAATTGTATGGTCACCAGAGATAACACCTTCCACATACACAATGTTGAACCAATCATTGACCTACCCCTTGTTCATTTCCACCTAATTGATTGGTCTCAACGTCACCAAGAGCCTCAACTCTTAAACTTTCAGAATGACTATGAAATTGCCTATTATCTAAATGCTCTTGAACTCGTAGTCTCTTCCACCAGTGAACTAACAACAAGTATGACGGAGCCTGATATTAAGTACCTCAATCTAAAAATAAAAGAAAAAGAAAAAAAGAAAGATGGTTCTAATGGCGAAAACCACTTTGTGGCGGTGTCAGAACCCAAAATAGTAAAAATAAATGACGTATCTAAGGGTGAAAACCTCTTTGAGGCACCTAAGGATGGGGTACTTAATAACTTGCCAAGTTACTTCCAAGATAGGTCATCAGTTCTCATTGAGCCAACACAACCAATGAATTTGAATACAGAAGAGGCTCCCAAATAGTGCACCTAGCTCAGTCTCTATTAGTTTAAGAAAAAGAGGCATATACAAAGTTTTTGCAAAAGAAGAAAATAAACTTTGCTTGGACATATTCTGATATGCCAGGGCTTGACACTGATCTTATTATGCATCATCTATCTATAGCTCTAGGAATAAAACCGATCAAATAAAGGTTGAGGAAAATGCACCCTCACGTAGCTCTTCTTGTTAAAGCTGAATAGAAAAGCTCTTATGCACATGATTCATTCGAGCTATTGACTATGCTGAGTGGATCTCCAATATTGTTCCAGTTTCAAAACATGATGGGTCCATTCGCATTTGCACAGACTTAAGAGACCTCAACAAAGCATGCCCAAAGGATGACTTTCCACTCCCAAACATAGACATGATAGTGGATATGACGGCGGGTTATGAGATATACTCCTTAATGGATGGGTTTTCCGAATATAACCAGATAAAAATAGCTCCTGAAGATCAAGATAAAATAGCTTTCACATGTGCATGGGGAACCTATTGTTGGAACGTCATGCCATTTGGCCTAAAGAATGCAGGAGCAACATACCAACGAGCTATGACCACAATTTTTCATGATATGATGCATAAGAACATGGAAGATTATGTGGATGATACCTTGGCTAAATCTAAGAAACGGGATACACACCTTGACGATTTGGAAGTGATTCTAGATCACATGGAACAGTTTCAACTTAGATTGAATCCGAAAAAGTGTGCATTTGGAGTTACCTCAGGTAAACTTCTAGGATTCATAATTTCAACAAAAGGAATAGATGTTGATCCTAAAAAATTCCAAGCTATCTTAGATATGCCACCTCCAAAGAACATAAGTCAAATGAGAAGTCTTCAAGGATGACTCCAATCTATATGGAGGTTTATTTCACAACTTGCAGATAGAGCACAACCTTTCAATAAAACATTGCATAAGGGAGTCACATGCGTGTGGAATGAGGATTGCCAAAAGAGCCTTGATCAAATAAAATAGTATTTGGCTAATCCTCCAATTTTGATGCCTCCTATTCTAGGGAAACCATTGATTTTGTACATTTCAGCAACATAGTCTTCCTTGGGGGCATTGTTGGCTCAATTAGATGACACTGGGAAAGAAAGGGCCATATACTACATCAGTCGTACTCTAGTATCTTATGAGATCAATTATAATAACATTGAGAAGTCTTGTCTTGCAGTAGTGTTTGCTTCCCAAAAGTTGTGACACTATATGCTTGCTCATACTATATATTTGATTGCAAAAATTGATCCTCTTAAGTACTTGCTTAGTAAGGCTGCCCTCATGGGTAGACTTGCTAAGTGGATGATGGTTTTATCTAAGTTTGATATAGAGTACATTGAGAGAAAGGCCATAAAAGGGCAAGCTATTGCTGATCAGTTAGCTGATTTTCCAGTTAAGAATAGTGTGCCTATTCAGGGAGAGTTCCCAGATGAACACATTTTATACATGACCACTCGCACTTGGAAGATGTTCTTTGATGGTTCCAACATGCAAAATGGATCAGGTGCGGGAGTATTGTTTGTTTCTCCTCATGGGTATAATATACCAAAATCCTACAAACTTTTATTCCCATGTACAAACAATATTGCAGAATATGAAGCATTAACCAATGGATTGAAACTAGCTATAGAATGGAACATAATAGAGTTGCATGTCTTTGGGGATTCACAATTAATTATCAACCAAGTCAATAAGGAGTATCAAACCAAAGATGATAAATTGATACCTTACAAAAAGATGGTTGATTCATTGAGATGTTACTTTTCCTTTATGACATTTCAATAGATCCCTAAAGTAGAAAACAAAGCTGCAGATGCTATGGCTACATTAGCTTCACTCCTACAGTTGGAACAACATGAATCCAGATTTGAATTCCTGGTACAAGAGCTACACCACCCCATATTTGACTCATCTGAAAGCAATGTCATTTGTACCCTTGTCACACATGAGTCTTCCCGCTATGGTGCTATCTATTCATATCTACGCGATGGCATCATCCCTGACACTTTCAACCATTCTGAACGCCGAAACCTCATCCGTAACGCCTCTCGCCACACCCTTATCTTTGGTGATTTATATAGGAGGGTTTAGATGGGACACTTCTTAGGTGCTTGGAAAAAGAGGAATCCGACCAAGCGTTAGTTGACATTCACGAGGGCATTTGTGGTGGACACTCTAATGGTCTTGCCATGGCCCGAAGGTTGCTTAGGGCGGGGTATTACTGGCCCACAATGCAAACTAATGTAGTAGCTTTCTCTAAATCTTGTGAGAAATGTCAAAAACATGGAAACCTAATTCACGCTCTAGGGAGGGAGCTAATTTCTTCTATTTCTCATTGGCCATTTCAATGCTGGGCCTTTGACCTTTTTGGGCAAATTCACCCCAACTCATCAAGTGGACATAATTTTATCATCACAGCTACTGATTATTTCACGAAATGGGTAGAGGCAGTCCCTCTTTCTGTTGCCTCAAGCAAAATAGTTTACCTATTTATTCTGAATCATATTATTTGCCAATTTGGAGTGCCTTCTGAGATTATTACTGATAATGGAGGTCAATTCAAAAACAAGGACCTAAAGCATTTATGCAAGAAGTTTAAAATTAAACAACATTGGTCCTCCATCTCTTTTCCATAGGGAAATGGACAGGCAGAAGCCTCTAATAAAACCATTCTTAAAATCCTTCACAGAACAGTACACAAGAATGGTAGGGATTGGCACTTACAAATCAATCCAGCACTATGGGCCTATAGAACTAGCATTCGTACACCTACAGGAGCTACTCCTTTTGCTCTTACCTATGGTGCTGAAGCAGTGTTGCCTTTAGAAGTAGAGATACCTTCACTTAGAATCTCTCTCAAAGGTTTGATTACAGATGAGGATTACCGCGCCATGAGGTTACAAGAACTAGAACTTCTAGATGAGAAGCATAAGGCTTCCTTTGATCACATGAGAGTATATCAAAAGCGTATGTCCAAAGCATTCAACAAGAAGGTTCGCCCTAGGAAATTTTAGATAGGTGATCTTGTTTTGAGAGAGAACCCTAAGAATCAACAAAATAGAGAACAAAAGGGCAAGTTTGAACCTAATTGGCTTGGACCATACATTATTACAACAGCTTTTGGTACAGGTGCATATTTACTGTCGAATGAAGATGGAGAATAGCTCCCTGAGCTCATCAACATTTTGCACCTAAAGAAGTTCTATCCTTGATGCCCATTTCTATCTGGGGGCATCCTTTGTACACATTTTATTGATCTTGAAAAAATATCAAAAAAATTCATATATGATGCTGAAAAAATTCTAAAAAGCATATACAGTCCTGAAAAAAATACAAAAAAATTTAAAAATTTAAAAATTCAAAAAAATAGAAAAAGTGTCTTGGTGAAAACCTGGAAACATGCACCTTGGTAGCAAAAATACAAAAAAAAGAAAACAAATCACAAAAATGAAAAAAGATTCCAAGTGGTGAAAACCTGGAAACAGGTGCTACTTGAGGCCTTTGCACTCCTATTTGTTAGCATGCGCTCTCGACACTTAGCCTTTCTCCATCGTGTCTTGACCTTATTTGACTTGGTCTGGAATTGGTCTTTGTCTTTGTCTAGGGGGTGTACCTGTTAGCATAGGTCCTTTAAGTGCGTTTGTCTCTTGGGGCATTTCACAACAGGTGTTTTTCAACACCACCCCAAACAGTATTTTTCAACACTACCCTTGTGTCGAGTGTTTCTTAACACTTATCAGATGTCTTACCCAATAGTCTAGTATGATGTGACATTGCTCATTTGCAAATGTGATACTCAAAGTTTGACTCTATGACCAACACACACTTAAACAATCAACTCGTTGAGATATGTTGACTTTATTTTTCTTTGTGTGCTATCTATGAGGATTTCTTTGATGAGTGGTCTCTCCCTGAGAAGTTTTTTATGATGCATAGTTAGAAGACTGAGGGTATGAGAACATGTTTTCTTTCTTTATCTGCTTGTGGGTATATTTCATTGATCCTAACTGTCATGAGCATTTATGCTAGTCTTACTTGACACTATGGATTGACAAGGTATTATCCTTGACTGTTTTGTGAGTGCATGCTTCTATTTATCCTGACTTTCATGTGTCTTGATACAAGCATAATCTCGCCATATCAAACTTAGGTAATCTCACTGCATTAGTCATCTTGACCTCCATGTCTTTGATGCCTAGGTGGGATTTCCACATTCTATCTGATATAGATCATATTCAGATTCACATAGTCATACTAGTGTGAATTGTATGATCTTACGACACTACCAGTAACACTCAATGATGATAATTAGATGTCTATGGGCGTTGTGACCTTACAAGTCAACCACTTTCATAGTAGCTTGCATTCTTAGGTTCATCATAGTTTAGTTTCTGCATCTTGCATATGGAGAGAGCTCTTCTTTTTATCATCTACAGACTAGTTGGTCAACTGTACTCATTTTCTGATTCTTTTTTATCATATCTTTCATTTCTGGTCTTTCATATCACATCATTTTCTATCCATTTTCGGACTCGAAATCAAAATCTGAGTCACGTTTCCAAGTTTTCTCATTCTTCTACGTAGTTGACTAACCTTTTGAGGCATAATTCTTCGATCTTTGATGGAATTTCTTCCTTTTCATGTCTTTCAAACTTCTAGTCTTTCATTCACCCCTTTCGCTTCCTCTCTCTAAAGTTTGACTTAATCTTTATCCTATATCTTTTTCAGTCAAACCTCATCAACCTGGGGCATATCTTCACTATTTGATGGTTATCCTATCATGCTCCATCCTTCGATTATGATTTATTATGACTTGATCAAATTTATCAATTTGTTGTTCTCCTCTATCTGATTTCGATTTCTATTCTGAGGGGGCAGTACCTATCATCTTTAATCTTTGATTCAACTTTATCATTCAGCTCAGCTTGAGATTCTTATTTTTAGACTTGATTATCACCTAGCAGCGATGGTGGTGATTTTATCTTTCGATTTTTATCTCATATTTTTCAAATTTGATTATTGCCTAGCAGCGACGGTGATAGGTTTGTCTGAGGCTTGATTTGCACCTAGTAGCGACGGTGTTGGTCTTGTCTTTCAGCTTATGCTTATGCTTGTCCTGATGTGTACCCATCCGTTGAACACACATCTGGGTTGTTTTGTGATCCCAAATCGATCTCACATTTCAACTTCATTCTTTGACTGCATGTGATCCCAAATCGATCACACATTAGTCAAAGAGGGGCAAATGTATACACCCTAAAATGGTTGCCTAGACTTTGGGCCCCCATTTAGCAATTTATCAAATCCTTGAATCAATATTTTAAAATATCAACAATATCAATTATATCAATTTTCTTGATCAAATCATAATCAATTCAATATTTCTTAAGGTTTGAACCTTATTTAATTTAAAAGAGAAAAAAATAAAAATCTTATGTAATTAAGAGAACATCCTCCCTTTTAATTAATTAAAAATCTCTTTTAATTAAATAATAAAATCACTTTATCCTAAGCCTTTATTTAATTAAAAAGAATTTCCTCCCCTTTTATTTAAATAAAAAATTCTCACTTTTCTTCTTATCCTATGTTGCACAAATAAAGCATTATTCTTATTTTATAAAAAGAGAAAAAGTACTTTTTGTCTCATGTGAGACACAAAAGTCAACTCCTATTTTCCTATTGGAGGATATTTGTGCACAAGGATCAAGCTTCTATTTTTCTCCACCGTTGATTAAGTTTTTTGCCTCTTAATCTCAATGGTCCATTTTTATCTCATTTCTTATAAAAGGAGAGCTCTCTCCTTCATTTTCATATCTTAGGTTTTTGTGCTAATGTTATGCTGCAAGTTTTCTAGGTCATTTGGAGCTCTTTGAAGACATTCTTGCATTCAAGCTTTGAAGACATTGTTGTTGCATTTCATTTAGCTTGTTTTCTTACATCATAGTTGCATAATCATGGCATTTTTAGTATAGATTTCCTTTATGCAATAGATTAATCTCACATAGATTAATAGGAGGATTGGTAATACTTGTATTTTCTTTTCATAGCATAGCTTGCATCTTTCATTTTCATAGATTAGTTTACATTGCATTGCATTTACATTTGATTCTTGGAGATATTGGCATCGTTGCCCTTGTCTTTGATTTGGAATCTCTCATTGTGTGGTTGACTAGCAAGGTCATGAGTTCATAGCTCTAGCTGAGAGCAATTTTACAAATTTTGCAACTCCATGCATAAAGAGTTATGGATCAATTTGTGAGGGCTCATTCTTGAGTTTCCTTGCATGTAAGGATTCATAGAAGTGTGGTCACATTTGCACCATACAAGTATACCATATATAATTACAATACTGATTTAGTGTGCAATAGAATGAACATTGAATCAGTGTGCAACATAATGAATATTGAATCAATGTTCATTCTGTTGCACACTGATTCAGTTGCTCAAGAATACCACTTATCATCATTCTTGAGCAACTGAATCATTGTCTTGTATTGTTCATTATGTTGCACACTGAATCAGTGTTCATTCTGTTGCACACTGATTCAGTTGCTCAAGAATACCACTTATCATCATTCTTGAGCAACTGAATCAGTGTCTTGTATTGTTCATTTTGTTGCACACTGAATCAGTATTGTATACACTGCATTTAAAATGCATTTAAAATGTTTGAGATAAGATGTTTTCTTTGGAAATTATATTTTAATTAATGATTTAAAACTTTGTTAACCATTCAATGTCTTTCCCAGGTATTTGATGTGATGACTTAGTGATGAATTCATCCACTGTCCCTGTTTGTCTTAGCTGAGTTGGATCATTGAATACAATTGCTCAATACTAAATGAACATAGTAGACCATATATAAACTGTGTGAACATAGTAGACCATATATACATGCATACTTAGCTACATGCAAATGAGAATGGATAATAAAGAAATATATTACATATTGTTGGATATCATGCATAAATGCAATATTTTGGATTATATGCCACTGTTCTATGACTATTTCTTTAATATCCATTCTCATTCACATGTAGCTAATGATTTCATATAACAGGTGGTGTAGATGATGTCCTTCACAGATCTCATGATGAGCATAGAGGATGAGGTTCAAGTAAGCCAGTCAACTTCTTCCTCCAAGAAGGTTATGTGGACAAGAGAGATGGAACGAAAGTTCCTAAACTTGCTCCATGATCAAGTTCACCTAGGAAGGAAAGACGAAGGGGGCTTCAAAAAAGAAGCTTGGATAGCCATTGAGAGGAAGTTCAATGCTGAGATGAACCTTAATTTGTCAAAGAAAAATTTCAAAAATAAGCTTAAAGGATGGAAGCAAGGTTTTAGAGTCATGAGAGAGTTGAAGAATATGAGTGGGTTTGCATGGAATGAAGCTACTCAATGTGTGGATGTTGATGACATGGTGTGGGATGAGCTTCTTAAGGTAACATGCTCTTTTGAATATGTTGGTCTTAGCAATATTTCCTTCTTATTAAGTTAGATACAAGACAAAGATCTAATTCATTCATCATGACAACATGCAGAGAAAAGAATTCAAAAGTGCCAAAGTGTACAAGAGACAACCCTTCCAGTACTACAATGACCTAGCCTTCATTGTAGGTAATGACATAGCTGAAGGTATCGCAGCTACTACTCCACAAGAGACAGAAGAAGGGCTCAATATGGATGGGCCTGCGTACGTGGATTGTGATGAGGATGTCCCTATGAGTACACCTCTTAACACTATAACTGATTTGGATGATGAATTATATCATTCCAATCAATCGAGTGCAAGTGGTCGTCCAAATCCTTCAACATCGTCACCAAGTAGGGGAAAGAGGAAGAAGGCAACCATGGCTGGTTCATTGGATGTGCTTTTTCAAACTATGAAAAGAATAGAAGAGGACTTTTGTTTGCCTCTTCTAATCAAACTGGACAATTCTAAATCAGATTCTGTCTTGGATAGTGTCTATGAGGCTCTCAAAGGCATCCCTAATTTGAGTCAAGCCACTATGCTAAAATCATATGACACCTTCATGGTTGAAACTGAAAGAGCCAAAGGGTTCTTGAAAATGAATGAAGATGAGAGGGTGCAATATATTGCCATGAAGTTTGCAGACCTCCAGCTACTTTTTTTTTTCATTTTAAAGTATTGTTACTTAAACATTGGCAAGGCTAGCCAAGATAATTTTTAAGTTGGCAAGGTTAGCCAAGATACTTGTCTTATCAACATCATACATTGTTTTTGTTTATCAGCTTTTGTACTATATATGCTCTAGTATATTTTTCTACTATTTCAGCCATGATGATATTGTTTTTATTGTTATTTCATGCTATTTCAACCATGATGATATTGTTTTTACTGTTATCTCATGCATTATGATATTTTTTTGCTATTTCAGCCATGATGATATTGTTTTTATAGTTATTTCATGATTATAAATGGAATGCACCAAGGAGTAACACATGTTGAAGATCAATTATAGCGATAATGCTATTTCAGCCATGATGATATTGTTTTTACTGTTATTTCATGCTATTTCAACCATGATGATATTGTTTTTACTGTTATTTCATGATTGTGAATGTAGTTATGCCTTTAGATGAGCTCATAAACTAAGCCCAATGCATATATAGTCTTCTTAGGCTGGATAGACTTCCTTCCAAATTCAATTAATACCAGACTTTAAATTACAATTATGAGTTAAGTTGTCTCTATATTAGCCTTTCTTAAACTAATCCCAATGCATATATTAGCCTTACAAGGAGTCAAATTGGAGTCAATCATGGTTTCAAATCTCATTCCCATCTAACCACCTCCCTCCTTTTCTCTATCTGTCATGTTCTTTGTTGTGTTCTCACCGTCTCTAGGAGGTTCTTGATGATGCCTAACATTCAAACTGAAACCTCAATTATATATAATGAGTAGATACATGAAAGCCAAAATGAAGCACATTGTAATTAATTTAGGAACAAGCGCTACAAGTTTGAATTGAATTTGTACGACTGTAGGTGTGTTGTCATCACATAGATACATGAAAGCCAACATGGAGTACCTTAAAATTAAAAAAGAACTAGAGCTACAAGTGTGAACTAAGTCTGAAAGTACGACTACAGGTCTAGTGTCATCATTTGCAGGCCTGGGTAGCCATGGGAACCCAATGGCCAAGTCTCGAGTTTTTAAAATTATGGGCCTGCCAAGTTATTGCTAAGTCTGAATTTTTCAACTATGGAAATTTTTATATCAAAAGAACATTATGACAACCAAATTCAATATTGCAGTTCATATCAGAACTTTACGACTGTGATTATCTGATTTGACACATTCTTTGCAAAAAAATAGAAAAAATTGGGTATTTTTTACAAACCAAGGGTACCATCAAGACCCCCTTTTCAATCCAGTAAGCACTTGAATGTGCCTCAAAATTAGTTGGCCCCTATAGAGGTTTCTCTGCAGTAGATTTATAGTAACCTATGAGGGATATTGTTCACTCACAAAATAACTATGTGGAGCTCAAACATATGGTGTTATCCATGCTCAATAGTTCACACCTCTACTGCTTGTCCTCAATGCAAACATCAACAAAACTTGGTGAGGCAAAATTAAGCTATAGTCAATATGTCAATTGTTCAAATGTAAAAAATGTCCAGGGGAGCAAGCTTGTCTTCCCCAATCCAAGCTTTAGACTTGGGACAATGATGAAGTGTATGCCCTATTGAACTTGCCTCGACCTCTAGAAGACCATAGGTCCAATTAGACCACTTCACTAGATCTAAGAAGAGAGTAGTGGAGGAACAAGTCAAAGGTGATTGGGTGACTTTTAATAGAGAAAAGGCATTAATGATCCCTCAATACAATGTTCTAATGGCTACTCCTCTCATGCAGAATATGCTTATTGCAACCAAATTTGAAATTCATGAGGTTTGTAAGGAGCCAAAAATTTATGCATGATAAGCAATGTATCCTATAGTTCAAATGAGTTTAGTGGATGCTGCATGCTACTCAAGCTATGTAGTTTTTGAGCACATTCAAAATAGTTAATCAGTTGAAGAAATCTTGAGTGAATGTGCCCAAGCCCTTCTACTTAAACTAGTATATAGAGACAACTTAACTCATAATTAGTATTTAAAGTCTGGCTTGTCAATTATGCCTAAGAAGACTATATATGCATTGGGCTTAGTTTATGAGCTCGTTGATAATAAAGGACTAATCCATTTGGAGGGTACTTTGTTGTTACTGGATTAATGAAGGTGCCAAATTGGCATTAAAATTATAGTCAATATCAATTTTGTACTTGTTATAAGGATCTACATTTTTTTGTCATCATGATTTGTTTCTGGTGAGATTAGAATACATGGTTTGTTGTTGTAGCAGTTCACAAAAACTACAAGCTGGAGTAGTTTTTGAAAATAGTACTCCAGCTTGTACAAATTTTGTACATTGCTCCAACACCTACTTTTTTGGTTTCCATCTTATATACATGTTGACAGTTCTTCGAGTACACATATGTTGTTCATGATTTCAACTTACAATCTATATTTCTGATGACTACACATATTTATGATGTTACTTCTTGGTGTATTACATTTATTATGGGAACTTTTGATGCAGGAGCATCCTGGGTGTAAGGGCAATCTTGCATCACCCAAAAATATTTCTATTTTTGTATTCAATAAGGGCTATCTTGTGTAGAGCTACTATTTATAGAAACTTTCTATTTTTAGTAAGTTAGCCTTATGATCTCGGAATGTTCTGATTTTACATATGGAGGTTCATCTCAGTCATATCAGCCTGCCAGCAAAGTTTCATGGCTAGATCAGGTGTAGTTTTGAAGATATTGAAGATTTTCGGTATTGGCAGCAGGGTACAGAAACTTCAAACTCAATTTTGAAGGCTTTAGAGGCCCCGGATGAGGTTGAAAATTTGGGTAATGGGCGCTTTGCACTAGTTAAGCTTGTAGAGCGCTTCGTGGCGTTTCTAGAATGGGGTTATAATAGCCAATCGGGTCAACGGGCGATGACTTATGGTCTTCGGAAGTTGGGTCACCTGAAATGGCAAAAAATAATTTTTCTTCAAAATTTTTGTTTGGGTTTCAAAAGTTATTTTGAGCCGACTTTGATGTAATAAATTGAAAAATAAAATAATCCTAAGTTGGGTCGGCCCTTAGGGCTAAATTTTTGGAACCTTCTCGGGCGGTGGAAATTGCCTATATAAAGAAGGCCCGTAGTGTTGTCTAGGGCAGTTCTGGGTAGTAGATCTGGGTATTGATTCGAAGATTTTTCCTACAGAATATTGTAAGGGAATGCCCATGTGGCTTTGCATATTGTAATTCTGAAAGTTTGTAATTTCACATTTGTGGAGATAATAAGAAGCCAATTTTCTGTTCTTGCATATTATTGTTGTTGTTTCTCTATTTCTGTTATGTGTTTGTGGTACTAAGGGAAGCACCCTTCATCAAGTGGTATCAAAGTCAGGTTTTCTTGAGTGTGTAAACAGATCACCGACTTTGAGGCAGTTTGCACCAGGACCGTGGTTAGGGTTTCAGCGCGCATCGCGAAAATGCCTCCACGAAGAGAACGTGGCGGAAGAGCTGGTGTTGTGACACCTGAGGTTAGAGAGCTGCAGAGACAAGTGTGAGCATTGCAAGAAGAGATTCGTAGAGGAACGAATCTTAATGTCAGAGATGAAAGCGAGGATGAAGCCGAAGAAGAATATCAAGAAGGAGAAGCTGAAATTGTGAACCAGGAGGAAGAAAGACTTTTTCGGACAATTTCCAAGATTGGGAAAAGACCTAAGATTGAGGTTCCTACATTTTTTGAAAATCTTAACCCAGAGGAATTAATCGACTGGATCAATGAATGTGAGGAATATTTTGAGTATGAAGATGTTGAGGATCCTGATAGGGTCAAATTTGTGAAGGCTAGATTGAAAGGTCATGCGAAGATCTGGTGGTAAGAAATTCAATTGGAGCGAAATAAAAGAGGGAAAGATAAAATCACAAGATGAGATCGGATGGTGGATAAATTGAAGTGATAATTCATTCCTGTTGATTATGAGCTTACCTACTAAATAAAATGCAAAGTTTGAAGCAAGCAGGAAGATCTGTTCAGGAGTATACAGAGGATTTCTATCGACTCCTCATCAGAACAGGCCATGCAGAAGCTGATAAGGAGAAAGTTGCCCGATACCTTAATGGGTTAAGGCCAAGCATTCAGGAGGAGTTGAATCTGGTTCGAATGAACAGTATTGAGGAGGCATACTAGTTTGCCCTAAAAGTAGAGGAAAATCTGAACAAGAAGTTTGAGAGCAGACAAAATGGAAGAGGTCATGGTGGAAGATCTGGTGGACGGTCATATGGTGGCCGAAATGAAGATCCGAAAAAGAAGGATGAGGCCAGTAGCAGTCAGAATTAGAGAGGAAATAATTCCAATCATTTCCAGGATCAGAGTAATAGAGATCAGAGAGGAAGAGGAAGAGGACAAAGATCTGGAAGAGGAGGCTTCCGTGGAACATGTTTTCACTGTGGAGAAGAAGGTCATAGGGCATTTGAATGTCCTCAGCGCCAAGGCAGAACAGACAGGAGAAATGAAGGCCAGGCCAGAGTTGCACATGTAGATGAAGATGGTAGATCATCAAATTCTGAAGATGGTGAAAGAGGAGAAATGCTAATTAACAGAAAAGTCTTGCTGAGTGGTGAGAATGAACCTGAACAAATGAGGAGCCTGTTTCGCACTAGATGCAAGTGTGAGGGTAAATGTTGTGATGTGATTATCGATAGTGGAAGCACTGACAATTTGGTGTCAGAAGAGATGGTGACAAAGTTGAAGCTCAAGAGACAGAAACACCCACATCCATATCGGATTGCCTGGGTGCAGGATGACCACAAGGTCATGGTCAGTGAAGAGTGCCTGGTAAAGTTCAAGATCGGCGGGTACCAAGATGAGGTACTATGTGATATCATCTCTATGGATGCATGTCATATGTTGTTGGGTAGACCGTGACAGTTTGACAGATGTGTTGTACACGGTGGTCGTGCGAATACCTATTCCCTAACAAAGGATGGAGTGCGACATAAGCTAAAGCCATTGAAGGAGACCGAAGAAAAGGTATGTGGTAATGCAAGAATAGCATTTGTTGATGGAAGAAAATTCCTAGATGGTATGAGGCATGAGCATGTGTGTTTTTCTTTAATTCCAAAAGTTGGTAAAGAAGAAGTAGAGGATGTACCTGTAGAGGTTGCAAATTTGTTGAATGAGTTTCAGGATATTGTATCTGATAATGTACCTGATGGATTACCACCGGTAAGGAAGATCAGTCATCAAATGGATTTGATTTCAGGAGCCAGTTTTCCAAATAAGGCAGCACACAGAATGACACCAACAGAAAGTGAAGAGTTGAACAGACAAGTACATGAGTTATTGCAGAAGGGGTTGATTCGAGAGAATCTGAGTCCCTGTGTTGTACTAGCGGTATTAGCACCAAAGAAGAATGGAGAGTGGAGGATGTGTACAGATTCTAGAGTAATAAACAAGATCACAATCAAGTATAGGTTTCCATTGCCACGAATGGATGATATTATGGATTGTTTGAGTGGGGCTGTGTATTTCTCAAAGATAGATCTAAAGAGTGGATATCACCAGATTCGGATCAGAGAAGGAGATGAATGGAAGACTGCCTTCAAGACAAAGGAAGGATTGTATGAGTGGTTAGTCATGCCTTTTGGGCTAACCAATGCATCGAGCACTTTCATGCGGCTCATGAACGAGGTTCTGAAAGAATTTCTGGGTAAGTTTGTCATTGTTTACCTAGATGATATTTTGATTTTTAGCAAGACATTGGAGTAACATATGATGCATATTCGTATGGTATTTGAGAAGTTGAGAGATGAGAAATTGTTGATTAATTTGAAGAAGTGCAGTTTTGTGAAGAAAGAGTTAGTGTATTTGGGATTTGTAGTTTCAGCAGAAGGTCTAAAAATGGACCCAGAGAAGGTACAGGCTATCCTTGAATGGCCTACTCCAAGGAGTGCTATTGAGGTAAGATCTTTTCATGGTTTGGCTAGCTTTTACAAAAAATTTATCAGAAATTTTAGTAGTATTTGTGGTCCCTTGACTGAAACAATGAGAGGAGATAGAAAAGAGTTTAAGTGGACTAATGGGGCAGAAAAGAATTTTCAATTGTTGAAACAAAAAGTTACAGAACAACCTGTTTTAGCACTTCCAGATTTTAATAAGGTGTTTCAAGTAGATTGTGATGCTAGTGGTACCGCAATAGGAGCTGTTATGAGCCAAGAAGGTAAACCTGTTGCTTATTTTAGTGAGAAGTTAAATGATGCCAAGAGGAAGTATTATGTTTATGATCAGAAATTTTATGTTATAGTTCAGGCATTGAAGAAGTGGAGACACTATCTGCTTCCTAAGGAGTTTGTTTTGTATACTGATCATCAAGCCTTGCAATATTTGAATAGTCAAGGAAAGTTGAATCAGAGGCATTTAAAATGGGTTGAGTTTTTACAGAATTAGACATTTGTTTTGAAACACAGAAGTGGAAAGTCTAACAGGGTTGCAGATGCTCTTAGCAGAAGGCAACTATTGCTGACAGAGATGCAAATTGAGGTGGTTGGGTTCAAGGAACTCAAAAATTTGTATCCAGAGGATCCTGATTTTGGTAGAGCTTGGAAAGCTTGTAAAGAACCTGTTACTCTAGATAGGATGAAATGGCTGGATTTTATCATCCAAGATGATATGCTATTCAGAGGGAGTCAGTTGTGCATTCCACGAAGTTCTATGAGGGAGAATCTCATCAAAGAGAAGCATAGTGGAGGGTTGGTTGGACATTTTGGTCGTGATAAAACCCTTGCTTTGGTTGGTGAGAATTATTATTGGCCACAGTTGCAGCAAGATGTGAAGAAGTTTGTACAAAGTTGCAGAGTATGTCAGATGGCGAAGGGAGTGAAGCAGAATACAGGGTTATATCAGCCATTACCTGTACCAGAGAAGCCTTGGGAGGATATCAGTATGGACTTTGTTCTTGGTTTACCAAGGACTCGTCAGGGACACGATTCAATTTTTGTAGTAGTTGACAGATTTTTGAAGATGGCACATTTCATTCCCTGCAAGAAGACTAATGATGCTATTCATGTAGCAGAATTGTTTTTCAGAGAAGTAGTGAGACTACATGGTTTGCCAAAGACCATAGTTTCAGATAGAGACACTAAGTTTGTTGGCTATATCTGGCGTACATTGTGGAAGAAGTTGAAGACAGATTTGAAGTTCAGTTCATCACATCATCCACAGACTGATGGACAGACAGAGGTGGTGGATAGACAGAGGTGGTGAATAGAAGTTTGGAAAATTTGCTGAGATGTTTGGTTGGAGATAAGCCAACAGGATGGGATTTAATTTTACCATAGGCAGAATTTGCATACAATAATTCTATCAACAGGAGCACTGGTAAATCACCATTCCAGATTGTATATGGAAGTAGTCCAAGAAATGCATCTGAGTTGAGAAAGATAGATAAAGGAGAAATAAGTAGTGCTGAAGCTGAGGATTTTGCAGAACACTTGAAGAACATCCATGAGGAGGTGAGGAAGCATATAACCAAGATGAATGTGCAGTATAAGACTAAGGCAGATGAGAAAAGGAGGCATAAGGAATTTCAGGTTGGGGATGAAGTCATGGTTCATTTGCAGAAGGAGCGATTTTCAGTTGGTACATATAACAAGTTGAAAATGAAGAAGTTTGGACCATGTACGATACTGAAGAAGCATGATTCAAAAAATGCATATGAGGTAGAATTGCCTACTGAGCTGAATATTTCACCAGTGTTTAACATTTCAGATTTGACAGAGTATCATGAAAGAAGTGTTGAAGATGAGGTTGCAGCAGCACAGTGGAGTATTCCAGCAACCAGTTCAAATATCAAGGAGATTGAAGACATACTGGACAGTCGTGTTGGCAGAAGCACAAAGAACAGGATATATGAAGAGTATTTGGTCAAATGGAAAGGACAGCCTATAGAAGATTCATCATGGCTAACAAAGGAGGAGGTTAACTGTCTTGGTTTTCCTCTGCACACCTGAGTCGTGACAGGGCCACTTCTCAAATTACCCCGGGTGTCTGATGCAGGAGCATCCTGGGTGTAAGTGCAATCTTGCATCACCCAAAAATATTTCTATTTTTGTATTCAATAAGGGCTATCTTGTGCAAAGCTACTATTTATAGAAACTTGCTATTTTTAGTAAGTTGGCCTTACGATCTCGGAATGTTCTGATTTTACATATGGAGGTTCATCTCAGTCATATCAGCCTGCCAGCAAAGTTTCATGGCTAGATCAGGTGTAGTTTTGAAGTTATTGAAGATTTTCAGTATTGGCAGCAGGGTACAGAAACTTCGAACTCAATTTTGAAGGCTTTAGAGGCCCCGGATAAGGTTGAAAATTTGGGTGACGAAAATTTTACATTGGTCAAGCCTGTAGAGCGCTTCGTGGCATTTCTAGAATGGGGTTATAATAGCCAATCGGGTCAACGGGCGATGACTTATGGTCTTCGGAAGTTGGGTCACCTGAAATGGCAGAAAATAATTTTTCTTCAAAATTTATTTTTGGGTTTCAAAAGTTATTTTGAGCCAACTTTGATGTAATAAATTGAAAAATAAAATAATCCTAAGTTGGGTCGGCCCTTAGGGCTAAATTTCTAGAACCTTCTCGGGCGATGGAAATTGCCTATATAAAGAAGGCCCGTAGTGTTGTCTAGGGCAGTTCTGGGTATTGATTCGAGGATTTTTCCTACAGAATATTGTAAGGGAACGCCCATGTGGCTTTGCATATTGTAATTCGAAAAGTTTGTAATTCCACATTTGTGGAGATAATAAGAAGCCAATTTTCTATTCTTGCATATTATTGTTGTTGTTTCTCTATTTATGTTATGTGTTTGTGGTACTAAGGGAAGCACCCTTCATCAACTTTGCACGGTGTGTCTTCACACCACCATTTCGTTGTTGGATTTTTTTCTTCCCCATCTTCTATGTACGAGCATAGATGTGTTATTAGATCCTTTCAGTTTCAAATAGAAAGTCTCTTTAATCAACCATGGATTGTTAGAGTATATTTGATTATGTGGAGTTTCTAAAATGTTATGAAGTGTATTTGAATGAACTCTCATTACTTCTTCACTGCTCATATGTTGTTCATGATTTCAACTTACAATCTATATTTCTGATGACTACACATATTTCTGATGTTACTCCTTGGTGTATTACATTTATTACAGGAACTTTGCACGGTGTGTCTTCACACCACCATTTCGTTGTTAAATTTTGTTCTTCCCCATATTCTATGTACGAGTATAGATGTGTTATTAGATCCTTTCAGTTTCAAATAGAAAGTCTCTTTAATCAACCATGGATTGTTAGAGTAGATTTGATTATGTGGAGTTTCTAAAATTTTATGAAGCATATTTGAATGAACTCTCATTACTTCTTCACCGCTTCAAACTATTTGTAGTACCCGAGTAAGAAGATTGTACTGTACTATGCCCTTTTCAGGCCTAGAAATATAGCGGTGAGAGATCAACGGCTTTGATGTCCCTTAATTCAAGTCCAGTCAACATTTAACAAGGACAAAGCATGCAAGGCAACGAAGATAGCAGATAAGAAATTAGTTGCGCAGGAAGTGGCCACGACCAAGAAGCACAGTAGCTACAGATGATCATGCAGGCAGTACATGATTCAAGAGAAATCGAAGCCGTGGATCACAAAACCACTATCCTCCCAAACCCGAAAAGGGTATAGGCCTACACCATTTCATCTTTCCTGGGAACTCCCAATTGTTTTAAGTAGAGAAGAAGTTATGAGAGGAATTGTAAAAATGAAAATAAAAGTAGCAGACTCGTTGAACATTAGTATGTTTCTTTTTATTGCAATTATAATTAGTTCCTTAGTAATTGATTTTTATTGCATCATTGTCTTTGGTTTGTCATTTTGTTTTGAGTGTCCAGTGATTTAAACCAAAGACTTCGACATAGCCAAAAAATGTGGAAGTCTACATTAGTATGTTGTTTTTTATTGTAATTATAATTAGTATGAATGAACAAAATAATGTCAATGCAATATTTATTGTTATAGCGTCGATGACTTCAGTGAATGTGCCTATGTGTCAATGCGGTGTTGGGCCATGCATGTTGAGGACGTCACACACAACAAGTAATCTTGGGCATCAATTTTGGTGTTGCCTGTTAGAGTAATCATACTTTATGCTTATTAATTAAATCACTTTGGTTTAATTAATTAAGTCATTTATTACTCTATTTACTTAAGCTATCTTTTAGGTGCATTATAATTAATATATTTATTAATTATAATGTGCAACCTAGCTTTATTTTTTGCTTTATTGCTTTAGGGTTTTATTGTTCACCTATATGGTTGAACCCTTTATACATTCCTTTTAGATAATCTTGGAATACAATTGCTCTTTGCATGTCCATAAGATGTCTCTGGCTTTTTGGCCTCCATAGATTTTTCTTGCTTCTGTTCTTTGCTTCTTCCATGTGACAGGGTTATGCATGCAGGTGTTCTTGGGAGATTAGTATTTCACCTAATCTAACATGGTATCAGAGCCATCTTGCTGCTCGTTGTTCGTGTTTTGTTGAAGTGATTCAAATGCAGGAGGGTTTCAGAAAAATTTTAGTTCTGATACTCTCTGCAGGACGTTATTTTTTATTTCTTTTTTGCCTGCAAAAAAGAAAAAAAAAATTTGGAGATATTTTGAGGAAAAACAGATGCCACCATTGCGTCCAGAAGGCCCAAAAACCCTAGAATCCATATAAAATTTGTCCATTTTGGACACCTTTGCAATTTGTGGCAAAAATTTTTTGGGTACCAGGCCGTACGACCTGGCACGCGGATCGAGACGATGATTTTTTTTTGTCAAAAAAAAATTAAAAAATTTGGTTTTTGGCGCAGCCACTGAGCGGCCACCCAGGCGCCACCCGGCGGCCACCGCCGCCACCACGGCCTCCGCAGTCCCGCGCTCCGCAGCCGGAGCCGCCGCCGCTTGCACCGCGCCTCCCGTGGCCCCTCCTCCGCCACGCCACCAGCGCTCCACCGCCGCCGGCTGTGCCTTCGGTCCCCACCACCGGCTCCTCCGCCGCCCCGCTGGCCTCCTCCACCGGCTCCGCTCCGCCCACCGCTCCGCCGGTCGCCCGACGGGTTTTTAAGCCCTATGGGCCCTAGCGGCGGTCACATGGGTGACCGGGAGCTCTAGCTCCAGCCCCCTGCGTGCGCCATGCACCCAGGGGCTCAATTTTTTAGCCCCAGGGGCTCTAAATTCTTCTTGTGGAGCCTTTCTAACCCTCCCGCGCTGTTTTTGCTCTATCTGGAGCATACGGAGGTCTTTTTTGGACTTCTTTATATCGTCGGAAAGCTCTTTTCGAGCTCTTTCCGATTATGGAGGTTAGGATTTTTGGATCTACTGTTTTGATAGTGTTTTTTTGTCAAAGGTGATGTTTATTTTTTGCCTTCCGGGAGCCATATCTCGCTCATCCGGACTCATTTTTGGGCTCACCATATATCGTTGGAAAGCTGGTTCTGTGAGTTATTCAGTTGCAGGGGTTTTTTTATCCAGATTCTGCTCCAGGTTTTCTCTCTTCTGAGTTTTTCTCTTTCGCACTCTGGCGGATTACTTGGGTTCTACAGGTCCTGGGATCTCTTCTTCTGTTCTTTTGGCTCACTCTTCTTTCTGACTTCTGAGCATTGTATGCTTCTCTTCTGTTGTATTCTTTTTTCTATAAACGCACTGAGATAAAGTGCCTACTTTTGCATATCTGGGATCTTGTACACCTTGTGTTTGTTTGTACTCGCACTCAGTTATAAAGTGCCATGGGGGGTTATGATGTTTTGCCTTTTGAGCTCATCCACCTTTGTCAAGTGAGTGTACCTTCCATGACATTAGCCCATGCTGTGTGTCCAGAAGATCTATTCTTCTTCTTTGACACCGCCCTTTATCCTGTGCGTGTACTTCTGTTGCACTGTTGGTGTTCCTGATTCTTCTTCTTGCAGATGTTTCTGGCATTGCATTTCAGTGTTCCTGTCACCCCTCTCCCTGTTCCGCATTATGGGGGGGTTCACCTGTTGGCTCTATTGCTTCCTTGGTTCGGTTGAGTGATCTACGTATTCAGTTTTTGTTCCTATGTACTAGGTGGATGCAGTGGCTAGGCACCTATGCATTTCGGTGAGATGGTTCATCTACTATATAGACACTCATTCATTCCTATTTTGGAGGTCACCTCTTCGATTGATCAGCTCTTCAGACTTTGTCTTCTCTACCTGGTCATGCACTATTTCAGTGGGGGTTCCAGCAGTTTCTTCTGACAGTGTTTGCAGTTTCATGCTTCGGAGATGCTTCATGCTCTTTCTTGTTCCTTTCTTTGGGACATTCCCTAGATTGGAGGCTTTGTTTCCTTCATCTAGTTTATTTCTTGTACTTGGGTACCTGATCAGGCCTTGTTGCCGGGACCCATTACTCTTTCTTGCTTTTTTGCTTTCATAGCTATGCTAGGTTAGCTTCCCTCTTGAGCTACGCTTAAGGGGGGGTGTTAGAGTAATCATACTTTATGCTTATTAATTAAATCACTTTGGTTTAATTAATTAAGTCATTTATTACTCTATTTACTTAAGCTATCTTTTAGGTGCATTATAATTAATATATTTATTAATTATAATGTGCAACCTAGCTTTATTTTTTGCTTTATTGCTTTAGGGTTTTATTGTTCACCTATATGGTTGAACCCTTTATACATTCCTTTTAGATAATCTTGGAATACAATTGCTCTTTGCATGTCCATAAGATGTCTCTGGCTTTTTGGCCTCCATAGATTTTTCTTGCTTCTGTTCTTTGCTTCTTCCATGTGACAGGGTTATGCATGCAGGTGTTCTTGGGAGATTAGTATTTCACCTAATCTAACATTGCCCAAATAGGAAAAAGGTCTGGATATGTAATTATATTTTATGTTTATAAATAATGTGACAACTAATCATTTTAGGAAGAACTGATGTAGATTTGGTATTGCAGGGAAATAGTGGATGTCAATATTTCTGGTGGGTCGATGAAACCACATTTACGTCTACCCCATCTACATATGTACTTGATGTAGGAAATGACTGCAACTTGTGCAAGGCTCGAGAGGTAGATAGTGCCGCCAAGATTGCTTCAATGGCGAAATCATAAATCATGTTTCTGCGATGCCTTCTTTGTGTAGTTTGGACACTACTTTGTTGGGACCATATGCGTAAATGTGGTTAACAGAGGGCTATTGTAGATACATGAAGTTTTTAATAATTTCAAGTAGATACATTGGACATATTTTGATAAAATCATGAACTTTTTTGTTGTTTATGACTTCGTTATGATTTTGAATATAAAATTAAACAAAATTAAATATTAACCTTATTAAAAAAAATTGAAAAATATTTATGATTTTCTATATAAAATTAAATGAAATAAAAAAATAAATATTTATGATTTTTTCTATAAAATAAAATAAAATAAAAATAAATTATTGTATTAAAACAATTCAAAAAATTAAATAAAAATCATACTCAAATTCCAATTCTAATTTCAAAAAGTGGAACCAAACGGAGGAAATACATCTTCTCGCTCATATTCCAGGTCAACCAAACGGTCCAAGCTATAATCCGAAAATGAAAAATTGGATTATCAAATCCATAATTTGACCATTTCCAGCATTTGATCAAATGCAGCATTTCCTAATTCCCGCTACCAAACGGGCCCTAAAGGACAATCAAGATTTACATTTTGGCCCATCCTTATGAGATAGTAAAGACATATCAAATGAAGGTTTGGAGAAGTAGTTTATATTATGCAAAGGGTAGTTTTAGATTATGACTAGTCTTTTCAATGTTATTGCTAGTCTAACAAATCATGAATACAATAATATCACGTCACATAACAATATATATAATCTTCACTTCTAGCATTGAAGATATCTTTGTGTAACATATCTTCAAGACACAATTTAAAATAAAGGCATACATCATTCTTAATAAGGATAGCCAATAATTGATCATATAATCAAATTAACAATACCATGATAAGTTTTTTAGGTAATAAAGAAAGGTACTTGTATTTAAACGATGAAGTCAATCTTCACCTTATCACATGAGAGAAAAATTATCAATTCTCGATTCCCCATGCGATCTCTCACACATGAGAGGAGTAACATGTCTTCATCCCTTGTCTCCATGTGATCTCTCACTCATGTGAGAGAGGTAATATGTCTCCACTTGAATTCCCCATGCATTCTCACATTTTTGTGAGTTGACACTTTTCGTAATCCATTTTCCATGTGTATCCTCTCACACATTTGTTAGATTAGCTAATCCCCTCCCTAGTATCTACTCAAACCAATCTAATTCCTTCAAATTTTCTTCTATTTTCCTGTCTAAGCATAAAGCATATGATGTCACTTGGAATCCTCTCATCTACCCAAATCTCTCAAGCATTCCTAACTTTGATCTTTAAATAAAATCTTAACCCTAGATGCTCCATCCTCAAGATCTATAAATCAACTTTCTCCCAAATCATTTTCAACAAGTCTCTCTAATGAAAAACTATTATGTAAAATTGAGGAGCAACCACATTACAACATCACAACAAGAGCACATCAAGAAGACTCTTGGGATACCATTAGATACTTATCAAGGTTATGGATGCTTCATCGTCTTCATAAAGATTAAAAGTATATGTAGAGGCAAGGTATAAAGTTTTATTGTTTTCTTTTGAATTTTTTTTCCCTTTTGTTTCCATCATATATCTAACGTACTCTCTTTTTTCTATGGCTACTTTATTAAGGCTCAGTTTAAGTGTTGTGGTGAATTTGGGAGAGTTGCAATGATTTTTTGTAGCATTTTTTTGAACTATTAGTATGTTGTAAGAAAAACTAACTCATTATAGAAGATTATCTTCTCTATCTCTAACTCTAATCCATCTTCATGATGGTTCATGGAGTATGATTTGAAATGTTGAAGTAAATAATAACACACATCTAATAACAATTTTCAAACATGAAGTCACCTTCTTCTCTTTCCTACTGTGAGAAATTTTCAAATTCTTCTTATGTTTTGCCATGTGGTTCCTTGCAGGCATTTGCTAGGTTGGCTCTATCTAGTGATGGGGCAGATCCTCCCTTTTTGGGGCTTTCCCTCATCTCCTCAGTAGTGGGCACTTCCTCTCTGCAAGGTGTGCCACCAGTTGGTGATATGCCAATAGTTGGGAATGCTTCTCCCACTGGCATTTCTGTCGGGTTGGGGAATGTTGGGATCATTGGTGGGGCCATAGTAGTCTCAGCCCCCTCTTCTGGCCGCTCTTCCCATTCTTGTTTTGTGGTTTTCAAGTCTGCAACAAGTTCTCAAGGTGCTTTGGGTTTGAAATCTAAGGGGCCTTTCCCTGTTTCAAATCCTATTATGATTACCTTGGATGAGGATGTTGAAAAAGATATTGACAATGTTGTTTCTAAACTCTTTGGTCATGGCATCATCTGTCATTTCAAGGGTTTTTGGTTGAGCCTGCCTGATCTTCACAAGTGGATTTCCACTCATTGGGAATATGTTTTATCAAGTATTGTTCTTATCTTTCCTATGGCTAAGGGTTTTTGTATTGCTAAGTTTGAAAATGTAGAGGATAGAAAGTTGATTTTATGTGATCACTCTTTTAGTTGGGAAGATCATTTTCTACTATTGGTTAAGCATTGGCATTTTGATTTTTTCGCTTCTCAAGAAATTTTAACAAGGTTCTAATTTGGGTCAGGCTACCCTATCTCCCTCTTCATCTATGGGTTGATTCTCTATTTGAGGCAGTGGGTGGGGCTCTTGGTAACTTCCTAATGGTGGATGAAGAATCGACTGATATTCTTCATTCTACTTATGCCAGAATTTTGGTTGAAATGGATATTTCAAAGGGGATGACTGAAAAGATTAAGTTGGAGCACTCTAAGGGTTATTGGATTCAAACTTTGGATTATGAAGGGATTCCTTTTAGATGTAGGAGATTCTTTAAAATGGGTCATGTGGCTACCCAACGTGGGTTAGAGAAGGCTCAAAATCTGCTTCTTGGTGGAAGGGTGCTTCTTCCGAGCATTATATTGTGTTGAAGAAAAGTTTTTCCTAGGTGCTTGAGTAGAATTTTCTTGGTGTTGTGGACAGCCAGCCAGCCTCTGGTTGGTTGTGCACTTCCTACTTCTGGTGTAGGTTCTCAACCCTTGGTTGAGCCTCTTAAGTTTTATGTTGCTACTATTGGCATTGCTAGTGCAACTCCTAAGCTGGTTTGTGTTCGGGATTCTTCTGGTGGGTATGGATCTATTGTTTCTCCCTTGTTGGTTGATTCCTCTAATTCTTAGCTTATTTTTGCTCCTATGTTGGTTGTTGGTGAGTCTGCTATTGTTGGATGTGTTGGAGTTGTTGTTTCTTCCCCACTCGTTCGTCCTAGCTCTAGGAGTTTGTCTGGCTTTGACTCTCAATTGGCTAGATTTGAGCAGAGTGTTGCACCCTTGATGGGTGTTGGATCTTCAGTTCTTGACTCTATTAGTTGGTAGGATGAAGCTACCAAAGTGGAAGAAGGATGGATAATGGTAAAAGGTAAACATTCCAAACGATTTGGTCCTTCTTTTGATATGACTCTTTGGTGCCATAAGATGGGGAGTAGAGGATAATCTTATTGGTTGATTGTGTTTTTGGGTTGCTGGTTCTCAATGTCTCATCATTGGCAGTGACTCTCAATCTTTTGTAGGTGGTTGGCCTTTTGTTTTGGATGGCTTGATTTTTGTTTATCGGACTCTTAAAGCTTTATCTTAAGGTTTTTTTCTACAGGGTTGCGGGGTGCCTTCAAAACCTATTTTTGCCTTAATCAAAAACACACATTTAAATCCACTAGTCTCATTACATCATTAGAAAAGAGTCAATTTCAAGACTACTAGAAAATATGATTTTTTATCTTGTTATCAAAACAAGTTCAAAACTAAATGCCCATAGAAATGTTATCATAATAAAGTGCCTTTACTACCTTGAACTCAAAATGAATATTGAAGAAAAATACATAAAATTTAGGTGCATATTATAAGGATTTGGATAAATGCAAACTAATGGATCCACTTTTATAGAAGTGTTAGGTTTAAAAAATAATCTTGACAGGAACAAGTACATGTTTCATATAATTGGGTACTCATTTAGGGGTAGGGACTTAGGCCTAAACAAGTACTTTCTATAAATGATTACCTATTATTATTCAAGGTCTTGTGCTAAAATTTTATCAAACCTTAATGGGTTATCAATTGAATTTTATCAATCCTTATGGCAACATATTAAGGAAGATTTCTATTTAGTATACCTAGAAGCTATAATGAAGGGTCTTTGGGACTAGACATTAATAGAGGCCTAATAAAGTTTCTTCCTAAAGGGAAAAATTAAAATTATATAGTTAGATGGCGGCCTATCACATTGCTCAATACTTCTTACAAAATCATTGCAAAAGCATTAGCTAATAGGATCAAACCAATGACTAAAATAATAGCTAGACCCAAACAAACAGGGTTCCTTGGTGGTAGATTCATTTTGGATAATTTAATTTTCGCATGGGAGACTAGTGAATGGGCTCTAAAATCACAAAAAAATGCTTTGTTGGTTAAGCTAGACTTTGATAAGGCATATGATAGAATGTGATGGAGTTTTATTATAAAGATGTTGCAGTGGTTGGGGTTTGGCCCAAAAATTTGTAAGCATGTTGAAATTCTATTTAAGGATCATAATGCTCAATTAAAAATCAATATCTCATTAACTGAGCCATTTCCTTTACAAAAATCAATTAGGTAAGATTTTCCCCTGTCTCCATCTCTATGTTTTAGTTGATGATGCCCTTGTTTATCTTTTGCAGAAATACAATTAAATGGGTTAATTGAGGGTATATCTATCCCTAACAATTCAATGGTCATTAGTTCACATTTTGTTGATGATAGTCGTCTATTTCTTCAAAATTTTGAATTTGAAATCAAGTAAGTACTGGAGGTTTTGGATTTGTACTACTTTCTTTCAGGCTCTTAGCTAGCTCATCATAAAACTAAGTTTTTTATGATTCGGCCTGATTTGGTGCCAGTTTGGATTCCTAATCAGTGAAAACAAATCAAGCATGGGAAGATTACATGATACCTTGGCATCCCTTTTGGTTTGGGGGTTTCTCTTTGTGATATGTGGAATTGGTTTCTCACAAAACTGGAGAACATTTTTTTTAATTGGGGTATCTTTATTTAGCTGATAAAATGCAGGTGATCAATTGGATTTATTACTCTTCTTGTTGGATGCCTTCCGAAAAATGCTATGACGATCTTAATAAAATTATTTGATATTTTTTTGTGGACAACATTGGATGACAATTATGGCTTCAAGTCTTCTTCTTGGTCATATTGTATTCAACCAAAACATAGAGGAGGGATGTGTATCTTAGATCCTAGGAATCAAGGGATTTTTCTACCTGCCATATGTATCATAAGAGTTGTTTCAGGAGATGAGCAATGGAAGATCTTGGTAAGACATAGAATAGCTCTTGTTGATATGAAAAATAGATGGAAAAATGTGTGTTGGATGGATAAGTTTTACTTTCTCCCCTTTTCAACTTAAAGGATCATTTCCATTGTAATATATCAAGAAGGCTTGGATGTTAGTCTATGACTATTTGGATTGGAGGAAGAACTCGTTACAGTGTGGTTTTAGCTTTGCTAATCCTCCTATTTGGTGGAACAAACTTATACAATACCATAGGCAACCTTTGGTTGTCAGGTTTCCCAAACATGCTAGTTATCCTTTTAAGAAGGGGGTGAAAATTTTTAATGATATTTGGGATTTCAATTCCATTAACTAGTCCATCTGGTAATATTTCAAGGATTCCTTCAAGATAAATAACAAAATTGAAGGGTTTTTTGTTTTTTGTCAACTCATTAGTCCTCATGGAACTCATTATGAAGTTGTGTACTCCTTTATAGTGTAGTGTCTTCAAGGACTTGATATGGTTGGATAAGTATCCATTCTCTTTTTTTCCTCTAAAAAAAATCTATTTGTAGATTCTTCCAATTTTAAAGTTAAATCCATGACTTAATAGAAAATGGAATTGTAGGCTAACCAAAAGGAAATGGCTTAACTTGAATGCGCAAATCTAGAAAACTAAGGCTGAAACAAACACACAATTTTTGTCTTGGAAAATTTTACATTAAAAACTACTTGTTGAGGACAAACTAAGATATAAATTATTATAATTTTTAAGGTCATACATATGAAGTATTCATTTAAATTTCCTTTCAAATATAATAGATAGATTTCATGATATTTGATCTCACTAGGAAGTCATAAATACTTATAGGACAATCACCCCCTTTCTTTCGTCATAAATATCATATTTTATGAGGAACATATATCATATAACACTATTCCATATTCATGATGTACATACACACTTGGTATAAACTTTAGTGATGAGCCCTTTCGTCTTCTTAGTTGCATGGAGTTGACATGCTCCTATAAAAAAATATAAACAAAAAATTGCATAGATAAGCATGTAACTTGAAATATATTTATCTCATCCATCAAACCAAAAGAAAATAAATCCATCAAGAATGATATTCACTCAACTTGATTGAGATTTCTTACTCCTTTTCTCTTTCTAAAAATTTTCCCTATATGAATCATCCTAAGTTTACAATCTTTATCTAGAGTTACTTCTATCCCTTTCTACTAGTCTACATGGCCCAAGATAGATAACTAATTTTGAATGTCCCTTCATTCGTCATTTTCCTAATTCCATGTATACTTCTCTTTTCTCTCGCTCTCAAAATCCTAGATTAAAGAATGACTAATTTCTTGAAACATTAATATTAAGACATGCACTCCTTGTCCTTCCGCTTTACTATTTTACCCATTATTTTAAGTATATTCCTTTGAACCCATCTTATCTATCATTTTATCACATTTACAATATAGTGTACATATAAAATATGCTTGAAACCCACTTATATAGTGTGGTGTTGCTATATAAGTTTACCTTGCGAACCTTTCTTCAAATCCAATCACCACAAGACTTCAAACCATTTTATCCTTCTTTATAAGGTTGGGTAAGATAATTCACCTATTAACCAATAGGATAAAAAAATAACTCCTCAAAATTGGCATTAGAAAGTTCCTCCACATTAGATAGGCCCATAAAAAATCTATAGGAAATTCCATCCCTCAATGTAGGTGTGTACAATATTCTAGCAATCTAGTGGCTCAAATAATCTTTTATTACCTCATTATCTAGAATTATAAGATTAAGAAAATATAATCAATTTTTATCCATCCATTCAAGTTCATCACATGCATCTTATTTCAAGTCGTGAATTTAGTATTTTTGTCTCTACAAAATTCAAAAGTTAAACATGTAATATAGATGAAAATAATATTGATCCCATAAATAAGTAATTCCTCTTAATTCTAATTTTCTAAAATCCTATTTTGCAAGTATCTATGCATATATCTAGTTATTCATATACTATGGTGTTACCTTTTAAGTTTACCTAGTGAACTCATCTACAAACCCAATATTCCTATCACCAAGAAAACTTAGGCCCTCATCTCACTCTTTATATGATGAGGTAAGATAAGTCACATATTAGCTCCTAAAAAAAAAAAAACTCTTAGAGGATATGAAAAATTCAAACCTACTACCATCAAGAAGGTAGATATTTCCTAAACCATTCCTACAAAGGATGATCTTGGCTTCAAAGGATGAAACCTATCCCACAAACACTATTTGAGGAGGCCTTTTTCTTCACTTAGGATAGGTCCATCTACTAATGGATATTAATATTCTTTCAAAATCCTCTCATGTACCATTTAAGGAACTTTTCAAAGTTTCCTAGCATTATAAAATTTAATCTTCATATGTAAACAATTGTGATAAACATGGTCAAAACCCTCTTCCATATATTAATGACCATGATTGTAAGTTAATTTCGTACATACACATTACCATCAAGAAGGCGGACCTTCATGTCATTCCTAATCTCAAACCATTCCTAGAAAGTTTGTCATCATAGACAAGAATACTAGGTATAACATTATCACAGAATGACCCTAGTTTCGAAGGATAAAATCTATCCCATATACACTCTTGAGGAGGTATTTTTTTCTTCACTTAGGATAGGATCCTACAAAATGGGAAACCAAGTGAACCAAACTTTAAATTTATGACTTATCAGATGTAAGGAAAAAATGTGAACCAACATTAAAAATTTTGAAAATACGATTCAAAAGGGGTACAAATGTCCAAGAAGGTCTTGATGTTGGATCTTCTAATAACATAACTAGATGTGGAGGAAATTCAACTAAACCCAACCCAAAATTTAAAATTGAAAGTTCACATGTCATGTTCCTCTAAAAGCTATACTAAACCATTTTATTTTTCTTCCTTTTTGTGAGGAAATCCCATCAAACGTTACCATGCAAGGAAACGAAAAAAAAATTGACATAAAAAAAAAAAAAACATAAAGATCCAACCTATATGATTTCTCATATTTATTATTAACAAATGGGTTGAAATGTCCAAGATAGCACATGAAAAATTAGGGGAATCAACTAAAAAAGGTACCATAGATTGAGTCCCAATAGGTTTTATGTTTTGTGTTGATTTTTAATTAGAAAATTATTTAATGTTGAAAAAAATCATACCAAATTTTTTTTGTGTGTTCAATATTAAATGTATCTCATGGTTTTAAGACATGTGGTTTAGTCAATACAACTTAGTGGTTTTGTGTGAGCTTGAATCAATAAAATAAAGCCCATACTTAGTGGTTTGTTTGGTTATCATTTGTATTGAGCTCGCCTAAATAGTTCATATTTAAAGCATGGCATGTGATGTATGGGTGCATGGTTAATCATTATAATTTAACACATGGAGGATGCATTGGAGGATCTTGATGTTTCAAAAGTATTCTATGGATAATTTACAAATTTGTTATAGTATTTTATTGTTGAATAATATATTGAGTATGGATGATTTTGAAGGCTAGGGTTTTCCTATTGTATCTTATGTCATCTCAATGTTATGTTTGTGTATTTTTTGTATGGTAGATTCTAAATACTTGTTTACATATTTTTCTCGCATTGGCTTATGTGGAAATATTTTTACTGCTACAATTATTTCCCTTCACATATGATACATTAAAGCTCATTGTATAACTATAACCAACCCCCAAGATAAGAGATCAAACTAGAATCAACTATGCACATAAAAAAAACATTTATTGACCATCGAGAAAATAAAATAGAGCTTAGCTCATCATTATGAATAATCTCATTCATTCGTGAGAGGGTGAGCCAAGAGGAAATAAAACTATATGCAAAGTAATGTAATGGTTTCAAACACAATAAAATACAAGTAGGTTTAACTTGAGCTATTTTTACTCAAAATATTTTATTGACAATTTCAAATTCAATAGCAACCAAACATCTTAAAGTAGTTCATATTGAACAACACCAAATCCATTCATTCCTCCATTGCCAACAAGGTATACATAGAGTGAATATTGTTAAAACAATGTAAACTATTACAAATGTTAGCCCTTCGAAGAGTATATAAAATAAACACATGACACTAGATGTGTGTGGACAAATATTTCTAAATAAAACTCTATTGTCAAAGAAGGCACAAATATATTGATGTTAACACAAGAGTATATATGCAACACACTTTCTCCCTTAAATTTGACAACATTATATTAAAACTCATTTTTGTAAACCTCTCATGCATGTGTGAATATGAATAGACATATAAAAAATGCTAATTCATAATATTGTGGGCCAAGAAAACATGAAAAGCACTCAAAGATAAGTTTAAAATGGTAAAAAAAAAATTCAAGGGTGTTGTTCCCTTTGCCTTGGCCCTCCCTAACTCAATCCCTATGAAGCCTTAAAATCAACTATGGAAGGACTTTAGGCTCACTTGTTACAAAGAATATGTACATATGAATGTATTAAATATCACAATATTTTGACAATAAAGTCCTTCACATGAGAGATTTTCACTTCTCCTAACTACTTTGTGCATTGCTTAATCTCAATTAAGTGGGAGAGACAAAACCAAGGAATCCATAAACTCAAATAAAATATAAAGAAAATCCAATCATGGATTGAATCAAACACATACAAAATAGGACACGTGCTCATATAGGCTAAAAACATAAGGAAAAAGGAAAAAATAGAACCATGACATTTACACACAAGCTATGAATATATATATTTCAAGTAAAAATCTGCTTCTTTCTCCTAGTCTAAATAAAAGGAATAAAGCATGCAAATGAATTTGAAAAGGTCGGCTCACAAGATAGGTCTCAAAATGAAAATGAATATTTCTTCTCAATGTTCATCCTTTACTTCCTCTTCTCACTAACCTTGTGTTTCACCAAGCCATCTCAGGTTTTATCAAGAGAAGATGCATAGTAAAATATTTCAATCCTTCTCTATTTTACACATAATCTTTATGTGAGAAAATGTGAAATGAGGAATTAGCCCCCTCAAAGGCTAAAGAGGATGGCTTCCATATGAAATGTGTTATATCATACATCCCTATCCAATAACATGGCATCCCTCTTACCCAGATAAGAACTTTTTACAAAAAATAAATGTACATGTACTCCTATGTGTGCACACATGGACAAGGCGAGGTGGCATGTGTAAGTGCCTAAAAGCATACAAGACAATATGGTGATTTAAGACCTATTAGTTCATGAACCATGTAGCAAGAAATATCTATTTTCTTGAATTTCTCTAAATTGATGACACTTTGTGTGTTCTTGTAGTGTTCTTAGTAAGCCTCATTTCTACATTTTCTAGCCCCTACCTTGACTTCACTCATTGACTTGGGTGAATCCATGAGATGGTGGAGGTGTTTTGCATGAGACTCGTTAAGAAGGAAATTTAGGGTGGTTTCAAGGACAACCATTAATGGTAGCCAAAGGTCGTGGGATTCCCCTACCCATAGATTACTTTAAGATAAAGGCTTTGAGGTGAGAAGTGGAAATATTTTCACTAATATTCTCCACCATGCACTTTTCCCTTCGTCTTCATTGTTAGGCTATTATGCAAAATGCCCAACTCTTGAAGAAAACCCTAGGAGTTGTGAATGTAGATGGTCTTGAATGGTTGCATGACTAAATCAAAGAGGGGCACTTGGGTTAAATCAATCGTAGACAAGCTTTAGAGGTACTAGGTCCTATATAGTTTATCAGAAAGTGAATGAATGTTAGGTTTTAAATTTGCTCCCATTTTTGTATATCTCTTGAGTTGGTCTATATAGACAAATAGTATATAATAAAATATATCATTTATAGCATTCCCAGTTTTTAACGAAAATAGCCTTGAGAAGCATCGATGGCTCTAGCCAAAATATAATGTAATTTCCTTCTCAAATAATACAATGAGTGTAGTCCCCTATGATTGTTATTTACTAAAAAAAATAGATAACCACTTTTATTTTATAGAAACATTATTCTAAGACTTAAACAAAATAGAAAAATATTTCACGATCTAATAAACAAGAGACTATTTTTCTCATGGAAAATATGAAAATAAGCCAAAGTTGCATTATGCAGTTGCATTTATCTTGAAAAAACACAACAAAATATAAAAGATGGATTTGTACCCTGTGATAGTAATTAGATAATCTAGAAAGTCATTTCCAAGAAAATAACATAAAATTAAGTTTTTTTGTGTTTGGTAGTTTGGCACTCATTTGATTTGCATTCATCAAGCAAATAGATTTTGAGGCCTCGTTGAATCAAAACATTAAAACATTAAATCAAAAAAATGGATAGGATCCTAGGAGATTAACTCATTTGCAAATCCCCTTGTTGCAACTCGCTAGGCATCTTACACCAATCTATCTTGGAATTTGAGATGATTGGATTGAGTTCAATTTGAGTAAAATTACAATCAATTGGCCAACCCATGAAGCTACAAACTAGGCTCGTGTTTGAGAATAAGCTCAAAACTTGAGAGATATAGAAAGAAAAATTAAAACTAGAGAAAAATTTAAAAAAAGGTTTGTGTAGCAAGGATATTTAAATAGAAGATCAACACATCAACCACTTTCTCACAAACACATTAGGATTTGAATATCATCCATGAAACTACAACCTACTACTAGAGCTAACAAAACAACATCATATTAGTGTTACAAACAATAGCCATCAAACTCTCGATCAAGGCTATCAATGCTTAAACCTCACTACCACCAACAAAACCGTTACAATCCAACAATTTCTACCCCACTTCACTAACTAGTACTTTGCTAATTGTTACTTTGTGAGCAAGTGTGACTTGTACATTTGCCACATGCATAATGGTAGCATGTGTGATGAGCAATCACTCATAAGATCTATGCTTCAAAAGTCATGAAGAAAAAAATATGTTTATTTCAACTCTAAATTAGATTAATCAAATTACATTACATGTCAAATTTGTTTATACTTATTATAATAAAGACTTATCTTATTTCTTTACAATTCTAATGGTGAAACTTGCATACCCATCAACTCAACTCTATAATGAATTTTATTTGTCACACTTTATTTTCTTAAAAATATTATTATATTTTATCAAATTCCAAAATGAATATAAAGTGTATTTAATATCAATATAGATATCTTAACATTTAATTTATTAAAAAAATTCATTGTTATTTTGTTTACCTAAAAATTATTTAGTTTACTTAGCTATTTAAAAATTGTTATTTTATTTGTGTTTTGCTTTAAAGGAGATACATAAAAGTCTTTAAGTTTTTTAACCATGTCACACTCGCAGAAATTAGATTTTAGTGTAGCCCATTGTTCTCAAGAAACTTATTGATGGCAAGTTTTAAAACACTACTTAGTATAGCTATTCCTTAATAATCTTGGATGGTGGAGTTCGTTAGATGCTAAAGTATAGCTATTCCTTAATAACCTTGCAATTTTAGACAACCAAACCTTTTAAAATGCTACTTAGCATAGCTATTCCCTTATAGTCTTGGATGGTGGGGTTTTTTTCAGATGCTAGAGTATAGCTATTCCTTAATAACCTTTGCAATTTTACACAACCAAATCATAGAAGACCAAATAGCATATTGAGTCATAGATCAAAATAGATGGGAAAAAACCATCAAATGAAAAAGACATTCTAAGATTTCAATCAATATTTTGTTCTAGCGGATTGGTCCAATGTAGATTTTATTGAAGACCTTTGAATTGATATACTCTAGAAAAGCTTGCTTTGAACTTTTTGTGCACTTGAGATAATTGAACAACCAAATTCTATAGAGAACATCCTCACTCCATTATGATTCTCGCTCACCTTGTTACTAAGTGTATAAGTCTCAACTATTGCAATTTTGATAGCTCACGAGCCATATTCTATAATAACATTTCCAAACTATAAGAATTCCCACCCCACCTACTTTGATGCTCACTAGATAGATCCAAGTCTCAATTGAATCATCAATCCCAAAAAACTTTAAGCACTTAGATAATTTCTAACAATATATATCATGTTTTACATTTTTTGTATAGATCAATTTATCTATTAAATTATATTATAACAAATTGAATCTTTTTAAGTTGCCTACATAAATCTCATCAAAGTCAACCACACCAACCATTACTCTTAATTAGACTTGCTAAATACATGGTTATACATTACATTATTATTTATCGATATAATCAAAATCAAAATCAAAATAATAACAAATCTAGTATTAGCAAAAAAACCCTATTATCTATTTGAAGAGCTCAAAATTAATATTAGTCAAAAAAAATAAAGAAATCTAGTACTAGAAGAAACTCCTATTTGAAGAGCTCAAAATTAATATTTTCTAGAAAAGCTTGCTTTGAACTTGCACTTTAAATAGTTAAACAAAACTAAATTCTATTCATAACATAATTCAGATTGGCCAAAAGTAATTTTCTTGAAGATCTTGGAACAGACATAACATCCCCAATCCATTCCTAAACCTCACTAACTATTACCTTACAAACAAGCATGACTTATATAAGAGACTATTACCTTGCAAGCATTACTTGTAGATTAATTTAATCTATTAAATAAATATCAACCATTATTCTTGAAAATAACCCATTTAATTTAACTAGGTAAATAAATGTTGAATAATATATTACTTCATTGTTTGCCAAAATTAATCAGTTCAAACAGATCAAAATAACAAATAAAACCCAACCCTCTTTTACGAGACCTACATCCAACTAAAATCTTTTTAAAAACAGTTTTCAAACTAGTTGATGAATCTTCTTGCACTCTTTTGAATTCAGGTGATGTATGATCTAAAATGTAGCTCTAACACAATCTAATCTAGAAACATGAATGATCCAAAATGTCAAACAAATGAATCCAGAAACAACAAAATTAACAGTACATATTAACCTTGACAAAAGGGCCAACTACTAATAGAAGGGACTGAGATACTCCTACCGTTTGGAATTGTAACATGGCCAAATTTAAAATAAGACCTAAGTAAGCTTATCAGACGCCCCCTGTAACATGTAAATTTAGCCATAATAGAAATTGGGCCTAAATATGCTTTTCAGGCCCCTGCTCTGATGTCCATCAGAATTATTATGTCTGTCTGCCATAAAAAATGTTCATAACCACCGTTTTAAGACATGCTTCTAACAAATGACTGCATACCCAAATAAAACAAAAAAAAATCCCATGCATGAAAACTCCCTGCAACAGAGGCCTCCATAATAAATGAATATTTTTTTTCAAAAGAAACACAATCAAGGCCCATTTTACTTGCTTGCAATTTTTTACAATTAACACGCTTAAAATCTTTTTGTCTATTAAGCTTGCCTGAACACAATCTGACGAAAAACAAAAACTATAAATCTATTACAATTTGCCCACCTTAGTGAAATTTAGACAATCGATACCAAAATTATAGTCTTCTCCGGCCAATCTAAAATTGCAATCCCCTGTTTCAGCTTAAACCCTAAATCCATTTTAAAAACTATCAAAAAAGTAAAGGAAAAGCACCGTTCATTTAACCCGCAATTTAGTTGAAATGAATTAAGAAGCGGCTCAATCCAAATCAATAATGATCATTGTACAAAACTGACAGTAAACTATATAAGAAAAGCACCGTTCACTTAAACCCTAAAATAAAAAAAAACTACTGATAACTGACACTAGCGGTACCGCAAAAATATCCCAAAAATCTGGCCTACTAGTTTAAAAGACAGATTCTGAAACAACAAATCAAAATCACCGGCGTCGATAATTGGGCGGAGAATACGAGCGCCTCCTCATTCCCCTTCTTCCTCTCTCGCCTGAACCACTCTTCCCGAACTCTATTTCTAGAATCGGCGAATTTCGATCATGTACGTCAAGCTTATAACCCTGGAGAGCCCCAAGGGCAGTAGCAGCAAAACTCGGAGATTGAAACTCCACAAAGCAAAACACAAGAGTATCTCCCCTGGGAAAATCCTTGCTGACGAGCCTCACATCTTTGAAGCCCCGAAAAGGCCGAAAAATGTGAGCCACCTCTCTGCGCGAACAGTCGGTGGGCAAGCCCTTGACGAACAGCGTGCTGGAAGCATCTGGTGGAAGGAGAAGAGATGGGGGGATTCGATCTCTGGCCGCGTACTCCTGCGAAGGTATTTCTCTATAATAGTCGTTCAAACCTAGCTCTCCTCCCGCGTATTCGTAGTCTGTACGGGGGCGCTTGAATGACGAAGCCATGCCCGCGAAACTGGCATCCATTTCGCCTCCAAACCTGCTCATTTTTTTGGTCTATGTTTTTCGCTTATCGAAATACCCTGTGAATGCTCTCAAAGCAGAAAACATAAAACCCTAGCTTCAAACCCTAACAAACTCTTTGCTATCTTATAGTAGGAATAGGTTTTCCGCTCTCCGCTCTCCGCTCTTTGGTAGAGTAATCGGCATAACACAAGATATTTATACCTCTTGGAGCCATTTTAAGTGTACTTGCCATCAATTTCTTAAATAGTTGGAATAGAGGACACGTTGATATATTCTATTGTTGCAAGGAATCACACCTACATAAATATCTATGTCAGCTAAATGGGTAATGTAGCAAATAAATGATCATTTTGGATCTAAACTTGGAATTGGAGTAAAAGTTCTGTAAATAAATTTTTTAAATTAAAGAGATTAAATGCGATATTTAGTTTGAATTTCAAAAGAAAGAATATGTTGTTATAGATGTTTAAAGATGAAGGGAATATTTAGATGAACACTTTTTATAATAGATTTTATTTTGTTGTCGTTTACATTTGTGTCTATTAAACTAATTTAGCATGAACATCAATTTATGAAAGCTAACTAACATGAAATTGATGATTATATAAGGTGTGCCTGAACTCATGGTGCATGCATTGCAATGTGGTGTTATCAATGAACACTATTTTAAAACTTGATAGAAAAAGAGTTATTCTTCTTTGGTAATGACTTTGGAACAATGATTGAAGATAGTAAACAATCATGGATAGGTTCCTAATATGTATATTATTGTATACTCTTCTAATGTTGTTATAGGTGTATCATGAATGCTTTGTGACAATTGTCTCCAATGATTCCTTGATGGCTTTCAAATGAATAATAAATGCCCTTAATATAATAATATATCACATGAATCCACACAAATGTGTACTAGGTAAGTTCATTAAGGATAGTAAGAAAAATGTTAGCAATGTTGAATTGAATTTTGAGCTTTAGATCCACCCACATTAAAATGATCTAGGTCAATTTTATGCCCATGGATCTTAACCAATGTGGCAAATGAGAAATTTAGGGATCAAATCCAATTCCCAAATATACGTGATGACAAAGATGAGTTGGGATAAGGTCATTAGTTCAGTTTAATTCAAGAATACGTCACTTGTACTTTTTTTAGCACACAAATTATTGTGTATTAAAAAGTGGACCCAAACCTAAGAGAAAATGACATGCATATGTGATTTTCACCATTACATATTACCCCAACCTTGATGTACATACAAACTACTACAAGGATACATGTCAAAGTACAACAAGAAGTCAATGTAGAAAATAATTATTTCAAGTTGACTCAAAGGATACACATATGGATGATGGTTTTTGTATTCTCCTTGTTAAGAACTTTCTTCATTTAAAGCCTGTACAATAAAAACTCATACAATAAATGGTGTCTATTACAGATTTTTTAATAAGGCTCTTAGGTGTGAGACTTGCCTTATGCAAAACCCTTTGGCCTTATGTGGTCTCAAACTTACATGGTCTCAAACTTACATAACTTTTATATTAAGGCTTTTCATAATTAGTCACTGGGACAATTGATTAACAAAGGTAATATCAAATTCAAAGCTAAGCCTAGTGATCCTGAAGACATTTCCAATTGGTGGTTGATCACTTTGCTCAATATTTTATGCAAAATCATTGTCAAAGCCTTAGCTTTGAAAATCTGTCACTTGCTTGAGACTACAAGTTGTTCATCCTAAGTAGACTGGTTTTATTAAAACTAGGTTTATCTTAGATAACATTATTATTGTTTAGGAAGGAATGGAATGGGCCTATCATTCTTAACAAAATATCATCTTCTTCAAGATCAACTTTGCTAAAGCCTATATGGGTTGGCTGGGTGTGGGGGAGTGGTAAGAGATGAAAATGGCAATTGTATTATTGTGGTGGTGCTTCCCTTGGGAGTTCAGACCAACCACTTTGGAGAGGCCATGGGCATCTTCCAAACTTTAACATTATTAAATGTCTTAACTTTATAAATGTTTGGATAGAAGGCGACTCCAACAATATTATTTAGTGTTTGAAAGGGGGACATAAAGCTTCATGGCCTATCAATCATATAATTAGGGACTTCATTTATATCATCCATTCTTTTGATAAATGTCATATTGTTCACTCTCACCGTGAGACTAATAAGGTGGCGGATGGACTCACCAACATCGGTGTCCATCTCCAAGCATTAAAGACATGGGAAGGAGAAAATAATGGAAATAAAGATATTATTGGTATCCTTATATATGATCACATTAATGGAAAAGATGGAATTATTGCCATTAATGATAAAAGTGACACATAGTTACTTTGGAATCAGTGTGAAAGGTGGAGTTCATCCTATGGGGTAGAGTACCGTTATGATGAATTACGCCTCACATGTTTTGTGGGTGGTTTATGGGTTTTGTTACCTTATTTCCATTTGCATAATTAACATTCATAATTTGCCTTCAATTGTGTTGGGCTCTACTATTTGGAAGATGGGTGAAGATCTTAAATGCATTGAACTTGTTACCTGCGAGAATTGAAAGAACAATGACAAAATCTAGTATAGAATAAGGAAAGGTGGGGTGATTCCCTACCTAGAGAAGTTTCACGACTTTGATAGAAAGATCACCAAGACTTTTTCTCAGGAGTGGGACAATGGCATTGTTAAATTGTTCGACAAAGAGTTTGTGGTAAACAAGAAGCTCATATCTGATGTCATTGGTCTTTCCATGGAAGGTATGAATGTTTTTAAGAATAAGAAGGTTTCTAATAATGCAGTGAAAAAATTCCCTAAGACAGAGGAAGAGAAGGACCTACTGGTGAAAGATGATAACACTTACTATGATCCTGAGCAAATTAAACCCCTGTGGCGTGAAGTGTTGAAGCCAATAATGGATTATTTTACCCTAGATGGTAGATATACTAGGGTTCATTATTACCATTTTGTGATGTTGAAACATTTTAGATATAGGGATTTGATTTCTTTCCTATATTATTTACTCTCTTCCCTCAGTTTCAGTATTAAGGAGCACGGGAAAAAAGATAAACATCTGGTTCTTCATGAAGGCCTTATTTTGTTAATTTTTTTAGCATTATCAGGATAGAGTTCCTCTTACCCCCCCCCAAAGACTATTGCTACTACTGAGGAGGCAAAAAAGAAGAAGTCTAAAAGGTTTGATAGGGGGTGGGAAACTAAGGATGATGATGATGAAAATCCCCCCTCAGGCTAAAAAACCTAAAATTACCCCTAAGAAAATGATGGTTGGTACCCCTAAGGCTAGAGAATTATAGATGGAAAAGGGGATGGAGACGAAGGAGGAATAAGATGAGTATATTTCCCCTACTCCTTTGGATACAAATAAAATTTCAACCACTAAGAAGGCTTGCCCTCCTAAAGCCAAGAATCTCACGGGGGAAGAAGGGATGGATACAAAGGAGGATGAGGAAGAGTTTGTTGGCCCTTTTTCCTTTGAGAATAAGATTGTTACCAAGAAGGTTATTGGGGAAGCTAGCAAAGACAATCCTACTGGTGAGGGTATGGCTTTCTTGTGCTATGTGAAAAGCAAAGTTGGCAAAAATGCCAATACGGTGAAAGGGTCCCTTGGTTCTGAAGTTGGTAGAGCGGAAAAAGATAAGGTGGGTAAGGAAAAAGTCCCACTTTGAGTGGACTATGAGATATCTGTTGATCATGATGTGCCCATATCATCATCTATTTCTGAAGGGTATAAGGTTGTTTCTGGGGAGGCTAATCCTTTACCCCATAAGAAGGGAAATGTGAGGTCTTCTTCTGTGGAATTATGGTTTGATGATTTTGAAGACAAAAGGGAGGTCACTCAGGGGGGTTATACAAATTTCTAAGGCCAGCTCCTTGTATAATTTTAGGGTGATGAGATGAGCCTTCAATGAGATAAAAAGTCTAAAACTAAAATATCGTGCCTTTCCAGCTAACGTGGAATAGTTGCAATCAAATGGTGTGTCCAAAGAGCCTCAGAAGGCCCCTGATTATGATCACTCCTTTTCTCTTTGGACCTTTGATGAGAAAAGGTTGGTTATGGACTATATGAAAGTGGAAGGTAAGGCCAAAGATCTATTGGAAGATAAGTTGGATAAGCTGAACCAGAAGGTGGATAAAATTGATGTCGCTCTTAGGAAGATTCTGGAGCATAGTCACAAAATCATGAAGGTTTATGTGGAGAGTATGAGAGCCCTAGTTACTAAGTTGGAGACTTCTCAGCGAGATAAGGCTATTGTTAACCTTGATCAAGAAGATTAGGTGACTTTTGGTGGCTCCCAAGGTCCAAGAAAAAGAACCAAAGCAAGCATAAAGAAGATGGTTGATCCTATACCTCAGAACATCCAGAAGCTTAATAACTCTACTTTGAAAATGAGTCAATTGGAAGAAGAGGTCATAGTGACCTTGAAGAATCTTAGTTAACTTTGTTTTTTCTCTTGTTTTAGTTTGTGGGTCTCTTCTAGCTTTTGGTTGGTTGTCTATTAGGTGGGGGTTGGTTTTATTTTTTGTTGGTTCATTCTTTTGTCTGGTTGTTTTTGTTGGGGAATTTTAATGTCTTATCTTTTGTAATCTTTTTGTAAAGGGTTTCGAGTCCCTTCAAAACCTATTTTTGTAGTAATCAAAAACTTTGCTAAAGCCTATGGTTGTATTAAATGGCCTTTCAACCTAATTATATTGGGTGTTCTTGGATTTTGCCCCTATTTCATTAAATTTATGAAGATGTTATTTGGAGATGCCTTTGTGTGCACCACAATTAACAGTTGCCAATATCAAGCCTTTAGGCTCCAACATTCCATTCACCAAGGTTTATCTTTAGATCCCTCTCTATATTTTATGGCGGTTGAAGGCTTTGGGTATCTTTTGAAAAAAAATAAAAATCTACTGGATAGATCAAAGAGATTTCCTTACCTAAGTTACCTTCCTAGTTGGTTAATGACAATTTTGTAGATGATTATTTCTTGACAATGGTTGAAGAGGAGAAAAACATCAAAGAGGCCCTTCAATGCCTTAATACCATTTCCTATCTTTTGGCCTTATCATTCAATGACACAAAACTCAATTCTGTCGCCAATCCTCCCTCCTAACTCCCCCTTAGATGCTCCAGTGTGGGTGGAAATGGATTGAGCATGGGGAAATATTTTGGTTTTTGGGCATCCCTTTTTCTTTTCATACCTCTCTCATAGAGCTTTGGGATGTAGTCCTTGTAATTTAATAAAAAAGAATATTTCTTATTGAATTACCAAACCACTTTCTTTGGCTAGTAAATGTTAGGTATGGTCTAAAATTCTTGTGACCACCCATGTTTATTATTCCTAATGTTGGGCTCCCTATAAGGCCTATTATTTGAAATTGGAAAAAAAATTATTAGATTTTTTGTGGGCCTCTTCATAAGACCGCAAGGGTTTTCATAGGGTCACTTGGATTTTCTATTTTCCCTTGTCTCTTGTGCAACTCTAGTGGCCTTGGGCTCCTCTCTACCTAGTGACAAGGATTAGCCCTTTTTGTTAAATGGATTATTCTCCTCAAGAATTGCATTTCCTCTGTCTTTACATTCAATCAATCTGCTTCAAAGGGGATAGGTTTTCAAAACCTTTTGGTTATGTCAAATTTTGTTTATATCAAAGACACATTTATGGCCAAGAGTATTTGGCATGTTTGAGCAGTCATTAATATCTAGCTTTGGTGGGTTGGCTCGGGCTTTCAAGATGGGTTTTCTTTCAATCAGCATAATATTTGGTGGTCCTTTCTTTTTCAAATTCAAGGGCTTCCTCTTGCTCATTTGCCTTGAGTTCATGCCTTCCATTTTTATAAACAAGGTATTCACACACATTAGGTCTTATTTTCTAGAGCTACTATGAATCTTTTCTCTTGGGAAGTTATAAAAACTTAGTTCCAACTTTCTCAACTAGATTGAGAGACATTTGACATTGTTATGTTAGTTTTGTCTCTAAATATGCTACACAAGATTAACATTCATACAATGAATTCATGGTGGAGAGATTAGTGTTGGTCTCCCAACACTACATTATCTAATTACAAGCCCTAGTTGGAATACTAATTGCTCTCTTTGTACCCACTCATGGTGCCTACTTTGAATCTTTGATAGCATTTGCATTCACCTTTGTCTATGTAACAATGATTAAATCAAAATTGCTTGTATTTATTTTGAGTAGGTTTAATTTGGACTTTCAAAAGATAGTCTCATCCCTTGATTTTGTATATTAAGATTATACCACTTTGATGACTTTGAGAACCCTTCAATTCATATAATATTAAATTTTGAAACTTATACAAGCCTTCATTTATAGATTTTGTAAATGGGTTTAATAACCTATCCTTAATAAAATGTACCACATTTTCATAATCCAATTATTCCGTCAATTTTAGGGGGTTGATAATAAAAAGTGTCATTGATTTTTATATCCATAAAAGAGTCCTCTTGTCCTATAGATGGCATGTCTTCAAGTGTGCTTTTATTTGAACTATAGATTCTTTTTCATTGGGTAAGGAAGCATAATCTCTAGTGTGCATTATAATCATAGTTTTTTTATGGTTTGTTTAAATCTTAACCACTAAATTAAAAGGAACTTAATTTTATGTCTAACATTAAATTACAAAGAAGTAACCTTTCTTTATTTTTAATAAGCTTTCCAAAACATAATTAAATAAAATAAAAAAATTGCAATGTATAGAGCAAATTTATAAAAACTTTAACTAAACTTTTAACATTAAATTAAAGGATGTGTATTATGTCCAACAATAAACTAGAAAGAACTAACTCTATTTATTTTTTTTAAGATTTTAAAAAATCTAACTCATTTTAAAAATTATGAGATTTGTGACCTATAAAACAAAATAATGAAAAATAATAAAATATTAATAACATTTTGAAAGCATGGCTTCAAAGTCTAAATTTTTGTGTGAGACTTTATCTAACACATACCTCAAAACCCAAAACAATCAAACCAAAATTCATGTATTGGTTTAAAAGCGATGGCTGAAACAAAATTCTTGTCCAAATCGTAGATCTGATACCACTTGTTATGATATTTCTTAGAAATAAATGTAAAAATTAGAATTGTAATAGACAACTTTGAGGGGGTGACCTTCAATTATCAGATGATAAAATATGAATTTAATATTAGATGATACGATGCTTTGGGAGCAACATCTCTACCTTTATTTATAAGCTTAACTATGTTAGGACACACCCCTTCAGGCTGATTAATATAAGGTACAAAGTAATTAATGTCAAGGTTGAACATGCCACAAGTGCTCAACATAATATGTCTTGGAATACATAATCTATACTTGAGACTATATGGTATTATCTTGGCATTTCATTAGTTATCTTATTAGGGATCTAACATTCACAAATAACTTTCACGTCTTATAATATCATAACAACAATAGATGTGCTTACAATTTTTTTCATGCATTACAAGATAGCCAATACATGACCAAAAGTATCATCTAATTTTTTCACACATTTCAACATAGCCAATACTTGAGGGGGTGACCTTCAATTATCAGATGATAAAATATGAATTTAATATTAGATGATACGATGCTTTGGGAGCAATATCTCTACCTTTATTTATAAGCTTAACTATGTCAGGACACACCCCTTCAGGCTGATTATTTAAGGTACAAAGTAATTAATGTCAAGGTTGAACATGCCACAAGTGCTCAACATAATATGTCTTGGAATACATAATGTATACTTGAGAATATATGGTATTATCTTGGCATTTCATTAGTTATCTTATTAGGGATCTAACATTCACAAATAACGTTCACGTCTTATAATATCATAACAACAATAGATGTGCTTACAATTTTTTTCATGCATTACAAGATAGCCAATACATGAACAAAAGTACCAATCCAAAGTGGGATGCTCCATTTCTAAAATGAGGATACAATAATTAATAAATGTAAGTAAAAAATATTTTGAAAATTAGGATGACATGAAAACTTGTAGATAGTGAATTCACACCTCTATTCTATGCCCACCAATAGTTGGATGCACACATGTTTGTATTTAAAAATTATATAAGAATGAAAAAAAAAAAGTGTATTTTCAACTTGCGCACACAACTATTTTCTTGTAATAAGGTAGAAACACATATGTAAGATATGCTAGTGCATATAAAAATGAATGAATAATATAAATATTTTAAGGTCTAAGATGTAGATGGGAAACCCCATTTCTCAAGTGATGATTCATAATGGATCTCAATCAGCTAATCAAAAGGGTCTTAAAAAAGCTAAAAATGATGAGTTTGTAGTGGTTGAGAGTGGAAAAAAATGTAGAATAAAGAAGCTATCTATATCAATAAAGTGGAAATAACATTCAAGAGAAAGTTGGTTCTCATAATGCATTTATGAACAAATTCATTATGTCCAAGGTTAAGAACCTAAGCAACAAAATTGATAATTTTGTACACATTAGAAAGGAATTGATGAAATAAATCAATATCTCAAAGCCTTTGAACAAATAAAATCAAACTAGAATGACACATACTTTATCCTCAAATTATCAAGGAAACTAGGATATAAAATGGGTATGCCTATTTAAGCCTAAAGTCTTATAGGTTCCAATAAGACTCTTGCATTTATTTTTCCTATATTAATGTATATGATGACGAACCTCTTATTATGTAAGGTGATGGAACAATTGAACTCATTTGTTGAACCTATGATAGATTTTGTTTAGCAAATTCATTCCAAGTAGAGAGGTTTTTGAAGGGTCTTGGCTTAAATCATGTGTTTCTCAAATTTAAATTGAAAATATTAATTTTTAATTATAATCAATGCCTTCTTCCTTATTAGAATAAAAATAGTTCCAAGATAATCTCAACATTCTTACATTTGATAGACTACAACCCCAACACTCACTAATAAATTATTGCATAACAAGCATCAAAATATTATAATCCAATGAAGCACTCTACATAAAAACCTATATTAGTATCCCTGCTCCTAAATCTAATTGCACTTAAGAAGTGATAAGACATTTAGTAATATATATAACATAAGAAATAGATAAATATATTTAAATTAAGACATGGGTGTTTTAAAAGGTTCCAATAACAATCGATGGATGTGTGGCTAGATATGTCATAGATTGCTTCATGTGTTGCTAGAACTATCTAATTTTTCTAACTACCATTATTTCTACCATTCATATCCCACCATGATGGACACTCATTCAACTAATGATGCATTAGTATTACTATTTTCTTCAATTATTTTCTCCTTTATCTTCCCTGATTGAGTGACAACCAATAGGTCATCTAACTATTATTTTATTTATTTCTTGAATTCAAGAAAGTATCAATACTTTGCATATTCTTATCCTTCCTTTTATTCTAAAAGATTAACCAAAAAGGGCCTCACCAATATTTGTTTTCTATATTTCACCTTTTTAGTCCTCTTATGTGGAACTCCCTTCTATTTAGTAGTTTTTTTAGTCATTACTACAAAATTGTACTTTCTAGGGGTTGAGCCCATATTGAAATTGTCTCATGCATCCAAAGCTCTATAACCTTTGTATGGATAATTCACCTAGACTACAAGAAAATGTAGATTCTTGTATCAATATATGATATGCCATTGAAGCTCTTAGGGAACAACTCCTTTCAATAATCTATAAAGAGATCGCATTTGATATTTGTAGGAATGATTGAAAGCCCTAAATTTTACTTACTTTTATTTTAGTTTGAGTTTACACAAATCCAAATTATGAATTAGAAAGTGAACTTGAGATAGGGGATGTATACTTTACTACCTATTATTCTAAAAAAAACACCTTACAATTGGTTATTTACAACTAAATAATTTAGTCATGTAGTTGAAAAATATGTTATACTTAAAGATGATTCAAGGTGCAAAAAAAGTGGATTTCAAACTGAGATGTAATATATTTTGTTTCCAAACATGTAAGTATCAAGTAGTCATGCAAAGATTTAAAAATAAGTTTTATTTTCATAATGTATGGTTTTTTATGCAAACATTTGTGCACCCAAATTATTATAGATTTTGACTCTCAAATGACATATACATGCACATGTAGATCTAGAAATTAACTATAAATTATTTGTGGTTTAGAAGGTCGTCTTGAAGAGAAAGAATCTTATGGCCATATGAAAAATATATTACCATGACTATAAGTAGGCCATACTATATAGCTATACCTTATTTGTCACAAAGGCCATAGGTGAGCTAATCTCGAGAATAGGGGCCACTGTATAAAATATATTACCAAAACTATATGCACAACAAACCCTGCATCCTTTGAAGATTCCTAGGATAAAAGGTTGAGCCCTATTATCTATACTACTTTGTTTTAAGAATCATTTTGATGCAATTCTCTTAATCTTGTACCTATTTCCTTATAAATCTTCTTACCATCAATTGGAGATTGAAGTTAGGATAGGGGATGACTAATTTACATAGGGTTGTTCTTGGTACTAACCTACTTTCTGTAAATGACCCCTTTCAAAGTCTTTCACACTAGTTTGACAAGGGGAAAATCCAATTGCATATGAGAGAACAAGTTTTTTCATGTTTATGTGGATCAACTCTTTCAAGTTATTAATGTTTTATTTTGATGTGGGTCATTTGGCAACACCATGAGTAAGGTCTAATCAACTTTAATTCATGATAATGATTATCATTACAATAAAGTTACAATTAGGCAAGTCTGAAAAGATGCCCAGAAGTCTTTCTAATTGAAACACATGTCAAATTGATTTCATAAGCTTACATGTTCTTTTGCATGAATTATATACTACTTTTAATTTAAAATAAGATTCACTATGGTCTAATTATTGTACTGTATGGATTGATAATCTATTTTTTAGTATCAACATTGTGCTAGTAAGCTTGGTAACCATTGTTGATGCTTGGTTAGGTGTGTTAAATGCACACTTGAGACAATTGAGATAGGGGGAGGGGGTGAATCGATTGTCCATAAAAATTATAAATCTTCTCTAGGATCATTTCCACGAAAAAATATTTCAATCCTTTATCACTAAATAATGTAAGATGAAAATAACATGTGAAAATCAAGAATCACAACACACCAATTGAAATACCAAATTTATGTGGAAAACCCTATTAAGGAAAAAAAAACAAAGATGACTGATTCTCAATTATATAGACACCTATTAGGGTCTCACCAGTTAAGGTGGATTTTACAAAGAATACTCATTACAAGAAAAGGCTCACTGTCAGAGGGCTCACTCCCCATATGAAGAAGTATAAAAGAGAAAAGAACCACCACTTTTTTACTTGTAAACCTTGACTTAAATATTTGTAGATATCTTCTCATCACTAATTCTGATAGCTAACACATGAAATTTCATATTGTATACCACAACCCTTCACACTTACTCATATTCATACATGTAGGGAGATAGATTCTCTTTTAGAAATCCTCATTGCACACAATACCTCAACAATTCATGCTTTATTTATATCATCCTCATACTCGCAAACTATTTTAAGGTCGACTAAGCATCTTAACCAAACATAATTCATATTAGGTCGGCACTTAAGCATTCTCACGATAGAAAAGGACCAAAAAATACATGTCATACATGTTTCTCTTCAATTTACATTCACCGGAGCTTTTTATGTGATTGTAAACACTTAAGGTTAACCAAACCTAGAGTAAACACCATAGAACATTGAACACATACCTCTAAAACACAAAAACTTGCACCATTTATATTGAATTAAGATAACAACATTATAATAACAATTCCAAATCCACAACACCAGAAACCAAAAATGAAGAAATTTAGAGCATGTATTTCTCATGGGAAACTCTACCAATTATTGTTACACACTGGTGAACACAAATTCCTTTGAACTATGATTTGGAGCACAAAATTCCAATCTAAATGCCTCTTAACACCAATTAACAACACATCCAAACTGCATGCATAGATTTTCAATATAGAACAAATGTGGAACATAGCTCTTAGCACCACTGCACATAAAGAACAAGAACATCTACAACAACCAAATCACTAATGACAATAGAGATATGTTAGCATTAATGAAAACATCAATAACTAATCCAACTTCTCATTCTACTCAAACCCACAACAATCTCCCTTTTTCTCATTTATGGCAACACATCAACAACAAAAACTTTCTCATGTTTTATTTTTTTCCCAATAACAGCTCTCTCATGCCTAATTCTCTCCCCCTTTGACATCAATGGAAAAGGATAGACTCAAAGATACTTTCTCATTCTACTCAAGTCCCCCTAAAGAATATAAACCAACTCACAGATGCACTTAACTCCCCCTGAGAGGAAGCCTCCCCCATTATTCCAGATTAAGATTACACATGGAATTTACTGTACTCATGCATCTCCATAGACATATATTTTTGGAAATGAGTGGCAATAACCCCCAATCTCTCTCGAAGATATTTAGAAGTGTCCTTAGAAAGAGTCTTGGTAAATAAGTTAGCAATCTATTCTTTTATAGACACATACTCGAGTTTCACCTTATTTTCCAAAACTTTCTCTCTAATAAGTGATACTAGATTGAAATGTGTTTTGTACTTTGCACTTGTGTTGTCGTAAAATATAGAAATAGGCTCATCGAATAGTGTTCCAATAGCCTTCAAAGTTTGTTTCATCTATCATACTTATGTACAATAGAATGCGACAACAATATATGTAACTTCTATGGTAGATAAAGATATCGAGTCTTATTTCTTGCTTGACCAAGAAACCAACTAAGGTCTAAGAAAAATTTTACCCCCACATGTAATTTTCTTAAAATCTATACAATCAACCCAATCTACATCAATATAAGCAATCATAGTAAAGTCATATTTCTCAAGATAATAAAATCTAGAGTCTTCAATGCCTTCCAAGTCTAAAATTTATCTTCACAACAACATGTGTTTCTCTGGGATCTTGTTGGAATCTAGCCACAAGAAAAACTACGTGCATGATATCTGGGCTAGTAATATTCAAATACAATAATCCTCCAATTATTGATATGTATATGCTCTTGTTAGTCTTAGGAGATTCAACATTCTTGACTTACAACTAGTAGTCATAGGAGTACACACTAGTTTAACATTATCCATTCCAAAGTTTTTTATTAAAGGTAACAACAGGTTTTGAAGGGGCCCTGAAACCCTTTAACAAAAGTGAACTTAAGATAGATCATTAAAAGCTCCCAAAATGAATTAGTCTAGCCAAGAAAAGGTCGGACACATAAACAAAAAAACCAGAAGACTACATCAAAATAAATAATATAAACCGCAGTCCACACAAGATAGCAGCAAGGCTATCCAGAAATCCCTTTACTATGAGAATGAAGGGTCGTGTCAAATGATGAAGAGAATTTCTTAGAATGTTTCCCTTTAATAGTAATCCAACCATCTTTAGCTTTCACTACCTCCTTCTACCAGTGCACCAAACTCAAAGAGCTGACACCCAACATTGGATCTGAATGGCTCCCAGCAAGAGAGATAGAGACACCATAATCCTCAGTAGTCATCAGCAGAGTTGGCAGGAACAACATCCACATAAATAGGGCTAGAAATGCTCCCAACAAGAGAGACAGAAGCACAATTATCCACAATAGTAATCACACCATCAGGGTTGTCAGGAACAACCGAATTCAAGGAGCCAACACTCAACATCGGATTTGAATGGCTCCCATCAAGAGAGATGGAGACACCATAATCCTCAGTAGTCATCATACTAGCGGGGCTGGCAGGAACAACAACCACAAAAACAAGGCTAGAAATGCTCCAAGCAAGAGAGACAGAAGCACAATCCACATTAGTAATCACACCAGTAGGGCTGTTAGGAACAACAACCACAGAACCACCAACAGAAGGCATATAATCCATCATCAAAGGAAAGGGGGGTCCCTGTATAGCAGAGAAACTAAGAGTAGCAACAATATCAGTCCCAACATGATTGACATGAGACATAACATGAATCAAGCATTTTTCTTCAATAATAGGCTTATGAGAGCCAAAGGCATAATCATATTCCTTCAAAGACTTGGGAGAGCTTTTAAGGACTGTATAATGTTTGGTGGAAGCATCCTTCCACTAAGTATGAGAGACTTTCTTCTTTTTGAAGTCAGAACTACATTTTGAAGCATGATGACCTGTTTTAAAACATTTTATACACCTAAAGGGGATACCCTCATAATCCAGTTGTTGCAACCAAAAACCTTTAGATGTTTCAATTTTAATTTCAGCAGGAAGACCCTGTGAAATATCAATAACTACCAGAATGTGAGAAAAGGTAGAATTGTACATATTGGAAGAATCATTATCAATAATCAGAAACTCCCCCAAAGCCTCCCCCACCTCCTCCAGGATGACACCTTGCCAGAGATGAAGAGGGAGATTGGAGACTCTCACCCAAATAGGAATATTGTTAAAAACTTCAGATGAGGGATTAAAATCCGGGTGCCAGGGTTTTAACATAAGCAAGAATTTATCCTCCTCCCACCTGAAGAAATTTTCACATAAAATTTGTGTTATATCCTTATATCTATCAAATTTAGCTATAAAGAAACCTTTAGCTAAGGGGAAGATGTGAACATAATGTGAAAGTATCGGTTCCCATTTATGGGATCCAATCATGAAGTTGGGATAAAGATGGTCAAAAACCCTGAAAATGGCATATCAGAGCTTGGCCCATAAGGGTCTCAGAACAACTATTCATTCCAAAGTTCCTCAATAGTTTCTTGACATATTTTGATAGTGAAATATCTTTTTGATTGAATTGTAAACTAGGAGATGAATTTAGTGCTACAATCATAAATATTTCAATTTCCTCTTGCATCTTATCAATAAAAATTTTGTACATACCATCATTTCCTCCAAAGATTATATGATCCACATACATGATTACAATCAAGATTTCATCTTCTTCAAATTTACAATAAAGATTGTTATTTACAACACCTTTTTGAAATCCTTGCTTCAATAAATATTTGTCTAGTCTTGCATACCAAGCTCTGAGAGCTTGCTTCAATCCATACAATGCCTTCTCCAATTTGAAAACCATATTTGACATGTTTGATATTTTTAATCCTTTCATTTTCTCTATGTATACTTCTTCTTTGAATTCCCCACTCAGGATTTCAATTCCCTTCTCAAGATTGTAGATTTCACATCCATCTATAAAACCTTGAAGTCTTTATGTGTTGCAAAATCTAAGAACATCCTAATTGCCTCCATTCTTTCCACATGAGCATAAGTCTCCTCAAAATCTATTCCTTCCACTTACAAGTAGCCCTTACACATAAGTCTTGCCTTATTTCTTATTATATGCCCATCTTCATCTAATTTGTTCTAGAAGACCCATTTAGTTCCTATCGCATTCTTTCCTCTTGGCCTTGGAACATGTTCCCAAGTTTGATTCTTCTCAATTTGTTCTAGTTCTTATTTCATGGATATCATCTAATGCTAATCCTTGTAGACTTCTTTCATAGTCTTGGGTTCAATTTTAGAAATTGACCATAAGTTCACTTGTTCTTTAGTAGTCTTCTTTTGATAACACCTATGTTCTTGTATCCAATGATATGCTTCTATGAATGATTCTTTTTTACATACTTAAAAATTTTAAGAGCATTTACTAGAGCATTTTCTTTGTCATTCTACTCTTTTATTTTTTCAACCTTCTCTTCTTCATCTTTCCATTTGACTCATCTAATTCAAATCCAACTTCTATTTTTATATTCTTCAAAATGTCTTCATCAACTTTTACATCTGTGCTTTCAACTATCATTCTTAGTCTCTTGTTGTAACATTTATAATATTTTTTTTAAGTATAGTAGCCAAGGAATATACCTTCATTGACTCTTGTGTCAAACTTTCCCAAATTTTCTTCATTTCTTTTTATATAAAACTCACTTCCAAACACTCTTAAATATTTCACAGAATGAGTCCTTCCATACCATAGCTCATAAGATGTCTTTCCAAAGTTTTTTCTAATTTTCACTCTATTAAGTGTGTAAACTACAATATGTATTTATTCTCTCCAGTAGATTTCTGGTAGATTTTCTTCATTCATCATTATTCTAGCAACTTCTTGAATTGTTCTATTCTTTATCTCAACTACACCATTTTGTTGAGGTGTTCTAGGAGTAGAAAAGTGCCTCTTTATCCCATGATTCTCACAAAAACCATTAAACTCATTAGAAGTAAACTCTCCTCCTTTATCAAATCTTAAGCATTTGATTCTTTTGTTTATGTCATTCTCAACCATAGCTTTGAATATCTTAAACTTTTCTAGAGCTTCTAATTTTTCTTTTAGGAAAGTAACCCAAGTCATTCTAGAATAATCATCAATTAAAAGCACATGAAATAAATATCACCTTGATGACTCATTGTTTTGGTTGGACCAAAAATGTCAATGTGTACTAATTCTAATAGCTTGATATAAGATTGTTCTTTAACATTAAAACTCCTCCTTGTTTTCTTTCCAACTTGAGGCTCTTTGCAAATAACATTAATTGGTTTTGTAAGTTTTGATAGATCCCTCACAACTTGAACAGAACTAATCCTCACCAAATTATCAAAATTAATGTGACATGTCCTCTAATGCCATAACCAAATTTCATTGATATGAGCTATCAAATAGTATCCACTAGTAGTCTTTAACTAATAAATTTTTGCATATGTCTCCTTTCGAACAACAATCATAGTTCCAAGCCTTTTCTTGATTTCAAAATCACCATATTTAAAAACAAGGTTGTATCCATTTCCACACATTTAACCAACACTCAAAGATTGTGGCTTAAGCCCTTAACATAATAAACATTGTTAGTATTATGTTTTCCATCAAAACTAAATTGAACCTATTCAAACTATCTTAGTAGTTTGATCATCCCCAAACCTAACAACATCTCCATCATATTTCTTAAGCTTTACAAACTTACTCTTGTTGCTTGTCATATGATTTGATCATTCACTGTCAATAATCCAATCATCCTTATCATTTCTAGCATTAAAAGAAAACACCATTGTATCTTCAACTTTAATATCATCTTTTGAAGATTTTTCTTTCACAATTTTACTAGGGTTAGCAGAACGAGGCTCTTCCTTTACAACTAGGAACAAACATTCATCATCTTCTTTATAATCATGTTCATCATAAGAAATAATAGCATACTAGAAATTATCTCATCTCAAAAGCAAGTAAGGGGCCATACATAAGTTCTCTAGTATACATATCTAAATTTTGTGATTCTTCTATAGTAGAGACCTTGTGACTATAAGGTTTAATAATAGTTCTAAGTATCTTTTTTCACAGCTCCATCATCTTTTAATTCGAAGCTAAGACCTCTAACTACATTTGTAACATCATCCACTTTTTGTAGATAGCTTGTTATATTGTCATCTTGTTCCATCTGCAAGAATTCAAACTTAGCTCTTGAATTCTATAGCTTATTTTGTTTAACCTTTTCATCACCTTCATAAATATCCTCTAACTTTTTCCAAACACTATGAGTAGTTTCAATAGGCATAACTTTAATTAACTCAAATTTAGAGAGACTACTAAAAATAACATACCTTGCCTTGACATTATCTTCAAAAGCCTTGATCTCATCAAGAGTATTGATACCAATTTGTGGCTCAACATATATTCTTCTCAAGAGCCTTCCAAACCTCATAACCAAAATAAATTTAAATATCCTTTCATCTTTATCTTCCAATAAGCATAGTCAGATCCATCAAACATAAGAATACTTAGTTTGTGTACCATCTCAGATCTCCTCAAGTGGTTAAGCTCTTCTCTAATGAACTAGGACTCTGATACCAATTGTTAAATGCACAAGACAATTAAGAGAGGGAGGGTGAATGAGTTATTCATAAAAACGTATAGATCTTCTCTTGAATTAGATCCACAAAAACCTATTTTAATCCTTTATCAAAAAATAATGTAAACATGAAAGGAACATGTGAAAATCAATAATCATAGCACACCATACACATTGGAACACCAAATTTACATGGAAAAACCTGTTAAGGGAAAAATCATAGAGAAAATTAATTCTCAATTATATAAACGCATATTAGGGTGACATTGGTTAAGGTGACTCTTACAAAGAATGCTCATTGTTAGAGGGCTCACTACCCAGAAGAAGGCTCATTGCCAAAGGTCTAACTACCTAGAATAAGACACGTTATTGAAGGGCTCACTACATAGATGAATAAGAATAGAAGAGAAAATATCCACCACTTTATCATGTCTACACCTTGACTGAAAGATTTGTAGATAGATTTTTCTCCCTACTCTCGATATCCAACCCATGAAAGTTCATACTCAAGACTGCAAAAATTCACACTTACTCATATCTACGCATACAACAAGATATATTATATTTAACAAATACTCATCACAAACACTCCCTCAAAAATTCATCCTTTATTCATACCATCCTCATACTTGCAAAATCTTCCAAGGTCGGCTAAGCATCCCAACCAAACATAATTCAAATTAGGTCGACACTTAAGCATTCCTGTAGTGGACATGAATGAAAAGTAGACCACACCACATATTAATTAGAACCAAAAAATACATCATACCCATTACTATTTAATTTATATTCACCAAAGGTTTATATGTGAAAGTTTAAACACCCGAGGTCAACCAAACCTAGAGAAAACACCATCGAACTTTAAACACATGCCTCCAAAATACAAAAACTTGAACCATCTATAAGAACATTATAAGCACAATTCTAAATCCACAACACCAAAAAGCAACTAGCAGAGAAATGTGGAGTGTGCATGTCTCACAAAAACAAATTGCCAAATACTGTCACACACTGGTGAACACAAATTCCTTTGAACTATGATCTAGAGCACAAAATCCCAAACCAAATACCTCTAAACACTTCTCAACAACATATCCAATCCTCATGAATAGATTTGTAATATAGAAGAAATGTGAAGCATAACTCTCAACACCATTGCATGAAAAACATAAGAACATCCACAACAACCAATCACTAATGATAATAGAGACATGTTGACATCAATGACAACATCAATAACTCATCCAAGTTCTCATTCTAATCAAGCCTATAACAGGGTGTGTAGTTAGAAATCCAACTCAACAAACCTTACTTTTGTTTCTCTATTGAATATTTATGGGGCAAAATGTAAAACCTTATCATCACAAATACTCTTTAGTAATTTTTTTATGGTCTTATCTCCACAAAATACACTTTACAATTAGCTATTTACAACAAAAAAATCTTATTTTTTATGTTGAAGATATGCACAAGCCAAAAAGTGAGTTGCTAACAAAAAAACAAGTAAAAAGATGAGTGAACAAATGAGTCAAGATGCAAACAAGTTAATTTGAAAAAATAAATAAATTTGGGTGCTCAAATGTTTGTACAAAGAATATTTGTGGATCCAAAATATTAGAGATTTTACAATAAATGTTTATTAGATTTTTGTTAAACCTCACAAGAAACTCCCTTTTTTAAAGGTTGAATAAATATATAATTCAAACAAGGAGATGTCGAAAGAGGAGGATTTGTAGTAACAATAGTAGAAAAAGAAGATGAATAAATCCTTTATAAACCCTCCTTTGTACAACTTTATATTCTTTCCTTTCTACATTTGAGTTGGCCTAGTGCTTGCAATCTTGTACTCTTGAAAGCAAGGTCACAAGTTGAAATCCTATGGCAAGGGACCCAAAAATATTATGACCTAAGACCTATGGCATCATCACAAACACTTCCTAATGCAAGACAAATGGAAGATTACAACCCAAACTTGGCATACCCTTCAAACTCTCAACTAGAGCATGACATAATTCAATGGGGACCCCACACAATTATGAACCAATCTTCATCCCAATGCAACCAAATGATCCTCAAGAAATCACACATCCTTTAATGCCAATCATGCAAGCAAGCCAGTAAATACCAAGGTTTTCCCAAATAAGCACAAGCTCAAGTATATCATATTTTGAAAACCAATAAAATATAATTAATAAGAAACCTATTGATCCATATGTTCAATCCATAATTTTTGTAAAAAATGTAAATACTAATACAGTGTCACCAACAGAGTTACCCAAGCAACAAAAAATCACATCTAAATTTTTAAAGAAGTTGCTTCAAACATTATATAAAGAGGATGAAATAAATAATTCACATGTGTCTAGCAACGACTCGTCCATGTCTCCCTCCACTCCTTTATCCCCCAAAACTTCACAAGAGAAATTTACTTCATCTCCATCAAGTGACACTTCCAATGATGTAACCTCCCAAGGGCTATTCACAAAAGAATTTCAAGCTAATCCATTTCTTGATATAAGTCCTTTTCATGCTTTCAAAATGCTAAAACCTATGCCACAATGTCCTCCATTTGTAAGAAATCCTACTCCTGAGAGTCCTATGCAAAGTCCATCTCCCTCATGTCCAAACATTGACCCATTTGTAAAGTCTCCCATCCATATCCCAAGCCATACCCCATGTCAAGAGGATGATTCAAAGCATGATAAAATGAATCCTGAAACAAATCAAGATCAAGATCCTAACAATGACCAATCTCCTCCAATTATTGACCAAGATCCCATTTCCCTTGAGTCTCATGATGATCTTGTTATCCTTAACTCTCCTATCCAAGATGATCCCATTCCCTCTCAAGAGAAAAATGACCTTTCAAGTCCCATTGACCTTTCATTTCCTAAGCAAGATCATGTCCTTCCTTCCATTTTTTCCAATGATTCCATCCAAAGTCAAGAGAATAACACTTTTATAATGGAGTCCAAAGATCCAATTCCAAGTCAAGATCAAAGTATCCCCTCACCTTCATATCCTCCATAGGATCCCATCATCCTTTTAGAACCCCCTCAAGATCCTTCTGTCCCTTCATCTCCTTGTCCTAATCCTCCATATCCCCCACAAGATCCTATCCTATCAAATGATCCAGTCATTGTTCCTATTCCATCACAGGATCCCATTGTCCCTCCTAAACCCCCTCATGATGCAAACACATGTGTGCAAGTTGTTTATGAACCCCTTATACTTTAAATGGGTTCCTCTAGTTTTATTGAGTTTGGTCCACTTCATGATCCTATTAGTTATTCCATATCATATCCATCGCAAAATAAATTCGCATCTTGTAACAAGTCTCCTATTGTTCAAAATAATTATCAAGTTAAAGAGTTAATCATCCATGAACATGGTATATTAGAAATCTTTCAATTCAAAGAAAATCCTAAAGGTCATGGCCTCAATTACAAATCCCATTCTCAAGGCGTCGGTATCCCTTCAAAATCAAAATCCAAACATATACCCTCCCTTCACCCCTTCCATCCATCTTAGGTCCATATGTTCCTCCATCCAGTAGTTCACAATCCACTTACCCTTTCCCAAAGGCAAGTCAACAAAGGAACATATCTTCAAGAGCCTTTCATCCATCCAAAAGGCCTCCATACAATTCTTATTAATCCACGAATCACATTCCTCTTCCAAGAAATTTGGATGCCAAGCATAAAGTCTGCAAGTCAAAAAATCCACCCGTAATCAAGGATCAACATGTCTAGTCTATTCGACATGTAAAAACAAAGTAAAATATGATCCAAAAAGAAAAATAAATTTCCAAAAGGTCGGAAAGGCCCATTAACCAAAAAGAAAATTCAAAATCAATATGGGTTCCTAAATACCTTATGCAAGTAATGCATTCCAAGGACCCACAAATGAATGAAAAATCAAAATGCATGTGGGTTCCCAAGAAGTTTCTTAAAGCACAGAGTCCCAAAGAAAAATCAAAGATGGCATCCAAAATTGCTATCCCTCCATCTAAAATCCTTTCATCCTCCAAATCCATTTTGGATCTTTATGTCCCTAAATTCATTCCCCCGTCAAATCCAAAATCTCCTTTTCCTCCATCACTCCATCACCCCTCAAGGTTCGTGCCTCCTTTTCCATCCATTCAAAATCAAGTCCTCCTCCACTTCCTCCATCATCCAACCCCTATTTTCCAACCTTTCGTTTAGCCTATCCAATCTTTTTCCTGAATCCTTATCGAATCCCTTTGTCCTTAGCCTACCAATGTCTTTGAACATACTATCATAGTCATGGTTCATTATTGCATACCTTCCAAGAGAACTATCCAAAGAACAAGATGATTGAGTCCTTCATCCATGACATGTCATGCATCCATTATCTTCCTAAAAAGTAAAAAACAAAGTTAAAAAAGGAAAAAAAAATAATAATAAAAAAATCAGTTGCCTTGATGAAAACTTGGCAAACGAGCATCTTGGCAGAAAAAGAAAAACAAGAATAAAGAGAAATTATTTCATCCAATAGTGAAAACTTGGAAAATAGGTGCTTTGGGCAAGTACCATGATGAAAACTTGACAAACATGCATCATGTATAATTTATGAACTTCTTGCATTCCGTACTTGGGGGTAGATTTCACCCATTTTTTCCTCCATTATATCCATGTCATTTCCCCCATTATCCCTTTCATTTCCTCCATTATCCTATGTCTTATTTCCTTATCCTATTGACATCCATATCCCCTTTTTCCCAACTTTGATCTTGACAAAGGTTAGGGATCTTCCTCAAGGCATCACATGTCCTATCTACTTTACATTATCTTGATCCTTTTGGTCCATATTACCTATCCTATCACATCCCTTTAGTTCATATTGCCTATCTTATCAAAGCCTTCAATCCATATCCCCTTGTCCATTCTTGATCTTTCTTGTCCTATTCATATCCTATCATGACTTTCCTATCCCAATCCCTATCTCGGTCTTGATAAAAAATAAGGACATAAAATACAAAACATATTTTAAAAACCTCTTGACATGTCCACTCCTATGAATAACTTGCTATTTAGTGCACCATTTTTACCCTATCTTATCATGTCTGATCCCTACGCTTGGTAGAAACATGTTATTCCATTTTGTGGATAGTCCTTGGCAACCAAAACGGAACTTCAATAACATACTAAGTGACCCTTGGCCTTCTTCAATCTACCAAATCATCCATCGATCCATAATTTCCTTGCCTTGCTAGACAGTGGGGGCAATTCAATAATTATTGCTCATGTAAATATTAAAGTCCTTAATAAATCCAAATACATCAAATACAATCTTGAAGAAAGACCTAAAAAGGCATATAAAGTCTTGAAAAAAATCAGTAAAAAGCATAAAACATCCTGAAAATACCCTTAAAATGGTAAAAAGTCTCAAAGAAATCATCACAAAAAAATCAAATATTTCAAAATCCTAAAAATTGTAAAATCCTTAAAAAATCTACAATAAACATGTAAATAATCAATTTTGTGTCATCAATAAATTGTCCCTTGAGACAAGACAAACATTTGAGTAGACAGAATCTGAAGACTTCTTAAACATTGTGCTTAACAAAATCACGTATCAACAAACAAACTATCCAATTATGTCAACAATCAATCAAATCAAACTTGTCCTATCAATCAAACAAACATCAATAAGTCCTTTATCAAACCTGTCATTTGTCTTATACAGGGTGTGGTATACTCCAAACTAGACTGTATCTATCTTACACAGGCTACTTCATACCTGAAACCAAACATCGTCATTATCAAATAAACTATCATCTTTGACAACTAAATCATAATGGTTGTTGGCTTGCCTGGTTCAACTAGTCTTATCTTTTATTGATTTATCTATTTTTATGTTGTCTTATGCTTGTGGGGTGTTTCTCATAAAGTTATGGGACATGTATGTCATATGCTTTAGGATGGATGTAAATATTCCTTGTCTTCTATGTGTTTGTTTTTATGCAAAGGGATTGCTTTATCATCTTGGATTTATGTGCCATGGTGCGACACATCTATTTTTCCATATTAAATTAAGCTCCAATGACATAAAATGCACTTAAGAAAGCAAGTTTCATCATTACTAACTCTTCTTCGTTTAATTTCAGATTTTTACTAACTTTTCTCCTATCAATCTTTTCTAATCATTCTCTTTTCAAAAAATTATCCTTGAGTCAATTTCTGCCCAATTTTTTGAGGGGGCATCCTACCTCCCTTTTGTCGATCCAATGGGGCATGATGCTTTATTTTTCTTTGAACCAACGCTCATACTCGCATTGTCTCAAAGAGGGGCAAAATATAGACACCTAAAAATGGTTCACACCTATGTGTCCCCTTTTAACATGTCTTATATCCTGTCATTTCTTATTTGATCAATTACTAAGATTTCTCTCATCTTGCTTCATAACCTTTATCTCTTTGGCCTAATTGATCAAGTTTGAACTATCATTAGAACCATTCCTAAGCCAATCCTAAATGTTCCTAAACTGTTCCTAATCGATCCTAAACCATATCAAATCATCCTAAATCAATCCAAATAAGTCCTAATCCTTTCCTAATTAGTCCAAGATCATTTCAAATGCGTTCATTCATTCTTGAATCAATTTTAGGGCATTGTCAAAGTTCATTGATTTCCCATCATCATCAGTTTATTTAATGATATTGTCAAAGATCATCAATGATGTTTCTAATCAACCTTATCAATCAATTACAAACCAATCAATTTGAGCACATTGCCAAAGATCATCGATGTCTCGTCATCATCAACCTGATCCAAGTCAATTCTAGGGTATTGTCAAAGTTCATTGATGTCTGATCAAATCACTGTCAAATCAACCCAATCCTATCAAATCCTTGTCATCTTATCAATCTCATCATTATCAAATCAATTCAAGGCATTGTCAAAGATCATCGGTGCCTCAAGCATTGTCAAATTTCATCGATGTCACTTCATCATCAATCCAAGGCATTGTCAAAGTTCATCGATGCCTCATCATCATTATTCCAGGGCATTGTCAAAGTTCATCGATGCTTCATCATTAATCCAAAATCATTGTCAAAGTTCATCGGCACCCCATCATCATTAATCCAAAGGCATTGTCAAAGTTCATCGATGCCTCATCATCGTCAATCCAAGGCATTGTAAAAGTTCATAGATGCCATTTCAGATCAATCTAACGTATTGTCCAAGTCATCAATGTCGTTCCTAAACCTTTTCAAAACCATCAAAATCATTCCGATTCTTCGTCAAAATCATCAAAATCAAATCAATTTCACATCAACATCATCATTTCGATCATCAATCAACTAATTTGTCCCTTAGGGGTAAATAACCCATGCTTTATCCCTAGTTTTGAATAAATATACTTTATTTATTCCCTCTTTGTCATGTCTCCACAATTAATTAATTTATATTAATTATTTGGTTAAATTGTATCATTCATGGAATTTCCTAAATTCCTATTTTCCATTTGGTGGGAATCAATGAGTTTTTAAATTCAAAATTTCCTTCCCCCTAATTGTGCTTCATTTCCCTATAATCATGCTTCATGATTTATTACACCTTTCCCTATCCATTTTCCACTAATTTGGCCCCCAAATTGCTTACTAATTTGCCTCCACTTTCTTCTTCCAAATGCCCTTAATTTGCACATTTGATTTTGATTCCATTCGTGCATTCAATCATGTCATAATTATGACAATCTTCCATTTGCACATTCAAGTTGCTAAATTCTGCATTTTTGTCTCTCATCCTATAATTTGAGATCTTTTGCTCAATCAAACTAACCATCATTTTTTCAAGTCTTCTCACCATCAGTATAGTCAATTTGCTTTCAAATTTTAAGTGCATTATGTCAATATGAGAGCCACGTGAAATCTTTTGGAGAAGCAAGAAAGGGCACAATTGTCAAATTGAGGGAGGAACCATTTCTTTGTCTCAATTTATTTTGTGTTTGGATAGGTTGATTGCGCATACTTTTAGAGTTTGATGGTTCCTCTTGTGTGCTTATTTCCTCATTTTTCTGGTTCTACAGAGGGAAGATGAAGTACCATGATATATTATAATTATTTTATGGGATGGAGTGATTGTTAAGAGATGCAATTTAGAGGGAGAATAACCACTAGTAGAGATTGAATGGATTTGCTTTGTTCTTTGGCATTCAAGGTGCATAGCCTAAAAAATCCTTTACTAGCTTCGTCAACAACTTTAAACCTATATGTATGAAAACTTCGATTTAAATACGAAATGACTCATGATAACCTATAATTTATACTCAAGCTAAATGATATAAAGTTGTACACAATATGCCTTAAAAAACACAAAATAAATATCCAAGCCAACAAAATTAACCAATTTTTACTTTTATTAGTTAAATAAAAAATATAATATAACTAATTTATATTTTTAATTTAACTAATAAATAGCTAAAAACTTCTAATCAGATTAATCTTGTCTATGGATAGACATCGCCTTAAAGAACACCAATTTCCCCCATTGAGTATCTTAACAAGGACAAGGACAATTTTTAAAAGTGGAATCACTATTTTAAATTGAATATTTATAAATAATTTATCAAAAATTGTATGAAATCGACGAGCCACGGTAAACCAAAAAAAAACTTAGATAGGGTGGGCCTCAGTTTGGCCGTTTATTCAGATTAAATTCTCAAGGATCTGAACCGGGGACAAAAGAAGGAAAAGAAAATAATAATGGCAAACCAAGCTAGTAGATTGGCTCTAAGGTTGGTAGTACTGGTATTGATTTGCGTTGTTGCATTTTATGTTGGGAGACCTCTCTACTGGAAGCTCTCAGCCACTTTACAGGAAGTTAGGGAGAAGAACTATAACGCTAAGGCCGTGAGGGATGGTAGGATTTTCTAATCTCATTTTTAGCATCTTTCTTCTTCTTCTTGCTTATTTGTTTTTTCGCTTTACCGAAGTTCTTATAGATCTAGAACCTTTTTGTTGTCAAATTCCATTTGAGATCTGGGTATTTGATAAGAGTACCCATTTTTAAATTTTTGTAAGATTGTGTTGGTGGTGGCTAGCCATTCCTAAGGGTAATTGAGTCCACAGTGGGGTGGGGGGGGTGTCTATGAAAATTTTATTTTTCCACTGTGAGTTGAAGTAATGGCCTTGATTACTTAAAATCACTGACACCCATCAGAAGAATTCTTTTAACTGCATGGAGATCGGTACTTATTAGGTTGATTAATCCTGTGGGTGGGTTTTATGAAATTATATTTTTTGCCAGATGAGTTGAAATCTTGACCTTGATTGTCAAAATCGCCCCTACCGATCAGAAGAATTTTCTTGGAACTGCATTCAGTATTGAGCTTGGTAAAATCTGGATCACATTTATGGTTGTGTCCAGTAAGTTTGAGTCATATTTTAAAGATTTATAAGCATGGTTTACTCTAAACAATATTTTCAAGATTTGAGTTATGAGTGATTTTGTTGGCGCTGTGATGTGATCCTAGGTCTTGCTCTCGGGAGTGTCCCTATCGCATTAACGTCCCAACCACTTAGTAAAAGGATGTTATTATCCAAAACAAGGAAGATATGAAAATAATCTGTACTTTCGTTTTTAATTAGTTGATCGCTTAGTTACCTGTTAAACTTAGACACTAGGGAACTTGGCTGAGGAATGAGAAGCTTTACCACTCTCTCAGTTCCAGGTCCTTCATCTTTTTTTTGTGACTTTGTGAATGTGATATTAAGCTCAACCAACCGTTAGAAACTGAATATCAAAATTAGGTAATATGTTACGTAGTTAGATCTGCTGTAGATCTTGTTAAATGGTAATTTTTCTTTTCCTGAATTCTTAATGTACCAACACATGCTGTTGTACTTTTGTATCAAATCCTATGAATAAATCAGGGTTATTTCTTCATTTTGGTATTATGATAAGCACTACCAATGTCCAAGTACCGACACCTATATCTCTTGGTGAATACATGTAAATTTGTTACACGTAGAATTTCTTGTATAGAGGCTTAATCAAATGATGAATAAATCATGGTTGTTCCATCATTTTGGTACAGGAGCAGGTGCAAAAAATCCGAGTCTGCAGCACATGCAGGTGTGCTTGTCTTTGACTGATGGCCATGTTGGATGTGTCCATTCACATTGATTTCACATCTGGCACCAGTATTTGCAGCTGCTTTTTATGCTTGTTGTCTGACCTTTCTCTAATACCATGTTAACCGGGCTTCACAGTTCCTGACGAATAGTAGGGGCTCCCCCCCACCCTGCATTGGGGCAGCAGGGTGGGTTCTGTATGCTTGTTAACTAACCTTGCTTTGCTTCCATGTTATTTTCTGTGGACCAACAATTCTGGACACGTCCATTTATTTCCCACTCGGCACAAGGCTTTGCAGCTACTTTGTACACTTGTTGACTAACCTTCCTTTGAAATCATGTTATTCTCCATGGGCTACCATGTTGAGTATTTCAGAGCAGAAAGGAAATATAATCTTGATTTTCAACAACCAAATATTACCCAGAAAAGAAACACACAAGAATTACATGGTTCACTGTAAATGGCTACGCCCATTGCAAAAGCAGGTCAATCTCTGTTTTATTGATATTCCAGCAGCTTACAGTACAATTCTTCATACATTATCCACTCATTTATAAAGTCTCCAGAAAATATGAAGAGATGTGAGGGAAATGAAAAGAAAAGGACAAGAATATGAATGGTCCAGATTGTTGGACTTCACTTCCAACAGTCTCCCACTTGAAGTGCAACAGCTGTTGCAAGTAATTCCACACAGAGATTCCCCACTTTACGAAGCTTACTGTCACATCTTGACAAGGCCAAGAGAAACTCTGTAGAACTCAGGCTTTTCCTTTGTGACTACTTATGTAAGTGCATCAGGAAGATTCACAGTAGTATGTACTTTTTCCAACATCAACTTGCCCTCTTTGAGAACACTCCAGATGAAATGGTATCTCAATTCTATATGCTTTGTCCTATTGTGAAAGGCTGCATGTTTGGCCGAGTGTATAACACTGTTGCTGTCACTGTACAAGGTGAATTCCTTTTGTTTGCTTTTCAACTAAGCTAATAATCGCTGCAACCACAAATTTCATTTGCACTTTCAGTGAGAGCAATGAATTCAGCTTTGGCAGTAGAGAGTGCTACCACTTATTGCAATCTAGACACCCAACTGATTGCTGCTCCTGCAAAAGTGAATGCATATCTAGTGGTTGATCTCTGTTTGTCCAAGTCACCAGCCATATCAGAATCAACAAAACCTTGCAACTGTGCATCTTTTCCTCCAAAACACAAAATATGATTGGAAGTGCCCTTCAAGTAACTCAGACTCCATTTAACAGCTTTCTAGTCAATTGTGCAAACCGTTTCATACATGAGAGTTCTGATTCCAGAGGAATAAGGCACTTGTTCCATAAGCTACTTTTCTTCTTGTGTCTTAGGAGACATGTCGGCTGAAAGTTTGAAGTGATCGGTGAGAGGTGTGCTAACAGGCTTAGCATTCTTCATGCCAAATCTGTCCAAAATCTTTTCAATATATTATCCTTGTGATTTTTTTAACTCTCTTTTTTGTCTATCCATAATGATAGTCATTCCAAGAATTTTCTTGGCAGCCCCTAATCCTTCATAGAAAATTCATTAGCTAACTGCTTTTTCGAATTGCTAACAACAGCCATGCTAGTGCTCACCAGCATACCATCAACATACAACAATAGCAAAACAAATTCACCATTTTCTAAAACTTTATAATGAACACAAAATCAGTTTTGCATCTAACGAAATTATTTTCAGCAATGAAGGATTCAAATTTTAAATACCATCGACGAGGAGCTTGCTTCGGCCCATACAAACTGCAATTTAATTTTCCAACGATATTCTCATTACCTTTTTTTCCGTAGCCTTCAGGTTGCTGCATTTACAACTACTCATTAAAATTACCATGGAGAAATACAGTTTTTACATCAACCTGCTTCAATTCAAGATTGTAAACAACAGCTAATCCCAACACTGCCCAAATGGAAGTAATTTTTCCTACTGGTGAAATTTTTTCTGTGTAATCCACCACTTTGCTGATCATATCCCTTCACTACTAATCTGGCTGTATATCGTTTCTTCCCACCATCTTCTTCCTTCAATCTGTATACCCACCTATTTTATAAAGCTTTCCAGTGAGGTGAATAAGGACCAAATCTCATGTGTGATTTTCATCAGCGAACTCATCTCTTCTTTCATGGCATCTATCCATTTTTCACTATTTTGATCATTACAAGCTTGTACAAATGTTGTAGATGCAACTTGTTTAGAGATTAATTATTGATGAATAAAATCACCAAATTTTAATGGCGCTCTATGCTCTGTGGTAGACCTCTTTAATTGACTAAATTGCACCTGTGAAACATCCTTTGCAGTGTTGTTATTATTATTTTCATTTAGCTGCAGGGGCAACTGGTATTAGACTGTGGAGGTGTTTGTAAAGGCTGCATGAAGTTTGGTGGTAGCATAGGAGTATGCAAAGGCAACTTGTCACCAAATTGCTGTGAAGGATCTAAATTCCTTTGTTCCTGCATAGAAGTTGAAGCCCTCTTTGAATTAAACATCACTTTTAGAAATGATATCTTCCAATGACACATTCTTTTGCAGGCTTCCTCTGTTCCAGCAAGCTTGGGAACACTTTTTCATTAAAATTACATCTTTGTTGCGAGTAAACTCTAGTTGTATTTCTCATCTCCATATCCAATGAAGATGCATCTCTTTGACTTGACATTGAGTTTCGTTCTTCTCTCTTGTGAGATGTGAACAAAGGCCTCACATCTGAACGCTCCCAAATAATTATATGAAATTTTCTTTCCTAGCCACTTTTCCTTTGGAATTTTAAAATCCAACTGAGATGATGGACCTCGGTTAATTAAATAAACAGGCGTATTAACAGCCTCTGCCCAAAACTGTTTATCCAATTTGTCATTGGAAAGCTTACTTGAGCTCTCTGCAAAATTGTTCTATTCAACCTCTCAGCTGCACCCTTTTCTTGAGGGGTGAAAGGAATAATTTTGATCCTTTGAATACCATTATCTGCACAGAACTGGGAAAATTCTATAGAATAAAATTCATCACTGTTGTCCATTTTTAAAAATTAATTTTAATGCTGGTCTGATTTTCTACAAGTGCTTTAAATTTTTAAAATATGCTAAGCGTTTCAGATTTTCTTTTTAGCAATAAACTTAAACTTTTCTAGTGCAATCATCTAGGAAAGTAACAAATAAATTAAATTAATTAATTGATGCGATCTCTGCAGGGCCGAAGACATCCAAGTGCATGAGCTCCAATGGCCTTGACTTCTTGTCATGTCTTGTTGTAGAGAAGATGATCCTTATTTGTTTTCCCTAGATACAAGGCTCACACAACTCCAAATCAACTAATTTCAAACCTGGAAGTTGACCTCTTTTGTTGAAAATTTTGAGGCCCTTTTTACTCATATGGCTGAGCCTTTTGTGCAAAATCTCTGAGCCACTGTCTGCAACAGGATTGCAGCTCCCACTTCAGTGTGGCTCTCTAGCACATACAAACTGCCTGATTTGTTGCCTCTAGCAATTACCGAGGCTTTGTTGTTACCTTCTGTATGCTTGACTGAAAACTGATGCTACAACCTTGAGCTTCCAGGTGTCCCACAAATATTAAATTTTTTTAGTTGAGGCATGTGTTTAACATCTCAGAGGAGCCAACTATTTCCATTTTTAAATTTCAATAAAACATGACCTTTGCCTATAATGTTACAAGGTTCATCATCACCAAGATAAACCTTGCCAAAGTTACCCTCTTGATGGCTTGTAAAAAACTCCTGGCACGCTGTGGCATGGAAAGAAGCTCCAGAATCCTGCACCCATGCATTTGTTGCAGCATCTCCTACAAAAAGAACTAGTCCATCGACATTATCTTCATATGCTGCATTTACATCATTTCCTTTGATTGATTTTCCATCTTTCTAAATGACCAACGGTTTTTTTCATGTGGCCTTCCTTGCCACAAAACCGGCAACCTGTATTTCTGCCTCAGGATTTTGATCTCTTGTTGGATTTAGATCTTCTTTTGTTCTTCCTCTTTCTTGGGACTTTCCTCTGTTGCCAGTTATCAAAGTATTTTTCAATGAAGTTCCTTGATTCTTCCTCTTATCCTCGCTAAAAAGAGTCCCGACAACATCATCAAATTTTAATACATTTCCCTTCTTGCTGAACACTGAGTTGCTGATAGCCATAACAACTCCTTCCCAGCTATTGGGTATAGAGCACAATAACAAAATGGCTCCTTGATTTCATCATCCAAGTTTATGCTCACAGAAGTTAACTGGCTGATCAATGTGCTATTTATTTAAATGGTTTGACAAAACTCTGCCTCGTTCATCTTCAGCTTATATTTCTTCATTAGAAAAACTTTATATGATCTGGAAGCAATTTCGTACATGTTGGATGAACGATCCCTAAGACCTTTCACTGTCTTCTCTGTTGCAAGGTCTTTTTGAACCATCAAAGTTTCCCGCAGTAGCTTCCACATTCTGAAGTTTTGCCCTGAGAAATTTTCAGTTCTCCATTTATCTGCTTATTCCATTTTTCCTCAGTTTCCCCACAATTTTTCCCTTAGCTTCTACTGAACTCTGATACCAATCGTTGAGTATTTTAAAGCAGAAAGGGAATATAAATTTTGATATTCAACAACCAAATTTACACAGAAAAGAAACACACGACACAAGAATATGTGGTTCACTGTTAATGGCTACATCCATGGGAAAAGCAGGAGAATCTCTTTTTGATTGATATTTCAGTAGGTTATAAAGTCATTTATAGTCTCAAGAAAATTTGATTGATTATCCACTTATTTATAAAGTCTCTAGAAAATATGAAGAGACATGTGAGAGTAGTGAAAAGAAAAGGACAACAATATGAATGGTCCAGACCATTGGACTTCGCTTCCAACATAATGATTCTGGACATGTCTATTATTTCCCACTGGGCGCCAGTCTGTGCAGCTGCTTTATGGGCTTCTTGACTAGCATTATTCTGATACCATGTTGTTTTTGACGGACCAGCTAAGATTCAAACTCAGGACGTCCCATGCACATGTTAGAGAGCTGCCTGACCTCTTTGACTGGGGCTTTTTGGTGAGTTTCTTATTATGGTTCAGGTGTAGTTCATTTCTCCAATCTCAACTTTCTCATGGAAGTGGTGTTAAAAATTGAACCAGAATATAGCAGAATAAATGAGAGTGCAAAACAGAAAAACAAAATAGATGGCACAATCTTTTATCCTGGGAAAAACCCTCCGCACCAAGGGAAACAACCCAGCCCACAGAAATAGTATGTCCTTTATTGAGATTCAACACCAAATACAATATCTTGCTTCTTATTGACATCTCAGCTTGACAGTCAATAAGTCTTTCAATGTCTTGCTCACAAATGTTGCTCAATGATCATACAATGGTCATATGCAATGATATAAAACAACTGAAATTAATCACAATGCATAAATGAGATAGTCGCATATAATATGGCTCACGCACAGAGCATAAAATGTCTGCTGAAGTTCTGATGCACAGACGTAGGTCTTCCTTATGAAATTACTTTGCAGATAATCAAGTACCAAAAGAACTGATATTCTTTTCTTCGTGCCTTTCCTGTTGATCGCGCCCAGAACAAGACTGGGCTGTTCTACCAGTAATGATAATGATATCGCAAATGAAGACTTACATTGAATATGAAGTGCGCCTAGGAAGGTGATGCTTGGTGTTACAAAGATGGTGATGCCGATAATACACAACGGTCATCATAAATAATATCAAGTGCCAATAAAAGATGATACCGATAATAAAACCGGTCATTCAAAAGTTACGAAACAAATATAAATCGGTTCATACCAATAACAATATGTATGATGATGCTGAATATAAATAAAACACGGCCCAACAGTAATTACACCTGTCATTGGTGTGATTAAGCACTTGCTTAATCACCAACGACAGTGGTACAAAATAACATATGAAGTCCATGTCACCATAGATATGCGGACTGAAGAAATATGAGCAGTATCAATATGACTCACCGAAAATATCTAACATAAACAGATGTAGAAGGTAACAGCAAAATCAAGGTTGAAGTCTCTGTCGCAGCTACTCAACTTCAACAAGTGGCATGTGAAAGCACAAAAGGAGGGTGGCCAGTAGTATTCTCACAATCCTAGGAAAATATTTGCATATAAAAATAGCAGAGGGGATGGAGGATGGGGACAAAGAACAGGGATCGAGACATCTTCATAGAACATAGATGCAATATAAGCATAGTTTTATTTATGAACCCCCAAACCCTATTTCAATGTAGTGGTGCAGATCTTTGAATCCCATGTTTACTGTCGATTTGTGACTGTACAAAATGAAGATTCTTAGATTTACCCAACGAAATATGAATAACCTAAAAATTTCTAGGTTTGTCAATTTTTCTCCCGACCCAGACTGATCGATGAAACTCACTTTGCCACATCAGATTGTCAACTTTTTTGTGCTTAACTTGGGACAAAACCGTTCAGGCCCTCAGGGCCTTGTTCCACAAGGTCTTACCTGTTTGCATCAGGAACAGTTAACATACATTTTGAGGTTTTTTAGGTTGAATTTATTTGATCATCTATACAAATAAAGTTTGTTGGATTGTATCACAGGTTTAATTTTTATTTTTTAAGTTACATTTTTGAGCTCCTCAATAGTACAATTATTGATTTTTTTCAGATGATACCTGGTGAAGATATTTTAAGATTAGTTGTTGGTTGGTGACATCATTTTTCACCATATGCTCTTTTATGATTTAAGTCTTGTGTTCAAGGAGCGGCCATTTTCTGGTCTCACTACAGATTGTATCATGCAGATCTAATTTTTTATTTTTCTGATGTTTCTATTTGTTTCTACTGTTGAATACTGGTTTGCTACATCCGATGTTTGTTTCATTTTCTTTCAACAGGCTTCACACAGCTGATGTATTCAGCTCAAAAATCAGTGGGATGGTTCAATGACGAGTCAGATGCAGGAGTGATTGAGAAATCAACCAAGAAACTAGCTAAGAAGGACAAAACCAAAAAGGCAAATTCTCGGAGACTTGCTTATTTGTAGGTAGAAATCAGGGAATCTTACTAAAGCAATAGGTTTAGAGAATTGGATTGGTTCTAAATGGGAGAGGGGTGCTGTTGCTTTTTGAATAATGATAAGGTAAATAGTTTCTATTTAATGGCTCCTCTTAGAACTGTTGATTTTGTGAACAGGGATAAATTACACGATAGATGTGAAGCTCTATTAGTATACGTTTTCAGAATGCATAAAGTTTGATTATATTTAAAAAATTGTACTCGAAACATTTTTTTGTTTTGCCATTACAAAATGCACTGTAGTTGAACATGTTATGGGTCTTAACAAAAGATTTTAAGTAATTTAGAGATTTACCATTAGTATCATAAGCAGTCCGATCACATGATTTCGTTTATAGATTTTTGAAGGGCATTTAGCTTTCCTTTTAGCAAAAATAGCAAAACAGTTGAGGGAAATATAGCTGCTGCTGATTATTTCCTCTGGCCAAAGCTTTATTTATCTTTGGAGTGATAATGATTTAAATTTTAAATGTATCATATTGTAATGGCACATCTCTGCACTCCATGGAATGGCAGAGGGTTCCTCCAAAAAATAAAAGGAGTATATTTCACATTATGTGTAGTGTATTGATGTGCTGGGATAGTTGATTAGGATTTTAATTACTACTCTGTTTGCCACAAGGATCCATATTTGAGTCAACACTCATTTTCCTTATGCCATTCTTGTATGTGGTGCCATAATGCACTCGGTTGGTAGCATCATATTCATTCTGGATGCACATGTAACTTCATGTAGTGCATGCAAAGGGTGGTGAACTGAGGTGTGAGCTCAGGCAACTCTTCTAGTGTCCGGGGCTGAAATCTAGATTAATGTAAAAGTGTATGCAAGTGTCGATTTCTGAGCATCACCCGCTAAAAAAGTATTCTATCTTCACAGAAAATTTTAGATTGGCAGTGCCTTGGGAGTCTGGGACATTGTTTGTGAATTTGCAACGTATTATGAATGCCAAGCACTTTATTTACCAGATTTGTGTTTCTTGATTTCATAATCAAATCAAAGACAAAACTTGCACCTATGAGATCAAATCCTTCAATGATAATAGGAGGAAATGCTTTTCCTTTTTCTGTGCCTTAAAAACTGATCATAAATTGAATGTTGACTGTTGTCCTTGACCAGATTCCTTCTTTTGGGTCTCAATTCTATCTTAATTAATGTTAAAAGCTCTGTAATATTTAAGGCTGGTAGCACTCTATGCATGTCCAAGTTGCCTTAATTCTTGAAAATCAGATAAAATCCTTCCTGAAGGGATTACCAGAGATTTGATGCTTTAACTGGAAAGGAAAAAAAGTATCAGGGTTATGGGAATCACCACTATGGTTCTACCATTTTTCAGTAAAATTAAATAGCAGCAATGGCTGGCAAACAAAACTATTATTTATATCATGTTTTATGATACAGAGTTGGACGACAATAGAATGAAATAGTAACTACAACATCTTATAACATATTTCTGTACAGATGAGAGTTGGTGAAATTTTGAAGTCATTCAAAATATTAGTCACATGACCCATAAATCTACCTCTGGAAGCGCAAAAACGAGTTAGCTGCCAGTGTGATTTTGTATCTACTGATTTAACAGCCAAGTGAGTTGCCATTATGATTTATTGCCATCGTATAACCTTGATATGATAAATATTAAAGCACTGTAACTGCAACCTTTGGAAAAATAGGCATGCACCAAAAATTTGGCAGAAGCAAAATTATATGAATCCTTGTTTATTCAGGCACGGGGAATAAATTTGGCACAAAATTATCCGTTTGTATGGACTGTAGATTTCTTTTATGGTTAAATAACAAATTTGCCAAAAATGCTTATATTTGTTTGGTTTTTTATTGAGTAGTGCTGGTATTGTTGGCTTGTGCAGTAAGCAACAAGGAGATTTTTTAACAATTCGCAAGAGGGGATGCTAATGCTATCATTAGGCCTTTTAATTAAACATATATCTATGGACACCTTCAATGTAGTAGCAGAATTGTTCTATCTCCAATGTTTGGACAAACACATCACTTTTCTTTATCACACCTATTACAGACAAGAAATTTCTGACTACCTTTTTATTTATTTATTTAACGTTCTTTTTCTCCCCTGTTATATGTGACCATTATCCCTTTCATCCTCCATGACTCTACCTTGTCTGTTATCGTATATTAATTTTCCTAAAATGCATTCAAGGGCATGTTCGGTATACTTATAAGTTTATAACCATATTTTTAATATCTCCAAAACACATTTTGGGGGTGATTTCTTCCCTAATTCAAATCTAATTGTGTCAATCCTCATTTCGCATAGTACTATCCATGCCCATCCTGCCCTTATATCAGACTTGAACAGTGCTCGTTTCTCTCATATCTCTGTTTATGTATTGACGGTACAATTTATACTTGGCTTTGTTTACTCTAACATACTTCTTATCCATGCAAAGCCTGCCTAGCTTTTTATATTCTTACTACAATATTCTGTAATCTAGATACATGTCTATATTTGATATTGATATGTCTGCATAAATTTCATTCCTATGCATGTTTTCTTTCTTTTCCAGTTCCCATCGGAGAAATCTTGATGCTACCCGTAGACTGGTTTATTCCTGCAATTTCTGTTTCTGATTGTAATCGCAACAAAATGCACTATTTCTCTACCATTCATTATGTAAATCTTAGCAAAAAGGTGGTTTATTTTTGGAAGAGCTATAGATCTTGAATAAGGCAAGTATTTACACAATAATTTATTACAGATTTTAGGTTAATAATGATGTTCAAGCCTGAATTTGCCCCTTTTTTTTAAATGTATGAAGGTTTGAGAATTTTCGTTGATTTGAATATTGTTTATCTTCCTTGCTTGTCCTACTCGTGAATTGTCCATGCCCATGCTATTTTTTAATATTAATAATGGATGTAAATTTGTTAAAAGCTGGATCCTTATCTCCATGCAGTTTTATCTTACATTAATTATTTATCTTGTTCATATATTTACACATTTTAATGTATCCGGTTACTTATATCACTGGCATCTATTCACATATTTATCCCATACACGTTACCCATTTTAACTGAGTCCATTAATCTCACGAATCATTCTTGTGAGCGAAGAGTTGGCTCTATTAGTGTGGACTTGCACTTAAAATTTTAGAATCCAAAAAGTTTAAATATTTGTTGACTCCTGTTCATCCCTTTCTTGCCTAAGATAGACTTAGCAAAAGTTTGCATGGGTTATTGCTATTCAAAGATGTTTAATCGCATTCTTTTATTATTTCAAAAAATTCAATCCTCTTTCATCTTTTTGAGCATAATTATTCACATTCAAGGAAGAAAACATCTTTGATCTTTTTGAGTATAATCATTCACATTCAAGGAAGAAAACAGATTTGTTGGGTGCTTGTAAATGAATTTATATTTGCATATTCATTCTAGGAGCATTTCCATGGTTGGATATGTTATATTTGTTTTCATATGCACATTGTTGGGGGTTAGCCAAAATGAACATACCCATCCATAACATGTGACAACCTATTAAAGGTATATTTAACTACTCTTAGACTTAATTTTTTAAACCAAAGTCAATTTTATTGTCATTAATATACAATTGCTAAACCATTTTCTTAGGTACAAGTTTATTTCTACGGAAGTAGATTTAACATTGACCTTAAGGTTAACTATTTAAATTCCTAAGTCAACTACAAACTAACCTATGCTATTTTTAATTGTGAGGAATCCAAGATTTAAAACATCAACAAAATTGTTCTTTTCAATAAATAAAACTAAATATATTTATTTTGTGCAAGATTTTTGATCATCAATATTTTGGATCATACTTCGTAATGTATCATCTTTCATCTTCTTGAACTCACAATCATCCTAATAATGGATCATGGAGTGATTCGAAATGTTGATTATCAAAAATCTTGCACACAATCAAATCCATAAACTAGCACATAATATTGATATAGATTGTGGAAATCTAATAGGGTAGTCCCACAATAGTGTTCCACTTTTTGTCCAACTTTGACACAGATCAACATTTTGAGAAAAAAATTTCACTTTCGAATATTTGTTGCCACAAAACTATTAGGAATTTGAAGATGATGTAAACTAGAGTCTTTTAAAATTTTTTTTCTAATTTTTAAATATATATTTAAAAAAAAATTAAAATTCATTTTTCCTTCTTCGAAAAGTGGTTTGTGTGAAAAAATTACGTTTTTAAGGAGGTACTGTCACTTGGATTGACACAATTTTTTTTTAAAATATGATAACAATGTAATTATTTCGAGATTATATTTGTAACTTCAATATCTAAATGATGCAATTGGTTTCATTCATTTTGGGTCAATATTTCATAGTTTATTAAGTTTTAAAGTGACAGTAACTGTAATTTAGATATACGGTCACTTGGATCGCTCTAACTTGATGTGTATATCGAAATTCATTTTTATTTTATTTTATAGAAAGGTAGCACAAATACTCTTTATTTACATATTTTTAGTAATTTATTATTTTTCCCGAAATTTTGAAGAGACAGGTTGTTGAATGACCAAACAACCTATGTTTAGTTAAAGTAATATTTAAAAGTGATAATGAACTCAATATGTATTAAAATTATATTCATTAGAAAGCTTGCTTTGAATAGCATCATACTACATAGATAGGTTTTTCAAATGGATTCATTTGATTTGCCAAAATATAAAGTCGAAGTGATTTTTTGTTAGCATTTTAATAAGTGTGAAGGAGACTCCATTGTAGATATGAATGAGAAGTATAGTGTATACACCTAAAAATGGTCACCTAGACTATTAGCCCCCATTTGCTAAATCATCAATTGTTTATTCTTGATCAAATTTTAGTTCTATCATTTATTTGATTATTTTCTATGGGCTAACCATCTTATCTTAAGTTTTTATTTATTAAAAAGAATATTCCCTCCCCTTTTAATAAATAAAAAACTCTCACTTTTCCTCTTATCCTAAGTTGCACAAATAAAGCATTATTCTTATTTTATAAAAAAAGAAAAAACACTTTTTGTCTCATATAGACACAAAAGTCAACTCTTATTTTCTCATTGGAGGATATTTGTGCACATGGATTGCTCCTCTTTCAGGCTCCACCCTTGATTAAATCTTTTGCCTCTTAATCTCCATGGTCCATTGATTTTTCACCTCATATAAAAGAAGAGCTCTCTTCCTCATTTGCACACACAAATTTTTATGCTATTGTTATGCTACAGGTTTTCTAGGTCATCTTGGAGCTTTTGGAGATATTCTTGCATCTAGGGTTTGAAGATTTGGAGCATTGTTGGCATTCATCTTGGATCTTCATCAACACTCTATCTTCTTGTCTTCATTCTTGCATCATCATGGCTTTCTTGCTTCATGGTTCGATTTCATTTCTTGCATAGTAGTTTCATTTTCATGGCATTCTTAGTTTAGATTTTCTTTATGCTTTAGATTAATTCATTGAATCTCTCATTGCATGGTTTACTAGTAAGGTTATTGGCTTAATAGCTCTAGCTGAGAGCATTTTTAAAACCCTTGCACTCCATGCCTAGGGAGCTATGGATCGATTTGTGATGGCTCATTCTTGAGTTTCCTTACATGTAATGATTCATAGAAGTGTGACACATTTATAGCACACATTTTTTGACGCCCACCGTGGGGCAACCCACTTTTTTACATGCTGGTTTTGATTATTTTTGGAGTTAACACTTGCTGGTTCTGATTATTTTTGGAGTTAACCCTTGTGCAGATTTGTTTGGAGATGGGAAACCCTAGATTTTAAAGATTTGATCATATCTCCTAAACGGCTTGGTGTTTTGATCTGAAATTTTTTTTGCAGGTTGGCGACATATCAGAGAAGTTCCAAAAAAAATTTCAGAATTTTCGGAGGTGATTTGTATTTTTTATGATTTTTTCTTGATTTTTCATAAAAAATTAATTTCTGGCGAAAATCAGCGTATTTTTCAAAAAAATTTTACATTTTTGGAAAGGTCTTGGAATTCTATAGGGGGTCCATTCATTGTGTTTTTAATTTAGAGATAATATTATAACTCATTTGGTTGATTTACAAAAACTGATCTGTTTTGGTAAAATGGCTCTCTAGGGCACAAATGAAGAGATTTTTCTGAAATTTTTACATTTTTGGAAAACTCTCTATTTTTTGACAGAGGTCTCTTTTTTGCATTTTAGGTTTAGGGTCCAAATTCATGTGGTAAAAATCAGATCTTGTTGATTAGGTCAAATGCAAAAAAAAATTAAATTTTGTGATGGGTATGCACTTATTTTTCATTGTTCAATGCATGATATGAGTTATCATTTGGATTATTTGCTGGTTATCATTGCTTCTAACAATTAATTTTCAGATCTAATCCTAGGGTTTGCATAAGTTGGATATACATTGCATATCTTGTTTGTTTGTGTCTTATTTTGTTCATTTGAAGGTGCTCTTGTTTTCATAGAATATGCTTAAAACAAAGCGTTGGACTTGAAGTATTTTGTTACATCCCTAAAACACTTGGATCTTGGGATTAAAATTGAACCTCTCATGTGTTTGGCTTGAGTGTTTACATGCTTTCATAAAACACATTTCAATTGATGCTCTTAATGGGAAATGAATGAATATAGATTTGCTTTCATACAAGTTTGTGTAAATGAATGCTTGTGTTTGAACCCTAAGTAATTCTTGGTTCCAATATCAAATATCTCATTGAGTGATTTAGGGCATGGATTCATTTTTTGTTTACATAGGGAGTTAAATGCACCACTTTGTGGACTCACTCTATGTTTGCTTGGAAAGTTAAATATTTCATTGATTCAACCCTTTGTCATTTGTGAGTAGTATTGATAAGCAACTTTAGATTACTTGTGATTGATCTAGATTGCTATCTTGGGTTATTGGACTCGCTAATCCGCCGGCCCCTCATTTCCGCCTCGTAGTTGCAAGATCAATGCTACATTAAAGGGGAGGGGTCTACAGGAAAGAAGCGTTAATTGCTCCACCTGGCAACCCTTTTGTGCTTTTTGGAACTCACTTGTTTTCTAAGGTGTGGACTCACTTTGAGTTGATGTGAGGAGTTAAATGTTCCACTTTTGGGCTCACTTTGAGTTGGTGTGAGGAGTTAAATGTTCCACTTTTGGACTCACTTTGAGTTGGTGTGAAGAGTTAAATGTTCCACTTTTGGACTCACTTTGAGTTTGTGTGAAGGGTTAAGTGTTCCACTTTTTGGACTCACTTCACATTCTCTTGAAGGGTTAAATGTTCCACTTTTGGACTCGCTTCACATTATCTTAAAGGGTTAAATGTTCCACTTTTGGACTCGCTTCACATTCACTTGAAGGGTTAAGTGTCCCACTTTTGGACTCACTTTGCATTTACTTGAAGAGTTAAGTGTTCTACCTTTAATGCTCTAAATACTTTTGATAGTGAATTACTTAATTTTATTTTTAGAAGGCCTGCTTGGGGACACACCACCTTAAGGGACGACCTTAACTCCTGTGTTTCGACGGAGTATAAATAGCGGGTGGTGAATCGAAAGACACCTCTCTTGGGAATTGAGTTTGATATCACTCTTGGCTAAGCCTCAAAGAACTTTATACCTTTGAGAAGTGAAGGAGGAGATTTGGGTTACCGTCTCCCCCCGACTGTGTGATTTTGGATTCTTCTCATCTACGGATTTGGGCCTCACGTACCTTGCGAATATCGAGGACTCCCATGTATAGCCTTATAGACAACATGCTAGGATGTTGTTGTGTTTTATGTGCCTGCTAAAACATTTTCAAGAACATACACAAGTAGCATCTCTAGGGAGTAGAAATACTAAGTCACTATCTCTGTTCATGTGCAAGGTTGTTTTGCCCCTTGCTCATTGTTTGAAGACAATTGCTTGCTTGAACTCCTTGATTGCTGTCTTATGTGCTTGATTAATGATAAAAATCTGTTGATATACTTACTTGATCTTTTAAAATGCTTCAAAACTAAGTTTTTCACATTCACTGGTCAAAAAAAGTCATACGAATCTGCAACAGTATCGCACGCCTTATTGAGAAATATCGCGCGATAGTTCGCGCCCTGCTATTTTATCGCGCGCTTTGTTGAGGTATATCGCGCGATAGTTCGTGCCTTCTGGACTATCGCCCCGCTAGCCTGGAGTCTATCGCCCAACCATACTGCAGTCTATCGCCTGACTTAAGGCGAAGTATCACCCGAACTGAGAAGTATCGCCCTGTCTGCCTGGAAAGTATCGCCCAGAATCTTTTTGCTGTCCTGTCATTGCTGCAATTCGGAGTGGCTAAATTTGCACTTTAACTTGTCGTAGAGTGTCTTTTTCTGTTCTTACCTGAAACTGGTTTGTTACCTACATGCTTAGATTTGTTCTAGACTGAAACAAATGAGCTAAAACTATTGGGTTTGAGTTTAACGAATGCTACTCTTGATCACTTGTCACATCACAGTTACCTCTCTAGCTACTTGCTTATTGAGCTTCTTGCTCGTTGCTCGGCTTTAGTCAATTGATTGCTGTAAGTGCTTGAGCACTTTTGACGAGCCATCTCTCTATTGTTCTACTTTGACAAGTGATCTTTATTAGCTTTGCTTATCTCAAATCTAAGAAACTTTGTTTCATTCTATTAGTCAACCAACATCTCTTTTCATGCCGGTTACAACTCGGTCTCAATTTGAGTAGGAGAGTCATCCTCCGTTCAATTATACACAATTACCTTCTCCAACTAGACGTTCAAAAGCACCCATTAGCAACAACAATTCTAGTTCTGACCAATCTGAGAATTCTAAGGCTACACCGTGGTATAAAGGAGGTTTCCTCTTTTCCGCATTCAAGCCCCCCAAAAACACAGACATTGTCTCACTCACTTTGACTGAACAAGAAAAGTTTCAACTCTTGCAAGAACACTTTGAGCGTAAGGATAATCAAGCGCACTTAGACAAAGAACACAATCAACAAAGGATGGATGCTACTAGGCGCATGGCTTATAGAGGGACATTTCATGAGCAACCTGAGACTAGTAATCATGAGCATAGACCTCTTTTTAATGGCAACAATGGCAACAACACGCCACCAAGATCTCCTCCAAGAACCACTTTTGGTATGCCTTCTTCACCTCCTAGACCTCCTCCCTCTCAACATGAGGCAGAGGCTAATGATGAGATTTCTAGTGAGGATCTTATGAGATGTGAACAAGATGTGGATTTCCAACGAATGATGCATAAGCTTTTAGAGCGTAATGACGATCAATATTTTCAATATATGACTTCTAGAGGATACAAGCTTCCTCCCGGCTATGATGTCAGACAAATTGTCCAACAAAGAGTACCAACTGAATTGGAAGTCCTTCAAGAAGAATTACGTCGGACAAATCAACGCCTTACCCAAATGGCATTAGAAAGAGAGCCTCCAAAGGTCTCTTTTGTAGAATCAATTTGTGCTCTTCCTTTTGATAAAGATCTATACATGGTCCCGTTTCCTAAGGATATTGAGGTTCCTAAATATGACAAGTATGATGGAAATAGTGACCCTCATGACCATGTGCGTCATTTTTATGCTCTTAGTATGGACTTTCTTCATGAAGACACATATCTCCTACGCTTATTCCCTCGAAGCTTAAGAGGCCAAGCTTTGGAATGGTTTGCGAAATTGACACCACCGCTTAAGACTTTTGATGAGTTAGCTCAGCGATTTACCCAGCAGTACTCTTAAAACATCCAACAACCTGTCACTATGATAGATCTCGGTAATCTAAGACAACATCAAGGTGAGCCATTTGCAACTTACTTACAACGTTGGAGGTCATTGTATTCTCGATATCCTCGTCAGCTACCCGAAAGGGAAAAGATTGATATTTTTGTCAACACTCTTGTGCCTGAGCTGTATTATGATCTAAGGAAACAACTGTTCTCCTCTTTCAATGACATGGTTGAAAGTGCATATCGAATTGAGGATGTAGCTATAAGAAAAGGGGATATTGTTATTAATAAAGATGCTAAAGGCAATGGCAAAGACAAGAACAAACCTTGGAATAAGAACAAGTATGTTGTTAATGATGGGGTTGTTGATGCTCCTAAAGTTAAAGAGCCCGCTTTCAATCTCTCCAACGCTATCTATGCAGCAAAACAACAAGAAGCTAGCAACACTCACAATGCTCCTAAACCTCAATATGCAGATAAGCCTAAGAAGTCATTTCGAAAGCGAGTCTATACCAAGTTGGCAGAACCTTACGATGTGATCTTTAAGACTTTGGTTGACAATGGATATCTTACGCTTCCTGATAAACCTGGTAACTGGGATTCGATAAATAAGCCTGATTGGTGGAGAGAGGATCATTATTGCCATTATCACAGAAACAAGGGACATCCAACAGACAATTGTTTTAGGCTTAAGGATGATATTCAGGATCTTATTGAGAACGACACAATCTCCACTGATGGCTTAACTAAAAATTCTGATCACATAGCTTTCAAAGATCCTCTACCTAAGCATGATAAGGGGGAAACCTCTCAAACACATAAGAAGAATCATGATGCTAAGATCAATTACACGTATCCTTCTAATACACCTGTGATCAACATGGTAGAGCCTGTTGAGAGCGTTCTAATGATGAGGTCTCAAGATGATAATAAAGCCAATCATGGTAAGCCAAAGTTGATCTTGCAAACACGTGATAGTTCATCTTTCCAAAGTGAGACACTGAATGCTGTTACTAGGGGGCAAGCCAAGATTGTCCTTAAAACTGCGCAAGATCCCAAGCAAGCTTTGCCTTCCAAACAAGTGGCTCCTTCAGCCACCCCTAGCTATGATCTTGTCCAACATTTGCAAAAGACACCAGCACAGATATCTATCCTTGAGTTGCTTCGGTTATCCTCTTCCCATAGAGAGATTCTTGATGAGGCTCTACGTACAACACGTGTTCCCAATGACATTGATCCGAATCAATTTCAGGCTATGGTCAACCACATTTCATCTCCGCTATCTCTCTCCTTTTCTGTAGAAGATGACATATCTATTGCTCACCCTCATAATCTAGCTTTACACATTGAAGTTCTAGTCTACAATACCTGAGTCCGTCGAGTCCTGATAGACAATGGTGCAGGGTTAAATATTGTTTCTTTCAATGTCATACAACAATTGGGTTTGTCAGAATTCGTTGTGGATTCTAAAAAGAAGATTACTATAAAAGCTTACGATGAAGTGGAAAGATCTTCCAAAGGTCTTGTCACGCTGCCTGTTCGAGTGGGCCCTATCACGAAAGATATTAGCTTCCAAGTATTGGACATCCCACTCGCATATAACATTCTTTTGGGTCGTCCTTGGATCCATGACATGCAGGCTGTTCCTTCCACTTATCATCAGTGCGTCAAATTTCCATACAATGGCACTAAAGTTGTGATTTTTGGAGACCATACTATTGCTATCAATGCTCTTGCTGCTACTAAAAAATTTGTTCCTCATAATGAACCTTTTGTTGATCCTAGTACATCTCTAGCTGCTGTTGAGAAATCACTTAAGATGATGAGCCTTGGTATGGGTGAATATACACTAGGTTCCTTTGCTTCTATACCTGTTTCTCCTAGGTCATATGGGAAACCTTCTGATCAGATGAAGCCTTTCACTTCTGCTATGGTGATCTTTGATACCTTTGTTCCTTCATCCATTCCTTTAGAAGCAGAAAGAGAAGAACAAGCTATTCAAGAGTGGATCTATAGAGAGGATTCTAGAAATACTCCCATGCTCAGTAATTCAGACACAGATACAGATGAGTCACCGCTACACACTATGGCTCAAATGGGAGATGATCTTCCTTCTACTTCACTCCTTTGGGGAGAAGAATGCATATCTACTGATGATATGGCTGAGGCCTCTATGTCTAGAACCTATGTGCCTAAATAATCATTGCACTATGATAGACAACGTCGCAACATTGCACGACTGCTACAAAGAGGTGATCTCTCACATAATGACATGAGTATCTCTACTTCTCGGCATCTTAAGCCTCTTCCAGAAGATCCTCCCATGACAGATATGGATGTTGATGTGGTTCATACCCCTCGTAACCCACCTGACGTGGTTGATGGGTCTTGTGTGGGGTCTGATGAGTTTGTTCCTCATATTGCCTTAGTGGACCACGCTGGTTCTTCTATGACAAGTCTAGATCTAGCTACTTTTGGAGCTTACTCTATAGGCTCAACCTCTCGTGTCACCAGAGATGACATCCTTCACATAAATACTATTGAACCAGTCACTTCATTTCATCTCACATCAACACCTGTTACTTCTTCCACCAAAGAACTAGCAACAAAAAAGATTGAATCAGCAATCAAACATCACAGTCATCAAGTCAAAAGAAAAGAGCAATGGTCGGATGGTGAAAACCACATTGTGGCGGTATCCGCACCTAAGAAAAGTAAAAATAAAAATCTGCTAAAAAATAATGATTCTCAAATAAAAGATGACAAGCTGATTCTCTACAAAAAAATGATGCACTACCTCAAGCATGATCTCATATCTATTATACTTCAGCCCATTCCTAGAGCTAAGAACAAAGTTAGTAATGCCTTGGTTACTTCAACATCCATCTTACAAATGAAAAAGCATAAATTTCACTTCAAGTTCCTGGTGGACAAATTACGCTATCCTGCTCACAAATCTTACAATCCTACCGTTTTTTCATATCTTCCACCTCATATTCCTCTTGCAAATCCACCACGCCATTCCTTCCGCCATCCTTTACACTTTGCCTGTCTCTGGTGACTTGTATAGGAAGGGTCTAGATGGAACTCTCCTTAAGTGTCTAGAAATAGAGGAGTCAGAAAAAGTGCTAGCTGAAATCCACGATGGCATATGTGGATCACATTCTAACGATCCTCTGCTAGCTTAGACATTGCTCAGGGCTGGTTATTATTGGTCGAACTGGTTGAGACCTCCTATTGTCACAGTTGCAGCATTTGGGCCTGGGGCCTATCAGTTCTCTACATCAGAGGAAGCAGATTCTTGATGCCCATTTCTGTCTGGGGCATCCTTTGTACATATTTTACGATCCTGAAAAATACCAAAAAAATTCATATATGATACTGAAAAAATCCTAAAAAGCATAAAAAGTACTGAAAAAATGAGCATCCTAGTGAAAACCTAGTAATAGGCACTTTGATGTCTCACCAAAAAAATCAAAAAATTGAAAAAAATTGAAAAAAATTGAAAAAGTGCCTTGGTGAAAACTTGGAAACAGGCGCCTTGGTAGCAAAAGTACAAAAATAATTTATAAAAAGTCCTGAAAAAATTGCAATAAATCTATCAAGTGGTGAAAACCTAGAAATAGGCACTGCTTGAGACCCTCTACACCTATGTCTATCAGTCTTGTGTGGCGCTCATTTGCTCCACTTCTCGCTTTGCCTCTCCTAGCCTGGAATTGACTCTTGTCTTAGTCTAGGGGGCATACGTTGTTTTAAGCTTATCTTGGGTCTCTTTGTGCGTCTGGATTTTTTAGGCACCTCGCAAATGGTGTTTTTCAACACCACCCCAACTGTGTTTTTCAACACTGCCCTAGCATCAAGTGTTTCTTAACACTTATCAGATATCCTTCCCGCCGTCTTGGATGATGCAATATTTCTCATTGGCAGATGTGATACTCAAAGCTTGACTCTATGACCTACACACACGCACTTGACTTGCTGAGATTTGTTTGACTTTATTTCTTTGCATGTTGTCTATGATGATTTCTTTGCTGAGTGTTCTCCCCCTATGATTGTTTTCGATGATGCATAGCTAGAAGACTGAGGGTATGAGAACATGTTTTATTTCTTTATCTGCTTGTGGGTATATCTTGTTGGTCCTCACTGTCATGAGTATTTATGCTGGTCTTACCTGACACTATGGACCTACAAGGTATTATCCTTGACTGTTTCGCGAGTGCATGCTTCTAGTAATCTTGACTTTCTTGTGTCTCGATGCGAGCATGATCTTGCTATATCAAACTTAGGTGATCTCACTGCATTAGTCATCTGGACCTACATGTCTTTGATGCCTAGGTGAGATTTCCACATTTCTATCTGATATAGATCATATTCAGATCCACATAGTTATGATAGTGTGTATTGTATGATCTTGCGACACTACCAATAATGCTCAATGATGAATATTAGATGTCTATTGGCTTTGTGACCTTGCAAGTAAACCACTTTTCATGTAGCTTGCATTCTTAAGTTCATGTTAGTTTAGTTTTGCATCTTGCATATGGAGAGAGCTCTCCTTTTCATCTTACGTGGACTTGTTAAGCAACTGCGCTCACCTTTCGCTTCTTCCTGATCATGTCTTTCGCTTCTTGTCTTTCATATCACATCATTTTCCTTTCATTTCGGGATCGAAACCAAAATCCAAGTTCACCTTGATCATCCAAATCACCTTTTCCCCCTCTTTCACGCAGTTGGCTGACCTTTTGAGGCCTGATCCTTCAATCTTCGTTGGGGCATTCCTCACCTCTTCATCTCCATCTCTTTCAAACTTCTAGTCTTTCATTCACTTTCAATCTCAAGTTCAAATTCTTCCCCCTCTCCATGGTGTTTTCGGGTTGAGGGACCGCTTGGTTCGTGCCTCGTGTCCCATGTGTGGGGCATCTCTTCACTGCTTGATGGTTATTCCATTCTCTCTCTTCGATTATGATTTCTAGTGATTTGATCATGTTGCTCTTGCTTCTACATTCCCTCTACCTAATTTCGCTTTCGATCCCGAGGGGGCAGACACATCATATCTTATTGGTTATCTCTTTCCTAAGGGTTCAGTACTGTCGCTACCAGGCTGACCATGCAGGATTTGCTATCTCTCTGCACTTCATTCTTTGGAGTCAGATCGCTATTTGCTTGCCTTCTTGGCTATCTCTTGCTTTTTTGGCTGATCTGAGTTGCTTTGTGATCCCAAATCGATCTCACATTTCAACTTCATTCTTTGACTACATGTGTTCTCAGATCGATCACACATTAGTCAAAGAGGGGCAAATGTATACACCTAAAAATGGTCACCTAGACTATTAGCCCCCATTTGCTAAATCATCAATTGTTTATTCTTGATCAAATCCTAGTTCTATCATTTATTTGATTATTTTCTATGGGCTAACCATCTTATCCTAAGTCTTTATTTATTAAAAAGAATATTCCCTCCCCTTTTAATAAATAAAAAGCCCCCACTTTTCCTCTTATCCTAAGTTGCACAAATAAAGCATTATTCTTATTTTATAAAAAGGGAAAAAACACTTTTTATCTCATATGGACACAAAAGTCAACTCTTATTTTCTCATTGGAGGATATTTGTGCACATGGATTGCTCCTCTTTCAGGCTCCACCCTTAATTAAATCTTTTGCCTCTTAATCTCCATGGTCCATTGATTTTTCACCTCCTATAAAAGAAGAGCTCTCTTCCTCATTTGCACACACAAATTTTTATGCTATTGTTATGCTACAGGTTTTTTAGGTCATCTTGGAGCTTTTGGAGATATTCTTGCATCTAGGGTTTGAAGATTTGGAGCATTGTTGGCATTCATCTTGGATTTTCATCAACACTCTATCTTCTTGTCTTCATTCTTGCATCATCATGGCTTTCTTGCTTCATAGTTAGATTTCATTTCTTGCATAGTAGTTTCATTTTCATGGCATTCTTAGTTTAGATTTTCTTTATGCTTTAGATTAATTCATTGAATCTCTCATTGCATGGTTTACTAGCAAGATTATTAACTTAATAGCTCTAGCTGAGAGCATTCTTAAAACCCTTGCACTCCATGCCTAGGGAGCTATGGATCGATTTGTGATGGCTCATTCTTGAGTTTTCTTACATGTAATGATTCATAGAAGTGTGACACATTTATAGCACACATATAGATGTTATATCAATATTTTTTTTAATCTAAGAGGCTTTGACTTAACCATTTGTAATTAATTCTTTCAAATGGAACCTCTCAAGGCTTAAATCATCATATTTTATTAAAAATGTGTTATTTCAGCAAAAATCAACATGTTTAAAAAAGTGGGACACATTATTGTGGGACCACCCAATAGCATTTACCTTTATTGAGCATTTACTTATAGGTGCTAACTTGAGCATCTACTTATAGGTGCTAACTTGAGCATACTTATAGGTGCTAACTTTTTAGGACGTTATAGGATGATATGTACAAATCACTATTAAAGCCATCTTAATTGAGGATCTCAAGATAGTGGCATTCTAGATGAAGAAAGGTAAGACTTTAGATTTGATGGTTTCCCACTAAAGTTTTAGAAAATTTAGGAAGTTTTTAAAGTTGATTTGTTAGACGTCGTTAGGGAATCCCACAATTAAAAGCTACTCAAAACAATCAATTCTATTTTTCTTTCTTAAATTACTAAAAAATATGCCAACTCTTTAGATATTTTTCATGCTATCAACTTGTGCAATTTTACTTATAAGATAATTACAAGGCTTATTTAAAAATTCGTGTAGATGTGTCTAGGTTCTCCAGTATCTAAGCAAGGGGATTTGTGAAAGGGTGTAAGATCTTGGATGGTATGACTGTATCAGTGGAATTCATTAATTAAATATTTGATTCTAAAGTAAAGGTTATGTTCATTAAGCTTGATATGTCTAAGGCCTATGATAGAGTTTGGTGTTCTATCTTTTAGAACATTTTACAATGAATTTTTCTCTAAGCGGGTTAATTAGGTCATGAGCTACATGAATTGGACTTTCTTATTAATATTAATCAATGACATTCATTCAACATATTTTTTAGCATCTTGAGGGCTTAGTTAGAGGGATCTTTATCTCAATTTTCATTTTAGAAGTGGAAGGATTAAACTACTTTTTGAGGCAACACAAAGAGAGATATCAAATCTAGGGATGACCTTAGGCTAAAAATATTTAATCTTTATCTCATCTTCTATTAGTAGATGATGTGGCTTTAATAAGAGTGAAAAAAAGGAAAACAATCAGTTTCAAAAAAGCTTTAGATATTTTCCTATGAACATAAATCCAATATTTTCTTCTTTAGCACATCCAAGTCAATTCAACACATAATTTCTAATATTCTTTACTTTCAAATAGAGAATCTTTATGTGGAGTATCTGGGATTTCATCTCTCTACAACAAATGTTAGCAAACTTCGATGAGAGAAGACTCTAGATGGAGTTTGAACAACAGTTAGCCATTAAACCTTTTAGTATCAATCCTTTGTTGGAAGATTGACTCTTTCAAAATATATCTTATAGGACCTTTTGATATATAACTTATAAGTTTATAAGATCCCACAAGTTTTCTTAAAGACTTTGATGCTCTATCAAGGAAATTACTATAGGCAAGATGATTGAGAAACTAAAAATGGAGTCTTGTGAGCCAGGATAAGGTTTGCAAACCAAAATAATTTAAAGGTAGTTAGATTAGGTAGTTTGACCTCAATTTTCTAACCTCCACAACCAAACCATATTGGAAGCAGTGAAAAAATACAAATCAACCTTGGGAAATAATTCTTATTATTGTAATTATTTAGCAGTGAATGTTGATGATATTTCATGGATGGAATTGATTGACAAATAATGCATGATTTGGCACATGATTAAAAGGACAACTTTAATTATTAAGGGCCCTTATAGATAACTAATCTAATTGTAATAATGCTCTATTTTGGACAGATTCTTGTGATCCAACCATCCCCTATTCTTTCTTCCTTTATCTAGCTTCAACCTTATAATGAAATTTTCCTATAGGTAGTATGGTGTAGAGTTGTAGATTTCAAGTGCATGATCCCTCTAGGGAGGCCTATAGTCTATATTTGGTAAGATTCATAGAGTTGACCTAGAATGGGCTCTTTTAGGAATAAAATATTATAACTTCAATTGTTATTGACTAACCTTGCAATTCATTGCAGGACACAAATATACTTGCATGGTATTACAAATCTAAAAGTGTATTTAAAAACTCTTAGATATCATTATTTTGATTAGTAAAAACATGGGAATAGGAAGTCTACTTTGCTGGAGAAGAATTAGGAGTAAATTTGGATGACCCAAAAGCTAATCTTTATGTGGCTATTGAATCAAATGAATTGCTTCACCTATGAAAAAATTAGAAGGATAGGATTCCATGGATCTATTTGTATCCTTTATTTTAGTAGTGAAGAGTATACTAATTATCTTTTATTTTAATTCCCCTTCTCTAAAATGATCTAGAGTTTGTGGTGGAAAATATAAAATAGACCTTTTATATGCCATTTCCTTGTCTAAGTTTTGGGATAATATGAGCCAACCCATAGATTTTGCATCCTTTCTTGTGGATATATGGAATACTGATAATCTTATCCTTTAGCAAATTTGGCTAGAGTGAAATTGTCAAATCTTCTAAGATTACCAAACGATTGTAATAAAAGCATAACATAGTATAAGGAGTGCACTCAAACAGATTGTTGATGTTGATTCACCATTGTCGAACCTTTACTTTAAACTTTCAAGTTAATTTTTTTTTGGACTTTTCTCCTTCCTTTTCCTCATAGAGTTGATTTAGGCATCAAGTGCAACCTTCTAGGAATGTCTACCTAAATAATCTACATGCTACAAACTTGGAGAACAAAAAACTCAAGACCAAACTCAAGGAATTAGAAAATATAATCATCAATATGAATACTCAAGCTAAGGAAGGAAATAAATTTGCATCTAAGATAGAAACCAAATTCAAAGGATTATAAGAAACAATGACCAAATTGAAAGTTCAAGTTGAAGAAAATAAAATAAATGCTGATTGCTTGAATTCCAAATTTGGTGACAAATTAGTTGAATGCTCCAAATTTGAAGAAGAAGTTGTCCCCCTAAGGAAAGAATTGGAGAAAAAAGAGATTAAAGTTGACAAAGGCCTAAAACATAAGAAAATTTCCAACACTGTTGATAAAATAACTATTAGCCAAAACTCACAGAAGGATAAGGGTGGTCTTGGATTTGAAAGAGGTCAAAATTTAAAATTGAATGCTTATCTAAGCACTCTGGAGATAAAGAAGAATGAAGCTTGTGTTGAGTACTACGAACACAAAATATTAAAAGCATATATTTGACAATAGGAAAACAAAGGTCAAGAGTTAGAAGAAATGCATCCTGAGATCCTTCCCTAAATAAACTATATATCTAAGGCATTCTCAATCCTTTCAAGGCTATTATTATTCTTGCAATAAGTTTGTTCATAAAACCCTTGATTGCAAAAGTAGAATGGGAGGAAATGACTACATGAATAAGATATCATCTTCACCTCAAAGATACAATATTGTGTGCTCTCATTCATTCCATGGATATTGCTACACTTACAATAAATTTGGTCATACGGTTGTAGATTGTAGATCATATGTGAAGAGCATTAGTTTTGGTTTGGATTACAAAATTATTTTCTACAAATGAAATGACTTTTGATAGAAAGTCAATATCTACAAAAGTAATTTAAAAAATCCAACTACTCAGAACAATAAGAAGGATAATGACTTGAATTGGCAAAAAGAGGAAAACACAAAGGCTAGGAGAGAGAAGAAAGAGAAAAAGATTGAAAATAAAATTGATACAGTATTTGTGTGAGCTACACAAACCCATAAAATGGAATATTCTAAAGCATTGAATTAGGGAGAGCTTCAATCTCAAATATATCACCCCTCGCGAAGCATGAGTTGCTGAAGTTTTCAGCATATAGGATGATCCATGACATATCATCTTCAAGATATGATTGAGAGGTTAGATGAGGACATTATCTAAAAGTTCCAGAGTATAAACTTATTCTGTAGAAGATCATTGAGTAACTTTGGATCACTATGATATCTTAGTGTAGTGGAAAATATGATTCTCTTCCAAAGGAAAAATGCATTAACTATGAGATACTAGCGCATACACAAGGTGTACTTATGCTTGCTTTGATAAGATTTGATCTCATTGAAAGCATTCAAAGAGATTTCAAGATCTAAAGGGGGAAGACATATGAGGTCAATGTGTGAAAACCATAACAACAACTATTTTGAAATGTCTTACATAAACCCTGGTTTTGGAAAGAACTATCATGACTGTACCTAGGGTTATGCAAATCACAGAGAAGCCACGACCCAAATTTAAGAAACACTAGTTTAAGGCAAGAGTGGTAGATAAGGAAGGGGATTTATCTTTCATTCCAACATATGTGATGCGTATTGAAGAAATACGAATCTACATCCATGCTCCCTTAAATGAAATCAATCATTTGAAATTTGTGGAGCTAAGAATCATATGCTAGGTGATGATGACGACTATAAAATAGAATATGCAAGTATTCCTTTTATTAACCTTGATGTTTGGAAATATTTTTTGGACTTCATCATGGAGTATGAATGGATCATATATGTATTAAGAAAATTTCACGAAAAATTCTTATGTTGAGACAAGCCTTATCTAATCACTAAGGATGTAGTTAGGGTAGTAACTAGACTATGATCTACTGACACAACCATGATGAAATCTATGAAGAATGATATGTTCAATGATCTAATTGAAGAAAATTTAAATAACGCAACCCTAATTGTTAATGATTTAATTGATCTAGGGGTCTGGTATTCTTCCTTGGGCATTTTATACAAAGTTTATAATACACACATATAAGGATGCTAAACTTCTACTGCCATCTACACTACATATCAGATGGCCAAGGAAGGAAAATAATTTGACTTGTGTGAGGTATTGAGGGAATGATTATTGGATAGCTTAAAAAGGACAAAATAAATTAGATATCAGTTAAGGTATGACATACATATCATTTGTTTGATGTTCTATTTTTTGAATGAGTTTCCCATATTTAGCAATTATATTTAGCAGAAAGATATTCATATTTCAGCACAAATCATGGATCACATGTTAAGTTTTTGAAGTGAACAAGAATGCAAAAATTTGTATTGTTTTAAAAAAAAATTAAAATGTAAAGTAGATATAGGTTTCCTCCCAAAACCATACATAGACACAAAAAATGAGGTTAAATTCATGGTTGACAAAGATAATTGATATATGAAGTATATTCTAGGACAATTTGGATTCATAAACTGCCTTATGAAGTTTCCAAACAAGAAGTGAAGGGCTATATTGATAGTTGGCTTAGCAAAACCAAAGACCCTTTTACTGAGAGTTTTGACACCTATGAGGAGATCACTAACACATGAAGTAAAAAGTGTATAGAAGATAAAATTGAGAAGAATGAGAAAAATTTATATGAGTAATTGGGAATTCCATTGAAAGCTACATCTACTCCTAATCTGGACCCTCAATAAGATGTTCAAGGACCTAGAAGAACAAGTAGCTCCACCTTCTCCACAACCAATCTTCCTCTGCCCTATGGTTCACTATAAAATTCATCTACTAGAAAAGGGAAACCTCTAATACACCATAACAAACAAAGGTTTCATAAAAGATGAATCAAAGGCCTAAGCAACAAGCTAAAAGGAGCAAGAAAACATATTTAGTGAATATCGAAGATGATGAGGAAGAAAAAGAAGAGGAAGAAGAATCTTCCAAACTAAATACGAGAGAAAATAGAACAAATAAGATTCTTCCTTTGGAAGTACCTCCACATGAGCCTCTACAAATTGAGGCTACCTTTAATGCTATTCACAATTTTGGGTTCTAAAGGAGACATCAAATCATAACATTGAGGTGCCTCCCATTAACAAGGTCACATTTGAAAAGGCCATAGAGTTGTATATGATAAATTCTAATTTATATCTCTCAATGAGATCATTGAGAAACTTCCTAAAATACTTACAGAAAAACTTAGTGACAAAAGGAAAGAGGTAGTAAAAGATGATGCTAAGATAAGATAACAAGCATTAGGCAAAGCCAAATATTGTATGAATGAAGAAAAAAAATATAAATTGTCTCAAAGAAAAGTCCAAGTTCTCCAAACCAAACAAAGATTTAACACATTAATGAGAATGGAAATACAAGATATATAGAGAATAAGAAAGGATATATAAGAAAAGACTACAAAGATCCTAGAGGAAATGAAGAAAGATGATGTAGTGTTTGAAGAACAAGATCATCTATATGCTTTTGAATTATAGGATAGACCTAATTTGTTCTATCAAGACATTAACCTTTAATTTTTTGGTGCTCACATCCCAAGAAGTGATGAGGCTGATAATATTAGTAAGAAAAATGAGGATACTTCTCCTGAAGAGAATACTAATGCACAAGTAGCTGACAACAACAATACTGATTATGGAACCAAGATATAGCTTAGAAGATAGTGGAGAAGAAAACTATTGATGCCTCTAAGAAAAATAATAATTATAGGCTAGGGATCCTCATCTCCCTTTGACTCTTTCAAGGTCCTATTATCTCTACATACAATTCTAATTAGTGGTGACACTACAACTACTACAAACTCCAACTAATGAGGGACTAGTAGACTTGTCTAGTATTTAACCTCTTCACAATATGAAACTTTGTGACATCTTACACTCATCAACAAGGAGAGATATTGTGCAACAACATTTGGAAAATATTGAGATATTAGATGAGGTTGTGAAGATTATTATGGAAGGTTTATCTGAGAAACACATTGGTTCTTCTATGCCTCTGGTGCAAAAATGAATACTCGTATTGGACTCATTCAAATTTTACTTTTTAAACATTAAAGATAAGGTAGAACAAGAAGCTTTGAGGAATCCAAATGGTAAACCATTGGTAGAAGCATCTTTTTGATGTGTTTAATTGTAGCAACTAGTAAGTTGTTCTCCTAGGTTCTAAAGAAACATGTTACTTAAGTTTACTTGGGGACTACATAGGAATATTCCCACTTTTGGTGGTGTTATCATATTATCACTTTCCCACCTTAAGTGGGACTTACACCTTTGGTGGAATTATCACTTCATCAATTTCCCAGCTTTTGTGGATGTGTTTTACAAACACCTTTCCACCTTGGAATGTGATCCACCTTTAGTGGATGTGTGCTGCAAACACCTTTCCACATTAGAGGGTGATCCACCTTTAGTGTACATGTGATAGTTCAATTTTCCACATTAGGTGGGTAATAAGTTATCTCTTTGATTATGACGTCATAAGATTATGAAACATGTCATAATCTTATGCACTCTTATGTTCTCACCTTGGTCTATTTAAAAAAAGAGGTATCCTTTTTAAATTCATTCTAATAGATTCAATCAAGTGAATTCAGTTAATTTAGTCAATCTAGGTATTCTATTACATTCTTGGTGCGAATATATTTTATTCTTGTCATATTGATTCTCTCTTTTTATTGTTCTTTCCATTGACCTCTAGATATTAGGTGGCTACCTTCATAGCCAAATATTACACATCTGTTAGGTGTGCAAATGTACACAACATTTTTCTATAGAACATGAAGCATATTTAAAATGCTTCAAAGAAGTTACAATGTTATACCAATTTTTCCTAAAATGGCCAATATAAAATAGAGAGAGATATTTCTACAAGAGAATAAATATAACATTTACATCCATAACTATCCCTTCTTTAGGATCAGAGAGACCAGATCAAAAGATAGTTTTGTAAGCTAAGGGAAGTTGTTAATTTGAAACTTGCATCATTGATTGGGTATTTATTTGATACAGATAAAATTGATTAGAAGATGAAGGTGCCCACCATTGTAGATGAGGTAGAGGAACTATAAATTTAGTTTGATTAATAAAACTATATGTTATCATCAACTAAAGTAGATTGGGACACACCTCTAGCACAACTTAAGGTAATCTATAAGAACATATTACCCTCTAAGTAAGTTGTAGTTAGGATAATTTTGTGATATTGTATATATGTGGAGGATGATTATGGTATCATCAATGCTTTTATTTTATTTTATGTACAATGTATATATAAATCAAAAGAACAAGTTTTTCTATATCAAGTTTTAATAAAACTAGTGCCATATCTCAGTAGAGAAGTGTGTAATGGGTTCACATAATTAGGAAGAGTATATTCTTGTATACAAATAAGATATTGTTCCCTTAACCTCTTTCCTTTATGTCAAATGGGGAGATAAGACTTGAGTAAATAAATATTTCCATCAATGAAAAGGAGGGAGATTGTTGAAATATATGCAATATGTTGTCATTGATGTCAGCCTACCATTATTGTCTTCCTATCACATTTTTATAGAGATGGATTGATATAGTTGTACATACATAGAGATGATTTAGATTAGCATGGTAGAGAGAGAGATGATTTGACATAGATGTAGATATAAATCAACATGTTCGAGGATAATAAAGGCAATCCAAATGACTCTGCATGATTTTGAAGTTGTAAACTATAAAAATATATCTTTTTGGGATATATTTTTATATCTAAGTATTTGTGTGTGGAAATGGAAATGTATGTGGGGAAATGTAAGATCTACCTCTTAATTCAAATTCCCAAAGGAAAGATCCAAATTGATCAACCAAAAGAAAATGGTTAATGCACAAATGAATCAATCTATGGAGAATATGAATAAAGGAGAAAAACTTATATTCCATTATAGAAAGTATGTATTGAAATCTTGATTGAATTGAAGACAAATACTAAGCTCAAAATATGACAGATCTGGAAAATGCTATTTTCTGGTGTCTGTGTAGAGTTTCGGGGAATTCTGCAACTGGACCTAGCCTGGAAATGCATAAATAGAGAAAACCCAAAAACCTTTTATCTTTATGAGAAAAGTCATCCTTGACCTGAAACAGGGGTAATATCTTACCTCGGGGTACAATCTTATGCCATAAAGTCATCCTTGACTTGCACTGTTTCGATGAAAATTTTGTTTGTAGATCTTAGAAGTTCGCCGAAAAGGATACTCAGATCTGAACTGCAATTTGCTGTCCTGTACCTATACCTGCAAGAAAAAGAGGGTTTTTGTTGTTTGGATGAGGGGTTTTCCTTGGTCAAACCCTAGTTTGGAATCAATCTTTAAAATAGAATTGAAATAGAGAATGCTAGCAAGTAGTAGAAATTGATCTAATAATGAAGGTATGATACTCAATAGATATGCAATTGTATTTGAAATGTAAACAACTATGTTGATATGAAAGTTTGGACTCAAAAAATGTAAATCAAAGCCTCCATGATTGTATGCTTGGAATCCACCTTGAAAGGAGAATGAATGGATCTTGAAGATGAACAAAGGATTTGAAGGAAGATCATACCACCATGATGGATAGATCTAGGGTTTGAATGATGAATCTTGAATGCTTGAATCAAATTCCTCCAAAAGACTTGAAATATTGAATCCTTGATCTTCAATGGAGAACTTGAATGCTTGAATGTAGATGATGGCTTGAATGCTTCCTTGATTGAGAATGCTTGCTTGAAAGATGGAGTGCTTGATTGCAAAAGAGAGATGATTGATGGATGAAATGGGAGAGGAAGGCTTCCTTTTATACAAGTCTAGGGCACAAACTTCTAGAGAGGCCGACATAGGAGAATTAAATTTCCATTTAAACCTTAACCCCTAGAAATGTACCTAGATTAAATATAATTTAAGAGTTACCATTCTAAAGCCCGAAATAGCCAACCCAGAAGTGGGAAAATAAACTTTTGAGTTTCCCCCTACATCCAGCAAAATTTCCAATGAAAAGGGGACCTGGGGCAAGGATGAGGTCAACTTTAACCTAGGTCAAGGTCAAGGTCACCCTTGACCTAGGGGTTTAGGACCGTTGGAAAATGAGCCAGAAGAGGAAAATAGTGCTCGGGGAGGCCCAAACAGAGCCCTAAATAGGCATAGAAGATGGGAAGGGGGCAGAAAATAGAGGACAACATGATGATGGCCCAAAACACCCCTGAATGAGGGCTAAACATTCTTAACATGGAAGTTCTTCCATTTTAAGATGATACATTAAGCCCCCACTTTAGCGGGAGTATGGAAATCAAACATACTCGCGGTAAAGGAGAAGAAAGATCTAAGTGGATTTGCAATGAGATAGAATAACACTTAGTTAAGGACACATGCCCCTAAACTAAGGATTCTAATTCAACATACACACATGGGGGTGTGAAAAGAAAGAAAGACAAAAATAGGGGTTAGTACTAAAACAAACCCAAATCAACTAGCAAAGGAAACCTTGCTAAGAAAATGTTTCCTATACTAATATCATATTTGGAAAGCTACCATAAAAGCATAAATGATTACATGAGAAAGACAAGACCAACACTATAAATAGCATAGCTTCATGATCCAGTCCTACTAGCATGAAAGCGAAAAGAGAGAAAAGAGAAAGTGATTACCTCACCCAGTAAGATGCCCACCTTACCATGAATCACTAAGGAGGGAGAGCCCAACAGGTAGCAAAACCCAATAGTTCACCCAAAAAATGTGCTTTGTCATTTTAATGCATCTTCTGGTAGCTTTTGGAATACCCATAGATCCACCTTCTTGTATCACTATGAATATAAAATGCGTGTCCCTTCAGGATTTAGCAACTTATGTGTGTTACCTTCTGCGGATTTAGCATATTTGAAAATTTGAAAAATGTGTCTTGTCAGGATTTAGCAACTTATGTGCATTACCTTCGGAGGATTTAGCATATTGAAAAATGCATGTCTCTTCAGGGTTTAGCAACTTATGTGCATTACCTTAAGAGGATTTAGCATATTGAAAAATGCGTGTCTCTTCAGGGTTTAGCAACTTAAGTGCATTACCTTCAAAGGATTTAGCATATAAATAAAAAGCTATAGTATAAGGGAGACCCTATATATGCCCCCTTCCTTATTGTGGCTGTTTGCCAGATAGGATAAGGAAGAGAAGGAGGATACCTACTTCACAATGTAAGGAGATATCCTGTTTAACAACAATGTACACTATATTCTTAGCGAAGGGTATTGACCCCTACATCCAAGAGTATAGATAATTGTGAAAAGGATATGTCACTCATGGAAAAAGTATCCTCAAAGAAAGAGATCTTATCAATAAGACCCCCACCATAGAGGAGTGCTTTTAGATAAAATATCATCTTTCAGAGATAAACTAGGCGGGAAAAAATATTCAATCATCAAGCCCCCTACAATCAAGAGGAAGAGGAATATTTAAAATGAGGGAAACAACTCTAATCACCAAAGCAAGGGCAAGAATTTATAAAGAATATAATTTGCAAAATAAAGAAGAGGTGATGACCTAGGACAACAACCTCTCATATAAAAGGATATCCATAGTCAAAAAATAGGTCAATATAATGAAATAATGTTGCAAGATAAACAAATGCCACTAAACTAAGGAAAGGAGATCCCTAGACAAAGAGAAAGAAGGAAGAACCTTTCCCCCCAGGGATGAAAGCAAGGGATACCTTTGCAAAACAAATGTCTTTAAAATAAGATATCTTGAATAGAATCTATGGATGATTATAAACATAATACAAAACCATAGAGAGAGAGGATAGAAAGAATACTGATTAAGCTCAAGAAAAAATATATGCTAAAAGCCTAATGGATCCTAGGAGACTGGATGGAAATACACCTCTTTCCCCCCAGTCCAGAGCCAAGAGGAGAAGAGATCTATATTATATCAGAATGAGGGGTATCCCCTATATCAAAATTATGAAGGAATTGGAAAACTGCACGAGAGTGAGATATAATTCCTAAAGCAACTCTTTCTCTAACATATAACTTGAAATGCACACAATCAACAAGTAAATGTGTATTACTATAGTGAAAAGGACATTTATACTTATATAGAGCATCTATCGGCATAGGTTTAAAGATTTCTTTCTTGGAATTCATTAACTGAACATACACCTTCTTAGTCACCTCTTGATGAATATCAGGGTTATTAACACCAAGCCCTAAACCTCCATAACCTTGTTTAGTCATCATATTATATCCTGTAGTGTACATATCATGTAAAGCTTCTTCAGGAGGTGATTGTTTATTGTGTTCATGAGTAAAGGTTGTATAAGATGGAAAAGTAGGTTTAGAAGAAGTTTCTTTTCTCTTCCCTTTAATATCATTTTGGATTGGATAAGAAGGGGAAGTTAAATCCAAGAATTCTTGCACATCTGCATCATGAAACATAGTTTGAACCTCATCATAAGTATGAGAAGAACTAGGGATAGAAGATGGAGAATTAGGCATATTAGGAATATTAGTAATCAGATTAGGATTAGGAAGATTAGGAACTAGATTATGAAGGATAGGATTAGGATTAGGAAGATTAGGAGATGATGTATCATCTACCAAATTCTTCACATAATCCAAAAGATAAATAAGTTCGCCACATAAATCTTTGATGAAAGTTTTGAAAGTAGGAAGACTAGTATCTGTCAATCTCACAAAAGCATAGGCAAGTGAAACATGAAGAGTGACAAACATAACAAAATGGATGATACTCTCATAAACATCATAAGTATGATAAAGAGATGCTAAGAGGAGGATAATAAAGAAAGTAATCATACACCAAAGCATCTTAAAGATCTTCATAGTAAATGAAATGCAAGAAATATTTTTGAATTTTGTTGAATATATGGATTTTTTGTATTTTTGTTTTTAAATTGCAAGAGCATAAAAGAAATCTAATCTTAAGGAAAGAAGGCAAAGCATCTAACACCAAAAAAAAGAGTTGTCTATCGCGGGTTCACCAAAATGTAAACTATAAAAATATATCTTTTTGGGATATATTTTTATATGTAAGTATTTGTGTGTGGAAATGGAAATGTATGTGGGGGAATGTATGATCTACCTCTTAATCCGAATTTTCAAAGGAAAGATCCAAATTGATCAACCAAAAGAAAATAGTTAATGCACAAATGAATCAATCTATGGAGAATATGAATAAAGGAGAAAACCTTATATTCTGTTATAGAAAGTATGTATTGAAATCTTGATTGAATTGAAGACAAATACTAACCTCAAAATATGAAATATCTAGAAAATGCTATTTTCTGATGTCTGTGTACAGTTTTGGGGAATTCTGCAACTGGATTTGCCCTGGAAATGCAAAAACAGAGAAAACCCAAAAACCTTTTATCTTTCTGAGAAAAGTCATCCTTGACCTGAAATAGGGGTAAGTTCTTACCCCGAGGTACAATCTTACCCCAAAAAGTCATCCTTGACCTGCACTGTTCCAACAGAAATTCTATTCGTGGATCCCAGAACTTTGTCGAAAAAGGTACTCAGATCTGAACTGCAATTCACTATCCCACACTTGTACCTACAAAAAAAATAGGATTTTTGTTGTTTGGATGAGGGGTTTGCCTTGGTCAAACCCCAGTTTGGAATCAACCTTTAAAATATAATTGAAATAGAGAATGCTAGCAAGTAGTAGAAATAGATCTAATAATGAAGCTATGATACTCAATATATATGCAATTGTATTTGAAATGTAAACAAGTATGTTGATATGAAAGCTTGGACTCAACAAATGTAAATCAAAACCTCCATGATTGTATGCTTGGAATCCACCTTGAAAGGAGAATGAATGGATCTTGAAGATGAACAAAGGATTTGAAGGAAGATCACACCACCATGATGGATAGATCTAGGGTTTGAATGATGAATCTTGAATGCTTGAACCAAATTTCTCCAAAAGACTTGAAAGCTTGAATCCTTGATCTTCAATGGAGAACTTGAATGCTTGAATGTAGATGATGGCTTGAATGCTTCCTTGATTGAGAATGCTTTCTTGAAAGATGGAGTGCTTGATTGTAAAAGAGAGATGATTGATGGATGAAATGAGAGAGGAAGGCTTCCTTTTATACAAGTCTAGGGCACAAACTTTTAGAGAGGTCGACATAGGATAATTAAATTTCCATTTAAACCTTAACCCCTTGAAATATTCCTAGATTAAATATAATTTAAGAGTTTAACATTTTGAAGCCTAAAACAACTGACCCAGAAGTGGGAAAATAAACTTTTGAGTTTCCCCCCACATCTAGCAAAATTTCCAATGAAAAGGGGGACCTGGGACAAGGAAGAGGTCAAATTTGACCTAGGTCAAGGTCAACCTTGACCCAAGGGTTTAGGACCCCTGGAAAATGAGCCAGAAGAGGAAAACAGTGCTCGGGGAAGCCCAAAAAGAGCCCTAAACAGGCATAGAAGATGGGAAGGGGGCATAAAATAGAGGACAACATGATGATGGCCCAAAACACCCCCTAAGGAGGGTTAAACATTCTTAACATGGAAGTGCTTCCATTTTAAGATGATACATAAGCAATCTGAAAGACCGATACAATATGATGACATCATTTAAGTTGTTCAGATGTACATAGTTTCTCTTATGCTTTGAGGACATGGTTGATATATATATATGTGAAAATTGGAGTCTATGTTCTATTAGAGTTGAGCACAAATATAAAAATAGTGATAATTGTGGTCATAGACATTAATGTACATTTGAGCATCAAAATAAGATGATCATGTATGCTATTGATAGGTGGTAGTGTGATTTAGTGTCAAGAAGTTGTTCTTATCTCCTGGGTTCTTTTTTGATTCTTTCACTATGGTTACCCAACTTTAGGTTTGTTTGAAAAAATAGACCTATAAGTGATTTGATGTTTGATTCTTGATATATATTTGTTATCTTCTTTATTATCTTAGTTTGCAATTTACTATTGTGATGATGTGTTTACATGTATTTTTTAAGATCTATGAGTTATATAGTTATCTATTGGCCACTTATTTCTTGTAGTGAGATGAATTAGATTTTGATTTTCTACATCCATAGGTCCTTTTAGTGTGATGTAGGTTCAATTAGTTGTCCTTGTATCTGGTCATTTGTATCAATATGTTAAATTACAATGAGACAATGGATGATTAGTGTCTAGATATTTTGTTATTAGGACTAGTAGCATGCTAGTTTATAAAAATTTAATGAATATCTTACCTACATATTTCATTATAATTTTATCGTAGCAATGATTTTGTGGTGGTTTATATTCTTGACTTGGAGATATTGGTTCAACTTTACCCTTTAGAGAGGCCAATATTGTAGTTTAATATGTATGGACCATGTATGATTTTCCTCTAGGAGATGGTTATCACAATGTTATAGATAACTCTTAGTGGGAGGTTTGGTAGTGATGTGGATTCTTAAATTGGTGATAGATGGTCTTTTATGGTGGTTGTCAATGCCATGGAGGGTCTTTTAGATACTATTTTCTATAGTGAGAGTTCATTGACATGTTGAGTTTCATTAAAAACAGTTGGTTATCTTTATTCTAAAGTGAGGGTTTATTTTTATCTTGAGATTTATTGAAAAGAGTTGGTTATGTTTATTCTAGTAGATTTTTTTACATATTGTTTAGCCATGAAGGATTCTTTGAATTTTTGGTTGAGGTGTAAAATTATGACTTGTCAATTTTTATAGGTGATCCTTGGCTAGGAGGATGTCAATCCATGGTGGGTCGATCTTGATTCTAAATTAGGATATTTACATGATATAGGTTCTCTTGGGAGCAAGAAATGTTCATTAGATAATGTGATCTCCTAGGAGGATATGTTGGGTCATTATATTATGATTTGTTCCTAGAGTTTTCTCACATGCAGTTGGAGCTTTGATAGTGGTCTAAAGAGTTCTCTTGGTATTGACTAAATTGGTCATGTACTTGAGATATTCATGAGAGTGTGTTGTTGCATTTGGATCTTAGCATAGATTGCTCATTTTTAGGTTGTAAAAGGTATTTAGTGACTTGGGTGAGGATAGAGTTGTCTTGAGTCTAGATTTTTTTTTGAGATGATTTTTCTCTAAAGGTTTCAATAGGAAGTATGAGGAACCTGTAGACAGCAAAAATTGTCCTAACAATTACCCTTATCCTAGCCAATTAAATAGATATTTATTATTGATTTAATTTTAGCTTTATTCTACTTTAATTAAATAAATTCACATTTATTTAATTACACTCCTATTTATCCCTTATCCTTAATTAAATAAATTTACATTTATTTAATTCTCTCCCATTTCCCCTCATCCTAATCCTCCATTTAATTAAGTAAATGATCTTATTTAAGTAATCCCCTTTTAACCCACTTGGAATTAAATATTGCATTTAATTCTATTTGAGAACATGGCTCCTAACTTTAACCCTCACCTAACCTCACTTCCCTAACCTAACCAATCCTTCTAACCCAAGTCAACCCACTTTCCCACTAATTAATCCTAATCTTCCACCTAATCAATCCCTAACCATTTGCACAACCTTAATCTAAGGATTAAGAAATCTTAACCCAAGTCACATGTGACTCTTACACACCCTTACACACTTGTCTCTCACATGTCATTGACATGTCACTTTCCAAATCTTGGTTCTCTCTTCCTCTTCCACCTTTTGATCCATGTCATTGACATGTCACTTTCTAAAGTTGCTCACACATGTGTGAGCAACCTTGGTTCTCCCATCCTCTTACATCTCTTGACCTTTGTCATTGAGCCATCACTTTCTCAAGTTGCTCACACATGTGTGAGAAACTTTAGCCTCCTTACACCTTCTTACACCCTCTTACACATTGTCATGGACATGTCACTTTCAAAGGTTTCTCACATGTGTGAAAAAATTTCCCCCTTTTAATGGTCAAACCCTAATCCACTTTTCATCTACATGGCATCTACTTGGCCTCCACCTCATGGCCACCTCATCAATCCTACACAATCTTGACCCTTCATCCAAATTTCAATCTCAACCATCCATATCCTTCAAATTCCTATAAAAGAAGATCCCTCTCCTCATTTTCATAAGCCTTTATGATACATTGACATGCTGCAGGATTTGTGAGCAACCACATTCTACCTATCTTCAAAATACAATCATCTCTTCATTTTTGGAGGTTTGCATGTTGTATTGAGTAAATTAAGCTTGTTTCACATTGTTATTTCTTCTCATTTACATGCTTATTTTCACAGTATCTTGAGGTTTGCATGAATATGTTAGGATTTAAGTTTATTCTTTTATTACATTTTTATGCAATACATTTTGGCACGCTTGGTGGGACCCACTTCATGGGTTCTATACTAACCATCTAATGTGTTTTGTGAGTGTTTCTTGACTTTGAAGCTTGTAGGTTGAAGGAGCATTTGAAGATCAAGTTTCATAAGGAGCCTCAAATAACAAAAATAGCTCCACCATTGTGTTTGGGGCACTCGAGAGAGAAATTTTGACATATCACTCTCTATACTTTCCTAATTTTTGTAAGGAAACTTAGGTGCGGAAACAACTTCCTACGCTAATCTCTATAGGAGAGTATTGTGCAAATTCTTATAAATCCTTACAATTTTAGATTCATTAACTACTTTAACAAAGATATTGCAACCACATACCATACATACAGAAAAATAGAGAATGACACAATGATATACCCTGGGGAAAACCTTTCGGTAAAAAACCCCAGCACTCTAAAACTTGCACAATGTATTATCTTCAACACAAAGATTACAATACACTTGCAATGCAAGTTCTTTCAGGAGATGAGAGACAAAGCCAACAAGACTTAAATTTTGTTATATCTCTCCCATAGGAGCAGCATCATATATATAGACTCCTCAAGACCCAAAAAATAGGCACAACCACCAAGACCCATGCATAAAGCCACATGTACACAGTTGTTACATGCAATCCCAAGAATAGGCGTCCATCCCTAGAATAGACTATGACAGCTTGTCATAGAATCCGCCAAAAATAACGGTCACAAGAGAAGTGTAAGAGAATCTGTCATACCAACCTATTTTTGGCATATTCTCTTACACACACCAACCACTTCTTCTTGGGTGCCCAAATAGGCCCAAGTCATAAGATGCTCTTACACCTGTCATAGCACATTCCTTAAATAGTTCTTACACATCATAGGAATCCGTCATGACCGTTTCAGTCATGATCTCCTTACGCACAAGATGCTGACACATCAAGTGGAGTGACACATCAACATGCCAACTAGACATGTACACTCACAACAAATAATGTAATTAAGTGTGAGTGTACTTGTCTAGTTGGCATGTTGATGTGTCACTCCACTTGATGTGTTGGCATCTTGTGCGTAAGGAGATCATGACTGAAATGGTCATGACAGATTCCTATGATTGCGTAAGAACTATTTAAGGAATGTGCTATGATAGGTGTAAGAGCACCTTATGACTTGGGCCTATTTGGGCGCCCAAGAAGAAGTGGTTGGTGTGTGTAAGAGAATATGCTAAAAATAGGTTGGTATGACAGATTCTCTTACACTTCTCTTGTGACCGTTATTTTGTTTACCATAGACACAGTGTTCGCAGAAGTTGAACTCGAGATTGCAATCATTTAACCCCTCAATGAGATTTTTATTTTTCAGGGTTCTGAGACCCTTTTCACCAATGTGGCCAAATCTCATATGCCACAACATTGTCTTTTCTGCAGGAAGCTTACCTTCCAAAGTATTTGCACTACCATCGAAACCAGTAGCCACAGACTTCTTCACTGCTTATTCAGATGGTGAGGATGAAGAACTATTACATAGAGGAATACATGCATCTAGCTGAAATAAGATACCTCTCCTAGTACCCCTTGCAAGCACTATCGATCCTCTCATCATCTTGCATCCTTCTTTCGAAAAAACAACTTGCACACCTACATCATTCAGCATACTTACAATTAATAGGTTTTGTGCCAAACCTGGAATGTGCATAACTCTGTTGATTCCCTTTACTCATCCATCAGGAAATTTGATAGTGACCCTTCTGCATCCAACTATCTTTAGGTGAGAATCATCACCCAAGTACACCTTTCCACCATCGAACTCTTCATATTTTGAGAACTAGTTTCGATGAGAGGTCATGTGAAAAGATGTGCCCGAGTCAACCAACCACACATCATCAGATGCATGGGCTGCCAAAGCTGCGATGAATGCATCGCCATCTTCTTGAGATCTTTCTGAAGCTGAATCTGAACCTTTCTTCTTCTTCTTCGGCTCTTTGCAGTCTTTACGGAAGTGCCCAAATTTATCACAGTTCCAACATTTTGCCTTGGACTTATTTGAAGTCTTTGACTTCCCACGGGATTTGGATCTACCCTTATTGTCAGACTTATTGTCATTTTTCTTCCCTCTTTCAGTGGATCTCCCACGAACAGCAAGGGCTTCTTTTTTCGAAATGGAAGCCTTTCTCCGCACCTCCTCTGATAGTAGCGAAGACACCACATCATCCATTTTGAAGGTGACTAAAGTTCTTCCGAGAGCCATCACAAGATGGTCCCATGAATCCGATAAAGAACACAAAAGTGTGTAGCAACGATCCTCCTCCTCTAACTTGACACCAGCTGATGTCAATTGTGCAGCCAACAGATTAAATGCATTTAAATGATCCATTAAGGATCCACCTTCCTCCATTCGTAGAGAGTACAACTTCTTCCTCAAGAACAACTTGTTCACTAGAGATTTGGCCTGATACATGACCGCAAGTCTTTCCCACAAACTATTTACGGTTTTCTCATCTAGAACATTTAGAAGAACTGCATCGGTTAAATAGAGTCTTATGAGACCCTTAGCTTTATGGTCTTTGATATCTCAATCTACTTGAGCTATAGTTGCTGGTCTTGTAGCACTTGAAGTTGCTTCCCATAGGTCACGATCTTCCAACATGTCTTCCATCTTGAGTTTCCACAACTCAAAATTAGTGCCATTAAATTTCTCCACCTCCATTCTTCCATATGATGAACTTGCCATCTCAATCTGCAAATAAGATTCAGAATGCTCTGTAAAAAACTCCCACTCAAACTTGAGATCAGCTCAAAAAACCCTACCCAACAACTAGGATCAAAAGTTGATCAAGCTCTGATACCACTTGTAAGGAAACTCAGGTGCGGAAATAGCTTCCTATGCTAATCTCTATAGGAGAGTATTGTGCAAATTCTTATAAATCCTTACAATTTTAGATTTGTTAACTACTTTAACAAAGATATTGCAACCACATACCATACATACAGAAAAATAGAGAATGACACAATGATATACCCTGGGGAAAACCTTTCGGTAAAAAACCCCAGAACTCCAAAATCTGCACAATGTATTATCTTCAACACAAAGATTACAATACACTTGCAATGCAAGTTCTTTTAGGAGACGAGAGACAAAGCCAATAAGACTTAAATTTTGTTATATCTCTCCCATAGGAGCATCATCATATATATAGACTCCTCAAGACCCAACAAATAGGCACAACCACCAAGACCCATGCATAAAGCCACATGTACACAGTTGTTACATGCAATCCCAAGAATAGGCGTCCATCCCTAGAATAGACTATGACAGCTTGTCATAGAATCCACCAAAAATAACGGTCACAAGAGAAGTGTAAGAGAATCTGTCATACCAACCTATTTTTGGCATATTCTCTTACACACACCAACCACTTCTTCTTGGGCGCCCAAATAGGCCCAAGTCATAAGATGCTCTTACACCTATCATAGCACATTCCTTAAATAGTTCTTACGCGTCATAGGAATCCGTCATGACCGTTTCAGTCATGATCTCCTTACGCACAAGATGCCGACACATCAACATGCCAACTAGACATGTACACTCACACTTAATTACATTATTTGCAACAAATACATTTACAAAACAAATAATAAGAATAGGAATTATCCAAGGTTGAGACACCTTATTCCTAACAATTTTGCTATTTTTAACTTGTAGGAAATATTTACATTGTATATATATTTAGCTTTATTTGTATATCTACATTGGTAAATAAAAGTAAAAAACAAAAAAATCTTTCTTGTTTATATCAATCTTTCATTTTATTGTTATTAGAAAAATATATATACATCTATATATATTGAATATAAATATATTTTATATATATTCAATATACATATATATATACATATACATATTTATATATATATATATATATATATATATATATATACACACATATATACATATATCTATATATATATATATATATGTATATATATCTATATATATATGTATGTATCTATATATATATGTATGTATCTATATATATATGTATGTATCTATATATATATGTATGTATATATATATATATGTATGTATATATATATATATATATATATATATATATATATATATATATATATATATATACACACACACACACACACACATATATATATATATATAGATATATACACACACACACACACACATATATATATATATATATATATATATATAGATATATACACACACAGATATATATATATATATATATATATATATATATATATATATATCTTTTTATATATTTTTAATATATACAAATATATATATTTGTATTAAAAAAAATCCAAAAATAAAAATTAAAAAATGAAAAATAAAAAATCAATAAACAAAAAAAATCTAAAATAAATAAAAATTAATAATAAAAATTAAAAAAAAAACAAATTAAAAAAAGAGGAGGGTCTCGCGGGACTGTGATAACACAGCCCGTGCAGGACTGTGTTACCACAGTCCGCAATGGACTGTGATATCCCTGCGCTCATGGGACTGTGATATCACAGCCCCCGCGGGACTTTGTTTCCACAACTTGTGTGGGACTATGGGTACCACAGTCCTCACGAGGCTGTGGTCCCGCATACCTCTTCCCCCAAAACTTAATAAATATAAAAACACAAAATAAAAATTGGTTTAAAATTATTATTTTTTGTTATTATTATTTCATTTTTAATAAAAATTTGAAATCCATTTTCAATGTATGGATGGTTTATTTTATTTAAATAAGTTTTTAACTTTTTTTTAAAAATTTTTTGTAGGAATTTAGCCCTTGATCATATAGGTGACTAGGGGCTCTGCTGAAGATTTAGCCCCTCTCTATCCAGCCTGTGGCCACATGGGGCCCAGGGGCTAACTATCAAAGGGGCTTAACTTAGCCTTTTATTCCGTTGCAAGTCCATAAAAGGAGTTGTTTCATGAAAACCTTTATAACTTTTGCATACGAGCTCCGATTTTGATGATTTGAAAAGTATTGGAAAGATGGTTCTAAGATCTTTTTAGATTTATAAGCCAATTCATCATATTCCAATTAAAAAATTTGGTGTATGAGTTCAAAGTCACCCTTGCTTTGTAATCTTAAAATAATCATAACTCTTGCATATTAAAGCATTTTTCAACAAATTTTTTAATTTTTTTTTATCAATAAAACGTAAGGAATCTGATTTTGCAATAATTTTTAGCCTCATACATTCTTTTTGAAGTGTTTTACACACATTTTCAAATTGGGCTTAAAATAAACCTTTCACATTTGGGTTTGGAATTAAAAAGAACAAGTGTCTTTTAAACCCCAAGGTCACATATGTATTCTCTCCTCTCACACCTTTGGGTGATCTTGAGTGCACAAGAAATACGTGGTCTTGTTTTTTTTAAGAGGCCTTCTTGGGGATTTGATCACCTCAAGGGACGACCTCAACTCCCGTGTTCCGATGGAGTATAAATAACGGGAGGTGAATCCAAAGACACCTCTCTTGGAAGTAGAATCTTGTCACTCTTGGTTAAGCCCCAATGAACTTTATACCTTTGGGAAGTGAAGGTGGAGATTTGGGTTACCATCTCCTCCCGATTATGTGGCATTATTCTCTTTCATCTACGGATTTGGGCCTCACATACCTTGTGTATATCAAGGACATCCCCTAGTTGAAGCCTCAATAGGATTGTTGGTGTGTTTGATGTGCTTGAATGTTTAAAAACCTCCTCATTTGCTGCCAAAAGGGGACACACCATCCAAATTAAGCCTTAGAAATTATGTTTGTATATAATTTCATTTATTTACTTTATATTTTAAAATAAAAAATCCAAAAAAATCATAACATTTCAAAAATCCCCCCAAAAAAGCATAAAACTTTAAAAAATCCAAAAACATAAAAAAACTTCAAAATCCAAAAAAAATATAAAGTTTTAAAACTCAAAAACTCCAAAAAAAATAAAAAATCATTTAAAAAACAACAAAAACATTTTGTTAAGTTAGTTGTCTTTAGTCAAGCTTTCCACATCATCTCCACATCACTTTTCCATCTATAAACTTCATCACCTTCATACTTCTTATCCTAATCACCTCCTTAATCATTCCAAATCATTCTTCCAATTGTAATCTCTCCTAATCATTGTATTCATTCCTCTATTCTAATCATCCTAGTCATAATCTCCTAATCATTCATATCATCCTTAGTCACCTTCTTAATCCAATTCAATCATCCTTAATCATTCCTCTACATCCTTAATCATTCCTCCATATTCTAATCATCCTTCCAATTCATCTCTTAATCATCTTAAGCATCTTTCTTCTTAATCATTCCCATCATTCTAATCAATTCTTCCAAGTCACTCCTATTATATTCCTAATCATCCTAATCAATTCTTCCAAGTCAGTCCTATTCTATTCCTAATCATCCTAATCAATCCTTCCAAGTCGCTCCTATTCTATTCCTAATCATCCTAATCAATTCTTCCAAGTCATTCCTATTCTATTCTAATCATCCTAATCCCTTTTTTTAATCATCCTAATCACTTCTTCTAATTCCTTCCTATTCTATTCTAATCCTCCTAATCATTCTTCTAAGTCATCTTTATCATTCTTCTTAATCATTCTAATAATTCTTCTAATCTAATCATCCTTCTAAGTCATCTTTATCCTGTTCCTAATCATTCAATCAAGGTCATAATCTTCATCTTGGTAATCCTTCATAAATCACATCTACTTTCTTAATCCAACTTCATCATTCATTTTCCTTCTAATCTAGTCTAATCTAATCACATCATTACCTTTCTAATCTAATCCACTTGTCAACTTCATTCCAATAAAATCCCCATTCAATCTATTGATCATCTTCATCTAAATCAATCACCCGTTTATCCATTCAATTATCTTCCAATATTCCTCATTTATCTTCTAAATTCCATTCATTCTTAATTCCAATCTATATCCATATAATCTTCTAATCCAAATTTTCATCAAATCTTCTACTTTGAACTTAGAAGAAAAATCATCATTTGGACTTTAATCAAATATTGTCTTAATTGACCCATATCCAAGCATAATCAAGACTAATCAAGTCAAATCTCATCTTTCATTCCTTAATCAATCTTAGGTTGAAATATTTTAATCAAAAGTGTTACATAGACCCTCATCATTAGCAAACACATCTAATCAAATTATTGCTTTGAGAACATCAGTCCGTCTCAAGTAATTAATTCCATTAATCCTATCCTATTTTTCTTGGGATCACAAGTCCATCTCCAAGTAGAAGAATATCATCATCTAAATCAATCCTTTGTTTTCACAATCATAGGGTCTTGTTCCACCTAGGTTTGTCTCAAACCTTCAAATCCAAAATCAAAATCAAATCCTAATCAAATCAATCAAATCCTTGAGGCCCTGCCCTCACAATCAATCCAAATCCAAATCAAATCAAATCTAATCCTCAAGGCCCTGCCCTCTTAATCAATCAACCCATCAAATCAAATCAAAATCCTTGAGGTCATTCCCTCTTCAATAAAAAACAAAGTCCAAAATTGCTCCTAGTCCTAAGTTCATATTTCATCCATCCTCAAATATTTCACTTCATCTACTCTTAATTCCAATCTTCATCCACATATTCTTCTAAACCAGATCCAAACCTTCATTCAAACATCATGGATAAAGATTGGGTTCACACAAATCCAATCTCACATTCATCCAACTCATACATTCACCAAAAGAATCCCACTCCCACTTACCAAGACAATCCCATACATCCTTCCTCTACCTTTGACAAGGGAAATCCATCTCATCCTCCCACATTTACCCAAATCCATAATCCCCATCCCTCATCCAAAACCATGCTTTTCCCTGCATGGCTTGACAAGATAATAGAGAAGTATATATCCCCACCTCTAAATCAAGCTACCCAATCTCCACAAGTCATGCACTTACCATATTTCCCTCCAAGTCAAGCCACACCTAAATCTTCTAAGTCTCATGAGTCCTTCATCCCTCCATCCACTCGTGTTGAAGCTTCCACCTCCTCCATCCCATCACCCTCCCAAGTCCAAACATGTCACAACCTTGTTCCACAACATGCTACACTAGATTCTTCTCCTCCTCTAGATCTCAGAATCTCTCCATCCCATGCTTCCAATCCATTTCTCCCTCTTACTCCACTTCATGATCCATTGTCTTGAGAGGTGGTGGAATAGAGGAGGAGGAGATTTTAATGACGATACAATGTATTTAAATAATGGATGACAATGGATCATGAATTGGAGTAAGAGGGAGAAATGGATCATGAGATGGATTGGAAGCATGGGATGGAGAGATTCTGAGATCTAGAGGAGGAGAAGAATCTAGTGTAGCATGTTGTGGAACAAGGTCGTGACATGTTTGGACTTGGAAGGGTGATGGGATGGAGGAGGTGGAAGTTTCAACATGAGTGGATGGAAGGATGAAGGACTCATGAGACTTAGAAGATTTAGGTGTGGCTTGACTTGGAGGGAATGATGGTAAGTGCTTATTTATCCCTCTTACTCCACTTCATGATACATTGTCTTACCACCCCTCCACTATTCCACCACCACTTTATTCAAAAGTATTCCAACCTCCCATCCATTATCCCCCAATCCTTCCATACTCATCCACCCCCTTTAATTCCATATTTTGCATACATCCTCATTCTCCTTCCCATAATCCATTTCATCTGCCATCCAACCCTCCTACCAAAATCTATGAGAACCTATCCAAAATGCCTTGATACAAAAATAATAATGACATATCATGGAAATAGATGCTTGAGTCTTTCCTTCCATCTTCCTATCACATATCTATTGTCTTATAAAATTCACCTCTTCCATCCATTCACTTATCCTTGTCCCCTTGTAACCTACACTTGGGGGCAAGCTCCATCCATACTATGCTACAATATATGTCTTCCACCTTTCATATCCACCACCCATCCTCCTATTTAATTCCATCATCATCCTTTCCTATCTTTGATCTTGAATATCCTATTTATTCTATCCATCCATATGCACCATCCATTTTCCTTACTCATTATCCATCTCATATCCATTATCCTACATACTTTCATCCACTTGTACATATTTGATCTTGACATCCTATCCATATCCTCCATCTCATAATCCTTTTCATATTCACTTCCTCCCTCCTCCACCCATAATCCTATAAAGCTCCATCCTCCTTTCCATGCCTTTGATCTTGATTATCCCATGCATTCCATCAATTCCATTGTATGCTTCTATTCATATCCTCCCTAAATTATACATTGTCATTTTCCATCCATATCCTCCTTATCATTATCCTCTATCTTATTCATACCCCTCATCCTATCCATCCACCTCCCACTTTCATCCCTTTTCCTTCCTACAACTAGAGGCACCAAAAACACCAACAAAAAAAAATGATATCCATGCATGCTTTGGAACATACATTCCTTCATTCCCTCCATGCATATTCATACCCATTCCATCCATTTCACACATCCTGTACCCACCATCTTTCCATCCATTCCAATCTCTTTAGTGTGGGGAATTAGACTCCTTTGCAACATAGTCCTTAGATCCCCATCCCTGATTTCCCACCTTTTAATCCCCCATATCCTATCATCCATTCATCTGTTCCATCCCTTTATCCTCCATCCATAAAATCCCCCCACCCCCCTTTCCTCTATCATTCCTTGGTTCTCCCTTGTCATTGGTCCTGATCCATTCAATCCTCTTATCCCTCTTCCAACTTCCCCCTATAACATCCATTTGTCCTTTCTCTCTCATGTCTAATCTCTTTCTCTTTCTTCTATTCTATCCACTTCCTTTATCTTCTAATTCTTCCTATCCAATTCCTTTATCCACTAATTCAAATTCATCTATCTTCTAATCTAATCAATTTCCCTTCTTCCCATCCATTCATTCCAATTCCTCCACTCTCATCTTATCCTCTCAATTTCCCTTCTTCCTATTTTCTTCTATCTAATTTGTTTCTCCTCAAATCCAATCCTTTCTAATTCATTTATCTTCTAATCATCTCAATTTCCCTCCTTCCTATCCTCTTCAATCCATTTCATTTCTACTCCTATTATCTTATCAAAATCTTCCAATCCACTCCAAATCATCCTCCCCTTCACTTCCATTCTATTAAATCCACTCATCAATAACTCAAAAAATCCATAAAATCTAAAAAACATCCCAAATTAATCCAATCAAGTGTAATCAATACTAATACAATCAATCCAATCTTGTAATCTTGTCCATCACTCCTTAATCAATCCATCATCTTGACCCAACTCAGATGATAATCGGTTGATCCCAATTTTAATCAAATCATCATCATGGGATGTATTCTTCCCAATCCTTTGGATGTGAATTTTTCTTATCGTTAACTTTTCCATCCTCAATCAATCCATCAATTGGTTTTCAACTTGACTAGGGGCAAAATTTTGGTTTGCATTTGGTTTGTTGTGCATGCTTACTTATTTCTTGTTTGTATTATCATTTTTTTCATTTATCATGGTCTTTGCATCCTATTGTCACAATGAAATCCTAGTCTTCCATATCATGGTGTCATAGACATATGGTTACATTTGACCTTTTTTATCATGTACTTGACACATTGTCATCTTGGTTCCCCATACCTTGGTGCATAGTGTCAAATACAATATCAAGCTTAGGTTTCTCACACCATTGCAACATGAATTTATGTATTCTTCCTTTTTCATCCATAAAATTTTCCCCTTCCTTCCATACCCCTATCCATTTCGAGAGCACACCTGTATTCTCCAAACCCGCATGTCCTCTCGAGGGGGCATACCAATCCCTCCTCGTCATCCTTCTTCATCCTTCCATGTCTGGGGCATCATGCTACTAGTATTATCCCTTTTATCCACTATGTTTTAGTCTTCTTTGATCTAACATCACTTTGTGATGCTACATCAAAGAGGGGAAAAATGTAGACACAAAAAATTATCCTAACAATTACCCTTATCCTAGCCAATTAAATAGATATTTATTATTTATTTAATTTTAACTTTATTCTAATTAATTAATTAAATTCATATTTATTTAATTATACTCCTATTTATCCCTTATCCTTGATTAAATAAATTTACATTTATTTAATTCTATCCCATTTCCCCTCATCCTAATCCTCCATTTAATTAAGTAAATGATCTTGTTTACTTAATTAATCCCCTTTTAACCCACTTGGAATTAAATATTGCATTTAATTATATTTGAGAATATGGATCCTAACTTTAACCCTCACCTAACCTTACTTCCATAACCTAACCCATCCTTCTAACCCAAGTCAACCCACTTTCCCACTAATTAATCCTAATCTTCCACATAATCAATCCCTAATCATTTGCAGAACTTTAATTTAAGGATTACGAAATCTTAACCCAAGTTACATGTGACCCTTACACACCCTTACACACTTGTCTCCCACATGTCATTGACATGTCACTTTCCAAATCTTGGTTCTCTTTTCCTCTTTCACCTTTTGACCTATGTCATTGACATGTCACTTTCCAAAGTTGCTCACACATGTGTGAGCAAATTTGGTTCTCCCATCCTCTTACATCTTTTGACCTTTGTCATTGAGCCATCACTTTCTCATCTTGAATTCTTGGATGTAAAATATTGATTTCATATGCTTGAGATTAGACATGGATAGAAAAATGATGAGAGCTAGGCCACTTATATACCTTTCACAACATTTGGGGGTTAAAGCTTGAGAGGGCTGACCACAAAATTGGAAATCCCACCAAATTATCGAGACAGGCCCTTGATTCAAATTTCAACTCAAAACTAGGGGTATAGAAAACCTCGATGCCCTATACCTAGGTATAGGATGTCTAGCTACCATATAACCACCAATTAGAGCTCAAATTATAACCCATGAGCCTTGTTAACTAGGAGGTACCATATTTTGAGGTACAAGTGATTTTGAGGTTGGGAGAGATAACAAAGGCCACAAATGGTACCATAGGGACTATTTAGGTTGATAAATGATTGAAGAAGAGAAATGATAAAGGCACATGCCTAGAAATAAGGGCTCACATTGAGTTTTGATTAAATTGAAATAACATATGATCCATATTTAAATTTAGGTGTCCATTAAGTGCCATATTAAGTCCTGTTATGCATTTTAAGATGAAAACACACCAATGTGGATGCTAAACAATCATGAAATTGTACACACCTATAGGATTCTTACAATTTAGAATCATATAGGTGAGTAATCTGAAAAACATTACTGGAAAATTTGATTTGTGGTATGTAGATAATGTGTAACAAAGAGTAGAGTGTATGCGCCCATGTTAAAGCAATTATATATTTCTTATCAAGAGAAATGGACTTAAGGTAGCATGCATGCATCTAAAATACAAGAATTTATCCACTATGATATGTCCCCAAACAAGGAAAACTCAAGAGAAATATAACTCATGAAAAAAATAGTACAAAGGGATCTACTAACTCTAAGGTTAATATGCATATGTGATAACTCATGTATATCAAGAATAATCATAATGAATTGAACTCATCCCACAAAGGTAGGAGGAATACGAGAAAAATGGAAGAATAATACATAATATAAACAAACAAAATTCTTTTTGGTTAACATTGCAGATTCCAAAAAGAGAGATGTTTCTCACTAATTTGCATCGTCCCAAAGTAGACAACAAAAAGACACATTTACAACAAGAGTATAGGTATGACATAACATATAAATGATATATAGAATAATTGAGATACAAATAAATGAATGTCATGATAGGCTCTATCCCTTTATCACCTTGCACCAATGAAGCAACAAGGGTTGTCAAAATAAATCTAAAACAATAATAAATAATAAGTAGCATATCATGAAGGAAGCACATTACAAACAAACAAACATATAAAAAATCCACCACACAAGAGGAGCTATTCAAGCGTATCATTTGCCAATCCATGTTGCTAAACAACATTTAGAGAAGGTAGACAACACGCGAGAGGAGTAATGGTGAGCATGAAAGATGGATCTACTATAAGTTCCAAACAAGGACCATGCTCTAATGATAAGTCACTTTACTTTTCACAAGGAGCAAGAGTTAATTCTTTACAAAATCTTGAAGATAATTCATGATTAATTTTAATAAGCTCACACATATCATCAAAATCATTAGTATTGCCGTCATTTGAATCATTAACATCATTATTATCATTAAGAGTATCTTTATCATCTAAATTAATCACAATAGGATCCTTAATGAGAAAAGAGAAATCATCATGTTTAGACAATTAATTTTCTTAAGATCAACTTCCTCTCTTGGGATATGCATAGATTGGTCAAAGGAAATTAAAGCATCATGAGGTGCCTTAGGTGAGTAAATAGTGTGGGAAGAAAGATCACAAGCCTTAGCATGCCATTTATGATGGTGGTCATGAGCATAACAATTTTGTTTCGCTTTGTTTGAGATTTAGGAGGGTTTTAGATCAATCAACATGGGTTCCTTTTATTTCTTAGTAGGAGGAGTTTAATGAACTTGACTAGGTTGAGAGATAGAGGATGTTGAATGTTTTTGGGATACAAGAGGTGGAATGAAAGCATAAATAAGAGGAATGGAAAGTGTGGGAAGGAGTTGAGGTCTAGGAAAAGGAGATGTGACATCCTTAGGATTGATAAATATGGAAATCATTTGATGTTTGAACTTTTGGTAACGTGAGAAGAAATGGTCTTTCCAAGGTTGCAATGACTGACATGTTAGGCTAGAAGATGTCAAGGTCAAAGTTTCCATGACTCACTAAAGGTTGATAAAGACCATGATTGCTCATGATAATTTATACATCACGAGGAAACTTTAGGCCCTTATAGATAAGAGAAGAAATAAATTTCATTGAGGTGAGACAAGGAAGTCCAAGTCTTCATTGAAATGGATTACAAGTTGGGATAATAACAAAGGTGACATCTAAGCACTTCTAACAAATTCAATGGGAAGGGTGATATAACCATGGGCAAGACAAGTAAAACTATTGAAAGTCTTAATCATCACATTGGATTTGTCACAATATTTTTGATGAAATTTTCTTGTGAAAAGATGTTCCTTAGTTATAACATTCACCATATTGTTGGATTAACCGCCAATGCCCCCCTTTGGGATTCGTGACATGGTTTAACAACCTCCTATGTCTTCTATAAGTCTAGTGGTTGTGTCGGGCATTAATAGGTCAATCTTTTGGTGCAACGACAACCCTAACTTCTAACAAGTGGTATCAAAGCTTGGTCATAGGTTCAAATCCCCTCGGGTGACACTGAGGGGGGGATTGTTGGACTAAATGCCAATGTCCCCCTTCGGGATTCATGACATGGTTTAATAGCCTCATGTGTCTTCTATAAGTCTAGTGGTTGTATTAGGCATTAATAGGTCAATCTTTTAGTGCAAAGGAAACCACAAATCTAACACATATAAGTAGGACCAATAAGGAATCCTTGAGAGAATGCATCATTAATCTTTGTAGAAATATAAAGATGACCATCGGGTGCTTTAATAGTCTCCTTAGGATCAACTATAAGGCAAAGCTTAGGTTTTAATTTTTCAATGAGGTTAAAAACATTATTGGCCACATTACTGTTAGAATAACTAAGAGGGGGGTGAATCAATTATCCAGTGTCCCAATTCAAAATGTATAATCCAAAACAAATTCTTCAACTTTTGCTACTTGGTAAACATAAAATAATTTCATTGTCTGTGTTATTACCGATTGTCAGTCTAAAATTATAATAGTTACTGATAAAATCTAACATGTAATATGAAAATTATGATAACAAATAAATATCACAATCAACACATAACACAAGAGATTTAACATGGAAACCCTGTAAAGGGAAAAACCACCTGGGATAGACAACCCAAAATTGTTCACTCTTCTGAAGTGAGGTCGGTGAAGACCCAACCCTTTTAAAGGTTACAAATACATTGTTAGGTGTGACCTTGTTAGAGGATTTTAGACCATAAGTTATCATCCAACCAGCAATCACTCTGGGGTTGACAAGATAACAATGTTCACTCTATGAATGAAACATCAAAAGGCTTTCATAGTCCACTTGGTTAAGAGATTTGACTATGTACAATGGTTAAATATGTAATAGTAGATGATCTTCCTTGAAACAACTTCAATTGCAATTTACAGATCAATGTTCACCTCATTCAAATATTTCTGATCAATATACCACTTCAGATTTAATACTATATCAACTTACTGTCCGTCAGTAATTACTCTCTATAGCTTGGTAACTATTCTGCAGCTCGATTCTCATTAACCAGTATGATTAGAATGCATGCAAACTCCTTCACATGATAATTTTGCAATATCTTCTTCTTCTGGCTATGTTTCAATAATGAAACCAATGTCTCTTATATAGATGAGTAAATTGTTTTCTTTTCCTCCATCAAATTTTGCCGCTTAATCATATTCATAGATTTTGCCGCTTTAAGCTTCTTCGACTGATGTATCAGTAACACATTTCAATCTGCTCCATTAGATCCCTTTTGATTTATGTTAGCCATCGATCTTCATAACAAACCTTATTTGTTACCTCGATTTCATATACTTTATAGCTCATCACTTTATCAGCTAAATTGATCATTTAATTCCTTTCTATTTTGCTTATTTAACAAAGAAATGTGTTAGTGAACACAAGCTCGGTTAACACTGTGCTCGGTATACACTACACTCCGTCGTGTATACTAAAATGCTTTATTTACCGACAACATTGCTTTGTGTCTTTCAGCTCTATTCTTCATCATAGATGAATGCAACATAATAAAGTCAATTTCATCAAGTCATAGACTCATCAACAAGTTACTCAATGTATTCCTTATACTCATCTGACATATGCATCTTCCTCATGTAGATATTTTTGTTCTTCATCTCTTTCACCTTTCTTCATATGTGTCGGTATAGTAACTTACAAGATAAGTACTGTCAAGCTAGTTGACATCAATGACAACATAATACTAATTTAATCATCTTGCATATCTAATCATTAGCTCCTTAGTAATCTTAAATTACAGATTCTTCATTCAGGTTCTAAATTAGTTGTAGTTCATCAATCTCTCCCTTTGGCATTGATGGAAACTCAAGTAATATGAAATGTACCATACACATACCAAACATGTATTCTACAACTCCGTAATCAAATGTTGTATAAGCTCTCCTTAGCTTAATATGTTTAATCACTACGTTACTCAACAACATTATAAAATATAGTTTTGTCATTCTATAGATATAATCTTTTCAGCTCTCAGGTTCCTTTCAGATTATCTCTCCCTTAGTTCTCATCGGTGCATATCTCTCCTTTTCCTTTTCATATTATTTATCTCTCCCTTTGACAACAATGCCAAAGAAACAAATAAATAATCAGCTCTTGTAGTAGCTAAGTAACTCTCTGTTGTCCATTACTTCCTCTGTATCTTAGTATACTGATATCCCAATCCATTTCAGTTCTTCAAACTTAATCACAACCTTGAACAATATCCAAAGTGTGAACTATGCTGCATCAACATGAATGATCTTCTAATAAGATTAGGCTGATGCAACATCCAAATCACACTAGTGACCGATAGACAGGGGACGGACCCCAAGTCTAGTCCTCAAATATTCAAATGTGTCCTTCGATAGAGGCTTTGTAAAAATGTCTGCAAGTTGTTCTTTAGATGTAACAAATTCTAACTTCACTTGCTTCTCTTGCACTTGTTTTCTTACGTAGTGATACTTAATTGATATATGCTTTGTCTTAGAGTGCATCACTAGATTCTTTGAAATATTAATTGCACTTGTGTTGTCATAGCATATGATCACCGGGTCAGTGATTACCTCATTCATTCCTTCCAACACTTGCTTGATTTATGCAATGTTTGACCAATTAGTAGCAGCAGCAACATACTCTGCTTCAGCTGTAGACTGAGAAATAAAAGCCTACTTTTTACTTGTCTAGGTTACAAGTCTTTCACCAAAGAAAAATGCTCCTCCAGTGGTACTTTTTCTGTCATCCACATTTCCAACCCAATCATCATCGGTATAAACCTTCAACTCAAAATTTCCTTCCTTAGGATACCATAATCCATAATCCTCTATCTTTTTTAGATATCTTAAGATCCTTTTAGTAGCAATCATGTGTGGTTCTCTAGGATTAGCATAATAAATAGCAACAATTCCCACATCATGTGCTATATCTATTCTACTGTTAACTACATACATGAGCTTACCAATCATGGATCGGTAAAGTGTCTAGTTTACCTCTGTAGTTTCATCTTCCTTTGTCAATTTACTTCTAGTAGCCATCGATGTTCCCATAGCTTTAGCATCTTCCATGCTAAATGTCTTCAAGACTTCCTTTATGTACTTGGACTGTGTGATGAATATCCCATCACTCTGCTGAATCACTTGTAATCTAAGAAAGAATTTAATCTCTCTGAACATAGACATTTCAAACTCATTCCTCATGTCATCAGCAAAAGATTTACATACATGATCTTGACCTCCAAAAATAATATTATCAACAAGAATTTTAGCAATAATAATAGTGTCATCAGTATCACCTTTCATGTACAAATTGTTGTTCTCACTAGTTCTTAAAAATCCAATACTTAACAAGTAAGTATGAAGTCTTTCATACCATGCTCTTGGTGCTTGCTTCAAACCATATAAAGCTTTGTGTAATCTACATACCATGTTTTTGTTGTCTGGATCAATGAATCCTTCAGGTTGTTCTATGTAGACCTCTTCTTCAAGTATACCATTCAGAAATGCCAACTTCACATCCATTTGATAAACCTTAAATTTCTTGTGTGCATCATATGCAAGTAGCATTCTAACTCCTTCCAATCTAGCAATAGGTGCAAATGTCTCACCATAGTCAATGCCTTCTTCCTGTGCATATCCCTTGCATACCAATCTTGCTTTATTTCTTGTCACTTCACCATTTTCATTTAGTTTGTTTCTGAATATCCATTTAGTACCGATAACATTCTTATCTTTAGGTCGGGGTACTAAGGACCAAGTTTTGTTTTTCTCTATTTTTTCTATTTCCTCCTTCATTGCATTAACCCATTCTTCATTTTCTAATGCAACTTTCACATTCTTTGGTTCAAATTCATAGACTAGACATGTACCTTGTCTTATTTTGCTTCTTGTCTACATTCCAGCTTGTCTGTTTCCAATAATTTGTGTCTCAAGATGATGTCTTCTGACAAAACTAGCCAGTACTCAGTTTCTTCTTTCTTGTTCATCCTGTTCAGGTTCATGTGCTTTCTCAGTAGCACCATCTTGTTTGTCAGTTTCCCCTTCCTGTTCCTCAGGATTATTTTCCTATTGACCGATTATCACAGGTTGTGACTTTGGTAGATAGTCAGGAAGTTCAATGTAAGTGAATCTACCATAGTCTTCCAGTTTCTTTCTTTGTTCTATATTCTTGTCATCAAACTCATCAACACGAACATTAGTACTTTCAATCATCTTATTTGTAACCTTATTCAGACATTTGTATGCTTTACTCTTAGTAGAATATCCTAAGAATATTCCTTCATCACCTTTAGAATCAAATTTCCCATTTATCTCATCTTTCAGAATAAAACATTTGCTTCCAAAAATCCTAAAATAACTTACAGTAGGTTTGTGTCCAAACCATAGCTCATAAGGTGTTCGATTGGTGTCCTTCTTCAATTGTACTTGATTAAGCACATATACAGCTGTGCTAATAGCTTCTCTCTAATATGTCTGAGCAACATTCTTTTGTATCATCAATGTTCTAGCACAATCAATGATTGACCTGTTCCTTCTTTCAGCAATCCCATTCTACTGAGGTGTTCTCGGTGCAGAGACTTGTCTCTTAATACCATTCTCATTATAGAAATTAGTAAATTCATCAAAGATAAATTCACCTCCTCTATTAGATCTTAAGAATTTTAATTCTTTTCCAGTCTCTTTTTCTACCTTTTCCTTATACCACTTAAACATCTTAAAAGCTTCAGATTTCTCTTTCAGGAACATAACAGTCATCAGTCTAGTATAGTCATCAACAAAAAGAATAAAGTATCTATCACCATAATAGCTCTGAGTTCTCATAGGACCACATAGGTCTGTATTAACCAACTCAAGTATCTTCATTGTTGAGTAGTCTTTGCTCTTAAAACTAGACTTAGTCATCTTACGTTTCTAACATTCATGGCACATAGCATGATCTAGTTTTGACAAGTTAGGCAACCCTCTAACTCTTTTCTTCTTACTAATCTTGATCATGTTATCAAAATTCACATGACATAACCTCTTATGCCACAACCATGCATCTTCATCTTTCATTAATAAATAAGAAGACTAATCAATATCAAGATAAAATAGATTACCTCTGGATTGTGTACCGGTTCCAACAAGTTTTCCTCCATCATCATAGATTCTTACCTTTCTGCTTTCAAAAGAAAGTCAGTGGCCTGAGTTATTCAGCCATGACACACTTAACAAATTGTAGTTCAGTCCATCTACCCAGTATGCATTTTCACATTTTATTCTATCATTAATCATCGGTGAACCTTTACCTCTCACCATACAAGGTGCATCATTTCCCATTCTAACAGATCCACCATCATATTCATCAAGTAGATCAAATTTCTCTATATCACTAATCATATGATGTGTACATTCACTGTCTATGATCCATGTATCATTTCTTCTTACTTTAGAGATCATTGTTATTTCTTCATGTTTCTCTTCTTCCTCTGAATCATCTTTCATAGCAACAAATACTGCTTCTACATCATCATCAGTGTCAGATTCATATTCAAATTCTTTTGCTATGTAACATACCTTTTTCCCTTTGTCATAGCTATCTCAGTTATCTCTGTTGTTATGTCAGTAGCCTCTATTGACTCTTCTCCCATAGCTTCCTTCCGATCGGTCTTTGGATCTATCATCATCTTTCTTATTTGGACATCTAGTAGCAAAGTGGCCAAATTCTTTACAATTAAAAAATGCTAAAGGTAACTTGCCTCTATACCTTCCCTTACCTTTTGGAAATCTTCTGGCCATAAGAGCTTCAAGCTCATCAAGTTCATCATCGGTATTACTATCACTATCATTATTCTTATCATTCCTACTACTAGACTTACCAATCTTCAAAGAAGACATGAAAGTAGATTCAATAGAAGGTACAACACTGTTGTCAAAGTTATTCAATTCAAAGGTTGTAAGCTTACCGATCAGAGTGTCAAGAGTGAGGTTTGATGTAGCCCTTGTTTCATGAATTGCAGAGATCCTGATCACATAAACTAGCAACAAAGTTATGAGAATCTTTCTTATTACTGTTTCATTGTCAATAACTCCACTGGATGCTCTAATAGCATGTACTACCTCTTTTAGTCTATTTGTATATTGCACAATGTTCTCACCTTCTTTCATCTTCATATCATCAAATCTACCTCTTAGGCTTTCAGCTTTGGATCTCTTAACATTCGCATCTCCACTGTATATTAGAGTCAGCTTGTCCCACATCTTCTTAGTTGTATCACAGTCCTTGATGTCTTCAAATTTGGCATCGGTATAGGCAGCAACAAGTTCCATCATAGTAATATTGTGTTCATGCCTATCCTTTAGTTGATCAAGAGTTAAGGGACCAGGTGTTAGTTCAATGTAGCCATTCTCCATTAGTACTACTGTAGAATTCCCAATTCCAGATATGTGCAACTTCATCTGGCTTTGCCAGACTGCGAAGTTATCTTTGTTCAACTTTGGCACTTCCCTCTTATACATCTTGAGACCTTTTTGTTGGAGTCCTTAAAACCCTGTTCTAAGCAACCACAAATCTGATACCAATTGTTAGAATAACTGAGAGGGGGGTGAATAAGTTATCCAGTGTCCCAATTCAAAATGTATAATCCAAAACAAATTCTTCAACTTCTACTACTCGGTAAACATAAAATACTTTCACTGTCTGTGTTATTACCGATTGTCAGTCTAAACTTATAATAGTTACCAATAAAATCTAACATGTAATATGCAAAGTATGATAACAAATAAATATCACAATCAATACATAACACAAGAGATTTAACGTGGAAACCCTGTAAAGGGAAAAATCACCTGGGATAGACAACCCAAAATTGTTCACTCTTCTGAAGTGAGGTCGATGAAGACCCAACTCTGTTAAAGGTTACAAACACACTATTAGGTGTGACCTTGTTAGAGGATTTTAGGCTAGAAGTTATCATCCAATCAGTAGTCACTCTAGGGTTAACAAGATAACAATGTTCACTCTATGAATGAAACATCAAAAGACTTTCATAGTCCACTCGGTTAAGAGATTTGACTATGTACAATGGTTAAATATGTAACAGTAGATGATCTGCCTTGAAACAACTTCAATTGCAATTTACAGATCAATGTTCACCTCATTCAAATATTTCTGATCAATATACCACTTCAGATTCAATACTATATCAACTTACTGTCCGTCGATAATTACTCTCTATAGCTCAGTAACTGTTCTGCAGCTCGGTTCTCATTAAAAAATATGATTAGAATGCATAAAAATTCCTTCATGTGATAATTCTATAGTATCTTCTTCTTCCAACTATGTTTCAATAATGAAACCAATGTCTCTTATAAAGACGAGTAAATTGTTTTCTTTTCCTCCATCAAATTTTGCCGCTTAATCATATTCATAGATTTTTCCACTTTAAGCTTCTTCGGCTGATGTGTCAGTAACACATTTCAATCTAATCCATTAGATCCCTTTTGATTTATGTTAGCCATCGATCTTCATAACAAACCTTATCTGTTACCTCGATTTCATATACTTTACAGCTCATCACTTTATCGGCTAAAATGATCATTTAATTCCTTTTTGTTTTCCTCAGTTAACAAAGAAATGCGTTGGTGAACACAAGCTTGGTTAACACTACTCTCGGTATACACTACATTCCGTTGGTGTATACTGAAATACTTTATTTACCGACAACACTGCTTTGTGTCTTTCAGCTCTATTCTTCATCATAGATGAATGCAACATAATAAAGTCAATTTCATCAAGTCATAGACTCATCAACAAGTTACTTAATGTATTCCTTATACTCATCTAACATATGCATCTTCCTCGTGTAGATATTTATGTTCTTCATCTCTTTCACCTTTCTTCAAATGTGTCGGTATAGTAACTTACAAGATAAGTATTGTCAAGCTAGTTGACATCAATGACAACATAATACTAATTTAATCATCTTGCATATCTAATCATCAACTCCTCAGTAATCTTAAATTACAGATTCTTCATTCAGGTTCTAAATCAGTTGTAGTTCATCAATTACATGCAACATCAATATTTGTGGAGCTAGGATTACTAGGCACAACAATATTGGTGGAAGAAGATAATGAAACAACTTGCTCAACGATATTGGTAGAATGGGAAGGAAAATGATTGGTATAGATTTGGCTAGGGGATGCAAAAAATTTATTTCCTTTATCATTCATAGCCTCAATGGTTATGATATTAGAATATACGAGGTCTTCGACAATATGCTTCAAACGATAACACTTCTCAGTATCATGACTAGGCTGAAAATGGTATTGACAAAGATATTTCAGATCATGGGAGGCTATCAATAGTTTGGAAGGGTCATTAGGTTTGATGGGAAGAAGTTTCCCAATATTAGCATTAATAAAATTCAAATTAACATCATGCAAATATTTAGAAAGAGATGTAAAATTAAGAGATGGTTTGAAAATCGATGACAAAGGAGCCACACTTGATTTTGTAGTTTCCACTTGTTCATTAACTAGAGCCATCAAAGTGAATATATCAAACCAACTACTTGAAGATGATAATTATTAGGCACTACACACAATTAGGTAAAAGAAGTAAACAAAAAAATTAATAAGTTATCTCTCATGTCTTTTTGAAAATTATACATGAAAATGAATCGAACATCCATATCAGGATCAGGATAATAAACTTGAGCATGAAAATATTTGAATCTACCAATAAAATTAGTCACTTTTTCCTTAACACCTCACTTAAAATGAATTAAATTAGTTAAAGAAATTTGAGGACCAATATTATTTTAAAATTTTTGAATGAAAGAATTAGTAAGTTTTTGAAATGAATCCATAGAATAAGGAGGTAAATAAAAAAAACATTGTAAGGTTTTATGTCTAAATGTCTAGTAAATAATTTATCCATAAGTATGTGATCATTTGAGAAGTCACTACACATGATTTTAAATATTTTCACATGAGTCAATAGATCACATTTTCCATTGTATGTCTCTAATTGAGGCATTTCCATGTATTAAGGGATAATGACACAAATGATGTCACGAGATAATGGGCTAGAAATGCCACAAGTAGTGATGTTGTATTTGGATTGGGTTATGGAAGCATGTTGTTGTTACAAGGATTTGATGCTTTGAGAAAAGTTGTTAAAGGATTCTTTAGTGGATATATTAGTATTGGACATGTTGGATGATGAAATATGTGTAGTATTATGGGAAATGGATGGTACATTGGAATATGAAAGTGGGACATTGTGGTAAGTAGGTGTAGATGATGGTTGGGAGATACATGAAACACTCATGGGAGGAGGTATGTTAGGATTAGGAATTCCTGGAAGACTAACATGTGTAGGATTGATGTTTTGAATAGATGTAGCCATAATAGGTGAAGTAAAGATAGGAAAATTAGGTAAGAATTCTAGCATATGAATGAAATTCTCAACATTGGTGTCAGAATTAGAAATATTAAGGGTTTTGGCACAACTTTCATAGTTTTAGGAATTTCATCAATAATTTGGGATATGCCTCATAATAAATCAACACCATTTACATCATTTTGAACCACCTTCTCAAGGCTCCAATCAAGGGAATGGCCTCACTATTAGAATGTTCTTGACCCATCCAATGTGCAAGCTTTTCCAAATCATTGACAAGATTATCCATTTGTCTAGGAGATACTCTTGTTGTGGAGTCATCTTCATCATGTGAAGTATGAGAAGAGTGATTTTCAACAGTGTCAGGTATGTCATTGGTAGGCATAGATGTATCATCTACATTCCCATAGAATATGTTAGATGACTTAGGATCTACACCTTTAAAGAAACCCATAAGACTTCTCATGGGGATGTTATATGTAGTTCTAAAGGTTATGAAACTCATACACAAAAAGACAAAAATGAATGCTTACATAAAGAAAATTACAAATAAATTGATCATTTAAACATTGTATGAAAGAAATTAATACAATAATGTAAGTTAGATCTAAAATGAAGGCATATATAACCTAATGAATTGCATGAAAATATAATCATCAAAATAATAAGAAATATGTGACAAGGTTTCTAGTTGCATTAAAATGTAACAAGACAATGCATAGAAATCAGATATAGAAAATACATCAAAATCAAAATTTAAGAGAGTCATGTTCACCACAATTTAATAAAATAAAATAGGTGAAGGGGGAATTCACTAGGATAGATGTAAAAGATTGAAAGCTCACACCTATATCCTCTCATACATTGGACAAAAATTGATCCACTAAGTTCAGGGATGCTTAAGCACTCGATGAGTGTAGTGATCCTTAGTTTGCAGTGAAAGATGACTATGCAAATGGAAATGGAAATTCAAGATCTCTGGAAAGAATGTAAGGAGGGATAACTTCTATGTATGCAGATAGACAAGAATTTGAAAATCTAATTCCAAGACCATATCTAGGAAGCCAAGATGGAGATTGACATGTGATTTGAGTTTTAGTTTGAAAAGGTAGGTCAAGGGTGACTAGGAGGTTAGGGGCAGGTCCAAATTCCTGAGACCCCACAAATTTTGATGAAAATACTTTCAATTCATATCTCTTTGTCAAACCTTCCTATTGTCTCTTCTACAATGGTGTCACCTATCACTCACACATGGAAAAAATGGGAGAATTTTAGTGGAAATGATTTTAGCCTAAGTCAAACCTCTATTGAGGAATTTGTTAGCCTTCCCAAATTTTTTTTTTCATTGATGTCATTATCGGTATCAGTATGATCGTGTCAGTATTGGTATATGATTTTTTCTTTGGCTATTGATCCTTGGGTCACCGGAAACAATCACCAATAGTTGTGTTGTGTAGGATTATTGAGAGTTTTGGAGGATCGAGGGGTCACACAACATTCTTACTGAGATCCATTTTTTTGTGTTCAACCAACCATGCGAAGATAAATTTTCTATTCTATATGTTTGATGCTTAGCCATAAAGAAAGGAGTTTATATCTATGAATGACATATAATCATATGGAGAGTACATTCTTAGCATGCGTGGATGCGATCTATGAATTATTATGATTCTTTGTATATGCAAATTGTGTATGTAATGTTGTATCAATGAAAAGAAGAACTATACTACAATGTGAACTATATATGTGCATATGTTGATGTATGCACACTAGTTTATTTTTGTATATTCATCCATTAGTTCTATTTTTGTATCTAGATAGTGATTCCAAATGAAAGTGAGTCACCGTGGTAGTGAGCCACCCTATGTATTATATAACCAATTGCATAATACCTGAGAGCTAGCCCTCTCATGTGGTTTTTCCCATTTTGGGTTTCCATAAAAAAAGATTGTGTTATGTGAACTGTAGTATTTATATTTCTATTGTTTCCTTTCAAGTAAAGTTAAAATATACTATATGGTAGATTAGTCAAGTTCTTTGAGTTTTTAAAGGGTGTAGTGATTCACTCCTCCTCTCTTAGTATATTGGGTGTTCAACAATTGGTATCTAAGCATGTTCCATTGGAAGAGTTTAACCGCTCAAAGGAGATCTAGGAGTTTGGGCCCTTAACACCTACATCCACCATGTATGAGAATGAGTTCTTGTTGGTTTATGAAGATTTGGAATTGGTTGAAGACAAAAAAAATCTCTAGTTGAAAACCTTCAAATAGAAAATGATTGTATTCAAAAATTGAAGGAGAAAATTCAAAAGTTTAAATCCAAACATAAAGAAGTAAGCAATGAGCTCAAAACTGCAAACATGACTATCACCAATCTAAAATCTATAATTGAAGAAAGTGATCATACCAAGAAGCTTCTGAATAATATAATAAAGAGAAAATTTGATGAAGAACAAAAGCTTGAACAAGAAACTCTCTCTTTCAAATCAAATTAGGCTAAAATCAAAGCAAGAAAAGAAAATATAAAAACCAACTCAGAGAAATTAGATGAGATCTTGAGTGATCAACAATCACCGAAAGAAAAAAATGGACTTGGATGTGAAACCAATGAATGTTTGCACAAAAAAATCCAATAGGATGATAAGAAGGAACCAGTAAGTCAAAATGAAACTAATTCTAAAAAGTTGGACAAAGGCAAGTCTTCAAAAAGTCACTAGGTAAGTATTCATCACAACTCTTTTTATGATTGTTGTTTCAAATACAATAAGTTAGGCCATAAAGTTGCAAACTGTAGAAGTATAGTTAATATATCCTTTATCGGTAGATGTTTTAATTGAAATACCCTTGGACATAAAGCACGTCAATGTAGAAAACCAAGTAATAGAAAAATGTTTACTAGATATTGTTATACATGTTTTCTCTATGATCATAAATCTAACTAGTGTAGGTCAAGGAACATGAGACAAGAACTATTTCTACAATTGCAACAAAATTAGACACATTGCAAAATATTTTAGATTTGGAAATGATAGAATTGATATAAATTATTGACAATGATCAAATAAGAGAAGAAATGAAGAATATTTGGGTTAGGAAAGATATAGTTATCATGAGTACCAATGGATAGGTTCTCACCAAAAACTGAGCAGACCCACGACTGTCAGTCAGGGGAAGAAAATCATTTTTATTTGTCTTCTATCCTAAAAATTGGAAAGAATTGAAAAATATTCTCTTTTGAGAGGTATCGGTAAATGGAATAAGAAAATAATTTTCCCTTACGACATAAAAGTAGAGTAAGTAGGCGTATGAAACATTTTCAATGCATTTAATATGGCATTACCTCGATATTGTATGATAAATAAGGCATGATTACGAGTCATTTCCTACATTGTGAAAATATATTTTAAAGAGTTGAAGTGTCAAGGAAGAGGTTAGCTGAAATTATCAAAAGGGTTTGGCGAGTTATCTCCATGTGAAATCAAAATGGCTTTGGCGGGAGAATTTATCCCTATTTTGGTTGATGAAACACAAGTACCGTGTCCTATGTTTAAGTTGTGCCCTAGCATCTCTACTGAGAATGATATGTCAGGATTACTGTCAAGAATACCTTGCAGTTTTGTCCCCACAAAAGTGATGAACTACAACTGATTGAATACCTGAATGACTTGGAGATCAGTGATTAGAGATCACTGAGTTACTAAAATGATATGTAAGATAATTAAATCAGTCATTATGTTGTCATTGATGTCAACTAGCTTTGACAGTACTTATCATGTTAGTTACAACATATAAACGTCTATAAAAGGAGAGAAAATATGAAGAACTGAGATATCTACATAGAGAAAGATGGATATGATAGATGAGAATAAGGAATACATTGGGTAACTTATTGATGAGTCTATGATCTCATATTGTTGACTTGATTATGTTGCATTAATCTATTATGAAGAAGGAAGCAAAACTGTACAAGACAATGTGGTCGGTAAATGAAGATTTCAGTATACACCGAGCCAGTGTTGTGTATACTGAGTGACAATATTAACTGAGCTTGTATTCAATTATGCATTTCTTTGTTAACCGAGTATGGATGAAAGTATTAAATGCTAAGTTTAGTTGACAGAAAATGATTTCGAGATTGAGGATAAAGTTTGTTATAAGATCCACGACTGAAAAAATTTAGAGATCTAAAGGATGGAATTGAAACATGTTATTGACACAACTGCCAAGGATGGTTTAAGAGGAAAAATAAATGAATAAGATTAAATGAAAAAATATGATGGTTGATAAGAAAATAGTTTATATATCTATATAAGAGATGTGAGTTTCTTTATTGAAACATGCCAGAAGAAAGAAGACTGCAAAGATTTCACGTGAATACAGTTTCAAGCATGCCTGATCAAACTAGTTGAATGAGAACTGAACTGCAGAACATTACCGAGCGTCAAAGACCTATTACTGAGTGAAAGGTTGGCTCTTCACCGAGCTCACTTCAGAAGAGTGAAAATTATTTTGGGTTACCGGTCCCAGGTGGTTTTTCCTTTAACAAGGTTTCCATGTTAAATCATTGTGTTATGTGTTTCTGTGATGATTGTTTATTGTCATACTTTACATACTACATATTTTATTTGGTCGGTAATCACAATGAGTTAATTAACTAGTAATTGGTAAAAGGCATAGATAGTTTAATAGTTTATGTTACGGAGCTGCATAATATATTGAAATTGTTTGAAGTGTTACATCTTTGTATTTGGGACTGTAGGATAACTGATCTAACTGATTCACCCCCCCTCTCAGTTATTATAAAAATTGGTATCAAAGCGCATTGGTTTCTTTGATAAAAGTTTTAAGGACTTAAGCATAAAGATTACAAGATGTATAAGAGGGAAGTGCTGAAGCTGAACAAAGATCATTTTTCTACATGGTAGATCCATATGAGACTTCACATTACTGGAATTGGTGAATCTACTTTACATTTACTGGACCATGGTTACTTACAACTCACTGTTGGACCTTTGACTCTTGATCAGTTGAGAGACTGTGATGAACATAACATTACCATGATAGAAATTGCTGCTGCTCTATCTAATACAAAATTTGAGGATATCAAAGATTGTGCTACTGCTAAGGAGATGTGGGATAAACTTGCACTTGTGTATGGTGGTGATGCAAATGTGATGAGAGCTAAAGCTGAAATCTTGAGAGGCAGATTTGATGACATGAAGATGAGAGAAGGTGAAAACATAGTGCACTATACAAACCAAATTAAAGAGGTAGTGAATTCTCTTTGAGGTGTAGGAGGTTATATCGATGAAGACACTATGGTAAGTAAAATACTGAGAACTCTTTTGCCTATCTATGTAATTAGATTATCTTCTATTCATGAAATGAGATCTGTTCCCAACAACACACTTACTCTTGATAGTCTGATTGGAAAGTTAACCATTTTTTAGCTGAACAACTATGATAACAATGTTGTACCGATTATTGAGTCTCCTTTTATGTCTTCTCTTAATATTAGTAAATCTAGTAGTAAGAATAATATAAGGAATGAAAGTGAAAGCAATACCAATGATGAGTTTGATGAACTTGAAGCTTTAATGGCTTGGAGACTGCAAAAAGGTAAAGGAAGATATAAGGGTAAATTAGGTACTTTAGCTTGTTTTAATTGCAAAGAATTTGATCATATTGTTGCTAGATGCCCGAACAGGAAAGAATATGAGAGTGATAGAGAAAGATCCAGAAGTAGAAGCTATGGCAAAAGGAATAATAGAGATAACTGATAGTACAACAAAGGCAATCGAGATAAAAAAGATAAAGGTAAAAAGGTATATTACATTGCCAAAGAGGATGACACTGACACCAACACATATGATGACATTGAGGTGGTGTTTGTTGCAATGAAAGATGATTTAGAGGAAGAGCAAATGTATGTAGAAACATCACTCATTTCTAAAGTTAGTAAAAATGATACTTGGATCATTGATAGTGGTTGTACACATCACATGACTGATGCTGAAGATAAGTTTGATCATCTTGAGCATTATAATGGAGGATCAGTAAAAACAAGTAATGATACACCTTGCATGGTTAAAGGAAAAGGATCTTTATTGATTAATGATAAAATCAGGTGTGATAATGCTTATTGGGTAAAAGGACTGAATTACAATTTGTTAAGTGTGGCTCAGCTTAACAATTTAGGTCACTGAGTGGCATTTGAGAACAAGAAGGTGAGGATCTTTGATGAAAGTGGAAAGCTTGTCGGAACATGAGGACAATCAAAAGGTAACTTGTTTTATCTTGACAATGCTGAGACTTCTTGTTTACTAGTGAAAAATGAGGATGCATGGTTATGACATAAAAGGCTATGTCATGTAAATTTTGATAACATGATAAAGATCAATAAAAAGAGAAAATTTAGAGGGCTGCCTAGCCTAACTAAACCTGATCATGTTATGTCTCATCAATGTCAGAAAGGGAATATAACAAAATCTAGTTTTAAAAGTAAAGACTTTTCAACAAAAGGAATATTAGAGTTAGTTCACATCAACCTATGTGGTCCCATGAGAACTCAGAGCTACTATGGTGATAGATACTTTATTCTATTTGTTGATGACTATACTAGATTGATGACTATCATGTTTTTAAAAGTGAAATCTGAGGCATTTAAAATGTTTAAATGGTACAAGGCTAAAGTAGAAAAAGACACCAGAAAAGAACTAAAATGCTTGAGATTTGATAGAGGTGGTGAGTTTATTTTTGATGAATTTACTAACTATTATAATGAGCATGGCATCAAAAGATAGGTTTCTGTTCCTAGAACACCCTAACAGAATGGAATTGCTGAAAGGAGAAATAGATCCATTGTTGATTATGCTAGAACACTGATGATACAAAAGAATGTTGCACAAGTATACTGGCGAGAGGCTGTTAGCACTGTTTTATATGTCCTGAACTGAGTTCAACTAAAGAAAGACACAAACAAGACACCCTATGAGTTATGGTTTGGATACACCCCAAGTGTAAGTTACTTCATAATTTTTGGTAGCAAATGTTTCATTCTGAAAGATGATAGGAATGGTAAATTTGACTCTAAAGGTGATGAGGGAATATTCCTTGGATATTCTACTAAAAGTAAAGCTTACAAGTGTTTGAATTAGGTTACTAATAAGATGATTGAAAGTGTTAATGTCAAAGTTGATGAATTTGCTAATAAAAATGATGAGGAAAGAAATAAGGAGCTAGAAGAATATGGTAGATTTGTTTATGTTGAACATCCAGAGTACCTACCAATGCCATAGGCTGAGTTGACTGAGCATCAAGAAAATAACACCAAGGAACAACAAAAAGAAACCGAGGAATAAGATGAAGCTACCAAGCAAGGAAATGAACTTGAACAAGATGAAGAACAAAGAAGAGATCAAGTACTAGCAAGATTTGTCAGAATACATCATCCTGAGAATCAAATAATTGGAGATAAGAAAGTAGGCATGATGACAAGAAGTAAGGTAAGAAAAAATGTATGCTTAGTTTGTGAGTTTGAACCTAAGAATGTTAAGGTTGCACTTGAGAATGATGAATAGATCAATGCTATGAATGAAGAGATTGAACAGATTGAAAAGAATAAGACATGGACATTAGTACCTAGGTCAAAAGATAAGAATGTTATTGATACTAAATGTATTTTCAAAAATAAGCTGAATGAAAATGGAGAAGTTACAAGGAATAAAGCTAGACTTGTCTGCAACGGATATGCACAAGAAGAAGGTATTGACTATGGTGAAACCTTTGCCCCTATTGCTAGACTAGAAGGAGTCCACATGTTACTTGCATATGCTACACATAAGAAGTTTAAGGTATATCAAATGGATGTTAAGTCATCATTTCTGAATGGAATACTAGAAGAGGAGGTCTACATAGAACAACCAGAAGGATTTGTTGATCCGAATCAGAAAGACATGGTATGTAGACTGCATAAAGATTTATATAGATTAAAGAAGGCACCGAGAGCATGGTATGAAAGGTTACACACTTATCTTTTAAGCATTGGTTTTGTAAGAACTAGCAAAAACAACAATTTGTACATGAAAGGAGGATTTGATGATACTATCTTGATTGCTGAAATATTTGTGGATGATATAATTTTTGGAGGACAAGATCATATTTGTAAATCTTTTGCTGATAAGATGAGAAAGGAATTTGAAATGTCAATGTTTGGAGAGATTAAATTCTTTCTAGGATTTCAGGTTATTCAATAGAATGATGGAATTTTCATCACACAATCAAAGTACATAAAGGAAGTATTTTGAACATTTGGTATGGAAGATGCTAAACTAGTAGGAACATCGATGGTTGTAGGCTACAAATTGACAAAAGATGATGAATCTACCAAGGTAAATCAGACTCTGTACCGATCTATGATTGGTAAACTAATGTATGTAGTACACATTAGGCCTGATATTTCACATGCAGTTGGGATTGTGGCTAGATTTTCTTCCAATCCTAAGGATTCACATATGGTTGCAGTGAAAATAATCTTAAGATACCTAAAGAAAACAAAGTACTATAGTTTATGGTATCCTAAGGAAGGAAAGTTTGAACTAAGAGTTTACATCGACGCAGATTGGGCTTGAAATATAGATGACATAAAGAGCACAACCAAAGGAGAATTTTTCTTTGGTGAAAGACTTGTAACTTGGAAAAGTAAGAAACAACCTTGTATTTCTCAGTCTATTGCTGAAGCATAGTATGTTGCTGCTGCTACAAACTGTTCAAACATTGCTTATATCAAACAAGTGTTGGAGGGGATTGAATGGTTGTGAATAGTGGTATGATGTGTGTCATGGACAATGTTGTGGACATATAAACTAAATAAAATAGAAATACTTGTTAGATTAGGTGAAATACTAATCTCCCAAGAACACCTGCATGCATAACCCTGTCACATGGAAGAAGCAAAGAACAGAAGCAAGAAAAATCTATGGAGGCCAAAAAGCCAGAGACATCTTATGGACATGTAAAGAGCAATTGTATTCCAAGATTATCTCAAAAGAATGTACTAAGGGTTCAACCATATAGGTGAACAATAAAACCCTAAAGCTATAAAGCAAAAAATAAAGCTAGGTTGCACATTATAATTAATAAATATATTAATTATAATGCACCTAAAAGATAGCTTAAGTAAATAGAGTAATAAATGACTTAATTAATTAAACCAAAGTGATTTAATTAATAAGCATAAAGTATGATTACTCTAACACCCCCCCTTAAGCGTAGCTCAAGAGGGAAGCTAACCTAGCACAGCTATGAAAGCAGAAAATGGGTCCTGGCAACAAGGCCTGATCAGGTACCCAAGTACAAGAAATAAACTAGATGAAGGAAACAAAGCCTCCAATCTAGGGAATGTCCCAAAGAAAGGAACAAGAAAGAGCATGAAGCATCTCCGAAGCATGAAGCTGCAAACACTGTCAGAAGAATACTGCTGGAACCCCCACTGAAATAATGCATGACCAGGTAGAGAAGACAAAGTCTGAAGAGCTGATCAATCGAAGAGGTGACCTCCAAAAAAAGAATGAACGAGTGTCTATATAGTAGATGATCCATCTCACCGAAATGCATAGGTGCCTAGCCACTGCATCCGCCTAGTACATAGGAACAAAAACTGAATACGTAGATCACTCAACCAAACCAAGGAAGCAATAGAACCAATAGGTGAACCCCCCCATAATGCTGAACAGAGAGAGGGGTGATAGGAACACTAAAATGCAATGCCAGAAACATCTGCAAGAAGAAGAATCAGGAACACCAACAGTGCAACAGAAGTACATGCACAAGATAAAGGGCGGTGTCGAAGAAGAAGAATAGATCTTCTGGACACACAGCATGGGCTAATGTCATGGAAGGTACACTCACTTGACAAAGGTGGATGAGCACAAAAGGCAAAACATCATAACCCCCCATGGCACTTTATAACTGAGTGCGAGTACAAATAAACACAAGGTGTACAAGATCCCAGATATGCAAAAGTAGGCACTTTATCTCAGTGCGTTTACAGAAAAGAAATGCTACAGAAGAGAAGCATACAATGCTCAGAAGTCAGAAAGAAGAGTGAGCCAGAAGAACAGAAGAAGAGATCCCAGGACCTGTAGAACCCAAGTAATCCGCCAGAGTGCGAAAGTGAAAAACTCAGAGGAGAGAAAACCTGGAGCAGAATCTAGATAAAAGACCCCTGTAACTGAATAACTCACAGAACCAGCTTTCCAACGATATATGGTGTGCCCAAAAATGAGTCCGGATGAGCGAGATATGGCTCCCGGAAGGCAAAAAATAAACATCACCTTTGATAAAAAAAAACATGTCAAAACAGCAGATCCAAAAATCCTAACCTCCATAATTAGAAAGATCTCGGAAAGAGCTTTCCGGCGATATAAAGAAGTCCAAAAAAAGACCCCCGTATGCTCAAGATATTGCAAAAAAGGCCCAGGTACCCTAAAAAGGCTTCAAAATAAATTTTTAAGCCCCTGGGGCTGGAAAACACAAAGCCCCTGAGCACATGGCGCGCGCAGGGGGCTAAATCCAGAACTCCTGGTCACCCATGTGACCACCGCGGGGCTTAAAACCCGCCGAGCCGGCAGGGCGGAGCGGAGCCGGGCCGAGAGGCGGCGCACAGTGCGGAGGGGCCGGCGGAGGAGGCCAGCGGGACGGCAGAGCCAGGCACACGAGCAGAGCGGAGCTGGTGGGCGGCGGATGCACTGCGGCGGAGCAGCCTCTGGCGGGCGGAGCGCGGGCGCGCTGGAGGCGCTGCCGGTGGCGGAGGAGCTGTGGAGGCCGCGGCTGGGCGCGGGGTGGCCGCTCGGCGGTGCACTGGTGGCCGCTGGGCGGCGCCTTTTAAAAACAAAGGCTGCGTTATTTTTAACGCAAAAATCAATTAAAAATTGATTTTTTTGTAATTTTTTTTTTGATTTTCGAGCCGTACGGCCCTAGGAGGGCAAAATTTTTCTCCCAGAAGTCACAGTGGCCAAAAACTACAAATTTTATATGATTTTTGACTCTCCCGGACCTTCTGAGCGCAATGGCGGAGTCCGTTTTTGCTCAAAATACCCCCAAAATAACGTCTTGCTTCTGAATCACTTCAACAAAACATGAACAGCAAGCAGCAAGATGGCTCTGATACCATGTTAGATTAGGTGAAATACTAATCTCCCAAGAACACCTGCATGCATAACCCTGTCACATGGAAGAAGCAAAGAACAGAAGCAAGAAAAATCTATGGAGGCCAAAAAGCTAGAGACATCTTATGGACATATAAAGAGCAATTGTATTCCAAGATTATCTCAAAAGAATGTACTAAGGGTTCAACCATATAGGTGAACAATAAAACCCTAAAGCTATAAAGCAAAAAATAAAGCTAGGTTGCACATTATAATTAATAAATATATTAATTATAATGCACCTAAAAGATAGCTTAAGTAAATAGAGTAATAAATGACTTAATTAATTAAACCAAAGTGATTTAATTAATAAGCATAAAGTATGATTACTCTAACAATACTTATCTTGAAAAAATTCTGATGCAGAAATCACTATTTTCTAATGTCTATGCACAGTTTCAGGAAATTCTGCAACCTGCTCCGGACTAGAAATGCTGAGATAGAGAAAACCCATAAAAATTTTGTCCTTCTGAGGTCAGGTCAACTTTGACCCAGATAGCGGGGCACAATATTACCCTCCACTGAAGGTTGTCCCTAACCTGAAACAACTCTGATGGAAATTCTATTCGTGGATCTCAGAAGTTTGCCGAAAAGGGTATCTAGATTTGCACTTCAATTTACCATTTTGTACCTGTACCTGCAAGAAAAATGGTTTTGTTGTTTGGGTGAGGGGTTTGCTTTAGTCAAACCCCAGTTTGGAATCAAACTTAATAATGAAATTGAAATAGATAATGCTAGCAAGTAGTAGAAGTAGATCTAACAATGAAGCTATGATATTCAATAGATATGCAATTGTATTTGAAATGTAAACAAGTATATTGATATGAAAGCTTGGACTCAACAATGTAAATAAAAACCATAAATGTAAATAAAAAACCTCCATGATTATATGCTTGGAATCCACCTTGAGGGAAGAATGAATGGATCTTGAAGATGAATAAAGAATCTTGAAGGAAGATCACAACACCATGATGGATAGATCTAAGGTTTGAATGATGAATCTTGTATGCTTGAACTAAATCCCCTCAATGGATTGAATGCTTGAATCCTTGATCTTCAATGGAGAACTTGAATGGAGAAGAGGACTTGAATGCTTCCTTGAAAATGCTTGATAAAATGCTTGCTTGATTGTGGAATAATGGATTGCAAAACTTGATGATGGATGGAGAAAATGAGAGAGGAAGGCTTCCTTTTATAGTGATCTAGGGCATGAAATTCTAGAGAGGCTGACATTGGAGAATTAAATCCAAATTAACCTTAACCCCTAGAAATAGACCTAGATTAAATGCAATTTAAGGGTTTACCATTCCAAAATCCGAAATAGTCGACCCGGAAGTGAGAAAATGAAACTTTTTGAAACTGGACATCCCAAAATTTTTGGAAACTAAAATCTGGACCTGGGGTCAGCGTTAAGGTTGACTCTGCCCTAAGTCAAGGTCAAGGTTGACCTTGACCTAGGTCAGGGTCGAGGTCCTCCTTGACCCTTCAGGTCGTCATTGACCTAGAAAGTCAAGGTCTCTAGTTTCTTGGAGAAAGTTGTCAGAAAGAGGCTAGAAATAGGGGGAGAGAAGCAAAATAGGGGGGAAACTACCAGATCCATGCAAAGACCTAATCAAGGCACTTGACATGACCCCAAAACACTTACTCGGAGGTCTAAACACTCTTAACATGGAAGTGCTTCTATTTTAAGATGATACATTAAGCCCCCACTTTAGCAAGAGTATGGATTCGATGCAAACTCTTGGTAAAAGAGAAGGAAGAAGAGATCCAAGTGGATTCACAATGAGATAAAATAACACTTAGCTAAGGACACAAGCCCCCAGGCTAAGGATTCTAACTCAACATATATGCATGAGGGTGTGAAAAGAAAACCAAAAGCAACACAAAAGAGGGGTTAGTACTAAAACAAACCCAAATCAGCTAGCATAAGAAACCTTGCAAAGAAATATTTCTCATACTAATATCATATCTGGAAAGCTATCATAAAAGCATAAATGATTACATAAGAAAGACAAGATAAATACTTTAAATAACATAGCTTCATGATCCAATCCTACTAGCATGAAAGTGAAAAGAGAGAAAAGAGAAAGTGATTACCTCGCCCAGTAAGATGCCCACCTTACCGTGAATCACCAAGGGAGGGAGAACCAAACAGGTGGCCAAACCTGATAGTTCACCCATAAATTGTGCTTGCAATTGTAATGCATCTTCTGACAGCTTCTAAAATACCCATAGATCCACCTTCTTGTATCACTATGAATATAAAATGTGTGTCTCCTCAGGATTTAGCAACTTATGTGCATTACCTTCAAAAGATTTAGCATATTGAAAATGTGTGTCTCTTCAAGATTTAGAAACTTATGTGCGTCACCTTCCAAGATTTAGCATGTTGAAAATTGAAAAATGCATGTCTCTTTAGGATTTAGCAACTTATGTGTGTTACCTTCCAAGATTTAGCATACATATATTAAAAAAAAACTATAGTACAAGGGAGACCCTATATATGCCCCCCTCCTTATTGTGGCTATCTACTAGACATGATAAGGAAGAGGAAGAGGATACCTGCTTCACAATGCAAGGAGATATCCTGCTTATAACAATGTACACTATATTCTTAGCGAGGGAGATTGAACCCTACATCCAAGAGTATAGTTAATTGTGAAAAGGGTATGTCACTCATGGAAAAAGGATCCTCAATAAAAAATATCTTATCAACAAGACCCCCACCATAGAGGAGTGCTTTTAGATAAAATATCATCTTTCAAAGATAAACCAGGCGGGAACAAAGATTCAATCATCAAGCCCCTTACAAAGAAGAGGAAGAGGAATCTTTGGAATAAGGGAAGGAACTCTAACACCAAAGCAAGGGTAAGAGTTTATAATGAATATAATTTTCCACATAGAGAAGAGGTGATGACCTAGGACAACAACCTCTCGTATAAAAAGGTTATCCATAGTCAAAACATCTGTCAATATGATGAAATAATATTGCAATATAAATAAATACCACTAAGCTAAGGAAAGAAGATCCCTAGACAAAGAGAAAGAAGGAAGAACCTTTCCCCCCAGGGATGAAGACAAGGGATACCTTTGCAAAACTAATGTCTTAGAAAAGATATCTTGAATAGAATCTATGAATGATTATAAACATAATACAAAATCATAGAGAGATAGGAAGAAAGAATACCAATTAAGCCCAATAAAAAGCCTAATAGATCCTAGGAGATTGGATGGAGATACACCTCTTGCCCCCTAGTCTAGAGACAAGAGGAGAATAAATCTATATTATATCAAAATGAGGGGAATCCCCTATATCAAAATTATGAAGGAATTGTAAAACTGCATGAGAGTGAGATATAATTCCTAAAGCAACTCTTTCTGTAACATATAATTTGAAAGGTTTACAATCAGAAAGTAAATGTGTATTACTATAATGAAAAGGAAATTTGTACTTGGATAAATCATCTTTCGGTATAGTTTTAAACATTTCTTTTTTGGAATTCATTAATTGGACATACACCTTTTTAGCTACATCTTAATGAGTATCAGGATTATCTATTTTAGGTGTAGGGAGAAGAATATGAAGAGGAGGATGAAAATCAACATCACCTACCTTGACTTGAGATTGTGAATAACCAACACCATGCAAATCCTATTTAGGGGGTATACGAACTGGATACTTGATACCATTCTCATTAACTCCAAGCCCTAAACCTCTATAACCTTGTTTAGTTATCATATTATATCCTGTAGTGTACATATCATGTAAAGCTTCTACAAGAGGTGATTGTTTATCATGTTCATGAGTAAAGGTTGTATAAGGTGGAATAATAGGTTTTGAAGAAGTGTCTTTACCCTTTCCTTTAATATCATCATGAATCAGAGGAGAAGGTAAATCAAAGAAGTCTTTCACATTTGCATCCTGAACTATAGCTTGAATTCCATCATAAGTATGTGAAGAATGAGGATGAATAGATGGAGAATTAGGCATCAGATTAGGAAAGTTAGGAATCAAATTAGGAATGATAGGATTAGGATTAGGAAGATTAGGAGATGGTGTATCATCTACCAAATTCTTCACATAATCCAAGACGATAATAAGTCTACCACATGAATCTTTAATGAAAGTTTTGAATGTAGGAAGACTAGTATCGGTCAATTTCACAAAAGCATAGGCAAGAGAAAAATGAAGGATCATCAACATAATGAAGTGAATGATACTCTCATAAAAATCATAGGTATGGTAAAGAGATGCTAAAAGAAGGGTAATAAAGAACATGACCACACACCAAAGCATCTTAAGAATCTTCATAGTAAAAGAAATGCAAGAAATGTTTTTGTATTTTATTGAATATATAGATTTTTTTTAATTTTTAAATTTCAAATGCAAGAGCATAAAATAAACCTAATCTTAATGCAAGAATAGATTAAACCACAAATCTAACACAACAGGGAATTTAAATCCACAAAAAGAAAAGAGGTAAGCTTGTCGGGTTCACCAAAATGAATAGTTGGGAATAGTAGTATTATGTGCGTGATGGAAAATGTTGTGGACATATAAAATAAAATAAATAGAAGTACTTATCTTGATAAAAGGCTAATGCATAAATCACTATTTTCTAATGTCTGTGCACAGTTTTGGGAAATTCTGCAACCTGCTCCGGACTGGAAATGTCAAGACAGAGAAAACCCATAAAATTTTTATCCTTCTGAGGTCAGGTCAACTTTGATCCAGATAGCAGGGCACAATCTTACCCCCCACTAAAGTTCATCCCTGACCTGAAACAACTCTGATGGAAATTCTATTTACAGATCTCAGAAGTTCATCGAAAAGGGTATCTAGATATGCACTTCAATTCACTATTTTGTACCTGTGCCTACAAGAAAAATGGTTTTGTTCTTTGGATGAGGGGTTTAACTTAGTCAAACCCTAGTTTGGAATCAACCTTAATAATGGAATTGAAATATAGAATGCTAGCAAGTAGTAGAAGTAGATCTAACAATGAAGCCATGATATTCAATAGATATGCAATTGTATTTGAAATGTAAACAAGTATATTGATATGAAAGCTTGGACTCAACAATGTAAATCAAAACCATAAATGTAAATAAAAAACCTCCATGATTTTATGCTTGGAATCCACCTTGAGGGAAGAATGAATAGATCTTGAAGAAGAACAAAGAATCTTGAAGGAAGATCACACCAGCATGATGGATAGATCTAGGATTTGAATGATGAATCTTGAATGCTTGAACCAAATCCCTTCAATGGCTTGAATGCTTGAATCCTTCATCTTTAATGTAAAAATTGAATGGAGAAGAGGACTTGAATGCTTCCTTGAAAATGCTTGATAAAATGCTTGCTTGATTATGGAATAATGGATTGCAAAACTTGATGATGGATGGAGAAAATGAGAGAGGAAGGCTTCCTTTTATAGTGATCTAGAGCATAAACTTCTAGAGAGGCCGACATTGGAGAAGTAAATCCCAATTAACATTAACTTCTATAAATGGACCTAGATTAAATGAAATTTAAGGGTTTACCATTCCAAAATTTGAAACAACCGACCCAAAAGGGGGAAAATGAAACTTTCCAATACCCGACATCCTGAAACTTTTAGAAACTAAAATTTGGACCTGATGTCTGGCTCGAGGTTGAATCTAAACTAGGTCAAGGTTGAGGTCATCCTTGACCCTTCAGGTCATCATTGACCTAGAAAGTCAAAGTCTCCAATTTCTTAGAGAAAGTTGTCAGAAAGAGGCTGGAAATAGGGGGAGAGAAGCATAACAGGGGGGAAACTGCTATATCCATGCAAAGACCTAATCAAGGTGCTTGATATGACCCTAGACCACTTAATCGAAGGGCTAAATGCTCTTAAAATGGAAGTGCTTCCATTTTAAGATGATACAGGGATGAATGAGGTAATCACAGAACCAGTGATTATATATTGTGACAACACTAGTGCAATAAATATTTCTAGGAATCTTGTAATGAATTCAAAGACAAAGCATATATCTATGAAGTATCATTACTTAAGAGAAAAAGTATAGGAGAAGCAAGTCAAACTGGAATATGTTACATCAAAGGAGCAACTTGCTGATATTTTTACCAAGCCTCTACTGAAGGACACTTTTGAATACTTGGGGACTAGACTTGGGGTCTGTCCCTTGTCTACTAGTCACTAATGTGATCTGGAGGTTGCATCAACCTATTTGTATTAGATGAACATTCATGTTGATGCAACATAGCTCACACTTTGGATTATGTCTAAGGTTGTGAACAGAGAAAAGAGAATTTTCATATTAGAATATAGAGATACATTGTCTTTACTAAACAACATAGAGTTACTTGGCTATTGCAGAGCTACATGTTTTATGTTTTTCTTTGGCATTGTTGTCAAAGGGAGAGATAAACAAGGAGAGATACTGGAAAGATAAACAGGGAGAGATATTGGAGATAATCAGTGAAGAATGAATATGACAAATCAGTTACTAAGAACACAGAGAAAGGGAGAGATTTGAATATTTGTTGTTAAGAACAGAAGGAATCTGAGAGCTAAAAAGATCTAATCCACAAAGGAGAGTCTGCACTGATAATGTTGTTATGTAATGTAGTGATTAAACATATTAAAAATCAAGCTGAGGGAGAGCTTACCAAGTTACAACATTTACTTACATAGTTGTGGAATACATGTTTGGCATGTGTATAGCATATTTCATATTGCTTGTGTTGCCATCAATGCCAAAGGGAGAGATTGATGAACTACAACTGATTGAATACCTGAATGACTCAAAGATCAGTGATTAGAGATCACCGAGTTACTGAAATGATATGTAAGATAATTAAATCAGTCATTATGTTGTCATTGATATCAACTAGTTTTGACAATACTTATCATGTTAGTTACAACATCTAAACATTTGTAAAAGGAGATAAAAGATGAAGAACTGAGATATCTACATGGAGAAAGATGGATATGACAGATGAGAATAAGGAATAATTTGGGTAACTTATTAATGAGTCTATGATCTCATATTGTTAACTTGATTATGTTGCATTAATCTATTATGAAGAAGGAAGCAAAACTATACAAGACAATGAAGATTTTAGTATACATCGAGCCAATGTTGTGTATACCAAGTGACAGTATTAACCGAGCTTGTATTCACCGATGCATTTCTTTGTTAACTGAGTATGGATGAAAGTATTAAATGCTAAGTTTAGCCGACAGAAAATGATTTCGAGATTGAGGATAAAGTTTGTTATAAGATCCACGACTAACAAAATTCAAAGAAGATCTAAAGGATGGAATTGAAACATGTTATTGACACAACTGCCAAGGAAGGTTTAAGAGGCAAAATCAAACAAGAAGATTAAGTGGAAAAATCTAATGGTTGATAAGAAAACAATTTATCTATCTATATAAGAGATGTGACTTTCTTTATTGAAACATGCCGGAAGAAAGAAGACTACATAGATTTCACATGAATACAGTTTCATGCATGCCTGATTAGACTAGTTGAAGGAGAACCAAACTGCAGAACATTACTGAGCATCAAAGAGCTATTGCTGAGTGAAAGGTTGGCTCTTCACTGAGCTCACTTTAGAAGAGTGAAAATTATTTTGGGTTACTGGTCCCAGGTGGTTTTTCCCTTAACAAGGTTTCCACGTTAAATCATTGTGTTATGTGTTTCTGTGATGATTTTTTTATTGTCATCCTTTACATACTACATATTTTATTTGGTTGGTAATCACAGTGAGTTAATTAACTAGTAATCGGTAAAAGACACAGACAGTTTAATAGTTTATGTTACTGAGCTGCATAATATATTGAAATTGTTTGAAGTTTTACATCTTTGTATTTGGGACTGTAGGATAACTGATCTAACTGATTCGCCCCCCCTCTCATTTATTCTAACAAAAATATGTACGAGTTCACCTAAAATGCATGCTAGAGGGATTCAACCACTACAAAATTTTATATTTATGGGAAAAAGAGATGTCTTGATGATGCTAATATAAAACTTGATTATAAGGTTTTGGTTGAAAATAAGTTGCACGTGTTCAACAAATTTCCATATTTTTGTGGAGATGATGCATAGTTGAGAATGACTATCTTTCATTCTCATGAAAACCTTTGTTTTCTTGAAGACAACTGCTACTTAATTACAAAGGATGTCATAAAAAGGGTCACTAGTCTGAGTGATGTTGATGAAGTACCAAAAATTAAGAGCTTCAAGACTAAAGAAGCAAAGATTCTAAAGGGTGCTATATATGATGGAAGGTCTCTTAAGGTCATCACCATCACTGACATTGTAGTCAGATATGCAACAAAGGTTATTGGCTACAAAGTGCTTTACACAAACCATGAAAATTATGTGTCAACCACTACAATTTTTATTTCTTATCATATGGCGAAAGGTATAAATTATGACCTTTGTACCCTAATTAAAAATCAATTTGTATAAAACCTAAGAGAAATTAAAACTGGTAAGAAGAATGTAAGTTTTTGTTTTGGTTCATTGGTAATTTTCTTGACTCTATATTTTTAAAATTATTTCCCTCGTGAGGGAAAAGTACTTTGATCTCAAGATACCCCTATAGCTCATCAGATTGTGAAAAGACTATTAAACAAAGAAAAGATGGGGGATATGGAAGAAAGGTTTAATGAATTCTTTTCATTACTACAAAGAAGAATGCATCAAAGAGATATAATTCCACTCTCTTTGATAGAAAAGTACAAAAAATGATATTACCTTTATTGTTACCACCAACCACTGCATTATGCAAGTTGTGCAACCTAGAAATAAATAGTTACCTCTAGGGTATGAACTGTCTGAATAACAAGTTGAAAGTTATGCAAAAGTGTTGTTAGGTAGTCCCATTGATGTTACAAAAGAAAGATTTGGCACTGTAGAAGAAAATAATATGAAAATTTACAGCAAACAGCTGGAGAAGGAAGCTAAGAAGAAAATTGAAAATGTTCTAAGGAAGTTCAGAGAAGAGAAAGGAATTACAAAAGAACAACAAGATTAGAGTTTGTGGAGAACCACTTGTAGTTCCTTAGGTAACCCTTCTGGTGTGATAATTGTATCAGTTCTTGCAACTACAAATGAAGGAGGAAGCTCCTTGAGGAGAAGGAAGAACACTATATCTGCTACTATTTTTGTAAAGAAGGCTAAAGAGAAAATTGTGAGTGAAGAAATTATTGATCTTGGTAATGATTCATCAGATGTTGAATAGTTTTGGATTAAGGTGAATAAAAGGGGAAAACAAATTGAGGAAAGCTCAGATTTTTATCTTGGTTCAAATCCTTTGGATACTTGAGTATTCTCCTTGATTACATATCTATAGGTGAAATTGAGAGTGTTGGTAGGTTGTATTGTCAACATTTGATGATGGAAAGTATGCCATCATTGATGCTTTTGGTAGTATAATGACAATCACAATGCTAAATTGGAGGACTACAAGAATGACGTTCCTAGTTATCTCTGGAACATATTAAATGAGATCAAAATAGAAGCAAGGAAGATAGAAAAATATTTGTTCAACATTTTTGTGATGGAGGTGTAGTCTTCTATTGGAGAATAATATGTTGATTCATTCACTTTTTTCTCTAAGGGCCATGCCCTTAAATCCAAAAAGAGCATACGATCTCTTATGTCAGATAAGTCAGTTGTCATGTAGATGAAACGAGACATTATGACATATTTAAATTCTCTTTTTGGTGAATTGAATATATTGGCAAATGCTGTATCTAAGGTCCATCTTCTTTCAAACCTTCCCCCAATAAAGAAAAAATTATCTCAAAGTTCACTAATAGCGAGTTATATAATCTTGATTAACCTCCTCCCAATTTTGAGCCACTTATTGCTACTCTAGTTGGAACATCTGTGTAGATAAAAGAAGTCATTGATCATGAAATGGATACAAAAATAGAGAATACTACTACAATTATAGAGGAAATCAGATATGTGGAAACCCACAAGCATCTTGATATTGCTAAACCAATAGATTCGTCTATGTTAATGGACAATATTGTAATTATAGACGATGACGACATAAGAGAGGATAATGTGCTACATGAGAAAGATAATGAAACAAAAAGATCAAGAGATGGAGAAAGAAAAAGAAAAAGAGATAAAAGAAGAGGTTGAGAAGACAAAAGATAGTGGTACAACTGGTGGGGGAGAAGATAAGACGTCTAAATAAGTTGTAGTGTCAGTATCCACCGACATCTTTGAACTATAATCTCCCTCCCATAGTCTGATTTTCTATATGTTATGGTTATTTTAGGATGATGAACTATATGTTAGGATATAATTGATGCTTATGGTTTTACTGACCCCATACTTGCATGTGTATGGTTGATGTGTATGTTTTGTATTTTGTTTGATATGCTTGAAGTGGTTGAGGGACAAAGTTGTAGTTACTTGCTTGTGAGATCCACACGAGCGACCAATCCCTGCCATTGCTTGTTTATATTTATACATGTATGTACTTTCTTGTCTTTGATGCAGGTTTGCAAGTACCAAACATCAACTTCCCTAAATTATCAGGATGAGTGTGCCCTATCGCAAGGTCTCAATGGTAAGAGAGGGGAGATAACATACAAATCCAAATCCCAACCCTAGCCATTGATTGCCCTAAATATTGGGCAAGTATCTCTTTCTACCCATACGAATTCGTCAAAGTGACATTAATTCGTGAGCTCTTGGTGTTTGTTTGATATAGAGTTAGTTGATTTTCAGATTTTGGGAGTTGAGTGGATTTGGTTGTGTGAATTATTTGATTTAATTAATTAAGTTAGGAGTAATTTTGAGATTAAAATATTTATATTTTATGAATGTGGAAATATTAGATATAGAGTATATTTAAGTATTAAGGGTAATTAAATACCTTTGTTAATTAAATGATTAAATTAAAATATTTAAATTTGGAATTAAAGGGTTTAACTAATTATTAAATCTTAATTTAAATTAAAAGGCATATTTGATTTATTAGTTTGCATAGTTAATTATGTGCTAAAGTATTTATTGTTTAATTAAATAATCGTATGCAATTTAAGTTGCACATTTGGTTTAAGTGAAATTGAAATTGAAAATATAATTAAAGTTAAAAGTTGAGTTATAGTTTTATTTAAAAAGTGCTTTTTTTTATAGTTATTTTATCATGCAACTAGAGAGAGAGAGAGTTGAGTTCTGCTTTTGAGTTTGCATGTTTTGGAAATGCTAGGAGGGATAGGTTTTCTTTATGTAGGGGTTTTGGGTATTATTTTCAATTACGTCTATCAGGTTTTGGGAGGAGCTTTGGAAGTATTGAAAGATTTTTGGGAAATATTGTTTTGGTGGGCATTGTTTTGTGATTGTTTGAAGGCAAGGCTAGATTGGATCTTCTTGACTTCATATTTTTAGACATTGGTTAAGGTAGGGTTTGAAACCCTCATTTTCTTTTGTAGATTCTTCTTTTGAAAATATTGTATACTTTGTGTCTGAGATTGTTGGGTGAATGATTTGTAATTGGCTTTTGATTAATTTTGAGTTTTTTGTTGTGAAAATTGGATTGAATTGATGTTAGATAGATATGGTACTTCATTTTGGGTGTTTTGAAAACCCTAGAATAAATCTTAGGAAAATTAATATCTTTTTTTTTCTCAATATGTTGCTAAAGATTGAATTGGAAAATTGCAGGTGGAATCAAAATTATTAGATGTTAGATTTGCCAAAAACTATGACTTCCATTTGAGGAAATCAATTTTGTTATATATATATATATATATATATATATATATATATATATATATATATATATATATATATATATATATATATATGTGTGTGTGTGTGTGTGTGTGTGTGTGTGTGTGTGTTGCATGTCTCTAATGCATGAAGGTTTAATGTTTCAGATCTATTATTTTAAAAAATGTATATATATTTATTCGTTGCCTGTCCCAGAATTAATTTCAGGCGTATCATTCAAATTTTTTTTAGAAATAAAATAAAATAAAATAAAGTTGATTATTTTTTTTGAGTTATTTTAAATATTAAAAAAATATAAAATAAAAATTATTGTGGTGGGGACGAGACACCACCCCCGTAACCCGCGTCAGCATTGGGAGTCTTATCGGTGACTTCCCCGAGGGAGCCACATGACATAGTGTACCTTGTTGGTGACATCCTAAGGGAGTCGCACGATAGTGGTCCCTACCGATGGTCTCCCAAGGGAGCCGCACGATAGTGGCCCTGCCGGCGGTGACCCTTTAGGGGCAGCACAACAGTGGGTCCCTGCCGATGGTGACCCTTTGGGGGTCGTAGAACAAGGGAACCCCTGCTGTCGACGGTCCTGTGAGGCCGCGTGGCAGGGGTGGGGTGTGGGCCATCTCCCCTCCCCCTTTATTATTGTATGTTTTTTTTGAATTTTTTTATGTTGTAAGTTTAATTTAAATTTAGTTTTTTAATTATTATTTAGTTTAATATATATAATTATATTAATATATATGTGTAAATATATATTTAATTTGGTTATTTATTATTATTGTAATTTATTTATTATTTTAAAATAAATTTATTAATAATTCTTTTATGTTGATTTATTTATTTTAAAAAAATAGATGATATTTATTGAGTTTTAATGCATATTTAAAATAAGTTATTTTGCATGTTCTTTTAATTGATATTATATAATTGAATTGAATTGAGAGTTTCTTGATGAAGTCTTATAGTAAAATATAATTAAATTGATATCTTCATTAATTAATTTAATTGGGTATATTTGAGATATAATTGTTATTACTATTTTTTTAATGTATATATTGAGTTTAATATATATACAGTATTGGATTTAAAATAATTAGACTTATTTTGGGTTTATTTAATTATGAAATTGATAAATTTTGTTATGGAAGACAATTTTATTTTTGTGAATGCATGTTTTAATGAGAAAATTAATTCTGTTCTATTTTGCATGGATATTTTAAGGGGGCATTTCATGCAAATTATTCATTGTTTATTTAAATCTATAGGCTGAATTTTAGATATTTGTATTGGGTTATCAAACCTAGTGTGAGGTTTTATGAATCATTATGGAATGTATTTTGTGATTTGATTATGGGTTTTATGGGGGTTTTATGTTGCCTATTTTAGGGGCATTACCAGAGGCCTGGAGTTGTGTGAATGTTCATTCTTTTACCTCACGTTGTTGTATTATTGAACTTTATGTTTTGTGGACACCTTGAGAGAGTGTCATCATGATTTTTGTGGTTTGAGAAGCAACGTGTTTCAGTTGTACCAAGGAGCCGATTTGAAGATTATTGTTGTAATCTTCTTGTGGATTAATCTGTGAGCCTAGGTAGGTTAACTAAGTGTATAGGTGGGGAGTGGCTTTCAATAGGCACCAAGGACCGCAAGTGGCTTCCAGGATAACTTATTGCAAGTGACTTAATAAAGTGATAATGTAATAAAATCTACTAGGATAGAAACATTAACAAGATATATGTGTTCCTCACCCATGCCTTGAGAGCTAGTATAGGCTAGGATAGTTTGTGAGATGATGCTTTCCACCTCTGTGGATTTGGATATATCATTATTGGTACCTCATCTGTATGAGAGGATTACTGATGCCTCATAGAGTCACTAGGGTGTCGAGGTCTTGAGAGACTACCAAGATAACTCTAGAGTTATTTCATGCAATGACACTTCCCCATATGCATCTTAGGTTTCCTACATGTGTTGGTTTCCTCTGGTTGAGTAAGTTTTACATTTGTTATCCTAATGTACCTTTTGAGATAGAGAGATTTCAGGATCTCTTTCTTAGTTTTTATTGTGATTGATTTTGGTGTTTGTTATCCGAATGGGGTCTGTTGTTATATCCTCAGCACTATGGGAGTGGACCATTTAGGTTCCACAAGGTCGGGTGGTAGTGATTATTTTACCATTTGAGATTTTGATGTTTGTGTACCAGTGCTAGATGATCCTTGTAGCAGTTGTACCTTCTTGTTCCTCATTTTTGGAGATGCATTCTTATCTTTCTCATTCTATGTTCTTGTATCTTTGTATCAATTATTCAGGAGATATCATGATGTACTTTATATTGGGTTATTGTATTACATATCCTGCGACAAGTGTAGTGGATGTGGATTAGTATGGAGACCTTATGGTATCAGTTTGTAATTATGTTTCATTCATATGATGTGGTACTTACCATTTATTTGTGTATGCAAGTTTTGTAATTATATCTAAACTAAAGTAATAAATTAATGTTTACGTAATCTACGTCAAGGAGCCCTCAAGATTTGTAATCTATGTTGAGTTGTATTTGTATGTGAGTTGTAAATTATATTGTATTGTTCCACATTGTACACCATTATTATTGTTGTTTGTAAACTCTTTAAAAAAAAAGATTATTCTATAAACTTAGTTGCATGTTTAGGCTGATTTCTCCTGAGTTCCTTGGCGGGGCATTGTACTTGGTATCAGAGCCTGAGTTTCTACACTGGGAACTCTGGGAAGTTGTGTGCCCATTAGATGTCTAAACTGTCAAAACTTGAAACAAAACTTAGACATATAACTCCTTTGTATTTCAGACTATTAGTTATGAACGTAGACCTATATTAAATTAGACTTGTGTGTTTGGATTGGATTCTATGAGTGTTGCATTAGCCAGGTTTGCATGAACCTCTCAAGTTATTATTTGATGTAAATATGAATGTGTGCTTTATACAATTGATCACTATATGTTTTCTATAATGATGAAAGAATAAAGGTTTAGGTCTATTTAAATTATTGGTTTATTCTTAAACCAGAATTATATTGCTCTTAATGATTGTATATCATGTCTTTATTTTATGACTTGCTTTAGATATTGTTTTATCTTTTGATTTAGTAAGTGCTTTATGCTTGAGGGATGCATATCCTTATCTATTTGTAGGTTTCTAGGAGTAAGCCTAATTTTAGGGGAGGTGGATGTAATGTCCCTCCCATAGTCTGATTTTCTATATGTTATGGTTTTTTTAGGATGATGAATTATATGTTAGAATATCATTGATGCTTAGGGTTTTACTGACCCCATACTTTCATATGTATGGTTGATGTGTATGTTTTATATTTTGTTTGACGTGCTTGATGTGGTTGAGGGATGGAATCATAGTTATTTGCTTGCGAGATCCACACAATTGGCCGATCCCAACCATTGCCTATTTATATTTATATAGGTATGTACATGCTTGTCTTTTATGCAGGTTTGTAGGTACCAGGCATCGACTTCCCTAAATTGTCAAGATGACTGTGCCTTATCGCAAGATCTCAATGGTAAGAGAGGGGATATAACATACACATCCAAATCCCAACCCTAGCCATTGATTGTCCTAAAGATTGGGCAAGTATTTGTTTCTACCCATCCTAATTCATCAAAGTGACATGAATTTGTGAGCCTTCCTTAGTGTTTGTTTGATATAGAGATAGTTGATTTTCAGATTTTGGGAGTCGAGTGGATTTGTTTGTGTGAATTATTTGATTTAATTAATTAAGTAAGGAGTAATTTTGAGATTAAAATATTTATATTTTATGAATGTGGAAATATTAGATATAGAGTATATTTAAGTATTAAGAGTAATTAAATACCTTTGTTAATTAAATGATTAAATTAAAAGATTTAAATTTGGAATTAAAGGGTTTAATTAATTATTAAATCCTAATTTAAATTAAAGGGCATAGTTGATTTATTTAATATTTGATTTGCATAGTTAATAATGTTCTAAAGTATTTATTTTTTAATTAAATAATTATATGCAATTTAAGTTGCACATTTGGTTTAAGTGAAATTGAAATTATAATTAAAGTTAAAAGTTGAGTTAGAGTTTTATTTAAAAAGTGCATTATTTATTTTTGAGTTATTTTTATCATGCAACTAGAGAGAGAGAGAGAGAGAGTTGAGTTCTGCTTTTGAGTTTGCATGTTTTGGAAACCCTAGGAGGGATAGGTTTTCTTTATATAGGGATTTTGGGTATTATCTTTAATTACGTCTATTAGTTTTTGGGAGGAGCTATGGAAGTATTGGAAGATTTTTGGGAAAGCTTATTTTGGTGGGCATTGTTTTGTGATTGTTTGAAGGCTAGATTAGATCTTCTTGACTTCAAATTTTCAGACGTTGGTTAAGGTAGGGTTTGAAACCCTCATTTTATTTTGCAAATTTTTCTTTTGAAAAGATTGTACACTTCGTGTCTAAGATTGTTGGGTGAATGATTTGTAATTGAATTTTTATTTAATTTTGAGTTTGTTTTTGTGAAAATTGGATTGAATTGATGTTAGATAGATATGGTATTTCATTTTGGGTGTTTTGAAAACCTTAGAATAAATCTTAAGAAAATTAATATATTTTTTCTCAATATGTTGCTAAAGATTCAATTGGAAAATTACATGTGGAATCAAAACTATTAGATGCTAGATTTGTCAAAAACCCTGACTTCCATCTGAGGAAATACATTTTGTTTTATACATATATATATATATATATATATATGTATATATATATATATATATATATATGTATATATATATATATATATATATGTATATATATATATATATATATATATGTATATATATATATATATATATATATATGTATATATATATATATATATATATATGTATATATATATATATATATATGTATATATATATATGTATATGTATGTATATATATGTATATACATATATATGTATATATGTATATATACATATATACATATATATGTATATATATATATACATATACATATACTTGTATATACATATATATACATATATATACATATATGTATATATGTATATATATATATGTATGTATATATATATATATATATACATACATACATACATACATACATACATAGATATACATACATACATACATACATACATACATACATATATATATATATATATATATATATATATATATATATATATATATATATATATATATATATATATATATATATATATATAGTTAGAATTAGGGAATACTGAGAGGGGGGGTGAATCAGTATTCTACAAACTTTTACTTTTTCTCAATTATGGATATAACAAATTAACTTGATTCTTGCAAAATAAAGTAAACTAAATAACATGCAAAGCAATAAAGCAAATGAACTCATAACACCATGTTTTGTTTTCGAGGAAATTCGGGCCAAGGGAAAACCCCGGTGGGGATGGTACCCACAACTGATCCACTAATCAAAAGTATCTGGTTAAGGATGTTGACCCTATTAGGAGTCTATTACATACATATAGTGTCTTTGTCATGATTAAGGGACTCTAGGCCTTGTTAGAAGCCTCAACCCTGCTAAGAGTTGGTGTTACAGAATAGAATGATTACAAGATGAGCTCACTTCTCAAACATGTAATATACAATGATATTTGATTACAAAAGGTAAAGTACATAACCTTTCACTGCTGCCGAATAGCTTTTCTATTCTGATTTAGCTTTCTAGCTTCTTCGCTTTCATATACAAAGTCTGTTTGCTTTCCTTTTACAATTTACAACTTCGCATCATATCATTAAAATATCTTACTACATCATGTATATCTTCGCATTACATACTTATTACATTTATACGAGTTATTAAGAATAAAAAAATTTTAGTCGGCTCTATAAAACATAAATACAAAATTAACTTATGCTTCCCAAGAGTTAACATCTAGGATGTCGTCCCTTGTATGGTTAAGTCATTATTTTGATAAACAAAATAATCCCTTAACTATTATACTTGTTCTGTCTTCATGCTCTGCTCAGGTCGGGTGCAACTCTGTCTCTGTAATCTTGCAATATCTCCTTCCGTATAGACTAGCACTTTCACATGAGTCTTTTTCATATAAAGAATTATCCATGTTCAAGTGCGCATGCACTGAACCTTCTTATGTCAACATTGCTATCCAAAGTTGTCTCTGGTTAGACTGGAAAATGCTACTTAGACAATTTTACTTGCCCTCTTAAAAAAAGGCTTGCTATCAAAGTGCGGTCTTCATACTGATTATATGTTGCCATAATGACAATAATTTGATATCCTACTTAGCCAAATTGCCAACAATCTCCCCCTTTGTCATTGGTGGCAACATATAGGAAAATTTGCAAAGTCTTACAAAACTTTCAAAATTGTGGCCATAACAAAAATTCTTCAATATACTTATATTTCTGAATATCTACTGAATATCTATACTCCCCCTAGGAGTATGCCTCCATACTGTCTATACAATATATCATACTATCTATGCAATTTTCTGCTATCAACATCTTGAGAAACTGTATTCCACCAGTGAGAAGATTGATGAACAATTGTCTCATCAAAAGCCATATTATGATACAACCGGTCTTGTATTTAATTCATATAAGATAAGTGAAGAACGCAAGGAACCAGATCTAAAAATCTCTGAGAACAAAGATGAAAAGTGATGCAGGAGCATCCTGGGTGTAAGAGCAATCTTGCATCACCCAAAAATATTTATGTTTTTGTATTCAATAAGGGCTATCTTGTGCAGAGCTTCTATTTATGGGAACTTTCTATTTTTAGTAAGTTGGTCGTAAATCTCAGAATGTTCTAATTTTACATGTGGAGGTTCATCTTAGTCATATCAGCCTGCCAGCAAAGTTTCATGGCTAGATCAGGTCTAGTTTTGAAGATATTGAAGATTTTCGGTATTGGCAGCAGGGTACAGAAACTTTGAACTTAGTTTTGAAGGCTTTAGAGGCCCTGGATGAGGTCAAAAATTTGGATGATGGGTGCTTGCACAAGTCAAGCCTATAGGGCACTTCGTGGCATTTCTGAAATAGGGTTATAATAGTCAATCAGGTCAACTGGTGATGACTTATGGTCTCCGGAAGTCGGGCCACCTAAAATGGTAGAAAATAATTTTCCTTCAAAATTTTTGTTCGGGTTTCAAAAGTTATTTTGAGCTAACTTTGATGTAATACATTGAAAAATAAAATAATTCTAAGTTTGGTTGGCCCTATGGGCTAAATTTCTAGAACCTTCTCGGGCAGTGGAAATTGCCTATATAAAGAAGGCCCGTAGTGTTGTCTTAGGCAGTTCTGGGTAGTAGATCTGGGTATTGATTCGAGGCTTTTTCCTATAGAATATTGTAAGGGAATTCCCATGTGGCTTTGCATATTGTAATTCTGAAAGTTTGTAATTCCACATTTATGGAGATAATAAGAAGCCAATTTTCTGTTCTTGCATATTATTGTTGTTGTTTCTCTATTTCTGTTATGTGTTTGTGGTATTAGGGGGAGCACCCTTGATCAAGTGGTATCAGAGTAGGAGTTCTTGAGTGTGTAAATAGATCATCGACTATGAGGTAGTTTGCACCAGGACCATGGTTAGGGTTCTAGTGTGCATCACGAAAATGCCTCCACGAAGAGAACGTGGTGGAAGAGCTGGTGCTATGACACCTGAGGTTAGAGAGCTGTAGAGACAAGTGCAAGCATTGCAAGAAGAGATTCACAGAGGAATGAATCTTAATGTTAGAGATGAAATTGAGGATGAAGCCGAAGAAGAATATCAAGAAGGAGAAGTCAAAATTGTGAACTAGGAGGAAGAAAGACTTTTTCGGGCCATTTCCAAGATTGGGAAAAGACCTAAGAGTGAGGTTCCTACATTTTCTGGAAATATTAACCCAGAGGAATTGATCGAGTGGATCAATGAATGTGAGAAATATTTTAAGTATGAAGATGTTGAGGATCCTGAAAGGGTCAAATTTGTGAAGGTCAGACTAAAAGGTCATGCGAAGATCTGGTGGCAAGAAATTCAATTGGAGTGAAATAGAAAAGGGAAAGATAAAATCACAAGATAGGATCGGATGGTGGATAAATTGAAGCGACAGTTCATTCTTGTTGATTATGAGCTTGACCTACTAAAGAAAATGCAAAGTTTGAAGCAAGTAGGAAGATCTGTTCAGGAGTATACAGAGGAGTTCTATCGACTCCTCATCAGAACAGGCCATGCAGAAGCTAATAAGGAGAAAGTTGCCCGATACCTTAATGGGTTAAGGCCAAGCATTCAGGAGGAGTTGAATTTGGTTTGAATGAACAGTATTGAGGAGGCATACCAGTTTGCCCTAAAAGTAGAGGAAAAGCTGAACAAGAAGTTTGAGAGTAGACAAAATGGAAGAGGTCATGGTGGAAGATCTGGTGGATGGTCATATGGTGGTTGAAATGAATATTTGAAAAAGAAGGATGAGGCCAGTAGTAGTTAGAATCAAAGAGGAAATAATTCCAATCGCTTCCAGGATTAGAGTAATAGAGATCAGAGAGGAAGAGGAAGAGGACAAGGATCTGGAAGAGGAGGCTTCTGTGGAACATGTTTTCATTGTGGAAAAGAAGGTCATAGGGCATTTGAATGTCCTCAACGCCAAGGAAGGATAGATAGGAGAAATGAAGGCCAGGCCAGAGTTGCACATGTAGATGAAGATGCCAGATCATCACATTCTAAAGATGCTGAAAGAGGAGAAATGTTGATTAACAAAAGAGTCCTGCTGAGTGAGAATGAACCTGAACAAAGGAGGAGCCTATTTCACACTAGGTGCAAGTGTGAGGGTAAGTGTTGTGATGTGATTATTGATAGTGGAAGCACTAACAATTTGGTGTCAGAAGAGATGGTGACAAAGCTGAAGCTCAAGAGACAGAAGCACCCACATCCATATCGGATTGCCTGGGTAAAGAATGACCACAAGGTCATGGTTAATGAACAATGCCTAGTGAAGTTCAAGATTGGCGGGTACCAAGATGAGGTACTGTGTGATATCATATCTATGGATGTATGTCATATGTTGTTGGGTAGACCATGACAGTTTGATAGATGTGGTGTACATGATGGTCATGCAAATACCTATTCCCTGACAAAGGATGGAATGTGACATAAGCTAAAGCCATTGAATGACACAGAAGAAAAGGTATGTGGTAGTGCAAGAATAACTTTTTTTGATGGAAGAAAGTTCCTAGATGGTATGAGGCATGAGCATGCGTATTTTGCTTTAATTCCAAAAGCTAGTAAGGAGGAAATAGAAGATGTTCCTATAGAAGTTGTAGATTTGTTGGATGAGTTTCAGGATATTATATCCGATAATGTGCCTGATGGATTACCACCAGTCAAGAAGATCAGTCATCAGATGGACTTGATCCCAGGAGTGAGTTTTTTGAATAAGGCAGCACATAGAATGACACCTGCAGAAAGTGAGGAATTGAACAGACAAGTACATGAGTTATTGTAGAAAGGATTGATCCATGAGAGTCTGAGTCCTTGTGCTGTACCAGTGGTATTAGCACCAAAGAAAAATGGAGAGTGGAGGATGTGTACAGATTCTAGAACAATAAACAAGATCACAATTAAGTACAAGTTTCCATTACCACAAATGGATGATATTATGGACTGTTTGAGTGGAGCTGTGTATTTCTCTAAGATAGATTTGAAGAGTGGATATCATCAGATTTGGATCAGAGAAGGAGATGAATGGAAGACTACCTTCAAGATAAAGGAAAGATTGTATGAGTGGTTAGTCATGCCTTTTGGGCTAACCAATGCACTGAGCACTTTCATGTGGCTCATGAACAAGGTTTTGAAAGAATTTCTGGGTAAGTTTATCATTGTTTACTTAGATGATATTTTGATCTTTAGTAAGACATTGGAGGAGCATATGTTGCATATTTGTATGGTATTTGAGAAGCTGAGTGAAGAGAAATTGTTGATTAATTTGAAGAAGTGCAGTTTTGTGAAGAAAGAGTTAGTGTATTTGGGATTTGTAGTTTCAGTAGAAGGTCTAAAAATGGACCCAGAGAAGGTACAGGCTATCCTTGAATGGACTACTCCAAGGAGTGCTACTAAGGTAAGATCTTTTCATGTTTGGCTAGCTTTTGCAGAAAGTTTATCAAAAATTTTAGCAGTATTTGTGGACCCTTGACTGAAACAATGAGAGGGGATAGAAAAGAGTTTAAGTGGACTAATGGGGCAGAAAAGAGTTTTCAATTGTTGAAACAAAAAGTTACAAAACAACTTATTTTAGCACTTCCAGATTTTAATAAGATGTTTCAAGTAGATTGTGATGCTAGTGGTACTATAATAGGAGCTGCTATGAGCCAAGAAGGTAAACCTGTTGCTTATTTCAGTGAGAAGTTAAATGATGCCAAGAGAAAATATTCTGTTTATGATCAGGAATTTTATGCTATAGTTCAGGCATTAAAGAAGTAGAGACATTATCTACTTCCTAAGGAGTTTGTTTTGTATACTGATCATCAAGCTTTGCAATATTTGAATAGTCAAGGAAAGTTGAATCAGAGGCATTTGAAATGGGTTGAGTTTTTGTAGAGTTATACATTTGTTTTGAAACACAGGAGTGGAAAGTCTAATAGGGTTGTAGATGCTCTTAGCAGAAGGCAACTATTGCTAACAGAAATGCAGATTGAAGTGGTTGGGTTCAAGGAACTCAAAAATTTGTATCCAGAGGATCTTGATTTTAGTGAGGCTTAGAAAGTTTGTATAGAACCTATTACTCTAGATAAGACAAAATGGCTGGATTTCATCATCCAAGATGATATGCTATTTAGAGGGAGTCAGTTGTGCATTCCATGAAGTTCTATGAGGGAGAATCTCATCAAAGAGAAGCATAGTGGAGGATTGGCTTAACATTTTGGTCATGATAAAACCCTTTCTTTGGTTGGTGAGAATTATTATTGGCCACAGTTGTAGCAAGATGTCAAGGAGTTTGTACAGAGTTACAGAGTATGTCAGATGGTAAAAGGAGTGAAGCAGAATACAGGGTTATATTAGCCATTACCTATACCAGAGAAGCCTTAGGAGGATATCAGTATGGACTTTGTTCTTGGTTTACTGAGGACTCAGCGGGGACATGATTTAATTTTTGTGGTGGTTGAAATTTTTTTGAAGATGGCACATTTCATTCCCTGCAAGAAGACTAATGATGTTGTTCATGTAGCAGAATTATTTTTCAGAGAAGTGGTGAGACTACATGGTTTGCCAAAGACCATAGTTTCAGATCGAGACACTAAGTTTGTTGGATATTTCTAGTGGACATTATGGAAGAAGTTGAAGACAAATTTGAAGTTCAGTTCATCACATCATCCACAGACTGATAGACAGATAGAGGTGGTGAATAGAAGTTTGGAAAATTTGCTGAGATGTTTGGTTGGAGATAAGCCAACAGGATGGGATTTGATTTTACCCTAGGTAGAATTTGCATACAATAATTCTGTCAATAGGAGCATTGGTAAATCACCATCCTAGATTGTATATGGGAGTAGTCCAAGAAATGCATCTGAATTGAGAAAGATAGATAAAGGAGAAATAAGTAGTGCTGAAGTTGAAGATTTTGCAGAACATTTGAAGAACATCCATGAGGAGGTGAGGAAGCATATTACCAAGATGAATGCGTAGTATAAGGCTAAGGTAGATGAGAAAAGGAGGCATAAAGAATTTCAGGTTGGAGATGAAGTCATGGTTCATTTGCAGAAGGAGTGGTTTTTAGTTGGTACATATAACAAGCTGAAAATGAAGAAGTTTGGATCATGTAAGATATTGAAGAAGCATGATTCAGGAAATGCATATGAGGTAGAATTGCCTAGTGAGCTGAATATTTCACCAGTGTTTAACATTTTAGATTTGATAGAATATCATGAAGGAAGTGTTGAAGATGAGATCACAGCGGCACAGTGGAGTAGTCCAGCAAGTAGTTCAGATACCAAGGAGATTGAAGACATACTGGACAGTCCTGTTGGCAGAAGCACAAGGAATAGGACATATGAAGAATATCTGGTCAAGTGGAAAGGATGACCTATTGAAGATTCATCATGGTTGACAAAGGAGGAGGTTAACCATCTTGGTTTTCCTCTGCACACCTGAGTCGTGACAAGGTCACTTCTCAAATTACTTGGGGTATCTGATGCAGGAGCATCCTGGGTGTAAGAGCAATCTTGCATCACCCAAAAATATTTCTATTGTATTCAATAAGGGCTATCTTGTGCAGAGCTTCTATTTATGGGAACTTGCTATTTTTAGTAAGTTGGTTGTAAATCTTGGAATGTTCTAATTTTACATGTGGAGGTTCATCTCAGTCATATCAGCTTGCCAGCAAAGTTTCATGGCTAGATCAGGTCTAGTTTTGAAGATATTAAAGATTTTCGGTATTGGCAGTAGGGTACAGAAACTTTGAACTTAGTTTTGAAGACTTTAGAGGCCCCAGATGAGGTTGAAAATTTGGGTGACGGGTGCTTGCACAAGTCAAGCCTATAGAGTGCTTCATGGCATTTTTGAAATGGGGTTATAATAGTCAATCGGGTCAACTGGTGATGACTTATGGTCTGCGAAAGTCAAGCCACCTGAAATGGCAGAAAATAATTTTCCTTCAAAATTTTTGTTCAGGTTTCAAAAGTTATTTTGAGCTGACTTTGATGTAATAAAATAAAAAATAAAATAATTCTAAGTTTGGTCGGCCCTATGGGCTAAATTTCTGGAACCTTCTCAGGCGGTGAAAATTGCCTATATATAGAAGGCCCATAGTGTTGTCTTAGGCAGTTCTGGGTAGTAGATCTGGGTATTGATTCGAGGCTTTGTCCTATAGAATATTGTAAGGGAATGCCCATGTGGCTTTGCATATTATAATTATAAAAGTTTGTAATTCCACATTTGTGGAGATAATAAGAAGCCAATTTTCTGTTCTTGCATATTATTGTTGTTGTTTCTCTATTTCTATTATGTATTTGTGGTATTAAGGGAAGCACCCTTCATCAAAAAGAAAGCTGATGAAGCTAAAAAATTTAAAGACATACCTAATCCACCTAAAGAAGATGAACCACCTAAAGATACACAAAGAGAATTCAAAGGTAGATGTTTTGCATGTAACACTTTTGGACATATGAAGAAAGATTGCACAGGTAAGAAATTCAAACCTCTAAATGGTTACTGTTATAATTGTCATAGTTTTGGACATAGAGCTATTGATTGCAAGAAACTTTAATTTAATGATAACAATAGTGGTAGTATAATGTTTAGAGATACTAACCATGCAGATAAGAGACCTATTGAAGCTATGAACAAGAGAAATGGAGTTTTTTGTTATAGATGCAACAAGATTGGACACATTGCCAGAAATTGCAGATCATAAATTAGCCAGACATGACAGAAATATGGAAACAATGGAGTAGTTTGCTAGATATGTAACAAATTTGGTCATACAACAAGATTTTGCAGAATGAACAATATGAGAAACCCTAATCCTAGAAGCTATACAAGGAGAAATGAGAATGCAAGCAATAGTCAGAAAGGATGTTGTAGTAACTTGGAAGAAGAAGTTAAATTTGTCAAAGCCATAGATCAAGCAGACACACTTAGTACACAAGGTAATTAGCTAGGTGAAGTATTTGATAGTAAGTGTGAATCTTTTCCTAACCCATCTCAAAGTACTTAATTTATAAAGAATACATTAGAATAGGAACTTAGGATAATGTAGAAGCAAGAGTAGAATGAATTGAGTCTTGTGTAGTTAATGTAATGTAGTATATGATGTAATAATGCTATGGTTAAGAGTACATGAGCTAATATGAATGTATGCGATTCCACGAGAAGTATGAAGTTTTACAGGAAAACATGAACAAATTTTTGGAAAGAAGCAGAAAAGGAATTGAATGCGATGTCAGAATCTTGAAATATTGAAAGGTTAAAATCTTATGATCAGTATTATTTGATCATTCAAGTGACTACAAGTGATAAGGAGATCAATATAGAGGTGATTGAAAGCAATTTGCAGAATTTGGAGAAGAATTTCATGCCGAATCTACGCAAAGCCCTAAATCGTGAATTTGAGGTATTTTACTAAGAAAATCTATCAAGCAGTTAAAGCTTTTATAGAAGTCATGGATGTATCACTTATTCACCATGTAAGAGATTCAATTAGACCTAGAGTTAAAAGGGAACCAATAGAACCCTTGGAAGAAGACCCTAGTCTTATATTGTCATATGTACCAGACAGAGTTTTACATTTGGAAGATGTAAGAAGTTATTTGAAATGAAAATGTGAGACCCTCAGTGATGTTAATTTGATTAAGGAATATGAGAAGTTATACAATCATGATATTTCATTGAAATTAGGGTTTGAACATTTGAAGGAAAATGAAATTGTGAAGTATTCACTGCACTATGAATTCGAAGATGATGAATGCACAAAGATGATTTTAAGTAGAATTCACAATGGGAAATTTTGGCTAGATGAAAGAGTGACAAATATCACTATAGACCTAATTCATGAGGTAATTGGTTTGTCTAAAACTGGAGTCATACCCTTTAATGAGAAACATGTAAAGAAGACTGTACTGGATAACACCAAGTCATCCTATAATGGTAGATGGATAGATGGCATCTGAGACACTAAGGAGTGCACATAAACCATAAGATGCTATTTCACATGCCTGAAGATTTGCATAGTGAAATTTCTCATAAGATGTCTTAGAGGTAAGCCATTCTTCCAATTGATCTTTTAGTGTAACGACAACCACTACTTGTAACAAGTGGTATCAGAGTTTGGTCATAGTTTCAAATCCCATTGGGTAATGCTGAGGGGGAGATTGTTGGTAAAATGGTTAGCACTCCCCTAAGGATTTGTGGCATGGATTAACCACCTCCTATGTAATCTATAAGTCTAGTGGTTGTATCAAGCATTAGCACATCGATCTTTTGGTTTAGTAGGGTTGAGGATTCTAACATTGAAGATGAATCTATGAATGTGGAAGGAATGAATATCACTTTGGATAATGAAGATAACCCATTTAGCAATCTTGAGAACATTGTTGACAATTTGACTTTTGAGCAGCAAGATATGACAGTTGATAAGGAAGAAGGAAAGGAAACAAGAAAAAAAGAAGTAGAACAAACATGAGAAAAAACACAAGTTAATACAAAGGCAACAGGACAAGAAGAATCACAAGAAAAAGAAGCAATTGGTCCCACACCCAAGGAAGTAGCAGAGAAGCCACAGGTTGAATCCATCTTTGCTAGTCTTAGACAGGAAGTTGATGATGATGATCAAATAAATTTGATCTCATCCTTGAACAAAATCATTAGAAAGAATAAGAAGGTAAAAATCCTTTAAGGATCATTGATTGAAGTAACAGAGAAACTGTAAAGTATAATAACCAGTCAGATAAATGAAGAAGATCCATAGGTCAAAGCAAAAGAAGTTGTGAAAGCATTTGACAATGAATTATTAAACTTATCAGACATGGCTACAGTCAAATCACAAGTAGCCTATGAAGCCAAGATATTTCAGGATATAAGTCAGAATATTAGAAATGATATTGATAATCTGGATGTTTGCATAAAGGAACTGAGAAGAAATCTAGAAAGAGGAAAAGATTTGTACATTCAATGTACAAAATTTGAGAATCATGTATATGAAATAATAGAGAAGATGAAAGCAAAAGAGGTAGAAATTCAAACAACAGTAAACCTCTTATCAAGTACGAATGTGAAGATCTCAGATGTTGAGAAGAATATAAGCAAATTGTATGATCAAATAAGGATTCTAAATGATGAAAATAAAAATAAATTGAGGAGATTCACTCTATTAAGAGAGCATGTTTCAATCAAGATAAGTATTGTTGAAAGTCAATTGGAAGAATGTCTTACCTCTAAGACATCTTATGAGAAATTTCACTATGCAAATCTTCAAGCATGTGAAATAGCATCTTATGGTTTATGTGCACTCCTTAGTGTCTCAGATACCATTAAGAAATCATGGGAGAAGGAGATTGAGAGTATAAAGATAAATTTTGCAGATTGTGTTGCAAGCCTACCGGCTTCACAATTTTGAATCCAAAGGTAAACATCTTTTTGAACAGTTTTGGCACCCTTTTTTGTCATTGTTGTCAAAGGGGGAGTGAGAGAAAAAAATTTCATAGACAGTATGATATAATGTATAGATAGTATGGAGGCATACTCCTAGGGGGAGTATAGATATTCAGTAGATATTCAGAGATATAAGTATATTGAATAATTTTTGTTATGGCCACAATTTTGAAAGTTTTGTAAGACTTCCAATTTTATTATATGTTGCCACCAATGATAAAGGGGGAGATTGTTGGCAATTTGGCTAAGTAGGATATCAAATTTTTGTCATTATGGAAACATATAATCAGTATGAAGATCACACTTTGATAGCAAGCCTTTTTGTAAGAGCGCAAGTAAAATTGTCTAAGTATAAGTAGCATTTTCTAGTCTAACTAGAGATAGCTTTGGATAGGGATGTTTAAATAAGTAGGTTCAATGCATGTGCACTTGAACATGGATAATTCTATGTATAAAAAAGACTCATGTAAAAGCACAAGTCTGTATGACATGTACGAAAGGAGATATTGCAAGATTACAGAGATAGAGTCACAACCGACTTGAGCAGAGCATGAAGACAGAACAATTATAATAGTTAAGGCATTATTTTGTTTATCAAAATAATGAATTAACCATACAAGGGATGAAATCCTAGATGTTAACTCTTGGGAAGCATAAGTTAATTTTGTATTTATGTTTTGTAGAGCCGACTGAAAAGTTATTATTCTTAATAACTTGTATAAATGTAAGAAGTATGTAATGCAAAGATATACATGATGTAGTAAGATATTGTAATGATACGATGCAAAGTTGTAAATTGTAAAAGGAAAGCAAGCAGACTTTGTATATGAAAGCGAAGAAGCTAGAAAGCTAAATCAGAATAGGAAATCTATTCGGAAGTAGTGAAAGGTTATGTACTTTACCTTTTGTAATAAGATATCATTGTATATTACATGTTTGGGCAATGAGCTCATCTTGTAATCATTCTATTCTGTAACACCAAATCTTAGTAGGGTTGAGGCTTCTAACAAGGCCTAGAGTCTCTTAATCAGGACAGAGACACTATATGTATGTAATAGACTCCTAACAGGGTCAACATCCTTAACCGGATACTTTTGATTAGTGGATCAGTTGTGGGTACCATCCCCACTGGGGTTTTCCCTTGGCCAGGGTTTCCTCGAGAAAAAAAATGGTGTCATAAGTTCATTTGCTTTATTGCTTTGCATGTTATTTAGTTTACTTTGTTTTGCAAGCATCAAGTTAATTTATTATATCCATAATTGGGCAAAAGTAAAAGTTTACAGAATACTGATTCACCCCCCCCTCTCAGTATTCCCTATTTCTAACATATATATGTGTGTGTGTGTTTGTTGCATGTCTCTAATGCATGAAGGTTTAATGTTTTAAATCTATTTATTCGCTGCCTATCCTAGAATTAATTTATAGTGTATCGTTCAATTTTGTTTTTTTAGAAAAATAAAATATAAAACAAAATAAAGTTGATTGTTTTTTTTTTGGAGTTATTTTTAATATTAAAAAATATAAAATAAAAGTTATTGTCGTGGGGACAAGACACCACCCCCGTACCCCATGTCGGCATTGGGAGCCCTACCAGTGGCTTCCCCAAGTGAGCCACACAACATAGTGTTGTTAGGAATAATAGTCCACAATACAATTGAGAGGGGGCGTGAATAAGTTGTATAACAGAATATTAAAATTTAAACTTTAAGCTCAAAAATATAAGATCCAATGACCACAATAAATGCCAACACAATAACACAATATTTTGATTATGAGGAAACTCTGTTAAAGGTAAAAACCCCGATGGGAATTAGCACCCACTAATGATGTACTAAGAGTATAGTAATCCTTCTTAGAAGATATAGCCCTGTTAGGAGCTTTTTGAAACATTACAGTACATAGTCCTTGTTAGAGGACAAATCCTGTTAGGATTCAAGAACAATAGAGGGTTCACTACCCAAGGTTCACTACCCAAAGAAGGTTAAATCCACCTTCAAAACTCACTAGTTTGCAACAGGTGTATATGAAGAAATACACAATCTTTTTAACTATTTTCCAGCAAATGTCTTTGCTTGATCAGTTCCAATGATGTCCACCATTAAAAATCTACTCTACATGAAAAAGACACAAGCTCACATGTTTCACAACCTCTCTATATCACATATATTCCATCCATGTCTTTTCCAAAGAAAAGACCTTTCATTTATACCTTATTACATTTTACCAAGATCAGGTCGGCCCATAAAGGCTTTCCTAATTACAAAAAATTACATAAAACCTTTCTAAGATACACATGGTATCTAAAAAAAGTTTACAATTATTGTATTACAACAATTAAGGACCGACATCCTTGAGTTATGCTTGCCAAACAAAACACACGCTTCATTCCCTGAGTCGGCTTCAGAATAAGCCATCACCAGAGCACACACCATAGAGGACATCACCAATCCCTTCATACCTTGCATTGACCAATGAACATCTATCAATACCTCTTCCATCATTCTTCAAGTGCGCATACCTTGAATCCAATCCCTCTAAAAGATATATCAAAAACTCAGAGACTTACTCTGTTAATTCTCACTGTCACAGTCCAGTGACCAGTCTTTACCAAAACAACTGTAACTCTCTTAATACACAATACTTAGTGATGTGATCATAGATATAAGATCACAACATCCACTTGATTTCTCATCTAACTTTGCAGCATCTAAAACATCCGTACACTAGCCATACACTGTGATTACCTGTTTGGTTCCTTCATAAAAGCATATGTTGACATCAGTGACAAAACACAAATGACAACAGTATGAGTGCTCATTTAGTAACATAGTGATTAAAAATATTACGTCTCAATCACCACCCATGCATTAGCAATATCCAACAATCTCCCCCTTTGGTATTGATGTCAACATATGGGAAAATCTTATCCTAAAGTTATATCAATCCAAAGTCCTTCAACTGAACAATCTCCCCAAACAGTAGAGATTTTATCATAGCAACACTCCCCCTTTGACAACAATGGAAAAGGGTGCCATGCACCTTCAACTGCCTTCACATATAAACTTTCTTCCATGATCACTCCCCCTTAGGAGTAGATCCCTATATCCATCCAGAAAATGATGAGGCTCTAAAAACTTCTGGACTAATGCATCCCTGCATCATTTAGTTCTGACTAGGAGGGGCTTGAACCCCTAGAATACCTCTGAGATATTCAAAGGTATCTTTCGGTAGTGGCTTTGTAAAAATGTCTACAATCTACTCTTTTGTACTGATATATTCTAGCTTGATTTCTTTTTCTGCCACCTTGTCTCTCAAGAAGTGATACTTGATACAAATGTGTTTAGTTTTAGAGTGCATCACTAGATTCTTTGACATGTTTACTGTGCTAGTGTTATCACAATGGATAACCACAAGCTCATTAAAAGTTATTCCAATGTCTATCAGCATTTGTTTCATCCAAACAATCTGAGTGCAATTTATAGTAGCAACAACATATTCAGATTCAAAAGTAGATTGTGCTATATAATCTTGTTTCTTACTTAGCCAAGAAACCAACTTTTTCCCAAGGAAAAATGCACCACCATTGGTATGTTTTCTGTCATCAATATTTCCTGCCCAATCAGTGTCAGTATAAGCATGAATTTCAAAGCTATCATTCATGTCATACCATAAACCATAGTCTATGGTTCCTGTTAGGAATAAGGTGTCTCAACCTTGGATAATTCCTATTCTTATTATTTGTTTTGTAAATGTATTTTTTGCAAATAATGTAATTAAGTGTGAGTGTACATGTCTAGTTGGCATGTTGATGTGTCACTCCACTTGATGTGTCGGCATCTTGTGCATAAGGAGATCATGATTGAAACGGTCATGACGGATTCCTATGACACGTAAAAACTATTTAAGGAATGTGCTATGACAGGTGTAAGAGCATCTTATGACTTGGGCCTATTTGGGCACCCAAGAAGAAGTGGTTGGTGTGTGTAAGAGAATATGCCAAAAATAGGTTGGTATGATAGATTCTCTTACACTTCTCTTGTGACCGTTATTTTTGGTGGATTCTATGACAAGCAGTCATAGTCTATTCTAGGGATGGATGCCTATTCTTGGGATTGCATGTAACAACTGTGTACATGTGGCTTTGTGCATGGGTCTTGGTGGTTGTGCCTATTTTTGGGTCCAGAGGAGTCTATATATATGATGCTTCTCCTATGGGAGAGATATAACAAAATTTAAGTCTTGTTGGCTTTGTCTGTCATTTCCTGAAAGAACTTGCATTGCAAGTGTATTGTAATCTTTGTGTTGAAGATAATACATTGTGCAGGTTTTGGAGTGCTGGGGTTTTTTACCGAAAGGTTTTCCCCAGGGTATATCATTGTGTCATTCTCTATTTTTTTGTATGTATGGTATGTGGTTACAATATCTTTGTTAAAGTAGTTAACAAATCTAAAATTGTAAAGATTTATAAGAATTTTCACAATACTCTCCTATAGAGATTAGCGTAGGAAGCTATTTTCGCACCTGAGTTTCCTTACAAGTGGTATCAGAGCTTGATCAACTTTTGATCCTAGTTGTTGAGTAGGGTTTTTTGAGCTGATCTCAAGTTTGAGTGGGAGTTTTTTGCAGAGCATTCTAAATCTTATTTGCAGATTGAGATGGCAAGTTCATCATATGGAAGAATGGAGGTGGAGAAATTTAATGGCACTAATCTCGAGTTGTGGAAACTCAAGATGGAAGACATGTTGGAAGATCATGACCTATGGGAAGCGACTTCAAGTGCTACAAGACCAGCAACTATAGCTCAAGCATATTGGGATATCAAAGACCGTAAAGCTAAGGGTCTCATAAGACTCTATTTAACTGATGCAGTTCTTCTGAATGTTCTAGATGAGAAAATCACAAATAGTTTGTGGGAAAGACTTGCGGCCGTGTATCAGGCCAAATCTCTGGTGAACAAGTTGTTCCTGAGGAAGAAGTTTTACTCTCTGTGAATGGAGGAAGGTGGATCCTTAACGGATCATTTAAATGCATTTAATTTGCTGGCTGCACAATTGACATCAGTTGGTGTCAAGTTAGAGGAGGAGGATCGTTGCTACACACTTTTGTGTTCTTTACCGGATTCATGGGACCATCTTGTGATGGCTCTCAGAAGAACTTTAGTGACCTTCAAAATGGATGATGTGGTGTCTTCACTGCTATCAGAGGAGATGCGGAGAAAGGCTTCCATTTTAGAAAAAGAAGCCCTTGCTGTTCGTGGGAGATCCACTGAAAGAGGGAAGAAAAATGACAATAAGTCTGACAATAAGGGTAGATCCAAATCTCATGGGAAGTCAAAGACTTCCAATAAGTCCAAGGAAAAATGTTGGAACTGTGATAAATCTAGGCACTTCCATAAAGACTGCAAAGAGCCGAAGAAGAAGAAGAAAGGTTCAGATTCAACTTCAGAAAGATCTCAAGAAGATGGTGATGCATTCATCGTAGCTTTGGCAGCCCATACATCTGATGATGTGTGGTTGGTTGACTCAGGTGCATCTTTTCACATGACCTCTCATCGAAACTGGTTCTCAAAATATGAAGAGTTCGATGGTGGAAAGGTGTACTTGGGTGATGATTCTCACCTAAAGATAGTTGGACGCGGAAGGGTCACTATCAAATTTCTTGATGGATGAGTAAAGGGAATCAATGGAGTTATGCACATTCTGGGTTTGGTACGAAACCTATTACCTGTAAGTATGCTGAATGATGTAGGTGTGCAAGTTGTTTTTTCGAAAGAAGGATGCAAGATGATGAGAGGATCGATAGTGCTTGCAAGGGGTACTAGGAGAGGTACCTTATTTTAGCTAGATGCATATATTCCTCTATGTAATAGTTCTTCATCCTCACCATCTGAACAAGCAGTGAAGAAGTCTATGGCTATTGGTTCCGATGGTAGTGCAAACACTTTGGAAGCTAAGCTTCCTGCAGAAAAGACAATGTTGTGGCATATGAGATTTGGCCACATTGGTGAAAAGGGTCTCAGAACCCTGAAAAATAAAAATCTCATTGAGGGGTTAAATGATTGCAATCTCAAGCTTGACTTCTACGAACACTGTGTCTATGGTAAACAAAATCGTGTTCAATTTTACTCTAGTTCTCAGAAATCTTCTGATGTTTTGGATCTTATTCATTCTGATGTATTTGGTCTTGTAAAAGTTCCTTCAATCTCCAAGTCTGTATTTTTTGTATCTTTCATAGATGATTATAGTAGAAGGATGTGGATTTATTTCCTTAAAAGTAAGACACAAGTCTTTAGTCAGTTCAAAGAATTTAAAGCTCTTGTAGAGAATCAGACTAGTAAGAAGATTAAGTGTGTGAGAACTGACAATGGTGGTGAGTTTTGCTTAGAAGAGTTTGAACAGTTCTGTAAAGAACAAGGTATCGAGAGGCATAAGACAACTCCTTATACCCCACAAAAAAATGGAGTTGTAGAGAGAATGAACAAGACACTGATGGAGAAGGCTAGGAGTATGCTTAGTGGAGCTAGTTTAGAACAAAGGTTTTGGGCCGAAGCTGTGGCCACTGCTTGCTATCTGGTTAATAGATCTCCTACATCAGCCCTTGTTGGTAAGACACCCATGGAGGTGTGGTCTGGTAAGAAGCCTTCAATTAGACATCTTCATGTTTTTGGTTGTGAAGCTTATGCACATGTTCCAAAGGAGAAAAGATCTAAGTTGGAAAACAAAGCTGTTAAATGTATTTTCATCGGATACAGTGATGGTGTGAAGGATACAAGCTTTGGGATCTTATGACTAGTAAGGTTTTGTATAGTAGAAATGTTATTTTCAGAGAGCTAACATTTTCTCCTATTGTGCTACAACCAGATGAAAAAGAAAAGGAAAAAGATGTTGTTCAGTTGCCTCCTACCCCTGAGAAGACTGAATAGAGAGACCATGTTGGGCCTAATGATGAGGAGAGCTCTAGCAGCTTTGATAGTTTAGAAGAAGAGGAAGAACAACCTCAACCACAGCCCTTGAGGAGATCCACGAGAGAAAGAAAGCAACCAGAAAGGTTTGGTTATTCTATGTTAGATTCCAGTTGTGCTTTTGCTTTGATTACTAACATTGATGAGCCTAGATCTATGAAAGAGGCTTTGGGCATGGAAGATGCAGGTTCCTGGATTGAGGCTATGGATGATGAGATGGATTCATTGGAGAAAAACAAAACTTGGGACCTTGTACCTTTGCCTAAAGGGAGAAAATCTATTGGCTGTAAATGGGTGTTCAAGAAGAAATTCTGTGTAGATGGCAGTGTTGAAAGGTATAAAGCTAGATTGGTTGCAAAGGGGTATTCACAGGTAGAGGGAATAGATTATGGTGAAATATTCTCTCCTATTGCAAAGTTGACATCCATTAGATTTATGTTATCTCTTGCTACATCATATGATTTAGAGATAGAATAGATGGATGTGAAGACAACTTTCCTTCATGGTGATTTGGAGGAAGAGGTTTATATGTCACAGCCTGAGCACTACATTGTTAAAGGTAAAGAATCCTTAGTTTGCAGATTAAAGAAATCTCTATATGGTTTGAAGCAATCTCCTAGGATGTGGTACCTTAAGTTTGATGCCTTTGTGTTGTCAATTGGATTTGCAAGATCAAAATCAGATCATTGTGTTTATTTCAGAGTTGAAAATGATCGCCTTCTTATTGTTGCATTATATGTTGATGATATGTTGCTGTTTGGGAAGGGTAAGGGTATGATTTCTGATTTTAAATCTTAGTTGTCAGCATAGTTTGAGATGAAAGATCTTGGGGCAGCTAGGTACATCTTGGGTATGGAAATCAGTAGAGACAGGTCTAACAAAAAACTTTGGTTGAGTCAGAGTAAGTATGTGAAGTCTGTGTTGGACAGGTTCAGCATGGCAGATTGTAGACCACTATGTGTTCCTATTTCTATGGGAGAAAAGTTATCTGTAGATGATTGTCCAAAATATCCTAGTGAGGTGGAGGACATGAGTAGAGTACCTTATGCAAGTGTAGTTGGTAGTCTTATGTACGCTATGGTCTGTACTAGACCAGACATTGCCCAAGCAGTGGGAATCCTGAGTCAGTTTATGGCTAATCCTGGATGGGTACATTGGGATGCAGTTAAGCGAGTATTCAGATATTTGAGGGGTACATCAGATTACTCCATATGTTATCATGGTAACTCTTCTGGATCTTCACATTTAGTTTGTATTCATGGGTTTGTGGATTTAGATTGGGCAGGTGATATTGATAGCAGGAGATCCACTAGTGCTTATGTGTTCACTATGTTTGGTGGTGCCATTAGTTGGATGAGTAAGCGACAACCTGTGGTTGCTTTGTCCACTACAGAAGCTGAGTACATGGCTGCTACTCATGCTTGTAAAGAAGCCATTTGGCTTAGAAGATTATGTTCTGATGTTGGTGTTGATGCAGAACATATTACTATTTGGTGTGATAGTCAGAGCGCTATTTGCCTTGCAAAGAATCCAACTTTCCATGCCAGAACAAAGCACATTGATGTGCAGTTTCACTTTGTGAGAGATATGGTGGAAGATGGAAAGGTAAATTTGGAGAAGGTAGATACTGTGAAGAATGTTGCAGATGCATTAATGAAACTAGTGGGCACTGAGAAGTTTAGATGGTGTTCAGAGTCTATGGGCCTTTTGACCTATAGCGGTTAAAGTTCCTGTTATTTTCCTGTTGCTCTTACAAGGTGTTCGACAAGTGGGAGAATGTTAGGAATAAGGTGTCTCAACCTTGGATAATTCCTATTCTTATTATTTGTTTTGTAAACGTATTTTTTCAAATAATGTAATTAAGTGTGAGTGTACATGTCTAGTTGGCATGTTGATGTGTCACTCCACTTGATGTGTCGGCATCTTGTGCGTAAGGAGATCATGACTGAAACGGTCATGACGGATTCCTATGACGCGTAAGAACTATTTAAGGAATGTGCTATGATAGGTGTAAGAGCATCTTATGACTTGGGCCTATTTGGGCGCCCAAGAAGAAGTGGTTGGTGTGTGTAAGAGAATATGCCAAAAATAGGTTGGTATGACAGATTCTCTTACACTTCTCTTGTGATCTTTATTTTTGGTGGATTCTATGACAAGCTGTCATAGTCTATTCTAGGGATGGATGCCTATTCTTGGGATTGCATGTAACAACTGTGTACATGTGGCTTTGTGCATGGGTCTTGGTGGTTGTGCCTATTTTTGGGTCCAGAGGAGTCTATATATATGATGTTGCTCCTATGGGAGAGATATAACAAAATTTAAGTCTTGTTGGCTTTGTCTGTCATTTCCTGAAAGAACTTGCATTGCAAGTGTATTGTAATCTTTGTGTTGAAGATAATACATTGTGCAGGTTTTGGAGTGCTGGGGTTTTTTACCGAAAGGTTTTCCCCAGGGTATATCATTGTGTCATTCTCTATTTTTCTATATGTATGGTATGTGGTTGCAATATCTTTGTTAAAGTAGTTAACGAATCTGAAATTGTAAGGATTTATAAGAATTTTCACAATACTCTCCTATAGAGATTAGCGTAGGAAGCTGTTTTCACACCTGAGTTTCCTTACAGTTCCTCTGAGATACCTCAGTATTCTTTTCACAATAGCTAGATGAGTCTCTTTGGGTTCTGCCTAATATCTAGCCACAATTCCAACAACATTAGCAATATCTGGTCTGGTGTGAGTCAAATATTTTAGCCCTCCAACCATTGATCTATACAAAGTCTGAAAAACACATTTTGATTCATCATCAATTGTTAGCTTGTTTCTAGTCACCATAGGTGTTCCTACTGGTTTACAATCTTCCATAGCAAATTTCTTAAGCAATTCTTTAAGATACTTGGTCTGAGAAATGAAAATACCATTCTCATTCTAGGTTATTTGTAGTCCAAGAAAGAATTTCATTTCACCTATCATGGACATCTCAAATTCACTTTCCATTTCTTTAGAAAACTTCTTACATAGATCATCATTACCTCCAAAGATAATATCATCCAAAAATACTTCTATTATCAGGATTCCATCTTCAGTAGTTCTTAAATACAAATTAATGTCTGCATTACCTTTTATGAATCCAAGTCCAAGTAGATACTTGTCTAGTCTTGCATACCAAGCCCTAGGAGCTTGCTTCAAACCGTACAAGGCTTTCTTCAATTTTCACACCATGTCATTGTCTTTGCATAGAGAAAATCCATCAAAGTTGTTCTATGTATACTTCTTCTTCAAGATCTCCATTCAGAAATGTAGATTTAACATCCATCTAATACACTTTGAAGTTTTTTATGTGCAACATAATATAGAAATAATCTTACTGCCTCTATTCTAGCAACATGAGAAAATGTTTCTTCCAAGTATATGCCTTCTTGTTGTGCGTAACCCTTACTCACTAGTCTTTCTTTGTTTCTTACAACTATTCCTTCTTCATCCATTTTGTTTCTAAAGACCCATTTTGTTCCTATAACATTTTTATTTTTGGGTCTTGGAACCAATTCCCAAGTATTATTTTTCTTTATCTAATCCAATTCTTCTTTCATGGCATTTATCCAAGATTCATCTTTAAAGGCTTCATCTGAAGTTTTTGGCTCAACTTGAGAAATCAAACAAATTTCTTCTCTAACTTTAGATCTAGTTAGCACTCCTTGATTGGTATTGCCAATAATTTGATTTTCAGGATGGTTATTTTTTGCATACCTTGGAGTTTTAGGAGTTTCAGTAGTCTTTCTTGATTCAGCATCACAAGCCTCTTTTTAACTTTCTTCCTCAACAAGTTCTTCTTCTTCGGAAACAATAATGGTTTCTTTCACTTCTGATATTTGATTGCCGTCATACATTCTTTCTTGTATCTAAAATTTCTCATCTATTCTTACATTGTTACTTTCAACCATCTTCCTTAATATCAGATTGAAGGATCTGTATGCCTTGCTTTTAACAAAGTAACCAAGGAAGATACCTTCATCACTTCTAGCATCAAATTTTCCTATCTCATCATCCCTCTTGATATAACATTTGCTACCAAAAATTATGAAATATTTTACAATAGGAGTATGATCAAACCATAGTTCATAGGGAGTCTTACTTGTGCCATCTCTGATTTGAATTATGTTTAATGTGTACATTGCTGTTCCAACAGCCTCTGTCCAATGTACATGAGATACATTTCCTTCAATCGGCATTGTCCTGGCAGCGTCAAGTATAGTCCTATTTCTTCGCTCTACTATCCCATTCTATTGTGGAGTCCTAGGAGCAAATGTTTGTCTTTTTATCCCATGCTCTTCATAGTATGAATTGAATAAATCTGATGTAAACTCTCCACCTCTGTCTGATCTTAAACACTTTATTTTAAGTCCTGATTCATTCTCCACTTTTTCTTTAAACAACTTGAATTTATCAAATGCTTCTTATTTCTCTCTCAAATAAGTAACCCACATCATTCTAGAAAAGTCATCAACAAAGAGTGTAAAATACCTTTCACCATAGTATGACTTTGTTCTTGTAGGCCCACATAGATATGTATGTACTAGATCCAACTTCCCTTTAGATGTAAATGTTGTTCTTTTATGACTGCTTTTAGTTTTCTTTCCCATGACACATTCTCTGCATACAATGTTAGAAGGTTTCACAATCTTTGGTAGGTCTCTTACTGCATTAGCCATACTTGCCTTCACAATTTTGTCAAACTTAACATGACAAAATATTTTATTCCATAACCAACTATCATCTACCTTCACAACAAAACAAGAGGCTCTAGATGTGTTTAGTTAAAATACATTACCTCTAGATTTTGAACCGGTAGAAATTAGTTTCCCTTCCTTACTTCTTATAAAGCATTTACCATTAACAAAACTTAGTTGAAAGTCTTTATCCATTAACTATCTGACACTCAACAAATTTTGTTTCAGTCCTTCAACAAGTAGTACATTGTCTATATTAGTCTTTCCATCCAAAGTAATGGATCCTACTCCTATGATGGATTTTGGGAGATTGTCCCCAAACCTTACAACACCTCCATCATAATTTACTAACTTAACAAACTTGTTCTTATCACCAGTCATGTGATGAGAACATCCACTATCAATTATCCATTTAGTTTTCTTGTCAACATGAGATACTAAGGATTTTTCTTCATGAATAGGTTCATCTTTAATAACAACAAATCCAATCTCTTCATTGTCTAAATCATCATCATCAAAGATTCTTTCACTAGCATAATAACATTCTTTATCTCTTCTAATCTTTGCATAATCAAGTTTGTATTTAGGAACTCTTGTAGGACATCTAGATGCAAAATGACCTATCTTATTGCATGAAAAACATTTCAAAGGTAATTTTCCCTTACCTCTTTTCTCCCTTATAGCAATCAGTGCAACAAGTTCTTCCATCTTATTTTCTTCTTCCATTATCTTCTCCCATTCCTTAGCATACTCACCAAGCTCTTCCCTTAGGTCTTCTTTGCTTGTGCTCAGAAGTGCAGATACTTTCTTGTGTGTGGATGCCTTAAATGAAAATTCAATTTTAGGTGCAGCTTCTCCTAATTCCATAGCTTCAAAGGTAGTTAACTTTGTAATCAAAATCTCTTTTCTAAAGTTTGGAGTCAGGGGTATAGTTTCTTGCATTGACATTGCCTTGAATTTGTAAGTAGGAGTTAAAGATCTGAGAATCTTTGCAATGACTTCATCTTCATCATAAGTACCTCCACAATTTTTGATTCCAACTACAGCTTCTATAACCCTTTGAACATAAGATCTAATGTTTTCATCTTCATTCATTTGCATCTTCTCCATCTTTATCTTCTAGTTTTGCAATTTTGCTTGTTTGGTATACTTGTCTCCTTCATAAAGTGCCTGTAGTCTATTCCAAATTTCATGTGCCGAATCTAGATCTTTAATTTCAGTAAACTCACCCTTAGTTCATTGATCAATGCTTCTCTTACAACCATATTGCATGAAAATAACTTCTTTTCATCTTCATCGGCTGTCTCCAAGTTACTCTCAGTCATCAGAGATTCCTTCTTCCTCACAATCATCCAATAGTCTATGACCATACACAACAGATGTGTTCACATCTTGTTTTTCCAACTGTCAAAGTTTTCAAGATCAAACTTAGGACTTTCCTTCCTATAGAATGCCATCTCCAAGATCACCTCAAGTGGTTAAGCTTTTTCTCTGAGGACCACTAGGTCTGATACCAATTGTTAGGAATAACATTCCACAATACAACTGAGAGGGAGGGTGAATCAGTTGTATAATAGAATATTAAACTTTAAACTTTAAGCTCAACAATATCAAATCCAATGACCACAATAAATGCCAACACAATAACACAATATTTTGGTTACAGGGAAACCCTGTTAAAGGTAAAAACCCCGGTGGGAATTAGCACCCACTAATAATGTACTGAGAGTATAGTAATCCTTGTTAGAAGATATAGCCCTATTAGGAGCTTATTGAAACATTACAGTACATAGTCCTTGTTAGAGGACAAACCCTATTAGGAGTCAAGAACAATAGAGGGCTCACTGCCCAAAGAAGGTTAAATCCACCTTCAGAACTCACTAGTTCACAACAGGTGTATATGAAGAAATACACAATCTTTTGAACTGTCTGCCAGCAACTGTCTTTGCTTGATCAGTTCCAATGAAGTCCACCAGTAAACCTCTGCTCTACATGCAACAAATATAAGCTCATAGCTTTCACAACCTCTCTATATCACATATATTCCATCCATGTCTTTTCCAAAGAAAAGACCTTTCATTTATACCTTATTACATTTTACCAAGATCAGGTCAGCCCATAAGGCTTTCCTAATTAGAAACAATTACATAAACCCTTGCTAAGATACACACGGTATCTAAAATAAGTTTACAATTATTGCATTACAACAATTAAGGACCGACATCCTTGAGTTATGCTTGCCAAACAAAACACATGCTTCATTCCTTGAGTCAGCTTCAAAATAAGCCATCGCCAGAGCACACGCCATGAATGACATCACCAATCACGCCATACCTTGAGCTAACCAATGAACATCCATAAGTACCTCTTCCATCATTCTTCAAGTTTCATACCTTGAATCCAATCCCTCTGAAAGATATATCAAAAACTTAGAGACTAACTCTGTCAATTCTCACTGTCAAAATCCAATGACCAGTCTTTACCAAAATAGTTGTAACTCTCTTAATACAGAATAATTAGTGATGCAATCACAGATATAAGAGCACAACATCCACTTGATTTATCATCTAACTTCACAACATCTAAAACATCCATACACTAGCTATACACTGTGATTACCAGTCTGGTTCCTTCATAAAAGCATATATTGACATCGGCGACAAAAAACAAATGACAACAGTATGAGTGCTCATTTAGTAACGTAGTGATTAAACATATTACATGTCTCAATCACCACCCATGCATTAGTAATATCCAACAAGTGTACCCTACCGGCGACATCCCAAGGGAGTTGCACGATAGTGGTCCCTGTTGGCAGTCTCCCAAGGGAGCCGCACGATAGTGGCCCTGCCGGTGGTGACCCTTTGGGAGCCGCATGATAGTGGGTTCCCTACCAGTGGCGACCTTTGGAGGCCACACAGCAAGGGAACCCCTACAGTCGCGGTCCCACGAGGCCATGTGGCAGGGGTGGGGTGTGGGCCAACCCCCCCTTTATTATTATTGTATTTTTTTTAATAAATTTTTTTGTTGTTGTAAGTTTAATTTAAATTTAGTTTTTTAATTATTATTTATTTTAATATATATAATTATGTTAATATATATGTGTAAATATATATTTAATTTGGTTATTTATTATTATTACAATTTATTTATTATTTTAAAATGAATTTATTAATTATTCTTTTATGTTGATTTATTTATTTTTAAAAAAATAGATGATATTTATTGAGTTTTAATGCATATTTAAAATAAGTTATTTTGCATGTTCTTTTAATTAATATTATATAATTGAATTGAATTGAGAGTTTCTTGATGAAGTCTTATAATAAAATATAATTAAATTGATATCTTCATTAATTTGTTTAATTGGGTATATTTCAGATATAATTATTAATTACTATTTTTTTATGTATATATTGAGTTTAATATATATACATGTATTGGATTTAAAATAATTAGACTTATTTTGGGTTTATTTAATTATGAAAATGGTAAATTTTGTTATGGAATATAGTTTTATTATTGTGAATGCATGTTTTAATGGGAAAATTAATTCTATTTTATTTTGTATGGATGTTTTAAGGGGGCATTTCATGCAATTTATTCATTGTTTATTTAAATCTATAGGCTGAATTTTAGATATTTGTATTGGGTTATCAAACCTAGTGTGAGGTTTTATGAATCATTATGGAATGTATTTTGTGATGTGATTATGGGTTTTATGGGAGCTTTATGTTGCCTATTTTAGGGGCATTACCAAAGGCTTGGGGTTGTGTGAATGTTCATTCTTTTACCTCACGTTGTTGTATTGTTGAAGTTTATGTTTTGTGGACACCTTGAGAGAGTGTCATCATGATTTTTGTGGTTTGAGAACCAACGTGTTTCAGTTGTACCAAGGAGCTGATTTGAGGATTATTCTTTTTATCTTCTTGTGGATTAATCTGTGAACCTAGGTAGGTTAACTAAGTGTATAGGTGGGGAGTGGCCTGCAATAGGCGTCAGGGCCCACAAGTGGCTACTAGGATAACTTATTGCAAGTGACTTAATAAAGTGATAATGTAATAAAATCTACTATGATAGAAACATTAACAAGATATATGTGTTCCTCACCCATGCCTTGAGCGCTAGTATATGCTAGGATGGTTTGTGAGATGATGCTTGTTGCCTACGTGGATTTGGATATAGCATTGTTTGTACCTCATCTGTATGAGAGGATTACTGATGTCACATAGAGTCACTAGGGTGTCAGGGTCTTGAGAGTCTGCCAGGATAACTCTAGAGTTGGTTTATGTGATGACACTTCCCCATATGCATCTTAGGTTTCCTACATGTTTTGGTTGCCTCTGGTTGAGTAAGTTTTACCTTTGTTATCCTAATGTACCTTTTAAGATAGAGAGCTTTCAAAATCCCTTTCTTAGTTTGTATTGTGATTGATTTTGGTGTTTGTTATCCGAGTGGGGTCTGTTGTTATCTCCTCATCATGGTGGGAAATGACCACTTAGGTTCCACGAGGTCGGGTGGTAGTGATTCTTTTACCATTTGAGATTCCAATGTTTGTGTACCAATACAGATGATCCTTGTAGTAGTTGTACCTTCTTGTTCCTCATTGTTGGAGATGCATTCTTATCTTTCTCATTCTATTTTCTTGTATCTTTGTATCTATTATTCAAGATATATCATGTTGTAGTTTATATTGGGTTATTATATTATATGTCTTGCGACATGTGCAATGGATGTGGATTAGTATGGAGACCTTATGGCATCAATTGTAATTATGTTTCATTCATATGATGTGGTACTTATGATTTATTTGTGTACATGATTTTTGTAATTATATCTAAACTAAAGTAATAAGTTAATGTTTACGTAATCTAAGGCAAGGAACCCTCGAGATTTGTAATCTATGTTTAGTTGTATTTGTATGCAATTTTTAAATTATATTGTATTACTTTTGCATTGTAAAACATTGTTATTGTGGTCTCTAAACTCTAAAAAGATTATTTTGTAAACTTAGTTGCATATTTAGGCTGATTTCTCATGGGTTCCTTGGTGGGGCATTACATGAACCTAAAGTTGAAGTCATCAAAAGAAGGGTAGACATTGGGTTCAACTCTCAGAGATTCTTAATGAAATTCATACCCTCTCCTATCATCATTCAACTGGTTACTACTTCATTTTACATTGATTTCAACAAGGTAACATCATAGAAAAAAATTCGGTTGGAACTAAGTATCATGGTTTCGATACATGAAGAATTGCTAAAGAAGTCAGAAGAAAATGAAGAAATCATTGAAGACACAATATCGACACTTCATGATCTTGTTCCCACTTTCTCTATTGATTCCTCATGTTCTATTAGAGAAAGGTGTAGACTTCTTGTTGATGCTATCAAACTTTTAACTATTTCTGTTGATGAGCGTATTTAGTCTAGAAAGGAAGAAACCAACAATTCTTTCCTCCAGTAACTTCAAGAAAATATAATGCATCACTTTTTGAATTAAAGAGACTACTTCTTGAAGGAAATGAACTACTTGAGGATGGAAATTAATTATATCGTATACATTGTAATTTTTGATAGCCTTCGAAAATAAAGCAGACAATGGATTCGATCTAACTTCTGATTAGTAATGTCTACACCTCTTACAAGGTCACCAATTATCTTGATAGATCCATTAATACTAAAATGGAGTTGATGCAGAAGAAATTATTCAACCTACAACATCAACGTGAATCAATCATCCTATCTCTTGATACCTTGCAAGATCTTTGTGTTCCTTGCATCTTATAGTTAAGTAATGCTATTATGTGTGCATAGAGTTGTTCAGAAGAGGAATCAACAACCTTTGTTGAGATTGAGGACAATCTTACCACAATGAATGTGAACATTTTTTGGTTAATAAATTTTATTGAGGAGTGGAATGAAAATAAGGACTCTTGGATTGAGGTACTTCAACACTTGACACAAACTGTTGAATCGGTTCAACATGGTCAATCAACTCAGTGAGTTCTCTCTTTGTTTTCCAGTTTATCATTTTTGGTGCCCCTTTCTCATTTATGGAAAAAGGGGGAGAACAAAATAAAAAATATATATAGAAAAAGTTTTCAAAAAATTGTAATAAATCAGTTTTTCCCTCTCAGGGGGAGTTTTTGGGAAGTAGTTTAGTTTATAGAGTTTTTAGCAGGATTGTCATAATTTTTGGTATTTCAGATGTTATCAGTTTTAGTTTTGGGATTCCAGTTTTTGGTTACAGAATTTGGTTTTCCATCAATGACAAAGGGGAATATTATTAGCCTTCCCAAATTTTGGTTTTTTTTATGTCATTATCAATATCGGTATGATCTTGTCGATATCGACAAAATGATTGTTTCTCTAACTATCGGTGCTTGGGTCATTGACAACATTCACCAATTTTTAACACCAACAATTGTCTTGTGCAAGATTATCAAGAGTTTTGGAGGATCAAGGGGTCACGTGATATTATTACTAAGATCCACATTTTTTGTTTTAGGTGACTATGCAAAGATAAAGTTTCTTTTTTATACATTTAATGCTTAGCTGACAAGAAATGAGTTTATATCTATGAATGATACATAATCATATAGAGAGTACGTGCTTATCATGCATGTATATGATCAATGAACTATTATGATGCTTTGTACATGCAAATTGTTGTAAAGAAAATTGTGTATGTAATATTGTATCGATGAAAATAACTGTACTACACCATGAACTATATCTGTGCATATGTTGATGCATGTACATCATTTCAATTTTATATATCCATCCATTAGTGCTATTTTTTTATATGGAAAGTGAGTCTAAATGAAATTGAACCACCCTGATAGTGAGCCACCCTATGTATTTTGTAACTAATGTATAATACTTGATAGCTAGCCCTCTCATGTGATTTTTCCCATTCTAGCTTTCCATGAAAAACATTATTGTATTATGTGTTGTAATGTTTAAATTTCTATTGTTTCCTTTCAAGTAAAGTTAAAATATATGGTAAATTAGTCAAGTTATTTAAATTTTTCAAGGGTATACTAATTCACCCCTCCCCTCTCAATATACTAGGTGTTCAATATAATTAACCTTGAAATCAAAGTAAAATGCTTGAAAAGGAAGCATGTTTCTAGGTAGCAAAAACTTGATAAGATGCTTATACCTTCACAAACCTTCATGGTGTTGAATTATTAATGAAGATTCTTTAAATTATCCTTGATGTTGTCTTGAATTTGGATCTAGGATAGGACAAACATGAACACCTTCACATATGCTTAGATTAGGCCTTACTTGTCTTCCATGCTTGATGCTTTAATGAATTGCCTTGATTGCTTGAATTTTATTTTTTCTTCAATTGATTTGTTAATTGAATGGATGGATGTCATAGGAATGCTCAAATTGAATTCAAGTTCTTGACCTTGGTTACCAAAATAAGGGAGGTAGCTTTTCCTTTATACCTCACCCAACCTTTTAAGCACTTAAACCTTGAAGGAGGCTGATTTGGTTTTAAGGATCCTACTAAAACCAAAAGACAATTATACCATTCAAATTTGGGCTTGTTTATTAGGCCATGTGGTGACTCTTAGATCAGGGGTGAGAAAAATTTCCCCATACCTACCCAACCACCCTATATCGGCCAATTTGGGATTAGATTTGGGTTAGGTGTCAAATTTGATATGGGGATTATGAAAATGTGTGTGAAATCAAGGTAGGACCAAGAATAACAAGCATGGAATCTTGGGACACTTAAGTGGGCCCTAACTAAGGTATTAAATTATATAGGGATACAAGTTAGAATGCCACAAAAGAATTGGTTCTCTCCTCACCTTATGTGAGATTATAGAGACTTTTTTCTCAGCTCATGTAGAGTCAACAAGTGTCCCAACACTAGTTACTAGACTCCACTTGCTATGTACTTGGGGGGGGGGGGGGGGGGGGGGGTAGTTAGAGTTTAACTCCTACCTTATCACCTTGACTTGGTTTTCTTTATATACAAGACACCTTGTTATACATTTTAGTGACAATGTGATGATTTATTATGATATTTATTATTTTGAATCTTGTTTTTTTATGGAGAGTATTTATATTTGCAAGGGAAGTTGGTTGTTTCCAATATAATCATCCTAAGAAATGAATTTTTGCAAGGTAAAAATTTGAGTTCCAAAAGCATTTATATATTGTATAGGCTAATTTATTGATTCGCATAAACATTCTAGAAAATACAATTGACATGTGTAAAGACAATGCTCTATAGCATCCTCCCTACCATTTTATTTTCATAATTTAAAAAATGGGATCTTTGCAACAGGGTAAGGTCATCCACCAAAGCATAAATTATGATAAAGGGATTTTCCAAGCAAGTAAAAACTACCTATCTTTATGTAATATAGAAGTCTATTAGACATGAAAATCAAAAGGAAAATCACAATCGAGACCCATGAAATATTGGGACCAACAAATAATTATAGCTTTGAGAAATTCTTATGAACCAACAAGTGGCCTTTGTCTTGTTTAAATCCTAATTGAAATGGAAAGCAATGTGAAAAAATTGGTTATTCTTATCCATTCCTGTAATTTATAGAGAAAGTCACTTCTAAGAGGAATATTTCCTCTTAGAGGTAACTTTCTATACAAATCGTAGGGTCTATAACTGCCTCGATGATTTGATACAGCCACTAAAAAACATTCATAATTTGACTTATTTTGAGTGTCTAGCTGGCATGCATTTTTCTTTCATGAATCTACTGAGTCATTGACCACCTATATACCTTACTGCCATTATGCCATTGTAGAGTTACTCACTTGACGTAATAATAATCACAACTCTTCCATATTAGTAATTTTTAAATTAAACCCAATTTGATTTAAAAAATATCAAATTATTAATCATATAACTCTTAAATGTGTTTTTTTACAAAATCAAATTAAATATATTACATATTTGAATAATAAATTAATTAAAGATAAATATTTGAATAGGTAGTATTTCTTAATTAAAACCAATTTGATTAATACATATTAAATTATTATTAATCATATAACTAATTGTAGACATCCTAAATTCAACTATGTTAATTTATTAAATTCATTTCCCTAATTATTCTTCTGAATAATAATTAATTAAATATCATTTAATTAATTATTATTTTCCCTTTATGTAGATTTTAGTAATTAATTACATTTCCCTTTATTCTTCTAAAGTTCCATTAGTTTATTTAATTGAACAATTCTGACTAGTCTTAATTAATTAACTCATTTGCTTGATTCCTAACCTCATTAACATTTCTTCTAATTTAAAATTCACCTTCTCTCATGTGTGAATATTTCTTATAGTTTTTTTATTTCATCTTCTTACACACATATGACGTGTGACATGCACTTGTCACTTTTCCACATTTTCCACTTTTCCAACTCAACATATGACCAAATATTTTATTTGGTTCTCACACAGGGAGATCGTAACTTCCCTCATAGCCACCCTACCACTTCCTCTTTTATCCATTCATCACCTTTCCTCTCTTACACCTCTTCCACTTTTCTATTTTTGTTTCCACTTGTCACTCTCATCTTCTTCCAAGGTTTCTCACACAATTGTGAGCACACCTTGTCGTCTTCCTCATGACAAGTGTTCTTCACAAAGCCTTGCCACATGCCACAAGGTTATGAATTTAATCCAAGTCATCCTCTCAAATTTATTCCTATCCCTCCAAAATCCTTTCAATCTTGAATTTCCATTCCATCTCTCTTAATTCTATAAATTGAAACCTCCCCCCTTGACAAATCATCCACTTTCATGCTAATGTTATTATGCCAAAATTATCCTAGAATTTCAGCCATTATTGTGTTGATTTTAGGGAGTATTCCACATCCATAAAGTAATCATATAATCAAAGAGAAAATCAATGGAGATGGTGCCTATATTTTATCTCATCAAGGTGTATGAAGGTATATGTTGTCTTTGGTTGAATTTTAAGTTTATTTTTTTAGATTAGCAACATATTTCATCATATAAAAAGTAAAGAAATAACTTGATCGTGGGGCTCTATAGCGATGCCCACTTCATCCACTCTCACTCTTGCTATAAGCATTTTTAATTCCTTCCCAACATTTTCAAACCCCCTCATGACTATGAAGAACTAGATTCCTATGGCATTGGTTGTGGGTGGTGCATTGGGCATTACTCAGTTGGGATCTACTCCTCTATCTAGAACTGAGGAGGTTTTGTGTTTGCGAATGGTGTGCCTATTTTTGGTACTAGTAATGTGGTGTTGTTGGCTAGGATGTGTGCTTCTACATGTGGACACTCTTTGGGGTGACCTTGGTCTATTAAGCCTCTTATTGGTGGGAGAAGCTTTGCTAGAGTTTTTGAATCTATTGTTGTTGTTGTTCCTCACAAGGTAAAACCTCAACCTTTGGCTTGTTCCAAGACCTCCCTAATGGTGGTCTATAGCCAGGACATGGTTGAAAATGTGTAGTACTTCCAATGTTGTGGGTTAGTTTGTGGATTTGTTGGTTTCTTTCCTTCTCTACCGAACTTGCATCATTGGGTGATAGATTTTTGGAGACTCTTGGTTTCAGATAACATTGATCCTTTTCCTTGTGCCAAGGGATTTTTTATTTCTATTTTTCCTTCTTTTGAGGAATGAGATTTGGTGATGAGAAAGTCATGGGATTGGAGGAATCACTCTCTTTCGACCAAAATCTAGGTAGTCTTCTTTAATCCTCTAACTAAACTTCTTAGTGTGCGTCTAGTGTGGGTTCATCTTCCTAATCTTTCCCTTCATTTCTATATGAATTCTTTTTTTGAGGCCATCAATAACTCTATTAGCCATTTTCTAAAGGTGGAAGATACCATGTCTTCCATGGCTCTCTCTACCTTCACACACATTTTGGTTGACATTGATATCTCCACAAATCTTCTTGGAGATGTGGTTCTCATGGTGGGGGATACACCATGGACTCAATCAATGGATTATGAGGGCCTCTCATTTTGATGTCGTCGTGCTTCCTTACTGATCACTTGACAATACATTGTTCTCTCTTGTAGCACAAAGGACCTACTACTTGGTGTAAGGAAACTAATGATGAACATTTGGCTATTTAGATTTTTGATTCTTCATCTGATCATGCATCATAAGTTGATGATGACTCCTCTTTGGATGATGCTCCTACTGTAGATTTGAATGATGCTTCTACTGTAAATATGGCCTCTACATCCCCTATGGGTCCTACTCCTCTTTCTTTTGGTGTGGTCCCCTCTACATGTGTGGACACTTCTTCATATGATGCTCTTGGTCTACTCCAATTTTTGGTTGATGATGTATAACCTTCTTAGCACTATGACCCTTGTGTTGAAAATTTTTCTAATAGGGTTTCACTACTTGTTCCACCTTGTGGGGATCCTAGTAAAAAATTTTCTTGGAAAATTGTCTAACAACGTAGGAAAAAAAATTCTTTAGCCTCTCCTTCTCCTCCCCACACTATGGATGATTTGTCTACCCACTCTTGAGGTGGGATACTAGATTTTATACTAGTGTGCTAGTTATAGCCTACCCTTGTAATAGCTAGAACATTTACTATTAGTATTATGCTGAAGTCAGTTGATGGTGATGGGTAGTGGTTGTGTAAGGGACAATGCCCTTGTTTTATTTCTATTTTATATAAAAAAAACATATTTCATCATATACACTATTATATCATAAGATATTGAATAGGGTTATTGGAAAGTAAATGAAAATCATCAAGCAAGAATTCAAGCACCGCATGAGAACAATGAAACTAAAACTAAACTAAAAGTCCTCATGAACAATATGAGACTTGATGAAATTTTTTTTTTATGGATCTCCCTAACCCCACCACCTAGGAAAATGCTACCACCACAATTTCGATAATGAAACATGTCTCCTTCGATAAGAATTTGGAGATGGTGTAGGAGTGACACAAGGTAGGGCAGACAAAGGGGCCTAAGGCACTCCCAAGTACCAATCTTTCTTTCTTATTAACAACTCAGAAGCAACAACACATAGAAGGAGAGAAGGAATGCAAATATCTTTCATTTATTCATCAAAATTCATACATGTTGGGATGTAAGGCCTTCTCGATTATTACCAATACAATGAAATTTGATTACAAAATAGTCCTCATACATGCAAGGATCCAACCTTCATATTCTATCTTCTTTTTAACTTAATCGCCTCCAGTAACCTAGAACATCTCTACTTATTTATACAAGAGGCCACCGAATAGGTTATCTCTAAAGATCCTTGAAATCCAATATTGGAGAAAGAAACAACCTAGATTTAGGTCCACATGTTTCCCAATGAGCTATTCCAACATTAATATTGTGACCAAAATTAACTACACATGTCGGCCAACATCAAATAATTAAATTCCACCAATCGGTGAACTCGGGAATTGAGCAACACCAAACACACCAAACCGACTCTGTAAAGAGCACCACCAAACCAACTTGGTAAAGAAAAACAAAGTGGTAACTATAATACCCCAAAAATGGGCTATAGGTTCATTAACCTCCTATATCGACACATCAAATGAAATTGATACAAAATTCCTAACCTAAGGCACATCTTCACATCGAAATCCTAATTGATTTTATCTTAATTCTGCATCAGGCAATATTTCCTAAATATTCCTAATTTATCTAATTATCTTTAATTAAATATTATTTGGCGATAAATGTTATTATTTATCCTAAAGTTGATTAATTGAATATGATGAATATTTAATTAATTAATTTAATTTTGCCACTATAATTTAATTAGATTTAATTGCATTTATTCCTAATTAATATTATTTTTATTTTGACAATAAATCAAAATTCCTACAAACAATCAATTGGATATTTATTTAATTGATTTAAAATCAAAGTTGTCAAATTTAATGATTTAATTGGAATAAAGTTTGATTTAATAATTGATTAACCCATAAATCAATTGTTTTAATTCAAAAAATAGTTAAGTAAAAAATAAATCACTTTATTTATTAAATTAATTCATATTAAATCATGCACAATCACAAAAGCAGTCAACTTTAAAACAATTGCTAATTTCAATTTGTAAACTTTCTAAAACTCAAAATCTGATGATGAGTTGAAAAAGAGAACTAAAGCTCTATTTTTAGATAAAAACTGCTTTTGCATGATTTTATGAATTAAATATTCTTAATTTCCTGATAACTCAAAAATTAACCTGAGTTTATCAAGAGTGATTTATGGCTTTTCTCTTGCATCCTCAAAGCCATGTATTTCTATAAAATCAAGGCTCAGCTCTTCACAATCAACACTCGAATTTGCACAATTACTCTAGCGAATTGGTGATTGAAGGATTGAGCGTTTGCGATAGGCAATTTGTGAGATCTTTCATAGTTGATCATTTAGCTTTTTCAAAGTTTCTCATTTATAGTTTCATACTCATTCATAGCATCTCTAGATTAAATCTACATTCTAATCTCATTCATATAGCTTAGCTTCATACAGTTTTTCATTCATATTATTGCACAGAAAATACCAAAAATATAGATTAAATCTGCATTCATATAGCTTTTATTCTTTGCATTCAAATCCTTTGTTTAGGTGTTGCATTGTCACTAGTCTCAGTTTGATCTGAGAGTGTCATACTCACACCTACTAGAAGGTAGTAAATCACCTGGTTAGTTTAGTTTCCATTTCATTGCATGATTTTGGTTTTTGGCTAACCTCTAATGTTTTACTGAAGTGTTGTGTCTACAGCTAGGTACAAAATTCACACACACATTTCTGGCACCCATCGTGGGGCCCTAAAATGGGTTTCCATCATCTTTCTATCAATTTCTATCACTTTCTTATCATTTTTTGGTTAAAACTATGATTTTTATTTTCTGTTCGTACATTTTTTGTACGACTTTTTTCAGAAAGTCATTTCAGGAGATACCCACTGTCGTACGACATTTTCAAATTTCAAGGCTCGTATCAAAGAGTACACACTATCATTTGGAAGCCTGAGTGTCGTATGAGCAGACACCCAAAGTCGTACGAGTTTCTAGACTATCGTCTGGGAGGTAACCCACTGTCATACAAGTTTTGACTCCAGAATTCAATTATTGTTTCAAATTTTTTGGCAGTTTTCTAGATTTGATTTTCAGATTTGGACTAACAGCTACCCTTAACAATTGAAATCTTCTATTTTTGACTGATACTTGTTGAATCTGATTGGAAAAAGTGCAACTAAATTGCTAAAAAAGGTAAAAATCTACTAAGCGCATTGCGAGGAATTTAGGTATTCTTCTCAAGCTGATAACATTTTGATTTGGATTAAAACAAACTCTCACGTGTCAAGATTGTGTGATTTTCTTGCTTTCATATCAAAGACTTCATTTTGGGCTATAAAACAAACATAGATTTGCTTTCTGCATATCTGTTACACATAGTAAATAGGCCCTATGAACACTATTTGTGGATGATCTTGAGAGATTGAGCTTCTTCCGCTTGTTTATTCATGCAAAGCTCCTCTTGATGAAGGATCCCCCTGTAGGTAGGGAAGGTACTGAGAGAGTCTCATGTTCTACTAGATTCATGTGTCTTCAACTTTTTATTGATACATTCTCTCTTCGGAGAGGTTGATAGATCATAAGTGATTGACGTCATAGATCTTTGTGAGATAATCTTGGTCTTAACGTGTCAGATTAATCTGTCTGCTTTGTTTTGGTTAAAAGTGAAAAGGCTAGAGGACTATGCTCTACTCCCTTTTTGGGTGGTATCAGAAACTCAGATCCTTGAATCTGGAACCAGTCTCCATGTGGTATCTTTTGTGATTCACCTTTAGAGAGGGTTAACCATAGTGGACATTCCCTTAATTGGGTCAACGATGTAGACGGAACCTCAAGAGGTAATAGCCATTTTCATTGTGGTAGTAGGAGCCACTATATAAATGTCCTTGTGGAGGAAATCTTCACAGGTGTGGTCTCTTGTTGGGCTATCAGATCTCCCTAGCAGCTCTTGATTGATTAATTTCTCAGACTGTGTCAAAACCCCGATGCACCTGGATTGGAGTTCACCCTCTTGAGATCATAAAAGTTACAGAGTCAGACCATTACTACAAACCCTAGTGAGGCCAAATTTTCATTTTTCTAGGAATATGTGCATTATTGAAATTTTTTTTGGATCATACACAATTGGCACTCCTAGGAATTAGCACATTTAGTCACTTGATTGTTCATGCACAGGGTTACTTTGTCCCCTGTTCATTGTTTTCAGACGTACTTGGAATCACTTGCTTGCTATTTTACGTGCTTGTTTATCTATCTGACGACTAAAAATGAACAATCTCAGAATAATCTTCAAACCTAGACAGAGAAATTTGTGAACAATCTGAAATTGAAAACCAAAAATTTACAAAATTTGAAGTAAAAATCCTCTTTGGAGTCAACAGTCATCCCATCAGGTCAGAAAGCCGTATGATTTTTGGCAAGTGTCATTTCAGAACCCCTATATTGTCGTATGATAGCTTGTATAGTGTCGTACAAGTTTTGCCACCAGTCAAAAACAAAAAGCCAAAAATCTAATATCAATTATCGTGCAAGTTTTGCAATTGTCATACGAGTTTGTTAATTATCATTTCATAGCATACCCACTATCGTACGATCCTGCAGAAAGTTGTTTGAGAAAAATTGCTAGAAATTGGTCAAAATTGTTAGAAACTTAGTTTTAACAGCCTATTTCTAGAATCTGTTGAACCAATCACTGTGTCAGGAATAGAGAAAAAACTAGAATGAATCCATTTATTTTCCTAAAGTGAGCCTTTGAGTTTGATTTAGCCTTCTGGGTTATCGATTTGAGTCTTTTTCATCTTGTGTCAAAACCTTGTCAGCATTATCTTCAAATTCAATCTTCTTGCTAAATGGCTAAGTGTTGTGAGCTTGTACACACCATCTGTTGGGCATCTACCCACACTACTATGTCATAATATCCTTCATTTACATCTGATCTAATCCTTAATCACTTCAATCTTAACAAGGTTGCGTCATTCGATCTTCTGGAATCAATTCATTCTTCAGTTGTCTTCATCTTATTCTTTTGCTTCACCCAAGGTTAATGGTGGATACTAGAGCTTTGTCACACAAGAAATCTAGAGAACCACTTGACACTGCACCTTTGACTATTCACAAAGGTCCCACTCTTGAACAACTCTATAATTTTGGTCTTTACAAAGACGACGGTCTTGGAAATTTTTGATTAAAAACTGGTTACGTCCCCCCTCCATCAACTCATGGAGGTAATCAACAAACCCCTCCTCAATCTAATCCAAGGAGTCCTAAAACTCCTACCATGTCTCACAGAGGGACACAACATGGGTCTCAAGGACACCATTCTCAACATGTTGTGGATCAAGAACCCACACCTTCTGAAATTGTTCGATATCAAAACGATGATGACTTCAAAAGAATGATGAAACATTTGTTGAAGGAAGATAGAGAGGCATAATTTCTAGAGTTAGCTCATCAAGGAGCTAAAATTCCTCCCAACTTTAATGTGGAAGATATCATTACAAATGAGGAAGAAACTCCTATCATGGCTATGATGAAATAGATGCATGCCATGCAAGTCAAACTTAATAAACTTGAAAAAGAAAAGGAACCTAAGGAGTTCTCCATGGAAGCTCTATGTCCTTTTCCATTTGATAAAGACTTGTACATGTCTCCATTCCCTAAAAGAGTGGAGATGCCTAAATATGATAAGTATGATGGAAACTCTGACCCTCAAGATCATGTTAGAGAATTTTGTACTCAATCTATGGAGTTTATGCATGAACCAACCTACTTAATGCATCTTTTCCCTCAATCTCTGGGAGGAGCAACCATTCATTAGTTCTCTAGAATGCCTTCGACTATCAAAAATTTTAAGGAGTTAATCAAACTGTTCTATCAAAAATACTCCTACAATATTCAACATCTGATCACCATGATCGACATCTGCAATCTGAAACAATATCCAAGAGAACCATTCCTAACATTTCTCAAGAGGTGGAGGAAGAAATTTTATCTATATGCTAGACCCATTCCAGAAACTGAGAAGCTAGAAATCTTCATTAACAATATTGTTCCAGAAATCAACTACCCTTTACAAATGCAAAATCATACATCTTTTGACAAGATGGTAGATAATGCGATCAAAATTGAGAAAGCACTTGTGAAAAAAGGAGACATCACACTTCAAAAGGACAAGCATGAATTTGGATCTAGTTCTAAGGACAAGAACAAAAACTAGAACAAGAATAAAGGCGCTGTCACGGATGACATTGTTGATAATATCTGTGCCCCATCTAAGGCACCTGCTTTCAATCTTATTGTTGGTACCCAAGCCATCAAAGCTTCTGAAGCTAAAGTCACAGAGTCCAACAAAAAGTCATCTGATTACAAACCTTGGGCTATAGATCCTAATCACAAATTCACGTCTCTTGGAGAATCCTTGGAATCTTCCATGAAAACTTTATTGGAAAAAAAATCATCTACTTGCCTAAGATGAAATTCTTTGATCCGGAACCTAAACTGAAATGGTGGAGAGAGAATGATTTCTATGAATTCCATCACAATAAAGGTCATAAGACTAATAACTGTATTCACTTGAAGCACATTATACAAGACAAAATTGATAATGGTGACATCATGATTGACAATCATAAGAGTAATAATGATCATACAACATTCACATAACCATTTCCTAAACATGGTAAAGAAGATTCTTCTTCTTAGCCTAATATGGGTGCTAAAGTCAATTATGCCTACTCAGGAAACAATGTTGTTATCAATATGGTTGAACCATGCCTATCTAAGCATTACAATGTCATCACAATTGTAAGAAGAGATAGAGATAATCAATCAGTTAATGCAGTTACTTGATCACAAGCTCAGGCACACCTACAAGGACAAATACTAGATTCATCAAGTGTCCCTAAGGTGCCTTTCAATCTTTCATTTGCTTCTAAATAGAAGGCTATATCTAAATCTTTAGATCCTAAAGATAGGAGGCCTACTTCATATAGTATTGTCCAACAATTCTACCACACAAATACTAAAATCTCCATGTTTGAGTTGCTCCGGATGTCTCCAGCTCATAGAGCCATTCTAGACAAAGCTCTACTCAGATCCAATGTTCCCGATGACCTTGATTTAGACAGATTCCAGACTATGGGTGGTCATCTTACATCTCCATAGTACATTTCCTTTTTAGAGGAATATGATAACTCCTTGAGTCATCTGCATAACCAGCCCTTGCATATTGAAGTCTTGATCCAAAACTGTCGTGTCAAACATGTGTTGATAGATGGAAGCACTGGCCTAAACATTTGTTCTTTCAGCTTGATTACACAATTGGGATTTTTAGAAATGGCCATTGATCCTAGGAAGAAGATAAATATCAAAGCATATGATGAGCAAGAAAGATCTTCTAAGGGAACTATTGTCCTACCTATCAGAGCAGGTCCTATCATTAGAGATACTATATGTCAAGTTCTTGATCTACCTTTGGCTTACAATATCCTCTAGGAAGACCCTGGATACATGACATGAAATCCATTCCCTCTACATTCCATCAGTGTTTGAAATTTCCTTATGAAGGAGTCGAGGTAATGATTCCAGCTGATATGTATACAACTTGCAATACCTTGAAAGAGAGTGTTGATAAACTTGTTCCCAATAATAGAGAATCTTCCACTAAGCAGCTAAACATTGCTTCAACATCTAAGATGGAAGACATTGCTAAAGAGGTTCAGATCAAAGAAAATGGTATGGGAGAATATACTATAGAGCCAGTCTTATCTTTGGCATCTCTCCCTATCTCTCCTAAGTCTTATGGGCAAACTCTAAAACAATCTAAAATAGAGTCTAAAGAACCTCTTGAGGCATATAAAGGAAATTTTGTTGCAGAACAAGTATCTAAACAAGAGTTTAAAGAGGATGAAGTTGTGCTCACATGGCTATACAAAGATTAACCTAAATCTCAAGTTGTCCAAAAATGTGATGCTAACATACCAAACATCCCTTCTATATGCACCCTAAAATGGTTGCCTAGACTTTGGGCCCTCATTCAGCAATTTATCAAATCTCTAAATCAATATTTTCAAAAATCAACATTTTTCAATTATATCAATTTCCTTGATCAAATCCTATTTTATCATTTTCAATTATTTGCCTTGGGCTAACCATTTTATCCTAAGTCTTTATTTATTTAAAATGAATATTCCCTCCCCTTTTATTAAATAAAAAGCCCCCACTTTTCCTCTTATCCTAAGTTGCACAAATAAAGTATTATTCTTATTTTATAAAAAGAATAAAAGCACTTTTTCTCTCATATGGACACAAAAGTCAACTCTTATTTTCCTGTTGGAGGATATTTGTGCACATGGATTGCTCCTCTTTCAAGTTCCACCCTTGATTAAATCTTTTGCCTCTTAATCTCCATGGTTCATTCCTTCTCATTTCCTATAAAAGGAGAGCTCTCTTCCTCATTTGGATATCAATCTTTTTATGCTAATGTTATGTTGCAGGTTTTCTAGGTCACCTTGGAGCTTTTGAAGATTTGGAGCATTCTTGGCTTTTGCATCTGCATGCTATTCTAGTTTCATTTCTTGCATTCTAGTTTCATTTGTCATGGCATCCATAGCTTAGTTTCCTTTATGCTTTAGATTACTTCATCTAGCTTAATTAAGAGGCTTTGTAATACTTGCATATTTCCTTTCATAGCTTAGCTTGCATAGCTTGCATTTTCATTCATAGTATAGCTTTGCATTTCATTTCATTTTGATTCTTGGAGATATTGGCATTCTTGCCCTTGTCTTCATTTGAATCTCTCATTGTGTGGTTGACTAGCAAGGTCATAAGCTTAATAGCTCTAGCTGAGAGAAATCAAATAATCTTGCAACTCCATACATAGAGAGATCTAGGTCACTTTCTAAGGTATCCCATTCATGGATTCCCTTGGAAGTAATGACTTAGAGAAGTGCACTATTTGAGGTGTACATTTTTGGCGCCCACCGTGGGGCAGAGCATTGTTGTTTTGCCTTTCATTTCTTGCATTTTCATCAATTTTTCTGCATATTTTAGCATCATTTTTGGCTATCTAGTTTTTCTGGCTTAGAATATCGTGTGATATTTTTCCAGTACCGTGTGATAGTTTTCTGTATACCAACGCAATACTTTACCAGTTAAAGTGTCGCACGGCCTTTGTAGGGTTTATCGCACTATTTGGAACATTCTGTCACCTGCAGGTACAGTAAAGTATCACCCAAAAAGATATTATCACCCCGGTATGATGTAAAGTATTGTGCGATACTTCTGGTGACTGTACTATCACCTGTACTTGGTAGTGAGTTGTTTCTTGGTTCTTTATTGCCAAATTTGGATCTAGTTAGCTTGCTGGTTTAGTTTGTTGTGGTTAGATAGATTTAATTTGCAGATTTCATTTGGATTTTGATTTTGCTAACCATTGTGGGGTTAACAAGTTGTGGTTGTAGGTGCCTCTTGCTTGAATATTTTGCCAAAAATTGCATGCACAAGGGCTACTAATGGTTTTCACAGGGTTGCCCAAAAGCATACAAATAAAAAAAGTGCTTGTTGTTTATTTCATTTCAAGTGTGGCAATTACTAGTTGTTTCATTTCATAGGAACATAATATCTTGTTGTAGGAATTCTTGGGTGGTAGGAGAAGTATGCTCTTCACCCTTGTGGTGAACCAGAAAATCTTGACCCATCTTTGGATTTTGAAAGCAAGAGGGTAATTGAACATTTGCTTGGTGTGTTTAGGAGAAAACTTTGAGATAGGGGAGTATGTTCTTCACCCTTGTGGTGAAACAAAAACCTTGAACCTCGTAAGTTGATCCACTCTTTGTTTAGATCTTTAGAATCCTTTAGCAGCCCTGCTCTTGAGCAATCAAGAGGAATGACCTAAGTGGGGAAAAGCTTTTTGCCAGCTATTTTGACCCACTATAAACTCAAGGCTATCACGGACACAAAACCTTGGTAGGCGTAGTGCTTGTCTTTGCTTGATGTGAGTACTTGTGGGATTGTGACCATGAGGAAAGTGTTGAGCAAGAATGCTTAAGGTACTCTTGTGGCCGCGAGATCCCAGTCATTTTTGAGGAGCAAGAGGGGTACTACGAATGAAAGCTCTTACTAAGAACCATAGATAGAGGCCACCCTATTTTTCCACTTAGCTTCTTGGTACAAGGATTGATCCAAGTGGAATAACTCAGATCACCCCAAGATTACTCACCGTCTGTGTTCCTTTGGTTGTGTCATTGGCACTTCCATGACAAAGCCAATATCTATTGTGGGCAACCACTTTGTGTGAGGCAATGGAGCATCAAGTGTGGGCCAAGTTGTTAAGTATTGAGCCATTGTCTTTTTAGGCTAAAAAGTGCTTGAAGTGTTCTCGTTGTGACATACCCATGTAAACGTTCTTGCATATTCAACATCACGATAGTGTTCATAAGATTTTTCAATTTTGATATCACAATTGCTTGTCTTGGCAAGGTTGCTTTTTCCCTTGTTTCAAGTGTTTGAAGACATGTTTGATCACCTACTGTTTACAAACCTATCAATTTACTACTGTCACTGTGATTGAGATCGAAAAAAACCAACCCTCAAACTGAAATTTGGACCAAATTGCCCTTAAAACTGAGATTTTTAACACTCACTGGTCAAGAATCGTACGACATTGGAACAATATCACACCCTGTACTTAGAAATATCATGTGATAGTTCACCATTGGAAGACTATCGCATCGCTTGCCTAGAAAGTATCACCCAGGATGTCTAGAAAATATCTCCTTGCTTAATGCAAAATATCGCCTGGTCTGAAATTGTCACCCTGTTAGCCTAGAAACTATCACCCAGAATCTTTTTGCTGTCTTTCTAATTCATGCAATTTTTAGCTTTTCCTTGGTTGACCAGATTTTAGTAGGTTTTGTACCCTACAACTGAAATCTTGTTTGTACTTCAGGTTCTTGGTTATACACCTTGAGTTAGTAATCTTTGACTTCACCAAAAATTTTGTGTGTCCTTGGTAAGTTAGGAACCATCCTTGTTGACAAGATTCACCTTTAGATTCCTTGATTTCACACTTGGAGAGTTTGAGTAATCTTTTGTCCAAATCTATCTTCATATAAATTCAATTTCAATATATTTTGGTTAAATCATCCTCCTGATCCATATGTGATAGGATATTGGAATCCTTTTGTTATGCACCACTGTGGCAGTGTTGATTTATACCTTTTGTCAACTTTCTATTTCATCATCTCTCTTTTGGACGATTGAATATTTTCACTATCCTAGTTTGACAATTAGTGATTCATAAGGTTATCTTCTCACTAAGGGTATTTTCTTTCATGTTGGTTACAACAAGATACTAAGTGGGTCAAGGAAAACAACATCAAGTAGTTTTTGAACAATTACCTTTAGTCCAAACTCGTCAAAAGTGAAAGGGGAAGGAACCCATCTTTGATCAATCTCCTAAGAGTGCTTCAGAATTTTGGTTTGAGCCTAGGAGCAGCCTTAGCGGGTCGAGTACCTCTTTAACACCTTCTCAATCAAATATGGACTTGAGCTACACTTTGACTAGGAGACAAAGAGAAGTAATGGATCAAACTCTTGATCACATTTTCCAAAGACATAGGGGTAACATGTTGTTTGATGATGATAATCAACTTGAATCACCCCCTATTAACTCAAGATATCTAGATGCTCATCAACGAGCTGAAAGACATTATGCACAAGCTCACCAAGATGCACAGCCACAACATGAAGACCAAAACAACCAATCTTGTGATGCTCATGTGAATGTAGCTAACTTGTTCAATCATTCAGGGCTAAGCTCTCCACTAAAAAAAACCTCAAGATATACAAGTGAGAGGCTAAAAGGAATTGAGCGAGGAAAACAAGCCTTCTTGAATGAACAAGCTGCAAAAGAAGAAAAATTTAGGCTCCTAGAGGAGGAACAATGAGCCTTGTTGGACATAGAGAGAAGAGCTGCACAAGAAGAACAAGATAGGCTCCTAGCACAACAACTTAATGACCAATTTAACAATAGGGGTACCAACAGTGGAAACAACTCTCCACCCTCTACTCCCTCAAGAACCCCAAGAAGTAGAAGGCGATTGAGGACTCCTTCAAGATCTCCTAGTCCTAGAGGAAGAAGAATGTCACAACATAGGAGAAGAACACCTTCTAGGAACTCAAGACAACCCTCCCAATGAGCTCATCATGGCTCTCAACATGGAGGAAGTGGTACAAGTTTTGATGATCAAGATTTTATGAGAATGCAAAAAGAACCACTATTCCAACAATATGTGTAAAGTACCTTGATCAAAATAAGGATAAGTTCCTAGAGAATTTGATTAACAAAGCTACGAGGGTTCCTTATAATTTTGATGTGGATAGGAGAATCAAGAAACAGAGCCCCTCACAAGAAGAAGAAATTAATAAAATCAAGAAAATGATGGAGAAAATGATGGCTCCCAAGAGTTCCTTCAACCTTGACTCTATTTGTCCTAATCCTTTTGATAGTTGTGTAAGCATGAAGGATTTTCCTAGGAAAATTGAATTTCCCCAATATGACAAATATGACGGTAATGGTGACCCACATGATCCTGTGCGTCAGTTTTATACCATGAGTTTTGAATTTCACCATGAAGATTCCTATATGATGAGATTATTCCCAAGGAGTCTAAAAGGTCAAGCTATGGAGTGGTTTACCAACATAACCCCTCCTGTCAAAACTTTTAAAGAACTGGTCCATAGATTTGTGCAACATTTTGCCTACAACTTATCAAGGTCAGTTACCATGCTTGATTTGTGTAATTTAAAACAAAATCAAGGGGAATCCTTTGTTACATTTTTACAAAGATGGAGATGATTGTGCTCTCGGTATTCTAGGACAATTCTTGAACATGAGAGAATTGATATCATTGTGAGCAATTTAGTACCTGAGATGCGGTATGAGGTTCGAAAGATGGTCTTTGATTCATTTGACACTATGGTCGAAACTGCATGCAGAATAGAGGATGTCTTAAAAGAGAAAGGTATTTTGACTAAACAAAATAATAACAACAATAGTCAAAAGAACAACAACTCACATAAGGACAAAAGCAAGAACTCACATTGGAATAAAAATAAGCAAGTAGTCAATGATGGAGTTGTTGACTCTTCCCAACCAAAGGATCAAGGTGTCCTTCATTTGTCTAGTGTGGTTCAAGATATGAAGCTTAACACATCCTCTAACCAATAAGAGCATAAACAAAGATATCAAGACAAACCCAAAAAGGAAAAGCGATAGTTCTCTAAGCTTGGGGACTCTTATGAGGATGTTTTCAAAATTCTTATTGATAACAATCTTGCACAACCACAAGATCCAGCAAAATTTCACATACCTGACATTAAGCCATATTGGTGGAATGAGAAAGCATACTACATATTTCATAATGGCATTGGACATCACATCGAGCACTATTGGAAACTTAAACATCTCATTCAAGATCTTATTGAAAATGGCAAACTCAAGATTGATGGATTGAAAAACAATGTAGATCACAAGGCATTTAAGGAACCTTTGCCTAAATATGATAAGGGGGAAAACTCTAAACCCAAAGATGGCAAAGCTGTAATCAACTACACCTATACATCTAAAAAGAATGTTATCAATATGCTTGAAGTTGTGGATGAAAATGTCAACATGATGTGAAACAAAGATTCTTATAGTCATGATGTAGACTCTCCTCCAATGTTTGATGAAGAACCTGTGGCGGTGCTTAGAGGTCCTCACTCTCAAAGGTCATCCCAAGCTCTTAATGCTATCACTAGAAGCCAAGGTCAAGGTCTTGTGGTCATTAGAGGTCTTAATTCCAACTAGTCTAGCAAATCCAAGCAAGTGACATCCAAGAATGTCACCACCAAGTCAGCAGTCAATCCTGAAATGAGCTATAATCTTGTTGACCAGTTACAAAGAACACTGGCTCAAATCTCAATTTTTGAGCTCCTAGAATTGTCTCCAAGACATAAGCGTGTCCTTGAAGATGCCTTGCGTACAACCAATATCCCCAACAACATAGATGTTGACCAATTCCAAAACATGGTTAACCACCTTGCCAACCCTCACTACCTCATATTCTCAAAAGAAGGTGAAAAAGCCTTGAGCCATCCGCATAATCTTGCCCTTCATATTGAAGTCATGATTCACAAGACCCGTGTCAGGTGTGTGTTGATTGATGGGGGTGCTAGGCTCAATATTTGTTCCTCGAGTTTGTTGAAAATACTGGGTTACTCGGAGAAAGTTATTGACACTCGCAAGAAAATAACCATCAAAGCCTATGATGAGGCAGAGAGAAGCTCCAAAGGCTTGGTTGTCCTTCCTGTCAGGATTAGCCCCATTGAAAAGGACATTTTGTTCCAAATTATTGATGCTGGTCCTTTAGCCTATAATATTCTTTTTGGTAGACCATGGATCCATGACATGCAAGTGATGCCCTCCACCTACCACCAATGTGTCAAGTTCCCCTATAATGGAGTAGAAGTTTGTATACCTGGGGATAGCACATTATCTGTTAATGAAATTTCAGTAGGGACCCATGTTCCTCTTAATCAGGATGTAGAAAATTTTGATGCAACTTTGGAATAGTACAAGAACAAGTTCAAAACCATAGACCTTGGTATGGGGGGTTATCACATTGACTCTTTCACAAAGCTGCCAGTCTCACCTAGGTCCTATGGTAAGCCTTCACAAGAGATGAGTCCCTCATCTTCAACAATGACATTGTTTGATACATTTGTAGAGTCTTCAGTGCCCATTCAGGATGAAAAAGAAGAAGTGGCTGTTAGAGATTGGATTTACAAGGAGGAAAAATACAAGCATAATGAGAATTTCTCCCCATCTCCTAAGGTTTATGGGAGAGGATATACTTTGGTCAAAAATATGGGCTACCTAGGTCATGGTCCTCTTAGTCACAGATTAGATGCTAAGGTTGAACCACTCAATCATGCTCTCTTTGGCCGCAGATCTAAGACAACAGTTGGCCTAGGTTTTGAAAATTAGAACAAGAACATTACGCCTATCCTAGCTGTGACAGATAGTGATGATGAATACATACCCAATTTGCAAAATCAACAAGATAGGTGTGAAGATTAGGTCCCTTCCACCAATCTCCTTTGGGGAGGTTTAGATACTACAATTGACAATCCAACAATTTCAGACCTAGAACAAGAACAATCCACTATTGAAGATCATGTTGAGGATCCTATTCAATACACAAATGGAATTCAAGAAGGTGTTACCCTTGGTGACATCAAATATTCTACCTCAAGGCCTAAAAAATATGGTTGGTGTAAACACCCCAGCCGGGATTCAGATACGGACTCGCATGAGTATGAGTGGGAGACTCTTTCTGATTGTTCTATAGTTAACATGGACATTGATGTTGTCCATTCATATGAGTCCCAACTTGAAGTAGCTAACGAGTCTAGTGTAGGATTAGAAGATTGGAATCCACAAGTCGCTTTAGTGGACGATGCTTCGCTTAGTAGGATAAGTCCTGATTTGGGTACCTTAGAGGGATACTTGATGGATCCTAAATCTGCAATCACCAGAGATGATACCATTCACATACACAATATTGAACCGGTCATTGACCTACCCCTTGCCAATCCTCACTTAATTGATGGGTCTCAGTGCTATTAAGAGCCTCAGCTCCAAACCTTTCAAAATGACTATGAAATAGCATGCTACCTAAATGCCCTTGAACCTGTAGTCTATTCCACTAGTGAACCAACTACAAGTATGACAGAACCAAATATCAAGTACCTTAGTCACAAAATGAAAAGAAAAGAAAAAAAGAATAAGAGTTCTGATGGCAAAAACCACTATGTGGTGGTATCAGAACCTAAAAAAGTAAAAATAAAGGACGTATCTGAGGGTGAAAACCTCTCTAAGGCACCCAAGGATGAGGTACTTGATCATCTTCCAAGCTATTTTTAGGATAGGTCTTCAGTACTTGTTGAGCCTACACAACCAGTTAATCTAAATACACCAGAGGCTCCAAAAATTGTGCATTTAGCTCAGTCTCTATTAACACAAGAAAAAGAGGCATATACCAAGTTCCTACAAAAAAAGAAAATTAACTTTGCTTGGACTTATTCAGACATGCCAAGATTGGACACTAGTCTCATTATGCATCACTTGTCTATAGCTCTAGGTATCAAACCAATAAAATAGAAATTGAGGAAGATGCATCCTCACATAGCTCTCCTTGTCAAAGCTGAATTAGAGAAGCTCCTCAGTGCAGGATTTATAAGAGCCATTGATTATGCCAAATGGATATCCAATATTGTACCAGTATCAAAACATGACAAGTCCATTCGTGTTTGCATAGACTTTAGAGATCTTAATAAAGCATGCCCAAAGGATGATTTCCCACTTCCAAACATAGACATGATAGTGGTAATGACCTCGGGCTATGATATCTATTCTTTGATGGATGGCTTTTCTGGGTATAATCAAATTAAAATAGCTCCTAAAGACCAAGAGAAAATTGCATTCACTTGTACATGGGGAACCTATTGCTGGAACATCATGCCATTTGCTTTAAAAAATGTTGGAGCTACATATCAAAGAGCTATGACTACTATCTTCCATGACATGATGCATAAGAATATGGAAGACTATATGGATGACACCTTGGCAAAATCCAAGAAAAGGGATACACACCTTGCCAATTTGGAAGTAATTCTAGATCGTATGGAACAGTTTCAACTCAAATTAAATCTAAAAAAGTGTGCATTTGGAGTTACCTCTGGAAAACTCTTAGGATTTATCATTTTAGCTAAAGGAATAGAGGTGGACCCATAAAAAGTTCAAGCAATAATGGATATGTCGCCTCCCACAAACATCAGCCAAATGAGGAGTCTTCAAGGATGCCTTCAGTCTATAAGGAGGTTTATTTTACAACTGGTTGATAGAGCTCAACCCTTTAATAAGACTTTTCATAAAGGGGTTAAATGTGTCTGGAATGAGGAATGTCAGAAAAGCATGGATCAAATCAAATAATACTTGGCTAATCCTCCAATCTTAATGCCTCCTATCCCTGGAAAACCACTTATATTATATGTCTCAGCAACATAATCTTTCCTGGGGGCATTATTGGCTCAACTTGATGATACTGGAAAAGAAAGAGCCATATATTATATCAGTCGTACTCTTGTGTCATATGAGGTCAACTACACTAGTATTGAAAAATCTTGCCTAGCGGTGGTGTTTTCTTCCCAAAAGTTACGACATTACATGCTAGTGCATACAATACACCTCATTGCAAAAATTGATCCTCTAAAATACTTACTTGGTAAGGCTGCTCTCACGGGTAGACTTGCTAAATGGATGATGATTCTTTTAGAATTTGACATAGAATATGTTGAACGTAAGGATATAAAAGGACAAGCCATTGCAGACCAATTGGCTTATTTTCCAATTAGAGATAAAGCACCAATTCAAGTTGAATTTCCAGATGAGCACATAATATACATGACTACAAGAACATGGAAGATGTTCTTTGATGGTTCTTTTATGCAAAATGGTTCAGGCGCAGGAGTGTTGTTTGTTTCACCTCATGGGTACACAATTCCTAAGTCCTACAAACTATTGTTCCCATGCACAAATAACATTGCTGAGTATGAGGCATTAACAAATGAACTAAAAATGGCTATAGAATGGGGAATCACTAAGCTGCATATTTATGGGGATTCACAATTGATAGTCAACCAGGTTAATGAATAATACCAAACCAAAGATGAAAAACTGGTACCCTATAAGAAAATGGTTGATTCATTGCGATGATACTTCACCTTTGTTACATTTCAACAAATCCCTAGAGTAGAGAATAAAGCAGCTGATGCTATGGCTACATTAGCTTCACTTCTTCAGCTAGAACAACATGAGTCCAATTTGAATTCCTAGTGGAAGAGCTACGTTACCCTATCTATGACTCCCAAGAAAGCCAAGTTGTTTGTGCCCTTATTGGCCATGAATCATCTCACTATGGTGCCATTTATTCGTATCTCCATGATGCTATTATTCCCAAAACCTTCAATCATTCTGAACGAAGAAACCTAATCTGAAATGCCTCTTGCCACACCCTTATCTCTAGTGATCTGTATAGGAGGGGTTTAGATGGGACACTTCTTAGGTGTTTAGAAAAGGATGAGTCCAACCAAGCGTTAGTTGACATTCACGAGGGCATTTGTGGAGGACATTCTAATGGTCTTCCCATGGCCCAAAGGTTGCTTAGGGTGGGGTACTATTGGCCTACCATGCAGATAGATGCAGTAGCTTTTGCTAAATCTTGTGAAAAGTGTCAGAAACATGGAAACCTGATACATGCTCCAAACAAGGAGTTTATTCCTTCTATTTCACATTGGCCATTTCAGTGCTGGGCCTTTGACCTTGTTGGGCATATTCACCCCAACTCATCAGGTGGACACAAATTCATTATCACTGCTACTGATTACTTTACCAAATGGGTAGAAGCTTTCCCACTTTCTATTGCCTCAGGCAAGACAGTTTCTTTGTTTATTTTAAATCATATCATCTATCGGTATGGAGTGCCTTCTGAGATAATCACTGAAAATGGGGGTTAGTTTAAAAACAAGGACCTTAAGCATCTCTACAAGAAATTCAAGATAAAACAACATTGGTCCTCCATTTACTTCCCACAAGGAAATGGACAAGCAGAGGATTCAAATAAGACCATTCTCAAAATCCTCAATAGAACAGTGCACAAGAATGGTAGAGATTGGCACCTGCAGATAAATCCGGCCTTATGGGCCTACAGAATGAGTATTCATACTCTGACAGGGGCTACTCCTTTGGCTCTCACTTATGGTGCTGAAGCAGTGTTACCTTTAGAGGTAGAGATCCCTTCACTTAGAGTCTCTCTCAAAGGTTTAGTGACAGATGAAGACTACCGCGCCATGAGGTTACAAAAATTAGAACTTCTAAATGAAAGGCGTAAAGCATCTTTTGATCACATGAGAGTTTACCAAAAGCGTATGTCCAAAGCATTCAACAAGAAGGTTCACCCTAGAGAATTTCAAGTGGGGGATCATGTCTTGTGAGAAAACCCTAAGAACCAATAGCATAAAGAACAAAAAGGGAAGTTTGAACCTAATTGGCTTGGACCATACATTATTACTGCTGCTTTTGGTACAGGGGCTTACTTACTATCTTATGAAAAGGAGAGCAGGTCCCTAATCCTATCAATGTGTTGCACCTAAAGAAGTTCTATCCATGATGCCTATTCAGTCTAGGGGCATCCTTTGTACATATTTTATGATCCTAAAAAAATTTCAAAAAAATTCATATGTGATGCTGAAAAAATCCTAAAAAGCATATAAAGTCTTGAAAAAATATAAAAAAATAAAAAAAAAAGAAAAATTCAAAAAAATAGAAAAAGTGCCTTGGTGAAAACCTGGAAACAAGCGCCTTAGTAGCAAAAATACAAAAAAAAATTGAAAAAATCTCCAAGTGGTGAAAACTTGGAAACAAGCGCTACTTGAGGCCTTTGCACCCTTGTTTCTTAGCATGCATCCTCAACAATTAGCCTTTCTCCATCATGCCTTAACCTTGTTGCCTTGGTTTGGAATTGGTCTTTGTCTTTGTTTAGGGGGCATAACTGTGTTAGCTTTGGTCTCTAGGATGCGTTGGTCTTTAGGACATCTTACGAATGGTGTTTTTCGACACCACCCCAACTATTTTTTTCAACACTACCCTAGCATCAAGTGTTTCTCAACACTTATCAGATAATCTTACCCATAGTTTAGCATGATATGATATTTCTTACTGGCAGATATGATACTCAAAGTTTGACTCTATGACCTACACACATGCACTTAAACACTCAACTCACTGAGACTTGTTTGACTTTATTTCTTTGTGTGCTGTCTATGATGATTTCTTTGATGAGTGTTCTTTCCCTAAGAAGTTTTCAATGATGCATAGCTAGAAGACTGAGGGCATGAGGACATGTTTTATTTCTCTTTTTTCTTGTGGGTATATTTTGTTGGTCTTAATTGTCATTAGCATTTTGCTTGTTCCACTTGACAATGGGATCTACAAGGTATTATCCTTAATTGTTTGTGCAAGTGCATACTTCTAGCCATCTTGACTTTCCTTATGTCTCGATGTGAGTATAATCTTGCCATATTAAACTTAGGTAATCTCACTACACTAGTCATCATGACCTACATGTCTTTGATGCCTAGGTGGGATTCCCACATTTCATCTGATATAGATCATATTCATATACCCATAGTCATACTAGTGAGTATTGTATGATCTTATGATGCTCCCAATAAAGCTTGATGATGAATATTAGAGTCTAAAAGCTTTGTGACCTTGCAAGTAAACCATTTTTCATAGTAGCTTGCATTTTTAGGTTCATGTTAGATTAGTTTTGCATCTTGCAAATGGAGAGAGCTCTCCTTTCATCTTTCATGGACTTGTTGGTCAACTGTGCTCACCTTTCCTTTTCTTGATCATATCTTTTATTCATTTTCTTTCACATCACATCCTTTTCCTATCATCACAAGGGGTTAATCTTATCATCATAGACCCTTTTTGCCCCTTATATAGCATTTTGACTTTTTGACCAATTTTTAAAACACCTCAGAATTGCACGAAAATTGCACCCCTAGCTAATTTTGACATCCTAGATGCATTTTTGGGATCAAAATTGAAATCCAAGTTCATCTTGATAGTCAAAATCACATTTCAAAATTTCACCCTCTTCTACGCAGTTGGCTGACCATTTGAGGCCTGAACGTTCGATCTTTGTTGGGGCATCTTTATTTCTTCACCCCATCTCTTTCAACCTTCTAGTCTTTCATTCATTTTCATTTGCTTTATCTCTCTGAGGTTTGACTTCATTTTTATCCTATATCTTTCTCAGTCAAACCTACTCAAACTAGGGCATATCTTCACTGCTTGATGGTTATCCTATCATGTTTTCACCTTTGATTATGATTTCTAGTGACTTGATCAAGTTTATCAATTTTTTGTTCTCCTCTACCTAATTTCAATTCTGATTCTGAGGAGGAAGTACCTATTAGCTTCAATCCTTGATTCGGCTTATCAATCAGCTTTGCTTGAGATTCTTATCTCTTATTTTTAGACTTGATTATCACTTAACAACAACGATGTTGATCTTGTCTTTCAACTTTTTGCTTATGCTTATCCTGATATGTTCCCATCCGTCGAACACATGTCTGGATTGTTTTGTGATCCCAAATCGATCTCACATTTCAATTCCATTCTTTGACTACATGCGATCCCAAATCGATCTCACATTAGTCAAACAGGGGCAAATGTATGCACCCTAAAATGGTCACCTAGACTTTGGGCCCCCATTCAGCAATTTATCAAATCTCTAAATCAATATTTTCAAAAATCAACATTTTTCAATTATATCAATTTCCTTGATCAAATCCTATTTTATCATTTTTTATTATTTGCCTTGGGCTAACCATTTTATCCTAGGTCTTTATTTATTTAAAAGGAATATTCCCTCCCCTTTTATTAAATAAAAAGCTCCCACTTTTCCTCTTATCCTAAGTTGCACAAATAAAGCATTATTCTTATTTTATAAAAAGAATAAAAGCACTTTTTGTCTCATATGGACACAAAAGTCAACTCTTATTTTCCCATTGGAGGATATTTGTGCACATGGATTGCTCCTCTTTCAAGCTCCACCCTTGATTAAATATTTTGCCTCTTAATCTCCACGGTCCATTCCTTCTCATTTCCTATAAAAGGAGAGCTCTCTTCCTCATTTGGATATCAATCTTTTTATGCTAATGTTATGCTGCAGGTTTTCTAGGTCACCTTGGAGCTTTTGAAGATTTGAACCATTCTTGGCTTTTGCGTCTGCATGCTATTCTAGTTTCATTTCTTGCATTCTAGTTTCATTTGTCATGGCATCCATAGCTTAGTTTCCTTTATGCTTTAGATTACTTCATCTAGTTTAATTAGGAGGCTTTGTAATACTTGCATATTTCCTTTCATAGCTTAGCTTGCATAGCTTGCATTTTCATTCATAGTATAGCTTTGCATTTCATTTCATTTTGATTCTTGGAGATATTTGAATTCTTTCCCTTGTCTTAATTTGAATCTCTCATTGTGTGGTTGACTAGCAAGGTCATAAGCTTACTAGCTCTAGCTGAGAGCAATCAAATAATCTTGCAACTCCATACATAGAGAGCTCTAGGTCACTTTCTAAGGTATCCCATTCATGGATTCCCTTGGAAGTAATGACTTAGAGAAGTGCACTATTTGAGGTGTACACCTTCTAAGTCATATGGCCCAGGGGACAAATTGATCACAAAGATGGGCTATAAAGGAAAAGGACCTCTAGGACTACATGGTAAAGGTCTTTTGTCACCTCTTGATCATCATGGCCAAGCAAACAAGAATACCACAGGTCTAGGATACATGAAGAAGCCTTTCTATCTTAGCAAGAACTCCCCACACGTCTTAGAATAGATTGAGCCTTCCGTAGAAAATCAACTAAAGGGGGGAATAACTAAACAATCTGATAGTGATGATTCAAACACCACTGATGAGCTCATTCCTTATGAGCATTTTCCTAAAGAAATAAAAGATCTCCTTGAAGCTAAAGATGATCCAATAAAAAGAATTAATGTAGTAGAAACACAAGAACCTACTATAGAGCAAGAGATAGTTGCAACACAAGAACCAGCTAATCTTGAAGGCAATCAAACAGACAAAGAGGAAGGTGGTAACTATTCTGAGAGAGATTCCCACGAGTATGAATTCAAATCAGAATTTGAGGGAAATCCTTTTTGGGGTATTCATCCTCACTTTACTCATGTTCTCAAATTTCCTAGAGGTCTAGATGAAGAAACGGAAGATGAATCAAATGACTATGAATGGGGAGTCATTCCAGAACTAGATGAACTTATTACAAAAAAGCATGTTGATGTTATTCACCAATATGCACCTAAACCCAACGTAAGTCTAGAGCGAAATGATGAACTTATCGAGTTTGATCCACCGATGGCTGAAGTGGATTTCCAGAATGACATTGAGCCTATTCATGAATTGAATGTCTTAAGTTGTAATATCACCTTTGAACTTGAGCATCAAGTTAGGACCAATGATGATAGATCTATATCCGTAAACACTCTTTCCCAATCTTTAACCACTTTGACTATCCAACGCCCTGACCTTCTTGACATAACATCCACCAACTTGAACCAATGTATTTATACCTTTACCAATGACTATGCCCTTGCTTGCTACCTAAATTTAGTTGAGCCTATGAGGACTTCCATTAGTGAACCGAGTGTTTGCATGACAGAGTCAGACATCAAGTATCTTAGTCAGAAAAATAAGAATAAGAATAAAAAGAAAAGGAGTTCTCAGGGTGAAAACCACTTTGTGGTAGTCTCAGAACCTACAAAAGTAAAAATAAAAGATGTATCCGAAGGTGAAAACCTCTTTGAGACACCTAAGAATGAGATATTTGATGTCCTTCCGAGTCATTTATAGGATAGATCTCTAGTTCTAATTAAGCCCACTCAATCTATCAATTTGGGAACAATAGAAGAACCACAATTGATCCATGTAGCACAATCTTTATTAGAAGAAGAGAAGCAAAAATTTACCACGTTCTTAACAGCAAAAAAGATCAACTTTGCATGGAAATACTCAGATATGCCAGGGTTGGATCCTGATCTTATAATGCATCATTTATCTATAGCTCCAAATGTTAAACCTATTAAGAAAAAATTGAGAAAGATGCATCCACATGTTGCACTCTTGGTAAAATCTGAATTAGAGAAGCTCCTAAAAGCCAGATTTATCTGAGTTATTGATTATGCAGAATGGATCTCTAATATTGTACCTATTTCTAAACAAGACAAATCAATAAGAGTGTGCACAAATTTTAGAGATGTGAACAAAGCATGCCCTAAGGATGATTTTCCACTACCTAACATTGATATGATAGTGGAAATGACTACGGGCTTTGAGATGTATTCTTTGATGGATGGTTTTTCTGGATATAATCAAATAAAAATTGCTCTAGAAGATCAAGAGAAAAATACTTTTACATGTGCATGGGGTACCTTTTGTTGGAATGTCATGCCATTTGGGCTTAAGAATGATGGTGCTACATATTAGAGAGCTATGACATCTATTTTTCATGACATTATGCATAGGACTATGGAAGATTATGTTGATGATGCTTTAGCAAAATATATGATTAGAGATAAACATCTAAATGACTTGAGCAAGATACTAGATAGAATGGAAAAATTTAGTCTCAAACTAAATCCTAAGAAGTGTGCTTTTGGTGTCACTTCTGGAAAGCTCTTAGGATACATAGTTTCAAAGAAAGGAATTGAAGTAGATACAGCTAAAGTTAAAGCTATCATGGAGATGCAACCTCCCAAGAACATCAGTCAAATAAGAACATTACAAGGGAGAGTTCAATCTATCAGACGCTTCATATCTCAGCTAGCAGACATATCACAACCTTTTACAAAGACATTACATAAAGGTGTGACATTTGCATGGAGTGAGGAATGTGAAAAGAATTTTGATCATATCAAGAAGTATCTATCAAATCCTCCTATCTTGATGCCTCCTATTCAAGGGAAGCCATTGATCTTATATGTCTTCGCAATAGATACATCACTAGGGGCATTGCTTGCACAACATGATAAGAACAAAAAGGAAAGAGCTATATACTATATCAGTCAAACATTGGTGGCATACGAAAAGAGCTATTCTATGATTGAAAAGGCTTGTCTAGCTATGATCTTTGCATCACAAAAACTAAGACATTATATGTTGGCTCATACCACACATTTAGTAGCTAAGATTGATCCACTAAAGTACCTATTAAGAAAAGCTGCCCTCATGGGTAGATTAGCCAAATGGGTCATGCTCTTAAGTGAATTTGACATTGAATATGTTGAAAGAAAAGCTATTAAAGGCCAAGTTATTGCTAATCAATTAGCAAATGCACCTTTGTTTGATGACAAACCAATGCAAATGGAATTTCCAAATTTCTCTATCATGAATCTTTCTTCTAGAGAATGGCAATTGTTCTTTGATGGCTCCTATACACAAAATGGATTCAGAGCAGGTATCTTGTTTATCACTCCTCAAGTATACTCCATTCCTAAGGCATTCAGAATTAAATTTCCTTGTATAAACAATATTGCTGAATATGAAGCCCTTTTGAATGGTATGAAAATAGCAATTGAGTGGAGGGTAACATAATTACACATTTATGGAGACTGACAACTTGTAATCCATCAAGTCAATGATGTGTACCAAACAAAGGATGAAAAGCTCATTCCATACAAGAGAATGGTAGATGATCTAAAGAAATATTTCATATCTATCACATTTGAGAAAATACCTAGAATAGAGAATAAGGCTACCGATGCAATGGAAATGCTATCTACTTTATTGTAGCAGCTTGAACATGAGCTATGCTATGAGTTCCTAGTGGAAGCACTATCTTATCCTGCATATGACTCCCCTAATACCCATATGATCTGCACTATTGTGGGTCATGATTCCTCCCGCTATAAAAACCTATTCTCCTATCTCAAAGACCAAATCATTCCCGATACCTTCAACCGTCATGAAAAGAGATACCTTATCCGAAATGCCTCCCAATATGTCATCATTGGTCATGATCTGTACAAATAAGGTCTATATGGTATGCTACTTAGATTTTTAGAATGGGAAGAGTGTCAACGTGCATTAGAGGAAGTCCATGATGGTATTTGTGGGTCACACTAGAATGGTTTAACACTAGCTCGAAAACTTATTAGGGTTGGGTACTATTGGCCTGAAATGGAGAAAGAGTCTATCAAGTTTGCTAAGAATTGTCAAAAGTGCCAAGTGCATGACAACTTAATTCATGCTCCAGGGAGAGATCTAATCCCCTTCACTACACAATGGCCTTTTCATCAATGGGCATTTGATCTTATAGGATCCATACATCCTCATTCTTCTAATGGGCATACCCATATAATCACATCTACATATTATTTTACAAAATGGGTAGAAGTAGTCACTTTGACACAAGCAACTGAAAAACAAATATCTATGTTCATCTTGAACTACATCATATGCCGGTATGGTATTCCACATTCTATAGTCACAGATAATGGTGGACAATTCAAGAACAAAGACTTGGATGATTTTTGTGCCAAATTCAAGATTATACAACATTGGTCATCTATATACTATCCTCAAGGGAATGGACAAGAAGAGGCTTCTAATAAGAATCTATTGAAAATCTTGCACCGAATAGTTAATAAAATAGGGAGAGACTGGCATCTTATGATCAATCTAGCTCTTTGGGCCTATAGAACAAGTATCAAAATGCCTACTGGGGCCACACCTTTTGCTTTAGTTTATGGGTCTGAAGTGGTACTGCCTATTGAGGTTGAAATCCCATCACTATGAATCAGAATGCATGGTCTAGTAACTGATGATGACTACAGAGTGTCTAGGTTGCAAGAACTTGAACTACTAGATGAGCACAGACAAGCAGCGTATGATCATCTCATAGTATATTAGAAGAGAATGTCTAGAGGCTACAACAAGAAAGTCAAACACAAAGAATTTCAAGTTGGCGATCTAGTCTTCAGAGAGAATCCCAAAAATCAATCACATAGAGAGCACAAAGGGAAGTTTGAACCCAACTAGTTGGGTCCCTTTGTAATCACTGCTACTTTTGGCTCTGGAGCCTATCAACTCTCAATGACTGAAGGAGAACAGCTCTAAGAACTAATCAACGTTCTCTATCTGAAGAAATTCTATGCCTAAGGCATTCAGTCTATGGTAAAATGTCCTAAAAAAATTATAAAAATTGGAAAAAGGTCCTAAAAAAATGAACATCTTAGTGAAAACCTAGCAATGGGTGCCTTGATGATTCACAAAAAAAGTAAAAAATATCAAAAATATCAAAAAAATTGGAAAAATGAAAAATACAAAAAAAAAAAAAAAAGTGCCTTGGTGAAAACCTGGAAATAGGCGCCTTGGTAGAAAAAATAGAATCTACCAAGATGGTGAAAACCCGGCAAATGGGTGTCATTTGTTTCAAAATGCTCCATCTATCAGCACAATCTTGGTCTTTCCCAGCTTTCACTCTTGCTTTAGTTTGTACATATTTCTCGATTTGTTTCTACATTCCTATTTTCAATAAGTCAGTTTGTACACCAATCAGCTCAAGCGTTTGTATCCTCTCAATGATTAACACTTGGGGGCAATCAATGTCATATCCTATAGTCCTTAGTATCTCAGACATGTCCTATCCAGTCAGAGTCCTTTGAAGCTTCATCCGAGTCAGTCAGTCAGTCTCTTCTCCAGAAAGGATTTTGCATCTACAACAGCGCAATCAAACACAAACTGAAAACAATCTATGCTTTTTACATGCTTTTATCTCCTTATATGCTTACTGATTCACATTGAGATTTTTGCATATTATGTCTCTTTGAGCTCTTCGATGATGTCCTTTATAGGATTTAGAGAGTGATGACTGGGGGCATAATCTTTTCTTTGTCTTCTACTTGTATGTGAAAATCTAACAACTTTGGAAATTCTAGATTGAAATGGTGTCTATCTGTAAGAGCCTCTATCTTGAATTGGATGGCCATGCGTACCTCGACCATTGAAACCCATAAAATTCAAAGAAGTTTGATCTAACTATTGTCTTTTTGAGTGAGTTCTTTCTCCTACTGTGAAACACAATCTTTCCTAAGGATGTGAACAATAAAGGGTCACTACAGGTAATTCACACTAGATTTAGAATGATCTCTTAACTATTTGATGTGTTTGTTCGTAAGGCATATTTAGGTCATCACAATGTTTATGTTTTGATGCTTATACAAATTGCTATATCAAAATGGACATGATATTCAGGTCATCCTGGCATTTGTGCCTTGGTGCTTATATCTACTCCGACATTCTAAAATAAAATCAATATTCATATGTCCATGGTTATCTAACCAATGGGCATTGTATTGATTCTTGCGCATACAAATCAATATTCATATGTCTATAGTTTCCTAACTAGTGGGCATTGTATTGATTTATCTGGTTACCTAAAAAGTTCAATGATGAGAATGAATCGACACATGATCAGTGACTAGGTCCTAGGTCCTAGGTTTGCATTTCATTCTGCATTTTGCATTTTGCAGTTTGCATGATCTCACAAATTTCTTGAACACTTAAACGATTCTTCAAAACCAAAAATGCTAAACATGACTACAAGAGTTGAATCTTACAAAATGGTCCATCCAATGAAACAACAAGTAGAATCCTTTTTCAGGATCAAAATTGAAATCTGAGATCATTTAAATTATTAACTGCTTGCATAATCAACCTTCAATCATCACATAAATCTAGAATTCAACTTAACTGATTATCTTACATCAAACTATTGAAATTTCAACTTGGTCACCCATGGTCAACTCATGGTTTAACCTAGTCAAACTTGGTCTCCAGGACCTCTAAACAATGCTGAACATGTTCTCAGATGTGTATAACCACTTCTCAAATTAATTAACATGCTTCTAAACTACAACGCTGACTTTTCTTGTTAGATTTCAATTTTTATCCCAAAGGGGGCATGGTATTGCACATCATTCAAAGTCTGTAATCTAAGTCTATAAATCAAATCTTTCTCTCAGTAATCAAGACAACAACCACGTTTAGTTGTTGATTCATCTAAAGTCCTCATCGCTTGGGGCAAATCTATTGCAATCTGGTATCCTAATCTATCTTGTAAATTGTATCAGCTTTTCGTAACCATCGGTTCATTAGTGTTATTTCCTTGGTTCTTCGTAACTGATGGGTTCAGGATGTGATACCAATATGATTCATACAAGGACATTCTGGTCTGGAATTGCTCACTCACTTCTTCACAATCATAAGGTTCAGAATCAGGCATTTTGACACTTTTTCATAATCATCAGTTCATTGTTGATATAGCTAGCATCATCTCGATTCTTGGTCATTCTGGACCAGGGTCGACATCTTTTTCCAATCTTTCAATTAGTTTGTGTCTCGAAATCGGTTCATCTTTCAAATTAGTTTCATACATCTTTATCATACACAGACTATCTTTGAACCACTGCGCTTCGCACAGTAATTCAAAGAGGGGCAAAATGTAATACCCCAAAAATGGGCTATAGGGTCATTAACCTCCTATATCGACACATCAAATGAAATTGATATAAAATTCCTAACCTAAGGCACATCTTCACATCGAAATCCTAATTGATTTTATCTTAATTCTGCATCAGGGAATATTTCCTAAATATTCCTAATTTATCTAATTATCTTTAATTAAATATTATTTGGTGATAAATGTTATTATTTATCTTAAAGTTGATTAATTGAATATGATGAATATTTAATTAATTAATTTAATTTTGCCACTTAATTATTTAATTAGATTTAATTGCATTTATTCCTAATTAATATTGTTTTTATTTTGACAATAAATCAAAATTCCTACAAACAATCAATTGGATATTTATTTAATTGATTTAAAATCAAAGTTGTCAAATTTAATGATTTAATTGGAATAAAGTGTGATTTAATAATTGATTAACCCATAAATCAATTGTTTTAATTCAAAAAAATAGTTAAGTGGAAAATAAATCACTTTATTTATTAAATTAATTCATATTAAATCATGCACAATCACAAAAGTAGTCAAATTTAAAACAATTGCTAATTTCAATTTGTAAACTTTCTAAAACTCAACATCTGATGATGAGTTGAAAAAGAGAACTAAAGCTCTATTTTTAGATAAAAACTACTTTTGCATGATTTTATGAATTAAATATTCTTAATTTCTTGATAACTCAAAAATTAACCTGAGTTTATCAAGAGTGATTTATGGCTTTTCTCTTGCATCCTCAAAGCCCTAGATTTCTATAAAATCAAGGCTCATCTCTTCACAATCAACACTCGAATTTGCACAATTTCTTTGGCGAATTGGCGATTGAAGGATTGAGCATTTGCGACAGGCGATTTGTGAGATCTTTCATAGTTGATCATTTAGCTTTTGCATAGTTTCTCATTTATAGTTTCATACTCATTCATAGCATCTCTAGATTAAATTTACATTCTAATCTCATTCATATAGCTTAGCTTCATACAGTTTTTCATTCATATTATTGCACAAAAAATACCAAAAATATAGATTAAATCTGCATTCATATAGCTTTTATTCTTTGCATTCAAATCCTTTGTTTAGGTGTTGCATTGTCACTGGTCTTGGTCTGATCTGAGAGTATCATACTCACACCTACTAGAAGGCAGTAAATCTCCTGGTTAGTTTAGTTTCCATTTCATTGCACAATTTTAGTTTTTGGCTAACCTCTAATGTTTTACTGAAGTGTTGTATCTACAGCTAGGTACAAAATTCACACACATAGTAACCGAGCTCACCATTGACCAATATGAACACTTCATTGAGAACTCAAAAGTAGTTACCGAGTAAATCTAACAAGCTACTGAGTATCCAAACAAAATCCAACATATTTTTGGTTGATCTAGGATTGCCACAAACCCAAGATGCTCCCGCATTAGACACCCGTGGTTGCAAAAAAATGATTCTTTGAATCATGTGTCAGGTACAACCCAAGTTGAATCCAACTCAGATTGAGAAATCCATGTACTATCTTCAATCAGTTTGTTCTTCCACTTTACTAAATATTCCATGCAATCCTTTCCTTTTGTTCTTCTGCCAACTCTTTGTTCCAAAATCTGCTCAACTTCTTCTATTTTCTTCTTAGGATAATCATTCAGTACTGTCACTTCTTCATCAAGTTCATGATACTCATACAAATATGAAATGTTGAGAATAGAAGATATGTCCATGTCATAAGGTACCTCAATTTCATAAGCATTTCCATTGTCCAATTTCTTCAATACCTTGCAGGGACAAAATTTATTCATCTTCAACTTACCATAGGTTCCAATAGGAAATATTCCTTTCCTCAAATGAACCATTACCTCATCACCAACATAAAAATTCTTTTGTCTCCTTGACCTATCTGCATAATCCTTGTAGTTCTAATTGCTATGCTCCAACTTATGTTTCACTTCCTCATGTAATGACTTCATAAACTTAGCAAATTCTTCCCCTTTAGCACCCCTCTTCTCTTCACCAGCAATATCTCTTAGGTTTGATATACCTCTTGGTTGTATGCCATTAACAATCTCAAAAGGTGACTTGCCAGTACTTCTATTCATTGAATTATTGTATGCAAACTCTTCTTGTACCAACATTAAATCCCAATTACTCGGTTTGTCTCCAACTAAACATCTCAACAGGTTACCCAAACTTTTATTTACAAATTTTGTCTGTCCATCAGTTTGTGGATGAAATGTATAGCTATACTTCAATTTGGTGTTCAACTTCTTCCAAAAATAACCAACAAACTTACTATCTCGATCAGAGATGATACTCCTTCGTAATCCATACAATTTGACAATCTCCTTAAATAAAAGATCTTCTATATGCACTCCATATGATGTTTTTCTACATGGTATGAAATGTACCATCTTGGAAAATCTATCCACAACAATAAATATGGAATCATTACCTCTTGATGTCCTTTGTAAGCTAAGAACAAAATCCATGCTGATATCTCTCCAAGGTTTCTTAGGAATAGAAATCAATGTATACAATCCAATATTCCAACTTACTCCTTTTGCAACTTGACAAACTCCAAAACTCTTCACAAATTTCTGAACAGCCTTATACAACTGAGGGCAAAAATACCTTTCCTTAAGAAAACTTAATGTGTTATCAATGCCAAAATGTCCAACCAAATCACTACTATGTTTTTCCTTTATCAAATTAGTTCTCATTGATCCTCTAGGTATACATAACTGAATTCTTTTGAACAACATACCTTCTTCAATGAAATAGTCTTCAAACTTACTCGGTTAATTTGGAAAAGGTGCTCTGCACATTCTCCATTGCTCAAAAAAATTAGGGTAATTTTCATACAAATTCTTCATGTCATCAAAACCAAGAACCTCAATTCTCATTTCATTCATCAAAGATATTCTTCTAGTCAATGCATCAACAACTTGGTTAGACACTCCACTCTTTTTTTTTTAATCACAAATGTAAAATTCTTCAAATATTCAACCCATTTTATGTCTCTGTTTCAGCTTATTCTGACTACCCAAATACTCTAAAGCCTTATGATCTGTATACAATAAAAATTCCTTTGGAATCAAATAATGTTTCCATTTCTTTAGGGCTTAAACAATAGCATAGAACTCTTGATCATACACAAAATATTTCCTTTTAGCATCATTCAACTTCTTACTAAAGAAAGAAACGGGTTTACCTTCTTGACTCAATACAACTCCTATTGCACTTCCACTTGCATCACATTCAACTTGGAATAACTTATTGAAATCAGGTAAAACTAACATAGGTAATTCAACAACCTTCTATTTCAAAGTCTCAAAAATTTTATCATCTCCATGTGTCCACTTGAATTCTCTTTTATCTCATCTCATTGTCTCAGTCATAGCATTGAAAATTGAACTAAAATTTATGATGAACTTTCAGTAAAAACCTACTAAACCATGGAATGATATTACCTCACCAACATTCTCAGGTTTAGTCCAATCAAGCATAGCTTCAACCTTCTCAGGATCCATCTTCAAACCATTAGCTTAAATCACAAATCCCAAATACACAATCTCATCTTTCATGAAGGAACACTTTTTCAAATTAATCAAGAACTTTTCCTCTTTCAATCTCTATAATACCTATCTAATGTGCAACAAATGATCTTCTCTAGTCTTACTAAATATCAAAATGTCATCCAAGTATACAATCACAAATTTACCCAAGAATTTCTTCAAAACCTCATTTATTAACTTCATAAAAGTACTCAGTGCATTAGTTAAACCAAAGGGCATAACCAACCACTCATACACACCTGCTTTTGTCTTGAAAGAATTATTCCATTCATCACTTTCTCTGATTTTGATGTGATGATATCCACTCTACAAATCAATTTTGGTAAAATATTTTTCTCCACTGAAACAATCTATTATATCATGCATCATTGGTATAGGGAACCAATACTTAACTATTATCTTGTTAATTGCTCTAGAATTAGTACACATCCTGCATTCTCCATTCTTCTTAGGTGCCCAAAAAATTGGTACTGCACAAGAACTCAAAATTTCTCTGATCAATCCTTTCTACAACAGCTCTTTAATTTGTCAGTTGAGTTCCCCATTCTCGATTGGTGTTAGTCAGTGTGGTGCTTTATTTGACAAACTAGCTCCACAAATTAGATCCATAGACTAACTTATACTTCTCATTGGGAACAAACCATTAGGTAAATTATCTGAAATGATCTCCTTATACTCGGTGAGCAACTTCTCAACCTCTACTAAAACTTTATATTATATTTTCTCACTCCATTTGTTAGGAATCAAAGAATAACAAACATCATTTTTCTTCAAATCCTTAAAAAATTGTCTACCTTCCATCAAATTTTTTTTCACAGATGTACATATCTCACCAATAGATTCTTCAATCAAAGGTAAAAATATCTATCTCTCTCCATCAACCCAAATAGTATACTTATACAACCTCCCATCATATATATAATGTCTATCATATTTCTAAGGTCTACCCAACAAAATATGACAACAATCCATAGGCATAATATCACACAACACCTTATTATAATACTTTCCAATTTTCAAATTCACAAAACATTGTTCACTTATCATTACAATATACTCATCCTTGATCCATGAAATCTGATAGGGTTTTGGGTGCTTCAATCTTTCCAACAGCAACTTTGTAACCATTTATTCTGATGCCAGATTCTCTGAGCTTCCACTGTCAATGATTACTTTCCAAACTTTATCTACAACTCTGGATCTATTATTGAAATTTTTTTTCCTTATCGGATCTTCCTTAGCCTTTTCACTCCACAATGCTCTTCTAACCATTAGGTTTCCTTCCTTCTCAGGCTCATTCAGTGAACCTTCATGTACCAAAGCATTTCTACTACAATCAACCTTCTTACTTGCATATGTACATTCAAATGACCTATGTCCTTCTCCACAATTGTAACAAGTTCATCAAAATCCTCCTATGCCATAGCTACCTTAGGAGTAGTTAATTATTCCTCAGAATGAACTTTCACCTTTCCACTTGGTCATGCCTTTTTAATGATTTGTCTTATCTTGATCATATCTAATATTTTCTCCATAGGATCTGCCTCTTCCTCTAGGGAGCCTACCACCTCTTCCTCTTTGTCTTTGCTCATGCTTTTTGTTCAATTTCTCCTCAATTTTTAGGAAAAAACTGATAAGCCTCCTCAATACTTTCTATTTTCACCAAAATGATCTCTTCTTGAATGGAAGTTCTTAACCCATTCAAATATCTTTCAATTCTTTCCACCTTATATTCAATATGTGCAAATCTGATATCTAGCCTATAAAATTCCTCGGTGTAATCTTTCACTGAGCTATCTTTCTGCCTCAAAATTTTCATTCTCCTAACTAGGTTGATCTGATAGTCATTGTTCGATTACACATAGGTGGGGGGGGGGGGGGGAATCAATAATCCCTAGACATCTCAAATTACCATGCTCGGGGTGCTTTCTTCAATCCATATAAAGCTTTATGCAGCTTGCAGATGATATCCTTATCAGAATTTTGAACAAATCCTTCAGGTTGTTCAATATAGAGTTCTTCTTCAAGAATTCCATTTAGAAATGCAAACTTAACATCCATCTAATAAACTTTAAATCCTTTATATGTAACATATGCAAGTAATATCCTTACACCTTCTAATCTAGAAATAGGTGCAAAAGTTTAACCATAGTCAATACCTTCTTCTTGTGCATACCCTTTGCAGACTAACCTTTCTTTATTTATGATCACACCTCCTTTCTAATTGAGTTTATTTCTAAAAATCTATTTTTTTCCAATCACATTCTTATCCTTAGGTCTCGATACTAGTGACCATGTGTTTTTCTTTTCAATCTGATCAATTTCTTCTTTCATAACATTCATACAGTCTTCATTTCCTATTGTATCCTTTACTAATCTTGGCTTAAATTTATAAATCAAACATGTGTTATCTTTCAACTTACTTCTTATCATGACTCTTGCATTCTTGTCTCTAATAATTTTGCTCGGTGAGTGGTGTCTTCTCACATATTTTGCTAATATAAGCTCAGTAGACTATTCATCAGTGTTTTCATCTCTCGGTGGAGGCTCATCTTGTTCATTGGTTCCACCTTGATACAACTTGGTTTCTTTAATTGAATTACCTTCTTGAACATAAACAAATCTTTTATAATCCTCAGGTTCCTTTTTGATATCCTCTTCATTCCTTTTTGTAAATTCATCAATTCTTGCATTTGTACTTTCAACAATTTTGTTAGTAGCCTTCATCAAACATTTATATGCTTTTCTCTTTGATGAATAACCAAGAAATATACCTCCATCTACTTTAGAGAAAACTTTACACTTATAGCATCTTTCAGTATATAACACCTACTTCCAAAAATTTTAAACTAACTTACATTCGGTGTGTGACCAAACTATAGTTCATAGGGTGTCCTGTTTGTACCTTTCTTCAATTGTACTCAGCTAAGTGTGTAGACAATAGTGCTTATGGCTTCTCTCCAGAATTTTTGTGCAACTTCTTTATCAACTATCAAAGTTATAACACAATCAACAAGGGATATATTCCTTCTTTTAGCTATCCCATTTTTCTATGGATTCCTTGGTGTAGATACTTGTCTTTTAATTCCATGCTCATTACAAAAGACAATAAATTCATCAGAGATAAATTCACCTCCTAAATCTAATCTCAAACACTTCATGGGTTTACTGGTTAAGACACCAAGGAGATTGGTGAGTCACCAGGAGCCAACAATAACAAGAAGGAAAAGAAAAAATAGGAAGAACAAAAGGGTAAAAAGACCTTCAACGCTTGCAAACACTGTGGGAAACTGGGCCATAAAACAAGCAACTATAGAAATGCACCGGTAAAGATAACTAATAGTTACTGTAAAAATTGTTGCAAACATGGCCACAAGACCAATGAATGCTAGTCTAGCCCCACAAGTGTGTCCAGTAAAAGCAAGGGAGCTTCAAGGGCTATTGCTACACATGCAACAAGTTTGGACACAAAGTTGAAAAATGTAGATCCAAGACTATGGCATTTAGATCCCCACCAAGACTGATATTCCCCAAAAGGAATCATAACCAGAGCACAACAACCTATGCTAACTATGACATGCACAATCATAAAGACTCCTGGTGTAAATTGCTTGACAAGAGAAGGATAAATCCATGGAAGGAAACCAGGATAGTTTGTTACACATAAAACAAAGTTGGACACCTAGCTAAAGACTGCAGGAACTAATCATTGAAAAAAAGGAAAGGATCAGTCAAATTGGTGGAGAAGACCTCATCTTCAAATGAGAAGAACAAGGGAAAGAAGACTAAGAAAGAAGTCAAGAAGATTTGGTTCAAGAAGGAATCAAAGAGCTCTGCTGAGGAGAAAACAAAGGGAAGATCATCATCTACAGATGGTGATATCTCTTTAGCAAACTGAGCCTACAAGGCTTAGAGGGAATAGATAATCCATCTGCCATTTATGGTAGAACTGGTGAGTATTAAATTCACTCAATCTAGAAGGAAGACCATATAGGTAAGAGTTGATAAAATAGGGTTTTCTCAACCGAAAAAGCTTGATTATCGATTGGAAAAAATAGAAAGAAAGGTTAGGTAAGGCAATTAATGTTGTAGCCATTAAACGAATAGTTACCATTTGGTAATTAACATCATGCCCTAACTTTATGTAAAGAAAGGAGAATTACTCATTTTCTTTTACTTTGAGATTTTGTGATTAACAATTTTCATGCTAGAGTAATATTTTCATGCTTTGATCTTCAAAATTTATTGTTTGTAATACCAATCAAGCAACTTTCTATGTTAACCGGTTATCAAGAAATGGCATCATCATCCTCCGCTATCAAGTTGATCAAGGGAAACCTAGTCAATCGACCTAGTTATGATATTATGGCAGCTCAAAATAGGGATAACAATATGGCTGGGGCATTGTCTTCTATGCCAAATGGAGTCCTCATGACTAAAGATGTCACCGCCTTTATTTTGGTGAAGCAAGAAGAATTGGGAGAGATGTAAATTCAGAGTGAGTATCTCTAGCTATGTGAAGAAGGAAATATTTTAGACCAATACACGAAGCTAGTGTCATCTAGAATAATTAACGGAGTTTGCTACCCAACTATCTTTAGACCAAACTAGATTTGAATGGTTGTGAGTCATGTGCACGAACCGGGATTTTGGATCATGAAAGGAGTATGCACTCCAATCATGAAGGAAGACCTTCACAAAGTAACCAAGTACTGCAACAAAGGGGAAGCACTCACTCTCAGGACCATTTCCAATGCACTCATCACCAAGTTGACAAAGTCCAAATCTGACAGTGGGTTAATGACCGTCACTGACATGGAAGACCCAATAGTTTGGTTCACATCTGCTATTATAGGCTACAAAATTTATCAATCTAGCAACTTGCACAACATACTGGGAGGAGCCATTCATGCTGCTCACCGGATAATACATGATAATGCATAGTATGATATCTGTGGTATGCTTCAAAGTCAAATATTTGAAAATATGAAGAAACTAGGTATTGTGAAGAAGAAATCCCTAAAGTATGGGACCCTACTGGTATGTCTTTACTTTTACTATTCAAATTTCTTCTCGAGAATAGGAAAGGTGACATGGGAAACAGATTGACCAGTTATGATGTAGATAAGTGATATGGCCAACCAACTAGGAAACCAGTTTGGTAAGGTAATGATTGAATACTTTGAAGCATTCCATCTAAGAATGCACGCTAGAGAAAGAATTCTGTCAACTATTGTTGACCTGTACAAAGATGATGTGTTTTTTCTAGTGTCCACTGATCACTGCATAATCCAAGCTATGGAACCAAGAGCCAAGTACACACCAGAGCTTGGTTACAAGATCTCCTCAAAGATGAATAAGGCATATGCAAATGGCCTACATAAAGATGACTTGGATCTCTTTGCTTACCAATTTGACACCTATAAAGAGATTCAGGAGAATCTAAAGAAAAGGATACCGATCAAGAATGTTAATGTGAAGAGGACCCCAGCACTAAAGAAGAAATTGGTAACTGATCAACCTAAAGCTCAAAGGAAAAGAGCACAACTAGTACCCAGCACTCAAGGAGAAGAGTAGGAGGAAACCAAGACTAAAGAAACTATTCCTCTAGTCAGAAAGAGGAAATTTGGTAAACCGGTTAAGGAGGATCCACCGAGAGGAAGAAAGCCCCCAATTGATGAATTTGTGGCAATATTGAAAGAATCTTGTGGAATGGGTTCAATCAGTAGAAGATATCAGTTAGAAAATGATGAAGATCAGAGAAAAATAGAGGAAGCAGTAGTTTATTGTATTTACAAATTCAACCTCTCTCCCATAGAACTTCACAAGACTATTCCTGATGATCTTCTATAAATTATTGAAGCTAGATGGAAAGCTTCAATGGATAGAGAAAAGGAGCTGAAGATTTGAGCTCTGCTGGAGGTTTAGAACCATCTCTCTTTGGATGAGGCCGCTCAGCAAGACAAACTTCACAAGCAAAATTTCTTGATAAAGAGGAGGATAGGTCAAATGCTTATTGGTGAAACTGAGAAGGTTCACGAAGAAGGTGTGTCTACTTAGACAAAAATTCTTCAAAACCAATGACAGGTAGAAGAAGAAAGCCAAAGGACCACTATGCCACCGGTCATCAACATCGGTAAAGGGAAAGGAGTACTAAGATCTGAAGAACCTGTTAAAGATAAGATTCATACCAGACCGGTCATTGTCGACATCACTAATGATAAAGAAAGTGATCTAGTTCCTCCAACACTTCTTGTCTCTCTTGACAAAGGCAAGGCTCAAACCATGATTGTAATTGATATAGTTGATGAAGTAACAGACATTGGAGAAGTAGAAAATGTAGCTAGATGGTATAATGTGCTAGGGGAAGAAGATAAACAAGCAGTAATAGTGGCTTTATTGGAAACCTTCATGGATTACAATAGAACCCCAAGAGACTATATGTCTAAATTTCCCCTTGAACTGAATTCTAGGCTTATGAAAAAATGGAGAACCGGTCTAAGCATCAATACTAGAATTAATAAGGAGACATTGACAAAGATCAAACCTAGTCTTAGTGAAGACAGAATCAAGCTTCTACTGGAAGAAGCATCAATGAATCTGGATACTAAACATAGGATTTCCAAAATAGTAAATGGTTATGAAAATGAAGTCTACAAAGAGACACTAGATTTTTGGCAATGGTATGATTTCAGTGCACTTGAGGTAATAGCTCCACAGGATAAAACTGAATCTGAACAGGATCTATAGGATCAAACTGAATCTAAACAGGATCCACCAGTTCAATTCACTTCTCATGAAGAACCTACAATTGGTGAGGAGGATATTCATAAGGGACAATTCACATTTGGTGAATAGGTGAATTTGGGAGAGTCATCAGTCGAGATGACTGTGTGTGTGAATTTTGTACGTAGTTGTGGACACAACACTTTAGTAAAACATTAGAGGTCAGCAAAAATTAAAATCTTGCAAGTAAATGAAACTATGCTAACCAGGTGATTTATTGCCTTCTAGTAGGTGCGAGTATGATGTTCTCAGATTGAAATCGAGATCAGTGACAATGCAACATCTAAATGAAGGATTTGAATGCGAAAAAATGAAAGACTATATGAATGCAGATTAATCTATATTTTTGTATTTTATGTGCAATAATATGAAAAACTATATGAATCTAAGCTAGGTGAATGAAATTGAATGCAGATTTATTCTAAGAATGACATGAATGAATAAATGTTGTGATATGAAAACTATGCAAAACTATGATCAACAATGAAAGATTTCACAAATCGCCTGTCGCAAGTGTTTAATCCTTCAATTGCCAATTCGCCAGAGTAATTGTGCAAATTCGAGTGTTGATAATTATGAAGAGCTGAGCCTTGATTTTATAGAAATCCAGGGCTTGATGATGTAGGAGAAAAGCCATAAATCACTCTTCATAAACTCAGGTTGATTTTTGAGTTATCAAGAAATCAGAGATAATTCACTCACAAAAATCATGCAAAAGCAGGGTTTAACTCAAAATAGAGTTTAGATCAAATTTTAACTCATCATCAAATGTTGAGTTTCAATTTAAAATTGATTGTTAATTTCTAGTTGCCTACTTTTCTGATTGTGCATGATTTAATTATAAATTAATTTAAAAATAAAGTGATTTATTCTCAACTTAACTGATTTTTGAATTAAAACCATTGATTTATGGGTTAATCAATTATTAAATCAAACTTTATTCAAAACTATATTATTAAAAATTGACAACTAACATTAATTAATTAAATAAGAATTTAATCAATTAGTCATAAGATTTTTGATTTATTGTCAAAATTAAATAATACAATTTAGGAATAAATAGAATTAAATTTAATTAAATAATTAAGTGGCAGTATTAAATCTGATTAATTAAATATTCAGAATATTCAATTAATCAAACTTTAGGATAAATAAGATTTATCGCCAAATAATTATTAAATCAAAGATAATTAAGATAAATAGGAATATAGCTAGGAATATTCTCTGATGCAGAATTTAGGATAAAATCAATTTTTGATAAAATGATGTGCAGATGTGCCTTAGGTTAGGACTTTTGTATCGATTTCATTCAAATTGAAGATGTAGGAGGTTAATGAACCTATAGCCCATTTTTGGGGTATTACATTTTGCCCCTCTTTGATTCACTGTGCGAAGCATAGTGGTTCAAAGAATAGTCTGTGTTTGACAAAGATGTATGAAACTAATTTGAAAGATTAACCGATTCTAAGATAGAAACCAATTGAAATATTTGAAGATGTTAGATTTCGGTCCTGATTAACCAAATATAATGTTAACTATAGCAGCGATGAACCAGTGATTACGAAAAAGTGCCAAAACACCTGATTCTGAACCTTATGATTGCGAAGAAGTGAGTGACTAATTCCAGACCTAATTGTCCAAAGGAATCATAGTGGTATCACATCCTAAACCCATCAGTTACAAAGAACCAAGTAAATGATGCTAATGAACCGATGGTTATGAAAAGATGATACAGTTTACAAGATAGATTTAGGATACCAGATTGATATGGATCTCGATGAATTTGATATGCCCCAAGAAAAAGAAATGATAGATTTTCCCCAAGCGATGAGGACTTTTGATGAGTCAGTAAGTAGACGTGGTTGTTGTCTTGATCACTGAGATTTATAGATTTAGATTTATAGACTTTGAATGATGTGCAATACCATGCCCCCTTTGGGATTAAAATTGAAATATGACAAGAAAAGTCAGCGTTAAATGGTTTAGAAGCATGTTAAGTGATTTGAGAAGTGGTTATACATGTTCGAGAATGCGTTCTACATCTGTTGGAGGTCTAGAAGACAAAGTTTGACTAGGCTTGACCATGAGTTGACCATGGTTGACCAAGTTGAAATTTTGATAGTTTGATGTTAGATAATCAGTTAAGTTGAATTCTGGAGTTTATGTGATGATTGAAGGTTGATTGTGCAAGCAGTCGACCCTCCTGGGTCTGAAAATTTTGAATCATGATTTTGACATAGTAAATGATCTTAGATTTCAATTTTGATCCCAAAAATGGGTTCTACTTACTATTTCATTGGAGGGACCTTCATACAATGCTCAGTCCTTGTGTCATGTTTAGCATGTTTGTTTTTGAAGAATCGTTTAAGTGTTCAAGCAATTTGTGAGACCATGCAAACATGCAAAATGCAAAGTGACATGCAGAATGAAATGCAAACCTAAGACCTAGGACCTAGTCACTGATCATGTGTCGATTCATTCTCATCATTGAACTTTTTAGGTAATCGGATAAATCAATACAAAATCCACTAGTTATGAAACCATGAACATATGAATATTGATTTGTATGCGCAAGAATCAATACAATGCCCACTAGCTAGACAACCATGGACATATGAATATTGATTTTGTTTTCGGAATGTCTGATTAGATATAAGCACCAAGGCACAAACGCCAAGATGACTTAAATATCATATCCATTTTGATATAGCAATTTGTATAAGCATCAAAACATAGATGTCGTGATGACCAGAATATGCCTTGTGGAACAAACACATCAAGTAGTCAAGAGATCATTCTAAATCCCATGTGAATTACCCATAGTGACCCTTTATCGTTCACATCCTTAGGTAAGATCGCATTTCATAGTAGGAGTAAGAAATCACTCAAAAAGATAATAGTTAGATCAAAATTCTTTGAATTTTCTGAGTATCAATGGTCGAGGTACGCATGGCCATCCAATATGAGATAGAGGCTCTTACAGACAGACACCATTTCAATCCAGAATTTCCAAAGTTAGATTTTCACATACAAGCATAAAACAAATAAAAGATTATGACCCCAGTCATCACTCTCTAAATCCTGAAAAGGACATCATTGAAGAGCTCGAAGGGACACAATATGCAAAAATCTCAATGTGAATCAGTAAGCATACAAGGAGATAAAAGCATGTAAAATCATAGATTTTTTTCAATTTGTGTGGGTGTTTGATTGCGTTGTTGTAGATACAAAATCCTTTCTGGAGAGGAGACAGACTTGATTGACTCAGATGAAGCTTCAAAGAACTCTGACTGGATATGACACATATAGAATATACAGGAGGCCATAGGATATGACTTTAATTGCCCCCAAGTTTGAAACATTGATAGGATATAAACACTTGAGCTGATTGGTGTACATACCGACTTATTGACAACAGGAATGCAGAAACAAACCAAAAGGTATGTACAAACTAAAGCAAGACTGAAAGTTGGAAAAGACCAAGATTGCACTGATAGATGGAGCATTTTTGAAATGAGTGATGCCCATTTGTTAGGTTTTCACCATCTTGGCAGAGATTCTATTTTTGCTACCAAGGCGCTTGTTTCTAGGTTTTCACCAAGGCACGTTTTCTTTTTCTCATTTTTTTGTATTTTTAATTTTTTTAATTTTTTTGTACTTTTGACATTTTTTTATTTTTTTTGTGAATCATCAAGGCATCTATTGCTAGGTTTTCACCAAGATGTTCATTTTTTTAGGACTTTTTCTTATTTTTATAATTTTTTCAGGACATTTTTGAATACTGAATGCCTTAGGCATAGAATTTCTTCAGATGTAGAACGTTGATTGGTTCTCAGAGCCATTCTCCTTTAGTCACTGAGAGTTGATAGGCTCCAGAGCCAAAAGTAGCAGTGATAACAAAGGGACCCAACCAGTTGGGTTCAAACTTCCCCTTGTGTTCTCTATGTGATTGATTTTTAGGATTCTCTCTCAAGACTAGATCACCAACCTGAAATTTTCTGTGTCTGACTTTCTTGTTGTAACCTCTAGACATTCTATTCTAATATACTCTGAGATGATCATATGCTATTTGTCTGTGCTCATCTAGTAGTTCAAGTTCTTGCAACCTAGACACTATGTAGTCATCATCAGTTACTAGACCATGCATTATGATCCTTAGTGATGGGATTTCAACCTCAATAGGTAGTACCGCTTCAAACCCATAAACTAAAGTGAATGATGTAGCCCCAGTGGGTGTTCTGATACTTGTTCTATAGGCCTAGAGAGCTAGATTGATCATGAGATGCTAGTCTCTTCCTATTTTATTAACTGTACGGTACAAGATTTTCAATAGATTCTTGTTAGAAGCCTCTCCTTGTCCATTCCCTTGAGGATAGTAGATAGATGACCAATGTTGTGTAATCTTTAATTTGGCACATAGATCATCTAAGTCTGTGTTCTTAAATTTTCCACCATTATTTGTGACTATAGAATGTGGAATACCATACCGACATATAATGTAGTTCAAGATGAACATTGAAATTTGTTTGCCAGTTGCTTGAGTCAAAGGAACTACTTCTACATGTTTTGTGAAATATTTATAGCTATGATTATATGGGCATGTCCATTAGAAGAATGAGGATGTATGGATTGTATAAGATCAAATTCCCATTGGTGAAAAGGCCATTGTGTAGTAAAGGGAATTAGATCTGTCCCTGGTGCATGAATTAAGTTACCATGTACTTGACACTTTTGACAGTTCTTAGCAAACTTGATTGCATCCTTTTCCATTTCGAGCCAATAGTACCCAGCCCTAATAAGTTTTTGAGCTAGTGTTAAACCATTTGAATGTGACTCACATATACCTTTGTGGACTTCCTCTAATGCATGTTGAGACTCTTCCCATTCTAAACATCTAAGTAGTGTACCATCTAGACCTTGTTGTACAGATCATGACCAATGATGACATACCAAGATGCATTACGAATAAGGTATCATTTCTCATGGCGGTTGAAGGTATCGAGAATTATTTGATCTTGGAGATAGGAGAAAAGGTTTTTGTATTAGGATGAATCATGACCAACAACAGTGTAGATCATGCGGGTTTCAGGGGAATCATATGTAGGATAAGATAGTGCTTCCACCAGGAACTCGTAGCATAGCTCATGTGTTAGAATAACTAAGAGGGGGGTGAATTAGTTAATCACTATCCCAATAAAAAATGTATAATCGAAAAATAAATACTTCAACTTCTGTTGCTCGGTAACTTAAAATACTTTACTGTATGTGCATTTACGGATTACCAGTCTAAAACATATAATAGTTACCGATCAAATCAAATATGCAACATTCAAATATGACATCAAATAAACATCTCAATTAACACATAACACAAGAGATTTAACATGGAAACCCTGTGAAGGGAAAAACCACCTGGGACCGGCAACCCAAAAATGTTCACTCTTCTAAAGTGGGGTTGGTGAAGACCCAACCCTATTAAAGGTTACAAACACACTGTTAGGTGTGACCTTGTTAGAGGATTTAAGACCAACCGTTATCGTCCAACCAGCAGTCACTCTGGGGTCGATAGGATAACAATGTTCATTCTATGAATGATACATAATAAGACTTTCGTAGTCCACTCGGTTAAGAGATTTGACTATGTACAATGGTTAAATATGTAATAGTAGGTGATCTGATCTATTACAACTTCAATTGCAAATATACAGATCAATATTAAACTCATACAAATCTTTTTGATCAATGTAACATTTTTGATTCAATAATATATCAACTTACTGTCCATCGGTAATTACTCTTTTTCACTCGGTAATGCTCTGCAGTAGGGTTCTCCTTAACCAGTATGATCAGAATGCATGAAAAATTGTTCACGTGATGATTCTACAGTTTTCTTTTCTTCTGGCATCACACTTACTTGTTAAATATTCAGTCTCTTATATAGACATGTAAACCATTTTCTTTTTCTCCATCAGATTTTGTTGCTTAATCACATCCATTGATTTTGCCTCTTAAACATACCTTGACACTTGTTTCAATAATACGTTTGATTCTCAATCCATTAGATCTTTCCTAAATTTTGTTAGACGTTGATCTGTGTAACAAACTTTATCTATTACCTCAAAATCATACACTTTCCAGCTCATCAATTATTGTCAGCTAAACTAGTCATTTAATTCATTCTGTTCTTCTCGGTTAACAAAGAAATGCATTATTGAACATAAGCTCAATTTACACTATGCTTGGTATACACTACACTTTGTCAGTGTATAATGAAATGATTCACTAACCGACAACACTACTTTGTGTCTTTTAGCTCTTTTCCTCATCATAGATGAATGCAACATAATCAAGTCAATACCATAAGGTCATAGACTCATCAACAAGTTACTCAATGTATTCCTTATCCTCATCTGTCATATCCATCTTCCTCATGTAGATTTATATGTTCTTCATCTCTTTCACTCCTTTTCTACAGATGTTTCAGTGTAGTAACTTACAAGATAAGTGTTGTCAAACTAGTTGACATCAATGACAATATAATACTGATTTAATCATCTTACATATCTAATCAATTAGCTCGGTGATCTTAAATCATAGTTTCTTCAATCAGGTTCTAAATCAGTTGTAGTTCATCAATATCTCCCTTTGGCATTGATGGAAACTCAAGTAATATGAAATATACCATACACATACCAAACATGTATTCTACAACTCTGTGAACAAATGTTGTACAAGCTCTCCCTACCTTAATATGTTTAATCACTACGTTACTCAACATCATTAAAAAATACAGCTTTGTCAATCTGCAAATATGATCTTTTCAGCTTTCAAATTCCTTCTTCTATTCTCAGTAACTAGTCTTCAATGCTCTTCCTTTCTTTAATTTGTCTCTCCCTCAGATAGTTCTCTCATCGATGCATATTATTTCATATCATTTATCTCTCCCTTTGAAAATAATGCCAAAGAAACAAATAAACAAACAACTCTTCAATAGCCAAGTAACTCTCTATTGTCCAATGCATACTTTGTATCTCTGTATACTGATATGCCAATCTGTTCTAGTACTTTTTATAGCTTTAGACATGATTAAAAGTGTGAACTATGTTGCATCAACATGTATGATCTTCTGATAAGATTAGGCTGATGCAACATCGAGATCATCTTAGTGACCGGTAGACAGGGGACAGACCCCAAGTCTAGTCCTCAAGTATTCAAATGTATCCTTCGGTAGAGGCTTTGTAAATATGTCTGCAAGTTGTTCTTTTGATGTAACAAACTCTAAATTAACTTGCTTCTCCTATACTTGTTCTCTCAAGTAGTGATACTTAATTGATATATGCTTTGTTTTAGAGTGCATCACTAGATTCTTTGAAATATTTATTGCATTGGTGCTATCACAATATATAATCACCGGCTCAATGATTATCTCATTCATACCTTCCATAACTTGATTAATATATGCAATATTTGAATAGTTTGTAGCAGAAACAATGTACTCTGCTTTGGCTATAGACTGAGAAATGCAAGCCTTCTTCTTACTTGTCTAAGTAACAAGTCTTTCACCAAAGAAAAATGCTCCTCCGGTGGTACTTTTTCTATCATCCACATTTCCATCCCAATCAGCATTAGTGTATACCTTCAATTCAAACTTTCCTTCCTTAGGATACCATAATCCATAATCCTCTATTTTCTTTAGGTATCTTAAGATTCTTTTAGTAGCAATCATGTGTGATTCTCTAGGATTAGCAGAAAATCTAGAAACTATTCCCACAACATGTGCTATATATGGTCTACTGTGAACTACATACATTAACTTACAAATCATAGATCAGTAAAGTGTATGATTTACCTCTTTAGTTTCATCTTCCTTGGTCATTTTACATCCATTAGCCATCAGTATTCCCACAGGTTTAGCATATTCCATGCCAAATGTTTTCAATACTTCTTTTATGTATTTAGATTGTGTGATGAATATCCCATCACTCTACTGAATCACTTGTAGTCCTAGAAATAACTTAATCTCTCGAAACATAGACATCTCAAATTCATTCCTCATTTCATTAGCAAAGGCTTTACATATGTGATCTTGACCTCCAAAAATATCTCAACAATAAGAATAGTGTCATCAGTATCTCCTTTCATATACAAATTATTGTTCTCACTTGTTCTTACAAATCCTATACTTAACAAATAAGTATGCAACCTTTCATAACAAGCTCTCAGTGCTTGCTTCAAACCATATAAAGCTTATGTAATCTACATACCATGCCATTCTATTCTAGATCAACGAACCCTTCAGGTTATTCTATGTAGACTTCTTCTTCAAGTATTCCATTCAGAAATGTTGACTTGACATCCATTTGATAAACTTTGAATTTCTTGTGTGCAGCATATGCAAGTAGCATTTTAACACCTTCTAATCTAAAAACAAGTGCAAATTTTTCATCATAATCAATGCCTTCCTCCTATGCATATCCTTTGCATACCAATCTAGCCTTGTTTCTTGTTACTTCACCATTTTCATTCAGCTTGTTCCTGAATATCCACTTAGTACCGATATCTTTAGGTCAAGGTACGGAAATCTAGGTTTTGATCTTCTCTATCTATTCTATTTATTCTTTCATTGCATTAGTCCATTCATCATTCTCTAATGCAACTTTTACATTTTTAGGTTCAAATTCACAAACTAGACATGTACCTTGTCTTGCTTTGCTCCTTGTTTGCATGCCAGCTTGTTTGTCTCTAATAATTTGTGTCTCAGGATGATGACTTATGAAAAAAATCACCAGTACTCTATCTCTTCTTTCTTGTTCATCCTGTGTAGGTTCATTTTATTTCTCAGTAGGTCCATCATGCTCATTGGTTTCTCTTTCCTGTTGTTCGGTATTATTTTCATGCTGACCGATTATCACAGGTTGTGGCTTTGGTAGATACTCTGGTTGTTCAATGTAAGTGAATCTACCATAGTCTTCTGGTTCCTTTGTACTTTCCTCTATGTTCTTTTCATCAAACTCATCAACTCAGACATTAGTACTTTCAATCATTTTATTTGTAACCTTGTTAAGACATTTATATGCTTTACTTTTAGTAGAATATCCTAGAGATATCCCTTCATCACCTTTTGAGTCAAATTTACCATTTCTCTCATCCTTTAGAATAAAGCATTTACTTCCAAAAATCCTAAAATAACTTACAGTCAGTTTGTGTCCAAACCACAACTCATAGGGTGTCTTGTTGGTGTCCTTCAGTTGAACTCAGTTAAGAGCATATACTGCAGTGCTAACAACTTCTCTCCAATATGTCTGGGAAATATTCTTTTGCAACATCAATGTCCTAGCACAGTCAACTATTGACTTGTTACTTCTTTTAGCAATGCCATTTTGTTGAGGTGTCCTCAGTGCAAAGACCTATCTTTTAATACCATGCTCATTACATAAATTAGTAAATTCATCAGAGATAAATTCACCTCCTCTATCAAATCTTAGGCATTTCAATTCCTTACTAGTCTCTTTTTCTACCTTAGCTTTATACCACTTAAACATCCTAAATGCTTCAGATTTTTCTTTTAGAAACATAACAGTCATCAATCTAGTATAGTCATCAACAAAAAGAATAAAGTATCTATCACCATAATAACTCTAAGTTCTCATAGGACCACATAGGTTGGTATGAACCAACTCAAGTATCTTCTTTATTGAATAATCCTTTCTTTTGAAACTAGATTTAGTCATTTTCCCTTTCTAACATTCATGACACATAACATGATCAGGTTTTGACAAGTTAGGCAAACCTCTAACTCTTTTCCTTTTACTGATCTTAATCATGTTATAAAAGTTCACATGGCCTAACCTTTTATGCCACAACTAAGCATCTTCATTTTTCATCATCAAGCAAGAAGACTCATCAGTATCAAGATAAAATAGATTACCTCTTGATTGTTCTCTAGTTCCAACTAGTCTTCCTCAATCATCAAAGATTTTTACTTTCTTGCTCTCAAAAGAAACTCGGTGACCTGAATTGTTCAGTTGTGCCACACTTAATAAGTTATAGTTCAGTCCATCTACCCAATAAGCATTATCACATTTTATCCTATCATTTATCATCAAGGATCCTTTACCTCTTACCATACAAGGTGTATCATTACCCATCTTAACTGATCCTCCATCATATTCTTCAAGTTGATCAAATTTCTCCTCATCACCAATCATGTGATGTGTACAGCCACTATCTATGATCCATGTATTATGTTTGTTAACTCTAGAGATCAGTGCTATTTCTACATGTTTTTCTTCTTCCTCAGAGTCATCTTTCATAGCAACAAATACAACTTCTACATCATCATCAAAATCAGATTTAGATTCATTATCTTCAGCTATGTAACATACCTTTTTTCCTTTGTCATTACTATCTCAATTATCTCTGTTGTGTTGGTAGCCTCTGTTGACTCTCCTGCCATAGCTTCCTTCAAATCGGTCTTTGGATCTTTCATCATCTTTCTTATGTGGACATCTAGTAGAAATGTGGCTAACCTCTTTACAGTTAAAGCATGCTAAATGTAGCTTACCTCTATACCTTCCTTTACCTTTAGGTAACCTTCTGGCCATAAGAGCTTCAAGTTCATCAAGCTCATCATCGGTATTGCTATCACTATCATTATTCCTAGTGTTCCTACTAGACTTACCAATCTTCAAAGAAGACATGAAAGTGGACTCAACAGATGGTACAACACTATTATCAAAGTTATTCAATTCAAAGGTTGTAAGTTTACCAATTAGATTGTCAAGTGTAAGTACATTACCAAATGCAAACCTTGTTTCATGAATAGTAGATATTTTGATTATGTAAACTAACAATAAGGTTCTGAGTACTTTGCTTACAACTGTCTCTTCACTAATAACTCCATCAGATGCTCTAATAGCATGTACTACCTCTTTTAGTCTATTTGTGTATTGCACAATATTCTCACCTTCATCTTCATAACATCGAGTTTTCCCCTTAGGCTTTCAGCTCTGGCTCTTTTTACATGCACATCTCCACTGTAAACCTAAGAAAGTTTGTCCCACATGGCTTTTGCAGTAGTGCAACTCTTAATATCTTCAAATTCAGCATCGGTACAGGTAGCAAAAATCTCCATCATAGTAACATTGTGTTCATGTCTTTCTTTCAGTTGATCAATAGTCAAGGGACCAGTGGTCGGTTCTATATAGCCATTCTCCAACAGTTCTAGTGCAGAATTCCCAATTCCAGATATGTACAACTTCATTCGGCTTTGCCATACTACAAGGTTCTCTTTGTTCAGTCTTGGCACTTCCCTCTTATACATTTTGAGATCTTTGTACTAAATTCCTTAAAACTCTATTCTAAGCAACCAAAGCTCTGATACCAATTGTTAGAATAATTGAGAGGGGGGTGAATCAGTTAATCATTGTCCCAATACAAAATGTATAATCCAAAAACAAATACTTCAACTTTTTCTGCCTGGTAACTTAAAATACTTTATTGTATGTGCATTTACCGATTACTAGTCTAAAACATACAATAGTTACCGATCAAATCAAATATACAACATGCAAATATGACATCAGATAAACATCACAATCAACACATAACACAAGAGATTTAACATGGAAACCCTGTGAAGGGAAAAACCACCTAGGACCGGCAACCCAAAAATATTCACTCTTCTGAAGTGAGGTAAGTGAAAACCCAACCCTGTTAAAGGTTACAAACACACTGTTAGGTGTGACCTTGTTAGAGGATTTAAGACCAACCAACAATCACTCTGGGGTTGATAGGATAACAATGTTCATTCTATGAATGATATATAATAAGATTTTCTTAGTCCACTCAGTTAAGAGATTTGACTATGTACAATGGTTAAATATGTAACAGTAGGTGATCTGATCTATTACAACTTCAATTGCAAATATACAGATCAATATTCAGCTCATACAAATCTTTCTAATCAATGTAACAATTTCGATTCAACAATATATCAACTTATTGTCCATCGATAATTACTCTCTGTCGCTCGGTAATGTTCTGCAGTAGGGTTCTCCTTAACCAGTATGATCAAAATGCATGAAAAATTGTTCACGTGATGATTCTGCAATTTTCTTTTCTTTTGGCATCACACTTACTTGTGAAATATTCAGTCTCTTATATAGACATGTAAACCATTTTCTTCTACTCCATCTGACTTTTCCGCTTAATCACATCCACTGATTTTGCCTCTTAAACATGCCTCGGCACTTGTGTTAATAACATGTTTGATTCTCAATCCATTAGATCTTTCCTAAAAATTTTTAGCCATCAAGCTATGTAACAAACTTTATCTGTTACCTCAAAATCATACACTTTCCAGCTCATCAATTCTTATCAGCTAAACTAGTCATTTAATTCATTCTGTTCTTCTCGGTTAAAAAAGAAATGTGTCGGTGAACACAAGCTCAATTTAAACTGTGCTCGGTATACACTACACTCCATTAGTGTATACTGAAATGCTTCATTAACCGACAACACTGCTTTGTGTCTTTCAGCTCTTTTCCTCATCATAGATGAATGCAACATAATCAAGTCAATACCATAAGGTCATAGACTCATCAACAAGTTACTCAATGTATTCCTTATCCTCATCTGTCATATCCATCTTCCTCATGTAGATATATCTATTCTTCATCTCTTTCACTCCTTTTCTACAGATGTTTCGATATAGTAACTTACAAGATAAGTGTTGTCAAACTAGTTGACATCAAGGACAACATAATATTGATTTAATCATCTTACATATCTAATCAATCAGGTCAGTGATCTTAAATCACAGTTTCTTCAATCAGGTTCTAAATCAGTTGTAGTTCATCATCATGTTTGGGTTGCTGTAATAAAGTAGAGAGTTTTGCCATAGCGTCTGTAGCCTTATTCTCTGTTCTAGGAATTTGCTCAAAGGTGATCGATATGAAAATTTTCTTTAGATCATCTACCATTCTCTTGTATGGGACTAGTTTTCCATCTTTCATTTGATACACATCATTGACTTGATGTATTACAAGTTGTGAGTCTCCATGAATGTGTAATTTTGTCACTCTCCACTCAATTGCTAACTTCATGTCGTTAAGAAGGGCTTCATATTCAGAAATATTATTTGTGCAAGGAAACTTGATTCTGAATGCTTTAGGGATTGAGTATCCTTGAGGTGTGATAAACAATATGCCTACTCCTAATCCATTCTATGTATAGGAGCCGTCAAAGAATAACTTCCATGATCTAGAAGAAAGGTACATGATAGAGGAATCTAGAAATTCCATTTGCATTGGTGTATCATCAAACAATGGTGCATCAACCAATTGATCAAGAATTAACTATCCTTTAATATCTTTTATTTTAATATATTCAATGTCAAATTCACTTAAGAGCATGACCCATTTAGCTAATCTACCCGTGAGGGCAGCTTTGCTTAATAGGTACTTTAGTGGATCAATCTTAGCTACCAAATGAGTGGTATGAGCTAACATGTAGTGTCTTAGTTTCTGTGATGTAAAGATCAAAGCTAAACAAGCTTTCTCAATCATTGAATAGTTCTTCTCATATGCTACCAATGTTTTACTTATATAGTATATAGCTCTTTCCTTCTTGTTCTCATCATGTTGTGCTAGTAATGCCCCGAGTGATGTATTTGTGGTAGAGACATATAAGATCAATGGCTTCCCTTTAATAGGAGGCATCAAAATAGGAGGATTTGATAGATATTTCTTGCTATGGTTAAAGTTGTCACATTCCTCATTCCATGCAAAGGTCACACCTTTATGTAATGTCTTTGTGAAAGGTTGTGATATGTCTGCTAGCTGAGATATGAAGCATCTGATAGATTGTACTCTCCCTTGTAAAGTTCTCATCTGACTTATATTATTTTGAGGTTGCATCTCCATGATAGCTTTAACTTTAGATGGATCTACTTCAATGCCTTTCTTTGAAACAGTGTAGCCTAAGAGCTTTCCAGAAGTGACACCAAAAGCACACTTCTTAGGGTTTAGCCTAAGACTAAACTTCTCCATTCTATTTAGTATTTTTCTCAAGTCACTTAGATGTTCATAGCTTATCATAGATTTTTCCAAAGTATCATCAACATAATCCTCCATAGTTCAGTGCATCATGTCATGAAAGATAGATGTCATAGCTCATTGATATGTAGCACCATCATTCTTAAGCCCAAATGGCATGAGATACCAACAGAAGGTACCCCACACACATGTGAAAGTAATTTTCTCTTGATCTTCTGGAGCAATTTTTATTTGGTTGTATCCAGAAAAACCGTCCATTAAAGAATACATCTCAAAGCCCACAGTCATGTCCACTATCATATCAATATTAGGTAATGGAAAATCATCCTTAGGGCATGATTTTTTTACATCTCTGAAATATGTGCACACTCTAATTAATTTATTTGGTTTAGAAACATGTACAATATTAGAGATCCATTCAACATAGTCAATAACATGAATGAATCTGGCTTTTAGTAGTTTCTCTAATTCAGCTTTAACCAAGAGTGCAACATGTGGATGCATCTTTCTTAATTTTTGCTTAATAGGTTTGATGCCTAGAGCTATAGATAAATGGTGCGTTATAAGATTTGGATCCAACCCTGGCATATCTGAATATTTCCGTGTAAAGTTGATCTTCTTTTCTGTTAAGAATGTGGTAAATTTTGCTTTTCTTCTTCTGATAAGGATTGTGCTACATGGATCAACTGTGGTTCTTCTTTTTTTCCCAAGTTTATGGATTGAGTGAGCTCAATTAGAACTAGAGATCTATCCAGTAAATGACTCAGAAGGACATCAAATATCTCATCCTTAGGTGCCTCAAAGAGGTTTTCACCTTCGGATACATCTTTTGTTTTTACTTTTGTAGGTTCTGAGACTACCACAAAGTGGTTTTCACCCTCAAAACTCCTTTTATTTTTATTTTTATCCTTATTCTTTTGACTAAGATACTTGATGTCTGACTCCATCATGCTAACGCTCTGTTCACTGATGGAAGTCCTCATAGGTTCAACTACATTTAGGAAGCAAGCAAGGGCATAGTCATTTGGAAAAGTATACATACCTTGACTTGGATTCATGGAGGTTTGGTTAAGAAGTTTAGGATGTTGGATAGTCAAAGTGGTGAAAGATTGGAAATAGTATTTATAGATATGGATCTATCATCATTGGTCCTAACCTGACTCTCGAGTTCGAAGGTGATATTACAACTTAAAATGTTCAATTCATGAATAGGCTCAATGTCATTGTGGGAGTCCAATTCAGCCATCAGTGGATCAGACTCGTTAAGTTCATTATTCCATTCTAGACTTACATTGGGTTTAGGTGCATATTGGTGAATAACATCAACATGTTTCTCTGTAATAAGCTCATCTTCCTCTGGAATGGCTCCCCATTCATAGTCATTAGATTCTTCATCTATGCCTCTAGGAAATTTAAGAATGTGAGTAAAGTCAGGGTGGATACCCCAAGAAGGGCTACCCTCAGATTATGATTTGAATTCATACTCATGAGAATATGTTTCAAAATAACTACCACCTTCCTCTTTGTCTATTTGATTTCCTTTGAGATCAATTGGTTCTTGTGGTGCAACTGTGTCTTGTTCTATAGTAGGTTCTTGTGTTTCTACTACATTGATTCTTTTTGCTGGATCATCTTCAGCTTCAAGGAGGTCTTTTATTTCTTTAGGCAAACACTCATAAGGAACGAGCTCATCAATGGTGTCTGAATCATCGCTGTCAAATTGTTCAGTTGTTTCTTCCTTTAGTTGACTTTACGTGGATGGCTCAATCTGTTCTAAGACATGTGGGGAGTTCTTGCTAAGATAGAAAGGCTTCTTCTTATATCCTAGACCTATTGTATTCCTTTTGGTTTGACCATGGTGGTCAAGAGGTGATAGAAGACCCTTACCTTGTAGTCCTAGAGGTCCTTTTCCAGTATATCCCATTTTTGTGATCAATTTGTCTCCTGGTCCATATGACTTCTAAGGAATTTTACTTGGAGTGGAGTCACATTTCTAGATTGATTGAGATTGAGATTCATCTTTATACAATCATGCAAGCATGGCTTCTTCTTCCTCAAACTCTTGTTTAGATACTTGCTCTGTGACAAAGCTTCCATCGAATATGGCCATGGATTCTTTAGCTGTAGGTTTCACTTTATCCAATGGTTGTCCATAAGATTTAGGGGATAACAAGAGAGATGTGAGAGATAAAATAGGTTCCATTTTGTATTCTCCCATAGCATTGTCTTTGATTTTGACTTCTTTAGCAATGTCTTCCATTTTAGATGTTGAAGCAATATCCATCTATTTAGTGGAAGATTATCTATTATTAGGAACAAGTTTATCATCACTTTCTTTCAAAGCATTGCATGTTGTATATAGGTCCACTAGAATCATCACCTCTACTCCTTCATAAGGAAATTTCACACATTGATGGTACGTGGAAGGAATAGCTTTCATTTCATGTATCCAGGGTCTCCCTAGGAGGGTGTTGTAAGCCAAAGGTAGATCAAGAACTTGACATATAGTGTCTCTGATAACAGGTCATGTCCTGATAGGTAAGACAATAGTTCCTTTGGAAGATCTTTCTTGCTCATCATATGCTTTGATAGTTATCCTCTTCTTAGGATCAATGGTAGCTTCAGAGAATCCCAATTGTGTGATCAATCTGTAAGAACAAATGTTGAGACCAGTGCCTCCATCTATCAACACACGTTTGACATGATGGTTTTGGATCAAGACTTCAATGTGAAAGGGTTGGTTATGCGAATGACTCAAGGAATTATCATCTTCTTCTGAAAAGGAGATATACCGTGGAGATGTTAGATGACCAACCATAGCCTGGAATCTATCTAAATCAAGGTTGTCAGGAACATTGGATCTGAGAAGAGCTTTGTCTAGAATGACTCTATGAGCTGGAGATATCCGAAGCAACTCAAACATGGAGATTTTGGCATTTGTATGCTAGAGTTGTTGGACAATACTATATGAAGTTGGCCTTGTGTCTTTAGGATTTGAAGATTTAGATGTAGCCTTCTATTTAGAAGTGGAAGAGAGATTGAAAGGAATCTTAGGGACATTTGATGAATATGGGATTTATCCTTGTAGATGCGCCTGAGCTTGTGATCGAGTAACTGCATTTGCTGATTAATTTTCTCTATCTCTTCTTACAATTGTGATGACATTGCAACGCTTAGATAGGCATGGTTCAACCATATTGATGACATCATTGTTTCTAGAGTAGGCATAATTGACTTTAGCACCCATATTAGGCTAAGAAGAAGAATCTTCTTTCCCATGTTTCAGAAATGGTTTTGTGAATGCTATATGATCATCATTTCTCTTATGACTGTCAATTGTGATTTCTCCATTATCAATTTTGTCTTGTATGATGTGTTTCAAGTGAACACAGTTATTGGTTTTATGACCCTTATTGTGATGGATGTCACATAAATCATTCTCTCTCCACCATTTTAGTTTAGGTTCAGGATCAAAGACTTTTATCTCAGGCAAGTAAATGATGTTGTTAGCCAATAGGGTTTTCATGGCAGATTCCAAGGACTCTCCAAGAGGAGTGAATTTGTGGTTAGGATCTGTAGCCCAAGGTTTGTAAGCAGATGGCTTCTTGTTAGATTTTGTTGCTTTAGCTTCAAAAGCTTTGATGGCTTGGGTGCCAATAGTGAGATTGAAAGTGGGTGCCTTAGATGGGGCACGCATATTATCAACAACGCCATCTATAATGACGCCTTTATTCTTGTTCCAATTTTTGCCTTTATCTTTAGAACTAGATCCAGATTCATACTTGTCCTTTTGAAATGATATGTCTCCTTTTTGTACAAGTACTTTCTCAATTTTGATTGCATTTTCTACCATCTTATCAAAGGATGTATGATTTTGCATTTGAAAATGGTAGTTAAGTTCTGGAACAAGATTGTTGATGAAGATTTCCAGCTTCTCAGTTTCTGGAATACGTCTAGCATATAGAGAAAACTTCTTCCTCCATCTCTTGAGAAAAGTCAGGAATGGTTCTCCTAAGTTCTGTTTTAGATTATAGATTTCGATCATGGTGATCAGATGTTGCATGTTGTAGGAGTATTGTTGATAGAATAGTTTGATTAACTCCTTGAAAGTTTTGATAGTTGGAGGCATTTTTGAGAACCAATGGATAGTCGACCCTCCCAGAGATCGTGGTTCATGCATGAACTCCATAGATTGAGTACAAAATTCTCTGACATGATCTTGACGATTAGAGTTTCTATCATACTTATCATATTTAGGCATCTCCACTCTTTTAGGGAATGGTGACTTGTACAAGTCTTTATCGAATGGAAAAGGGCATAGAGACTCCATGGAAAACTCTTCAGGTTCCTTTTCTTTTTCAAGTTTGTTAATTTTGACTTGCATGTCATGCATCTATTTCATCATAATGGTGATTGGAGTTTCTTCCTCATGTGTAATGATGTCTTCAACATTAAAGTTTGGAGGAAGCTTAGCTCCTTGACGAGCTAACTCTAGGAAGTATGTTTCTTTGTCTTCCTTCAAGAAATGCCTCATCATTTTCTTGAAGTCATCATCATTTTGATATTGAGCAATTTCAGAAGGTGTGGGTTCTTGATCCATACCATGTTGAGAGTGATGTCCTTGAGACCCGTGATGTGTCCCTCCTTGAGACATGTTAGGAGTTTTAGGACTCCCTGGGATAGATTGATGTAGAGATTGTTAATTAACTCCTTGGATTGATGGAGGAGGGGGTATGTAACCAATTTTTAATCGCAGATTGCCAAGACCATCATCTTCATAAAGACCCGAATTGTAAATTTTGTCAAAGGTTGGACCCATGTGAGTAGACAAAGGTAATGTATGAGGTGCTTCTCTAGATTTCTTATGTGAGGAAGTGCGAGTTTTCACCATTAACATTGGGTGAAGCAAGAGAGTAAGACAAAGACAACTGAAGAATGATTTGATTCAAGAAGATCGAATGATGCAACCTTGTCAAGATTGAATGAGATTGAAGATAGATCAGACGTAAATGAAGGATATTGTGCCACAGTAGTATGGGTAGACTCTCAAAAGATGGTGGGCACATGCTCGCACCACTTAGCCGTTTTGTATGAAGACTGAATTTTGAAGATAATTTTGACAAGGTTTTGACACAAGATGAAAAAGACTCAAATTGATCAATCAGAAGGCTAAATCAAACTCAAGAGACCACTTTAGGTAAATGATCAAATTCTTTCTAGTTTCTGCTATGTTCCTGACATAGTGAATGTTTTGACAAAATCTGGAAATAGGCTATAAAAATTAGATTCCTAAAAAATTTGACAAGTCTCTGACAACTTTTTGAAAATTATCAAATGAGTTTCTGCAAGCTCGTACCATAGTGGGTATGCTCTCAAATGAAAATTGACATGACTCGTACGAAAATTGCTGCCAGGGATAATGTTCTTTTGATTTATGGTGACAACACTCATACAACACAGTACTGGCTCTCGTACAACAATACAGGGATTCTGAAATGACTTTTGCTCAAGACTCATATGACAATCTGAGATTGTGGGATGACTTTTGACTCCAGAGAGGAATTTTGCTTCAGATTTTGCAATTTTTAGGCTTTTAGTTTCAGATTGTTGGAAAAGTTTTCTGTCCAGTTTTGAAGATCTATGTAATAGTCCGTCTCAAATAACCAAGTAGATATCAAGCACGCAAAATAGCAAGAAAGGGAAGCAAGAAATCATCTGAAAATAATGAACAAGGGCAAAAACAACCCTGCGCATGAACAAGCATTATTGACTTAATGTGCTAATTCCTAGGAGTGCTATTTGTGTATGTTCCAAAAAGTTTTTCAATAATGCACATATTCCTAGAAAATGAAAAAAATTGGCCTCACTAGGGTTTGTAGTAATGGTCTGACTCTACAACTTTTGTGATCTCAAGAGGGCGAAATCCAATCCAGGCGCACCAGGGTTTTGACACAGTCTGATAATTTAATCAATCAAGATCTGCTAGGGAGATCTAACAGCCCAACAAGAGACCACACCTGTGAAGATTTCCTCCACAAGGACATTTATATAGCAGCTATTGCTACCACGATGAAAATGGCTATTATCCCTTGAGGTTTCATCCACGTGGTTGAACCAATTAAGGGAATGTCCACTATGGCTAACCCTCTCTAAAGGTGACTCACAAAAGATACCATAGGGGGACTAGATCGGATTCTAGGATCTGGGTTTCTGGTACTATCCAAAAAGGAAGTAGAGCATAATCCCCTAGCCTCTTCACTTCACCAAAACAAAGCATATAGATTAATCTGGCACACTAAGATTGAAATTATCTCACAAAGATCTATGATGTCAACCGCTTATGATCTATCAACCTCTCCGGAGAGAGGATGTATCAATCAAAAGTTGAAGACTCAAAATCTAGTAGAATGCAAGATAATCTCAGTATCCTCCCTACCTACAAGGGGATCCTTCGTCAAGAAGAGCTTCACATGCATGAACAAGTGAAAGAAGCCCACTCTCTTGAGATCATCCAAAAATAGTGTTCATAGGGCCTATTTACTATGTGTAACAGATATGCAAAAAGCGAATCTATGTTCATTTTATAGCCCAAAATGAAGTCTGTGATATGCAAGCAGGAAAAGTCACACAAGCTTGACACGTGAGAGTTCATTTTATGTCCAAATCAAAGTTTTATTAGATTGAGAAGAATACTTGAATTCCTTGCAATGCGCTTAGTAGATTTTACCTATTTGAGCAATTTAGTTGCACTTTTCCCAATCAAAATCAGCAAAGATCAATCAGAAACAACATAGTTCAATTGTTAGGGTTAGCTGTTAGTCCAAATCTAAAAATCAAATCTGAAAAAACTACCTAAAATTCTGAAATGACAATTGAATCCTGGTATCAAAATTGGTACGACAATGGGTTACCTCCCAGACGATAGTATGAAAAATTCTATGATAGTGGGTGTCTTGCCAAATGACAATGTAGTTCTCAAATGATAATCTATAGTTGATAAAATGAGCCTCAAAATCCTCAACTATCGTACGACAATCAGTAGCTTTTGGTATGACTTTTTGACAAAATTCATACAAAAATGTACGAACAAAGAATAAAATCGCAAGATTGACCAGAAAATAATAGAAAATAGATAGAAATTGAAATAGAAGAGATGGAAACCCATTTCAAGGCCCCACGGTGGGTGCCATAAATGTGTGTGTGAATTTTGTTCCTAGCTGCAAACACAACACTTTAGTAAAACATTAGATGTTATCAAAAATTGAAATCTTGCAAGTAAATGAAACTATGCTAACTAGGCAATTTCCTGCCTTCTAGTAGGTGTGAGTATGATGTTCTCAGATTGAAATCGAGATTAGTGACAATGCAACACCTAAACGAAGGATTTGAATGCAAAAGAATGAAAGACTATATGAATGCAGATTAATCTATATTTTTGTATTTTCTGTGCAATAATATGAAAAATTGTATGAATCTAAGCTAGGTGAATGAAATTGAATGTAGATTTAGTCTAAGAATGACATGAATGAATAAATGTTGTGATATGAAAACTATGCAAAACTATGATCAACAATGAAAGATCTCACAAATCACTTGTCGCAAGTGTTTAATCCTTCAATCGCCAATTCGCCAGAGTAATTGTGCAAATTCGAGTGTTGATAATTATGAAGAGCTGAGCCTTGATTTTATAGAAATCCAGGGCTTGAGGATGCAGGAGAAAAGCCATAAATCACTCTTGATAAACTCAAGTTGATTTTTGAGTTATCAAGAAATCAGAGATAATTAACTCACAAAAATCATGCAAAAGCAGGGTTTAACTCAAAATAGAGTTTAGATCAAATTTTAACTCATCATCAAATGTTGAGTTTCAATTTAAAATTGATTGTTAATTTCTAGTTGCCTGCTTTTCTGACTGTGCATGAATTAATTATAAATTAATTCAAAAATAAAGTGATTTATTCTCAACTTAACTAATTTTTGAATTCAAACCATTGATTTATGGGTTAATCAATTATTAAATCAAACTTTATTCAAAACTATATTATTAAAAATTGACAGCTAACATAATTAATTAATTAAATAAGAATTTAATCAATTAGTCATAAGATTTTTTATTATTGTCAAAATTAAATAATACAATTTAGGAACAAATAGAATTAAATTTAATTAAATAATTAAGTGGTAGTATTAAATCTGATTAATTAAATATTTAGAATATTCAATTAATCAAACTTTAGGATAAATAAGATTTATCGCCAAATAATTATTAAATCAAAGATAATTAAGATAAATAGGAATATTGCTAGGAATATTCTCTGATGCAAAATTTAGGATAAAATCAATTTTTGATAAAATGATGTGCATATGTGCCTTAGGTTAGGACTTTTGTATCAATTTTGTTCGAATTGAAGATGTAGGAGGTTAATGAACCTATAGCCCATTTTTGGGGTATTACAATGACCACTGACAACATTATAGGTGTTGAAGAAGAAATTGTTGTGGGTGAACTACATACAACTGAAGAGCAACACAATGAAGAAGTCCTACTAGAAGAGCAATTGCCACAAGAAGAAGCTGCTCAACTAGAAGAAGCGGTACAACTGGAAGGTAAAGTTGAGCAAGAGGAAGAAAAATAGGAAGAGGTAAGAATACCAGAAGAGATAAAACAACCAGGAAATGAAGAATAGGAACATGAGTTACCTATACGCACTGAACAAGAACAACTAGTATAGGAACCTCAACAAAAGGAATAGGTAGATGTTCGAAGCTCATCCTCATCTAAAAGAAAACTAACCTTTACAGTAGATACAAAAGCAAAGAAGAGAAAGGTTAGTGAGGCAGTAGTTGACATAAGTAAAATGTCAACTATGCAATTAAAGGAGTTGACAAAGAAGAAAAAGGACATGATCCTGACAAATGTCAAGAACATCCTGAGCAATTTTGTACCTGACACTAACATCGATGAAGGTAAACTCTTCATTGATCAATTGGAGATCTTGGCACAAGAAATCAGAGAAGATCTCACTGATTCAGAGACAGTAGCAATTGATCACTATGAGAGGAAGAGAATAGAGATTCTCCACAAATAGGTTGAGGAAATCAAGGTCACAGTATCCACAAATTTAAGTGTACTTCAACAACATATTTAAGTTGCAGGAAGTCTGATGACTAGAACTTCCAATTTTGATACATTCATGCAAGATCTGATACAGAAGTCATCAAAGACCACTGAAGACATAAGAGTTATGTCTTCAACATTTGATGTCAAGAATAAATTTGCAACAAATTTTAGCAAAGAAATGACCAGCTTAGCTCTCATTCTGAGAAAGACTTCTGAAGAGAAGACAAAGAGAATCCAAGACATTATTGGATTTCAATTATTTTTGTCCCCAACATTTGATTTGATGTACAAGATTACAACTGAAACTAAGAATTTGATCAATGAATCAGAAAACAAAATTGTAGAAGACATGGAAAATATAATAGTATCTTTACAAGAAGCACAGTTGAATCTTGAACATGTCACCGGTTAGTGGAAAACATTTCTTCTAGCTGCAAAGAACATTTAAAAAGACATATTTTCCAAGTTACAACTATAAACCCTTTGTCCTATGGAGGAAAAAAGGGGAAGAATAAGTAGGGAAGAAGAACCAAGAGATCAGAGATCAGAACAGGGGAAGCACAAGAATAGAGGAAGTCTACAGATAGATGAGCTGAAGCACATACATAGGGGAATTCTTAGGACAGGGAATCAATGTGATGAGTGAGTAATGGTTTTGCCACCAATGACAAAGGGGAAGATTGTTAGCAATAAAAGTCATCATTAGTGAAGTTAGATGCAAACACAGTTCCCACCAGTATATGTTCATTGGTAGATCACTCATATTGATTTAGAAGTACCAGTAGAATAGACAGAGTGCACCGGTAGACTAAACAGAAGAGTTGCACCGGTAGACCAGACAAGGTACATAGTATCGGTCTTGTACTACATACAAGGATGAACTGAGTATAAGATAAGTACCGATCAAGAGCTTAATAATCTACACTAGATTATGTAGAACTGTCTATTTTAAAATGAGATTGTACGAAACACCCACCATTCAGAACTGGAGATAGCTTTCTAACATGAGTTGATTTTATTTCTATGTGGATGTTCTCAAGGTAAACTCAAGTTCATCTTGAAAAGCTTTTTGGCTGCATGATTTATGGTTGAGTTTATAGCCTGGTGGTTCTATGAGTTAGGATTTCATTGAGATGAAATTTTGCATAAATACAGGTCATAGGACGCAAGAAAGGTATTGTTGAAAATATAGAGCAGAAGAGAGTTATCTTCTTAGGAGAGCTATAGTCACAGAGGTGAAAGGTAGAAAGGATCAATAAGTAGGAAAAAAAAGAAGATCAATAGGTATGATCTAATTAGAGAAAGAGTGTCAATTCAAATCATTGCTTTTATTTTGGGAAAGCATATTCAAATCCCTTCATCAGGGTGAACCCTAATAGGTTCGTGTAAAAATCCTTTAACCAAGTAACATCTTTGCTGATGTTGAAAGTCCTTTAACAAGGCAGCTCCTAACAAAGCTAAGATCTTAACCGATCTTCTATCAAATACCTTAACTGGGTAGCACTCTTACACATGCTTTGTAAGCTCCTAATATGGCATCTTTATTACTGCAGTAGTGAAGTTGTGAGCTTTGTCTCACCATGGTTTTTTCCTTCTAACCGAGGGTTTCCACGTATACATGATGTGTTGATCTAAGTATTTCTATTTCTATTTATGAATGATTGTTTACAGTTTGCTTATCTTGTATGAATTTGTATACAACTGTGAAATTGAAATAGGAATAGTATTTACTGATTCACCCCCCCTCTCAGTAACCAGTTAGGAATAACATCCTCATGCTAGAAGATCCTTCTGTCATCTCATTTCTTACTTCCTTTAGTTGTTCCTTTGTAATTCCAGCCTTTGCTGCCATTTCATCTACCATCTTTTCTATCTTCCTCTTCGTTGTTCATTTATCATGTTCTTCTCTAACGTTTAATGACTTTTCCTCATAGGTTCTCCATCTCTCTTCAGATGTATCTATCTCAGCTGCTAGTACATATTCAATCTGCATTACAAGAACTTCATAACTAACCTCATATCCCATGGGGTAGCACCATTTATCCCTAGGGTCAACTACTTCAAAGCACACACAATCAGTTTCAACCATGGAACAGATTGTATCCTTATATTTTTCAACTAGTTCCTCAAGAATTTTGTACCTTTCCTTCATTTTCCTTTGCAGAATCTTGATCATAGAAAACAACTCACCATCTACCCAATCTTTGTTCTGTCTTTGGTAGCTCTCTGATATTTTCATTCTAGTAGGTATGTTGTCCTTCCATGCTCTAGGGTGCATTTCAAGAAATTTATGCTAAAGGTGAATGTACATATGTATCAAAAGTGAGCCAAATCTTAATGCTTTTGACTTGTCCTTCTTAACAATCCTCACATTCTCTAAGAACTGTTGTGATAGGATCTCGCATAGGTTATACTTGGTGTTCTCTTTCACCATTATATAAGCCATCATTATGACTCATGCTGATACAGAAGTAGGTCTTCTACTATAGTATAGCTTGTATCCTAGTAGCATTGCTACCAGTATCACATCTTGTTGAAATATATTATTGACAATCATCGCTCTCTTGTTCCATTTGTAATGTGTTAGGGTTTCTACTTACTTCTTAATGTTTTTCTCTTCCACAGGGATGGCTCTAGTGTTGTCCAGTCCAGTTATATCATGAATTAACTAACTACATATCTTCACAAGCCGCTCTCCTATCCATATAAATTGATCATGCACTCTGCTTAGGATAATATTGAACCATTCAATCTCACTAAACTCATTTAGGAGGGTTAGTTGTATGATATATTGGTCTTCTAAGCATTTAAATTCTCCTTTATTTTCCCATCAAATTCTATCATCTCATCTATTTCCCTATAGATTTTTGCATCCCCTATAGTCTCATATTTACAATGAATGTAAGTCTGAATATCCTCTACGTGAAGGACACCATATGGGGTTTGCAAAAATGCTCCTTCCAGATCATCCTTACAAGATTTAGAAGGGTGTCTTTTAAACTTATAGCTTGGCCTATCAACAACATCATAGATCATAGGTGCATTCATAGCTTCTTGATAGAGTATGTGATCTAAATACCTTGAATACATTGAATTCTAGAACTTCTACTTCGATCGATCATGCAATGTAGTTCCTAGGTGATTGATATGCTTCTTCACTCTTCTCTCCTTGGTCATTGCTTATAAAATGGTGAAGAAATGAGATGCCTTGAGGTCTTTTATCCATCGCCAACTGAGTAAGTGCATTTAGCACAGTTAGCTTAACTTCACATACTGTCTAGTTGTTGTCACTAGGGATTGCACTCGTGAAGGCTAAGTGTAAAACCTAGCAATCCTATGAAACATGGGACTACTTTCAGGCTGTAGGTAACCCATCAAAAAGTAGACCTCTGGATTAGGGGCTGAATTCCCCTTGAATCACCTTGAAACTTCAACTAAATTTAGGAGGAAAAGGAAGAGAGAGTGCATGAAATTAAAACTAAACCTAGGTGATTCACCAAATTGAATAGATCCACAAACTACAAAACACTCACAATGGAATTCAAACATAACCTAAGCATCACAACTTTTCCCTAACTCTAATTTTTCCCTTAGAAATAACAAGGTGCTAGCTATAAATGAGAAGGGAAAATGAATTCCACAACCCCAAATACTTTCAAATGCACACATATTGAGACTTTAGGAAATAAAAGTGCTTATGAGCATCTAAATGAACAAAATACCAAGTAAGGGACTAACTTTTATCACAATACATGATATAAAATCCACCAAAGAACTCACAAAACTATAGGAGTAAGAAGGACAATTGCTATGAACTGAATTGAAAGGAGCCAAAATACAGCTTGCTTTTCCAGAGCTACAAGCATTCACCTCCAAGAAAGAGAGAATGAAGAACTCCCTCAATCACATAAGTGAGAGGTATATAAAACAAGGCAAAGGAATTTGCATTCAAACCCCCTCAACCTCCCAAAAAAAGAAAAATCATGCATATAGGCCCATTGAAGATGCCTCTTAAATCCGGATGTCTGATTCCCAGATTTATAGGGGTAGTGGGAAAAGTGAGAATCCTAAAAAAGGTGGTCAAAAGACTACCCTGCCCCCTCCAAGTCATGCTCTAAAAATGGTATTCTGATAATGGTTTATACAAACACCAATTGTCAATATCAGACAATAATGAGAGCAATGAATCTTTACATTTAAATATTAACTACCCCCCAATTCATATATGTGGATTTAAAACATTTTATTTCATTAAATTAGTAAATAGTTCTCAACCCAACTAAGGGGAGAACATATTTAATAATTAATTCAAATAAAACCCACATTTCATGAACACTTCTTAGCATATAATATTAATTAATAAGGTTCTGAACCCAATCCATAAGAGGAGAAGGGAAAATGTATTAATCAATCTCTTTGCAAAAACTGATTAAGTAAAAGGAAGAAGATGTCAGAACACTGACACTTCACTACCGATCATTTGGGAACTTGCCATTTGCATTTGATCCTCAAGTTCAGCTTTGGAAATATCTATCCTTTTGAGTTTCATGGCATCGACATTTTTGAGGTAGGTTTCATTTCTTTTGGCTTCTCATTCTCTCTGCATTTTTTATGGCCTACTGATAGCCTTTTTCAAGGGCATTGTGTTGTGTTCTACATTTCAAAAGCATTGTATGCTGGTTGCTTGATCATTTGCTGGCATATTCACTGTTTGTATATTTTCATAAATCAATCACTAGAATAATGGATTCGCTATTTTAATTGTATGTTACCCGTGAACTAGGGCTTGCTATTATTGATTTTATTATTAATGAAGTCCTGTGAATTTATCTATGGCAGCATGGATTGATGTTTACTCACTAAAAATGAATGGCATCATTTTTTATTCTTGATCTCAATTATGCATCAAGTATTTATTGCTTAATTTCTTTCGCAACCTACAGGTTGTGATTGTGTTGTGGTGTGCTCACCATAAAAAGCCATGCCAGCTAGGGCACAAGCTTTGGCAAAACTTCTCTGTGATTCATGTTGGCATGCTATTTACAAACTCAACGTTTCTTTTCTGTAGCCCGTTTGTAGATCTTTAGCATTATTTTATTGTTCATTACTTGGGGAGGCCTGATGACCCATGGCTAGGGCATTAATGTATTGCTTTTACATTTTGATGAGGGCACTAGCATTGTATAAACTGTGAGCTTCATTTTCCATTCATTTTCTAATGCTCATTCATTCATGGAGCCCGTGGGTTAAAGACGAGGGCATCATATTCTTGGCCCATGAATTTGATCCTTGGCATTAATTAACTGGTTTTTATACTGCATGTTATCACAGCCCCGTGAACTTGGGGCATCAATTTTTATTTGTTTAACTATTGCATGTTTATTGCTACATATGCTCGTGGATGTCAATTCCCTATTTTGAGACATTGACTGTAGTTTAAGAAACTTTTTCCTCAGCACATCCCATGCGAGATTTGTATTGATATGCTCATCGCTTTGAGAGCCCGTGAGCAAGATGAGGCACCAATGCACTACGAATTCATTACCCATTCTATAATGACCCACGAGATATGTTACTAATTTTCTCAGCTCATGAAGATCCTGTGAGCTATAGACATGTAGTTGCTATTTCATATTGAAATGCTTATAGATGCTGTGATTTTTACATTTTAATAAAAAAAACATAATTTTCACTGGTTTTTACCATATTGTGGAGGCATCACATTTGCATCTTTTATCTCCTCTAAATGCTTGAAGGATTGCATCATTTGTTTAGAATGCTTGTTGTAGCCTGTGATCTTGGAGGCATTATGCATTGTGGTCACAAAATGTACCATACTCTCTATTTTACTGGTGTCCATTATTTGTGTTGAGATGCCCATTGATTCATGCTACTCATATTTGAAATGTGGCATCATGTTTTGTTTATTTGATCTCACTGTTTTAACTTCATTGATAGCCTATGTTCTAGATGTGGATGTGTCACTCGAGGTCACTATTTGTGCCTATGTTCTAGATGTGGGCTGTAATTTTTTACACTATTTGAGGCACTGTTTCTTCATTCCATGTTTGCCCACTAGATAGCATCTTCAAAGCACTCCAAACATATTGGATGTACCTCATTGTTTCATAGGATCTTTTTCCATGATGCTATGCAATCATTCCACCATTTGTATCTTCTTTCCTTAGCCTTAAAATGCAGATTTAAACACACTTCATGTCATGATTATGACATAGAACTATGCGGATTTGTGTACCTTTTTTGACATGTTGATGTATGCCCCTTCATTGCCAGTGTTTTATTTCTTCTTTGTATTTCCATGCTTGATGTACTTCTATGATTTGATGACTGCTCCATGGGTACTGCTTCTTTACTAACTATTTCCCTTGCATGGTCCAGTGCTTCTCCTTGAGACTATTAGGGAAGCCAGAAAATCTATAGAAATAGAGCTTCTAAGAACCCTAATAGGTTCAATGTAGAGTACTAGGAGACTTAACACTGATCATGGGTGCTCTTGGCCTATAATTTGGTCTTTGTCAAGGAGCCTCAGGCTTCCTAAGAGTGCCCACATTACAGGGAAACATCATTTATCTGGGATTCCAACACCTTTGGATTGTTGTTGTACATAAAATCTTTGTACTCGAGGATGGTCTTTTGGAAAGACCATCCTCTCAGTACTTTGATTATTTGAATGAGGTAACAACAGTGAATCAACTTCTTCTGTATCTACACATGGAACAAACAAGTTAGTGAAAACATGGTATCTCCTTTTCTTCCTGCAACATCTTTCTTGAATGCATATGCGTTGTAGCATAGTCCTTTTAGAAGTGTATGGCTGAGTGCATATACACATGCTTGTAGATGAGGGTAAATATTATGATATCATACATTGCTTAGATCCACTAGATCTAACCCCATCTCTCTCTTTTCTCTTCATGCGGGTTCTGAATCACTCAAGAGCTCACTTGATTCATCCTTGGACTAACATCTCACCTTTCTAAGAAATGCCTGGTACCCTTGTACTTATGTTCATTTATTTAATGTATGTCTATAATCATTCATACTCTTGAAATTTGGCTATGCTCACGGCCTATGTGAGCTTCAGATGATTTTATTTTTTAGTCCTTTCCTTTGTACAATACACGTAAGTCATTGGCATATATACATGTAATCTCTAGATGCAAAATTTGATTTTCCCTTTACATGTGTCTTTTCATGAAATGAACACAAATATAAAAAGATAATCTAATAATGCAAACTAGGGTACTATAGCTTCATCTAGTAATTAGGTCACCAATCTAAAAATGAGTAAGAATATGGTAACATTCTGGCAACCTCAGCTGAGTGCTTTCCTGCTAAGCACCATTAATCAGTTGCCTTTGCCTCCATTGGGAATAGAGTCCTTAAGCCTTGAAACTGAACTTGGCTCCTATCAAAACTCCTTCTTCTTTCCCACAAAAACTCTAACTAAAATTGAAAACAAACTTGTGTTGAAGCACTTAGGGAACACAAAAAACTGAAAACTCTACCTACCCTACTCTAACCAGTAACATCAAACTGGTCAAACAAATCCATTGACTAGATTGTTGAAATAACTTCCCATTCTCCTCAGAGTGTTATACTTTGCACATTTGATGCCAAAAAGGAGAATATGGAACATAAAAACATACTGAACTACTTGGCATATCCACTTTTGAGACTAGTAGTTCATATTACTAACCTTGATTAGATCATAGGTGTTGTGTTCCCAGGAAGGCTGATAAAACTGTATAAGCTCCTGATCATCAAGAAATGGACCTCTGACATCACCTTCCACTGAATCCTTGAGCATAGATGTTTCATTTGACCCCATCTAAGAAAGGTATTTGATAGGACATCCTCTTGAGAGGATGAATCCAGGCCTTTGTTGATTAGTATGCACCTTATTAATGACCTCAGCATGATGATCAAGAGTCTACCCCTCCATGATGGCTTTCCATACCAATTCTTCTTCTGCAGTTGGAGGATCATCCTCTTCTTTAGTTGGGACAACCAATAGCTCATCAAAGCTATCCAATTGCCTTAGGTCCTTAACAATCATTGTCCCCTCCTCATGGTTTAGGAAACATGATCCCTGAGAGTCCTCCATCACTTCATTGTAGGTAGGTTTAGATTGTACAATTGGGACAACACTAACTTCCTGAAATACAAATTCTTTCTCAAGAACATGCAAGCTATTATCTATTTCAAGAGGATGAGGAACATCAACAAGAGTTGAGCAAAAAGCATCAATTATAGAATCAAAATCTTCCTATTGTTCTAAGTTAGCAGCAACTATATCATCTTTATTATCACAATCATGGATTTTAACCAGTAAATCTTGTGTTGCCTCTTCAAGCTCAATAAAATAAGGCATTTCCTCAAATAAATCAATTAGGACCTCACCTTCTTCTCTTACTTCCTAACCTTTGCCTGGCTGCTCTAATTCATCAACATGTAACAAATCTAGTTGTTCCTTATGATCATTATGAAAGAGTATGCCTAAGAGACAAAAATCATCTTCTTCCTTTTGGTTTGAAATGCCATGAGGTGTAAGGGTCTCTTCAGGGATTGGCTCATAAGGCTTTATCTATTGCAGGATGGGCTCATTATCATTTAGGAAGTCAGACCTTTTAGGTGTCTCTTTTATAGGAATAGAATGGAGTGGCTGGAAATCTGAGATGGGGTAATGAATAGGCTCTAAAAAAATATGGAGGTTAGACCCTTGTTGACTAGGATTCTAAACTAAAGGAGAAATCCTAAGGCTTGGAATTTCAATAGAAGTGCTAGAGGACTTACCAGGCAAGAAATTTGGGAATTGAACCTTGTGATTCTCCTATCTGGTCTACAAAGCCTCTAAGTCATCTTCATCAGCATGAGGCATCTCCTCATGGATTTCCTCTTTAATAAGAGTTGGCTCCTCAAAACCCAGATACATGGTCCATGAGGGTCTCCAAAACTGCATCAATTTTTTATTGCCCTCTTCTTGATTTGGTGAAATTTCTTGTATTGGGGCAACAAAAACCAATTGATCTTCTTGCCTTGGTGTTTGTGACAGCAAACTCTTAATCAACTGATCCTTTTCTGCAATCTGTCTAGCAAGTGTCTATTGCTCATGATCATTTTTTGCTAACTCTTTTTGGAGATCCTTCTCAGATTTTGTAGCTATAAGATAGATAACCCTTATCAATTCTTTATGCTCTTCAATCTTTTCTTCATGGATCTTCTCTTGTGTCAAGATTTGATGGTTCTTCTCTTCAAGGCTTTGCTCATGGGTTGCCATCTGGCTCTCTATCTGCCTTGAAAAATCTTCTTTCTGAGCCCTCATCTCCACATAGTCTCTCATGAAAGAGCTCATTTCTTCTTGAAAATTTGCCAACCAATCATTGGAGTTCACATCTAAAGTGATGTTGGACTGATTCTGAGGATTGTAATGGTGTCCCTCATAGGGTTGTTCATAGGAATGCTGCTAGGATGCTTGATGTTGGGTGGGAGGATATGGTGGTCCATGCTAGTAATTTGCTATTGGTGGACCATTTTGGGCTATATGTTACTACTTGGCTAGCTTAATATGGCATGAATGATGACACATGTGTAGCTTTCTCATGGTATGGGGGGTTATGGGGAAAATATGCATTAGAAATTGACATGTTGAATCATCAAATGAGTTGGTAAAATGATATTTAATGAAACTTACCAGCACTTGGACTGCCTACACCAGTAGATTTTTCTCAGAGTTGCCATGGTTTTTGGAAAAAAATACCTCTAAAGGCTGATTGCACTGAAGATCACACCAAAATCTTAGTGAATGACAAGAAACATCATTGTCCCACTGGGCGTGCCAAAAATTGTTGTCACTAGGGATTGCATCCACGAAGGCTGGCTACCCATTCTCCATTCCTGATGCACAAGTCGATGTCTTCAGTGAGCCCATGGCCAGTAGGCAGTAAGCAGCGGGTCTTTGCCCAAGACCATTCCCATTCATTCGATGCGACCTGATCTGGTGGAACAAGTGTCTTTAGCCCCCGTGAACATCTCCCCTCAATGTCTTAGAGAGGGCCTCTCTAACCAGGAGTTGTGGGTGTCTGCTCTAACCATTCCTGGCTCAGATCTAATCACACTATTCTAGGAGGATTCGAAGGGCTCTGGATGGAAGGAGCACATGTGACACTAGGTTGGGGTTTGGTCCACCAAATGGTCACTCCTCTGGTCTAGTTTAAGTACTGAGGAACCACCCATTATGGTTACACCTTCGGAATACCCCTCCAAGGAGATTCATTTTGCCCCCCCCCCCCCCCCCCCCCCCCCCAATCCAAAGTGTAAAACCTAGCAATCCTGTGAAACATGGGACTACTTTCAGGATGTGGGTAACCTATCAAAAAGTAGACCTCTGATTTAGGGTTCAACTTCCCCTTGAATCACCTTGAAACTTCAACTAAATTTAGGAGGAAAAGGGAGAGAGAGTGCATGAAATTAAAACTAAACCTAGGTGGTTCACCAAAATGAATAGATCCACAAATTGCAAAACACTCACAATGGAATTCAAACATAACCTAAGCATCACAACTTTTCCCTTAGAAATAACAAGGTGTTGGTTGTAAATGAGAAGGGAAAATAAATTCCACAACCCCAAATACTTTCAAATGCACACAGATTGAGACTTTAAGAAATAAAAGTGCTTATGAGCATCTAAATGAACAAGATACCAAGTAAAGGACTAACTTTCATCATAATACATGATATAAAATCCACCAAACAACTCACAAAACTATAGGAATAAGAAGGACAATTGCTATGAGCTAAACAGAAAGGAGCCAAAATACAACTTGCTTTTCTAGAGCTACAAGCATTCACCTCCAAGAAAGAGAGAATGAAGACCTCCCTCAATCACATAAGTGAGAGGTATATAAAAAAAGGAAAATGATTTTGCATTCAAACCCCCTCAACCTCCCAAAAAAAGAAAAATCCTGCATATAGGCCCATTGAAGATGCCTCTTAAATCCGGATGTCAGATTCCCAGATTTATAGGGGTAGTGGGAAAAGTGAAAATCCTAAAAAAGGTGGTCAAAAGACTACCATGTCCCCTCCAAGCCATGCTCTAAAAATGGTGTTCTGATAATGGTTTATAAAAACACCAATTTTTGATATCTTACAATAATGAGAACAATGAAGCTTTACATTTAAATATTAACTACCCCCCAATCCATATATGTGGATTTAAAACATTTTATTTCATTAAATCAATAAATAGTTCTCAAACCAACTAAGGGGAGAACCTATTTAATAATTAATTCAAATAAAACCCACATTTCATCAACATTGCTTAGCATATAATATTAATTAATAAGGTTCTTGACCTAATCCATAAGAGGAGAAGGGAAAACCTATTAATCAATCTCTTTGAAAAAATTGATTAAGTAAAAGGAAGAAGATGTCAGAACACTAACACTTCACTACCGATCATTTGGGAACTTGCCATTTGCACTGACCTTTGCATTTGATCCTTGAGTTCGGCTTTGGAAACATCTATCCTTTTGAGTTTCATGGCATCGACATTTTTGAGGTAGGTTTCATTTTTTATGGCTTCTCATCCTCTTTGCATTTTCGATGGCCTACTAATAGCATTTTTCAAGGGCATTGTGTTGTGCTCTGCATTTCAAAGGCACTGTATGCTGGTTTCTTGATCATTTGCTGGAATATTCATTATTTGTATATTTTCATAAATCAATCACTGGCATAGTGGATTTGTTGTTTTAATTCTACGGAGCCCGTGAACTAGGGCTTGCTATTATTGATTTTACTATTAATGAAGGTGCGTGAGTTTATCTATGGTAGCATGGATTGATGTTTACTCACTGAAAATGAATGGCACCATTTTTTATTCTTAAACTCAATTATGCATCAAGTATTTATTGCTTAATTTCCTTCTCATCCTGCACGCTATGATAGTGTTGTGGTGTGCTCACCATAAAAAGGCATGCTAACTAGGGCACGAGCTTTGGCAATACTTATCTGTGACTCATGTTGGCATGCTATTTACACACTCATTGTTTCTTTTCTATAGCCCATTTGTAGATCTTTAGCATTATTTATTTGTTCATTGCTTGGGGAGGCTTGATGACCCACGACTAGGGCATCAATGTATTGCTTTTACGTTTTGATGAGGGCACTGGCATTGTATAAATCGTGAGCTTAATTTTCCATTCATTTGTTGATGTTTATTCATTCATGGAGCCCGTGGGTTACAGACTAGGGCATCATATTCTTAGCCCATGAATTTGATCCTTGGCATTACTTGATTGGTTTTTATGCTGCATGTTATCACAACCCTATGAACTTGGGGCATCAGTTTTTATTTGTTTAACTGCTGCGTGTTTATTGTTGCATATGCTCATGGACGTCAATTCCCTATTTTGAGATGTTGACTGTAGTTTAAAAAACTTTTTCCTCAGCACATCCCATGTGAGATTTTTATTGATATGCTCATCACTTTGAGAACCTGTGAGCAAGCTGAGGCACCAATGCACTATGCACTATGAATTCATTACCTGTTCTACAATGACCCGCGGGCTATGTTACTAATTTTCTCGGCTCATGAAGATCCTGTGAGCTATAGACATGCAATTGCCATTTCATATTGAAATGCTTATAGATGTTGTGATTTTTACATTTTAATTTTAAAAAACATAATTTTCACTTGTTTTTACCATATTGTGGAGGCATCACATTTGCATCTTTTATCTCCTCTGAATGCTTGAAGCATTTCATCATTTGTTTAGAATTCTTGTTGTAGCTTGTGATCTTGGAGGCATTATGTATTGTGCTCACAAAATGTACCATACTCTCTATTTTACTGGTGTCCATTATTTATGTTGAGATGCCCATCGATTCATGCTACTCATATTTGAACTGTGGCATCCTAATTTGTTTATTTGATCTCACTATTTTAACTTCATTGATAGCGTATGTTCTAGATGTGGATGTATCACTCAAGCTCACTGTTTGCGCCTATGTTCTAGATGTGGGCTATAATTTCTTACACTATTTGAGGTATTGTTTCTTCATTCCATGTTTGCCCACTGGATAGCATCTTCAAAGCACTCCAAACATACTGGATGTACCTCATTGTTTCATAGGATGTTTTTCCATGATGCTATGTAATCATTCTACCATTTGTAGCTTCTTTCCTTAGCCTGAAACTGTAGATTTAAATAGACTTCGTGCCATGATTATGAGATATAACTATGCAGATTTGTGTACCTTTTGTGACATGTTGATGTATGCCCCTTCATTTCCAGTGTTTGATTTATTCTTTGTATTTCCATGCTTTGTGTACTTCTATGATATGATGAGTGTTCCATGGGTACTACTTTATTGACTACTTCCCTCACATGGTCCAGTGCTTCTCCTTGAGACTGTTACGACACCCATAAACTCTATAGAAATAGAGCTTCTGAGAACCCTAACAGGTTCAATGTAGGGTACTAGGAGACTTTACACTGATCATGGGTGCTCTTGGCCTATAATGTGGTCCCTGTCAAGGAGGCTCGAGCTTCTTGAGAGTGCCCACATTATAGGGAACCATCATTTATCTAGGATTCCAAGACCTCTGGATTGTTGTTGTACAAACAATCTATGTACTATAAGGATGGTCTTTTGGAAAGACCATCCTCTCAGTACTTTGATTATCTGAATGAGGTAACAACAATGAATCAACTTCTTTTGTATCTGCAAGTGGAACAAATAAGTTAGTGAAAACATGGTATCTCCTTTTCTTCCTGCAACATCTTTCCTTAGTGCATATGCCTTTTAGCATAGCCCTTTTAGAAGTGTATGGCCAAGTGCATATATGCATGCTTGTAGATGAGGGTAAGTATTATGATATCATACATTGCTTAGATCCACTGGATCTAACCCCATCTCTCTCTTTTCTCTTCATCCAGGTTCTAGATCACTCGAGAGCTCACTGTATTCATCCTCGGACTAACATCTCACCTTTCTAGGCAATGTCTAGTACCCTTGTACTTATGTTCATTTATTTAATGTATGTCTATACTCATTCATACTCTTGAAAGTTAGCTATGCTCATGGCTTGTGTGAGCTTCAAATGATTTTATTTTTTAGTCCTTTCCTTTGTACAGTACATGTAAGTCATTGGCATATATACATGTAATCTCTAGATGAAGAAATTTATTTTCCCTTTACATGTATCTTTTCATGAAATGAACACAAATCTAAAAAGATCATCTAATAATGCAAACTAGGGTACTGTAGCTTCATCTAGTAATTAGGTCACCAATCTAAAAATGAGTAAGAATATGGTAACACCAGTCAAACACAAATCTTGTGCTCATAGGATATGAATCTACAATCATTGTGATCACAAACATAGACTCCATAGTGTCTATATACACCATAGGTAAGCTCGCATGAGCTCATTCCACATAATTAGGGGTTGGATATAATTTTTTGTCTCCATCCAATTCTCCCCCTAAGGCCATGTTCGGCCTTTTAGGTCGATGAAGCAATGTTGACATCAAGAAAAGACATGGTAATATCTATTGTCTCTCCCTAAACCAATGCCTTATTGAAAAATTTTACCTTCCATATCTTTCCATCATCTTCATCTACTGGTTTCCTAAAATGATTCTTGAATTCATTCATGTATTCACCAAGACTTTTACTACTGTCACCAATATTCTTCTTTATAACCATAGGAGGTGGTCCTCTTCTTTTTTCCATTCCATTGTACCTGCAAAAATTCACTATATGTCCTAAGTTGTTGCATTTTTAACATGTGGGTGGTCTTCTATCTTGATTAACTTGCAGATTACAAAACCTTGGAGTATGCCCAAGGTTGTTGCATTTTTAGCATGTGATCTTCGCTATTGATTCTTCTCTGATGTATTCTTTCCTGTTTCTTGACTGATTAGGTTTCCAACATTCTACTTTGTTGTGTCCATATGCTTAACAGTTATAACAATAACTAGTAAAAGGTTTGAAAGGGCCTTTACCTTTACAATCTCTTTTCATGTGTCTGACTTTGTTGCATCCAAAGAATCTACCTCTGAAAGGTCTGATCTGATCTTTAGGTCTCTCAAGAGTAGGTCTTTCTTCAATCTTCACTTCATGTGATTCTTCATGAGTTTTAGAACATTCTCCTTCATTGTATCCAACTCCAGTCATATCTCCTTTAGGTTTTTGTCTCTCTTTTTGTTCATCAATCTTATCATTGCTCACATGTAACTTGAAATGTGTAATTTAAATTCAGTGAGTTCACCTTTAATGATCTAATTGTACTTCTCTAATTCTAGGCATTTATCCTTGTAGTGATCAAGTTCAATTTGCATCTCTCCTATCTGCATGTTCACTCTTTTTAGAGTCTCTTCAACTTTGAATCTTGCATCCTTTTCATGTTGAATTTCTTTAATCATCAGAAGATTAGTTTTTCCTTTTTCCTACTCTAGCTTCTTTACTTGGTCTGATGTATCATTGTTTGAATCCTCCTTGATATTTTCCATAAGGTCTTGTCTTTGACTTCTTGAAAGTTAAAGTTGTTCCTTTAGTTTCTTGATAAAACCTTATGTTGTTCTTAATTTGAATTTCAAATCTCCATTCTCAACCTTTTCTTTGTCTAGGTCATCAAGTGTTGTTTCAAAGTTCTCTTGCAAACTTTCTAAATCCATTCTAATCTCCCTTAAGCTGGTAAGCTTTCTCTCCAAGGGCCAATAGCTCTGATACCAATTGTTAGGATTGAGTAATACTAAGAGGGGGGGTGAATCAATATTACAACACTTTAAATTAAACTTAAACTAATCCTAAATAAACCATATGAATGCTAAAATGAAAAGAACATAAACACATAACACATAATTCATAACACCATTATTTATTTTTGAGGAAACCCTGGCCCAGGGAAAACCCCGGTGGGGATGGTACCCACAACTATGCACTAAAATATAAAATCCTTGTTAGGAGATCTAGCCCTGTTAGGAGCTAAGTATTACATAGTACATTTCCTTGTTACAAGAATATTAACCATGTTAAAGGTATACAAAAACCTATTAAGGTATGGTGAGCTTACAACTCTTACAATCAATAATTCAATTACAAAAGTGTTCTTTAAGAATGAACAATACAAGCATCTGCTATGCTTTGATAGTTCCAGTTATAGCTCTCAATAATCTCTATCAATATCTAATCCCACATCTTCTATCAACCATCACTTATATCCCAAACTCTCATCCATATCTCATACATATATTCCATACTTATTGCTTTCACAAAACACTCTTTATTTATATCTATTCCGCCATCCAGTCGACTCTCAAATACAATACAAAACATAATAATTACTCATGCAAATAATACATATTGAGTCGCTGATCTTGTATTACCAAAGTGTCAGCAATATACAATCTTTATCTGACTTAGCACATTACCATTCCTTCTAGAATTCCCTTAATCATCGCGATTGTTCATATGCCCTATTTCACTGTCCCTCTGTCTTTGCATGCTTTCATATCACTGTAACTTACTGATATCAACACTAAAACACATGTGACCTTAACTGAAGATCATTCATATCCCAAAATGTCTTCCTCTAATCTCGCAAGCCATCATATAGCATATATTGTCTTCGCTGACCAAAACAATACTGTAGTATTCTGTAAATCTGATTTTGTACTTAGTCATTTTCATGACTGTGTCTCCAACACTCATACTTACTACATGCGATCACTATAACATAAGTGCTTCCATAAATGAAAACCCTCAAGTGATCCATAGTGCTCCCAAAACATCACTTTCCAACACAAACATTATCTTCTACCTCAAAATCATAAGCAATTATCCAACTCATCAATTCAGTCGACTGCCATAAAATTTGTTTCTTTCTTTCACTCGGTCAATACCAGAATGTGTCAATGATTACTTTCTCAGTTAATACTATACTTGGTATATACTACACTAGCTCAGTGTATACAAAAATCTTCATTTACCGACCACATAAACTTGTTCAGTTTTAACCTACAATACATAACAAAATCATGTAATACAATCAAGTCAACAACATGATGTCATAGACTCATCAATAAGTTACCCAATGTATACCATAGCCATATCTTTCATAGCCATCTCATCCTTCATGTAGATATCTCATCCCTTTACCATTTTCCTTCTTTAGATGTTTTTAACCATCATGATAAGTATAGTCAAAACTAGTTGACATCAATGACAATACATTGACTGATTTAATTGTCTTACAATTCACTTTAGTAGCTCGATGATCATCAATCACTTTCTTTCACTTGTCAATTCTTTCCATCAAGATATTCAATCAGCTATAGTTATCCATATCTCCCTTTGGCACTAATGACAACACAATATGAAATATGCCATAGAATACCAAACATCTATTCTACAACTCTTTAAGTAAATGTTGTAACTCGATAAACTCTCCCTAGCTTGTATGTTTAATATGTTTAATCACTACACAACATTGTTACCTCCAAGAAGACTCTCCCTACAAATTTGATCTTCTTCTCTCCCTTATAATATTTCATTGATTCTCTCTCCCTTCGACAACAATACCAAAAAGAATAAACAACTCTTCAGTAGCCAAAATAGTATTTTTGGTGTTTAGTTCAGATTAAGTACCTTTCATGTGCCGATATGCAGTGTTATTTTGTTCTTCATTTTCTAGCTTTCACAACCTTAGGAGACTTAAAGTGTAAACAATTTTGCATCAACGCCATTTGATATTTTGATAAAGTATATGTTGATGCAACCTCCTAATCACCTTAGTGACCGACAGACAGGGGATGGACCCCTAGTCTAGTCCTCAAGTACTCAAATGTATCCTTAGGTAAGGTTTTAGTAAATATATCTACAAGTTGTTCTTTTGATTTCACAAACTCTAGTTTCACTTGCTTTTCTTGTACTTGTTCCCTCAAGTAGTGATACTTTATAGATATGTGCTTTGTCTTTTCATGCATCATCGGATTCTTAGAAATGTTTATAGCACTTGTGTTATCACAATATATTATGATTGGGTTAGTGATCTCTTCATTCATACCTTTCAAGAGTTGTTTTATCCATGCAATGTTTGAACAATTAGCAGAAACAACAACATATCCTGCTTGGGCAGTGGACTGAGAAATGCATCCTTGTTTCTTGCTTATCCAAGTAACTAATCTTTCTCCTAAAAATAATTCTCCACCAGTAGTGCTCTTTCGGTCATCAATGTTTCCAACCTGATCTGCATTTGTATAAACATTTAGTTCAAAATTTCCCTCTTTCTTGTACCATATACCATAGTTTTCTGTGTTTTTCAAGTATATCTCAAAATTATTTTAACAACAATCATATGTGATTCTTTAGGATTAGTAGAAAATCTTACTACAATTCCAATTGCATGTGCAATATCTGGTCTACTATGCACAACATACATGAATTTACCAATCATTGATCTGTATAATATCTGATTTACCTTGGTTGACTGATCATCCTTTATTAATTTGCATCCTGTGATCATAGGTGTATCAACCAGTTTTGAATCTTCCATTCCAAAGGTCTTCAACACTTATTTGATGTACTTTGATTGTGTAATGAATATACCTTCACTTTGTCGTAGGATTTGCAAACAAGAAAGAATTTAATCTCTCCAAACATTGACATTTCAAATTCTTTTCTCATTTCATCATCAAATGATTTGCATAGATTATCATGTCCTCCAAATATGATGTCATCAACAAAAATTTCAGCAATAAGAATCTTATCATCAGTTTCATCTTTCAAGTATAAATTATTGTTGTCACTTGTTCTAAAAAATCCAATACTGATAAGATATGAATGCAGTCTTCCATACCATGCTCTCGGTGCTTGTTTCAATCCATATAGTGCTTTATGCAACTTACATACCATGTTTTTCTTATTTGGATCAACAAAACCTTCAGGTTGTTCAATATATACCTCTTCCTCAAGTATTCCATTCAAAAATGTAGATTTGGCATCCATTTGATATACTTTAAACCCTTTTTAGGCATCATATGCAAGCAATATTCTAACTCTTTCAAGTCTAGCAACTGGTGCAAAAGTCTCACCATAATCAATACCTTCTTCTTGTGCATATCCTTTGCATACAAGTCTTGCCTTATTCCTAGTGACTTCACCATTTTCATTCAACTTGTTTCTGAATATCCATTTGGTTCCAATTACATTTTTATCATTCGGTCTCAGTACCAATGTCCATGTTTTGTTTTTTAGTATTTTCTCTATTTCCTCATTCATGGCTTTAATCCATTCATCATTTTCAAGTGCATCCCTAACATTTTTAGGTTCAAATTCACAAACTAAACATGTGTTGTTTCTCAACTTACTTCGTGTCATCATGACATCTTTCTTATCACCAATAATCTGATTCTGTGGATGGTGTCTCCTCACAAATTTTGTAAGTACTTGCTCTCTTCTTTTCTCTTCATTCGGTGTAGAATCAATATCTTCCTCGGTAACTATTTCTTGATTCTCGGTCTCTATAGGCCGATGCTTGGTAACATGATCCTGTTGCTTGGTAATTCTAGGCTGTTGCTTGGGTAGAGTGTCAGGTTGCTCAATGTATGTGAATATAACATAATATTTTGGTTCCTTTTTGCTTTCTTCATCATTTTTCTCAGCAAACTTATCAACCTTCACATTTGCGCTTTCAATAATTTTATTAGTAGCTTTATTCAAACATTAGTAAGATTTCCTTTTAGTAGAATATCCTAAGAATATTCCTTCATCACCTTTTGAATCAAATTTCCCATTTCTATCATCTTTCAGAATGTAACATCTACTTCCAAATATTTTGAAATAACTTACATTTGGTGTGTAACCATACCATAACTCATAGGGTGTCTTGTTTAAATCTTTCTTCAGTTGTACTTGGTTCAATGTGTATACAATAGTACTAAAAACTTCTCTCCAATATATTTGTGCAACATCTTTTTCAATCATTAGTGTTATAGCACAATCAACAATAGATCTATTCCTCCTTTCAACAATCCCATTCTGCTATGGTGTTCTCGGTGTAGAAACATGTCTTTTAATTCCATGTTCATTACAAAAGTTAGTGAACTCATCATAAATAAACTCACCACCTCTATCTGATCTTAAACATTTTAACTATTTTCCACTTTCTCTTTCCACTTTAGCTTTATACCATTTAAACATCTTAAAAGCTTTAGATTTTTCTTTCAAAAACATAATAGTCATCATCCTAGAGTAGTCATCAACAAATAAAATAAAATATATGTCACCATAATAACTTTGAGTTCTCATAGGACCACACAAGTCGGTATGAACCAACTCCAAAATAGCATTAGATGAATAGTTATTTCTCTTGAAACTAGATTTTGACATTTTTCCCATTTGACATTGTTTACACATGACATGGTCAGGTTTAGATAAGCTTGGTAAGCCTCTAACTCTCATTTTCTCCTATTTATGCTATTAGAATCTCTGCTATTGTGAAATGTTTTCTCCTTTCATTTTCATGTCATCAAACTTTCCTCTAAGACTCCCAGCTTTTGCGCTTAGCACATTTACATCTCCTCCGTGAACTAGTGCAAGTTTGTCCCACATTCATTTAGCTGAAGTGCATGTCTTGATATCTTCAAATTCAACATCTGATAAGGTAGCATCAATCTCTATCACGGAGACATTATGTTCACGTCTATCTCTCATTTGATCAACAGTCAAGGGTCTAGTGGGCTAGATGAATTCATTATCTAAGTAGTATATAGAAAATTCTCCAATTCTAGATAGATGCAATCTCATTCTACTTTTCCATGTCAAGAAGTTATCTTTGTTCAGCTTTGGCACCTCTCTCTTGTACATCTTGTGATCTTTAGCTTAAGTCCTTCAAACTTTTCTTTCCAAGCACTCTATGCTTTGATACCAATTGTTAGATAACTAAGAGGGGGGGTGAATCAGTTAATTCCAGTTATCATACAGTCCCAAATCTCCTAGATGTATATATTAAAACTTTTCAATCAAATAATCAACTCGGTAAGTTATCAACTGTATCTTTCTCTTCATCTACCGATTGCCAGTAAATTAAGTACTGTGTTCACCGATCTGTCTAGTTATGAAATGTGTAAAGAAAAATAACAATTCAACACACATAACACATAGATTTTTAACGTGGAAACCTTGTTAAGGAAAAAACCACCTGGGATCGATAACCCAAAATAATTCACTCTTCTGAAGTATCATCCAATTAAGGACAGTCCAAACCTTACAGCTTCAGAATTACACAACGGAAATACACAACACAATTTTTTCGAATCAATTTTCCATTAACATGCTCGACTGTAAGGTCTTTCGGGTTAGGGCCAATTACAAACAATAGTAATTCTGTAAGATCCACACAGATCCAATACACTCTCAGCTAGTTTAGCTTTGAAGACAATTAGAAGCTGATGGAAACCCTAAGGCAGATCTAAACTTGAGCTTGCAAGCCTCCAAGCAATCTCCTTGTTCCCAAGTGTGCAAACCACTAGCTCTGCTTACAACAAACTATAAGATAAGAATCTGATCTACAAGATCATGCAAGATCTTTTCCACAACTTCACCAACTCTAGCTTCTCTAGACCTGATGTCATTCTTTTTCTCTGACTCTACTTGATCCCCTAAACAACTACCCAAACACCCCTTAAATACTAATCATCAACCACAAGTCGGCTAGATGAAACCATTAACTCCCCCAAACAATTATTAAATGCAATACAAGTCGGCTCAAAATAGCCTTACAAAAATTTAATACAATATGTCAGCCTGTAACAACAACTACCAACAATAAATGCACCAATTCGACCCAACAAATCACACAGAACTCCAGTCGATAAACTAAAACTACCGAGCAACAGTGAAATAACCGAGCAAGCCAAGCATCACCGAGCACCAATGTCAACCGAGCACCATAGGCATGACCGAGTAACATTTTCATCGAGCGCTAGAGATTATCGAGTTCCTTCAATGACTGAGCTTCCTTAAATAACCGAGACCGTTGGTTAAGGCTGCAACTGAGTAACACTAGCCAAAATAGTAAACACTCCATGTAGATTCACCGACGACAAGGAATGCCCCTGCATCACCTAAGAATGCCCCTACATCAGACACCCCAGGTTTGAAAAGATGTTCATATGTGAGAAGAACATCTTCCGGGATTCAACACATAAACCCCAAACTGGTTCTTCACATACAAGTCCTCCACCTTCTCACTTTGCATACTCTTCCACTTCAACTTTCTCTGTCTCTTCAAGTCTTTTCTTGACAATGCACAGGTTGGTTCTCCAAACTGATCATTCATTTTCTCTGGATCTGCCAACTCAACTCGGCTACCGATACTCAGGCTTCTTCTACTGAGCATTGTATCCATCAAAGGCATCAGGGAAAACTTCCTATCATTCTTTTCAATAGTAAATACTTTCTTCACACAATCATACATAGCTTTGTAATCAAATTGCTAGGGTCTACCGAGCAATAAATGACAACTGTTCATCTCCACAATGTCACAAAGCACAAGATCCTTATATTGGCCAATCTAAACATCAATGAAACATTGTTATCTTACTTCCAAAGCATGATCATCTTGCAACCAACCAATCCTATAAGTACATGGATGTTTCATTCTATTCAAACCAAGTTCTCGAACCATGTCCTCAGCAACAAGGTTATCAGTACTACCACTATCAAAAATAACATCATAGAGTTTACGTCCAGACTTGCATCGAGTCCTAAACAAGTTACTCCTCTGACAAGGTTCATCCTTTGTACCAAGCAATGTTTGCCGAAGCAGCAAGTTCTCAAATTCAGGTTCATTTTGTATGTTCTCATTCACCACAACAGTTCGTCGGTCAACCTTCTTCTAGGTACACTCAAAAGAATGGTGTCCTTCCTCTCCACAGTTATAGCAAGTACCCTTAAAGATAACTCTACTTGCCTTCTTCTTTGGTTCCACAGGTTTTAGTTCATCTTCTGCATCAGTCAGTTTATCCTTCACTGAGTGATCAACTTTCTCCTTCCCTCAGGAGTTACTATGTTGCTTCCTCTTCAAATTATCTTCTGCCTTCAGAGCATACTAATAAGCATCTTCAATAGAATCAATCTTCAGCATACCAAGCTCATCTTGAATATTGAATCTCAGACCATTCACATACTGAGCTACCTTTTCCTTACCAAGTTCTCTGTGTCCAGACCGAATAGTAAGTTTGTAGAACTCCTCGGTATAATCTTCAACAAAAAAATCCTTCTGCTTCAAATTCCGCAATTTCTTAAACAAGTCAAGCTCATAGTCAACTGGTATGAACTTAGTTTTCAATTTAGTCACCATCAACCTCCACCGATTGATCTTCATTTCACCTTCATCTTCTCTTTCTCTTTGTAGTTCTTTCCACCAAAGAGAATCATGTCCTTTCAATTTGTTTTGTGCCAACCTCACCCGAAGAGGGTCTCAATTTCTTCGAGCTCAAAGAAATCTTCAAGTTCACCGATCCAATCAATCAAGTTCTCAGGTTTCAAAGTTATAGAGAAATTAGAGACTTCCATTCAGTAACTACTACTTAACCAAGCTTCAGATCTATGTAACCAATCAGTTCTGTCTTCACTAGATTTGTCCCTCTGGTCATCTCCACTAGATCCAGCAGGTTCAAAGTCTTCAGCAGCTTCTTCATAGCCACCCTCGGTACACTAGTAACAATTCTCATGATCTCGATGACCATGTCATTCTTCATCAGTTCCATCTCAGATCTGAAATCTGATTTCACTTTCTCTATAATCCTAGATTCCACAGTATCACAGAGATCAACAATAACTCTAGAGGGTCCAATCTTCTCGGAGGCATCCTTAAAGATAAGCAAAACCCTCTGCAACAAACCCTACACTGATCACCTTGTGACAATCTCCAAGTTGTATGCAAGTTAGATCTTAACCTGCAACCTTGCAAACACAACTAGGGCAAGATTCCACAAGTTAGTGCCATGAATCTGCAACTAAGATCTTACGATCTCTTCACCAACAAGATTACTTTCGCAAGATCAGCCTTGCTAGGTCAATCTTCACTTCCACAAGATCTACTCTGCTTTGATACCACCTGACGCAGACCAAACCCATAACTATAATTGAATTTACTTTGATAGTTATGGGTTGTCATGTTATCTCTATTTGAGCATTAAAGGTTGTCATTAGTATCAAAGACATCAGTCGGTTACCTATGCTAATCTAGTCGGTAACTACAAGCACTACAAGCCAGTCAGTTAAGTCTTCACACTGAGCATCAAGGCAGTTTTACCGAGCATCAGTGTACACCGATACCGAGTGGCAGTAAACACCGAGCAGACTGGACACTGAGCACCAGTGTAATTACCGAGTAGTATATACAGTTTTTACCAAGGAAGATAGGAAATGGCACAGTAATCAGAAATGGCACACTTATCTATGCAAATGGTTACAACAGAATCATAAAATATTTTACCAAGATCGAGGATCATTTATTGTAAGATTCCATCATTAATTGCAATGATGATCTTTATGTATTTGCTAGATCTAGGTTATTTTTGTACACCGTAGATCTTAGGGTTTTCTCTAAGACATTGTAACCTAAATTTTGTTAAGCGACAAAGCAGTATTCTATATAAATGTAATTTCATATTATTTCTATATGTGTGAGAGAAGCTTGACAAGGAGGCAGCGAATAAGCAATGAAGTTCTTGAAGTATTAGCCAACTTCATGAATATCAGTTATCAGACAGAGCAGAATAGTATTCAAAGTTATTCAGATTAAGCAGAATCAGACAAGGCTACCGAGGAATTCAGAGTAGAGAATCTTCACAGAAAAGGTGATATCTATTCAATACTTCATAGATCTGTATCAGACAAGTTGAGTTGTCATTCGCAGATAGATACCTATTGCTTTCTAATCATTGTAATAGAGTTTTGGTAAAATTTCCTAACATAGTAGACCTAACAGTCTTTTGTAAATCTCTTAACTGAGTGCACACTCAAGAAGTGTTGTTAAAATCCTATCACTAGGTAGATCTAATCGATCTAACATGTTACTCCTAACAGGGTAAGATCACCAGAAGTGATCACCATTTGTAGCCCTAATAGGCAAACCTTTTCTATCTACAATAGTAAAGAATTTGTGGGTGTCATCCCCACCGCAGTTTTTACCTTCTAACAAGGGTTTCTACGTTACCAAAATACTTGTGTTATGTGATGATTATCTTGTTGATTTCATGTTATTTACTTTGATAGTTAAATGAATGAATGATGCAAGCAATGGATTCAAGTTACAGTTGAAGGTTACTACTGTTTGTTGTGTAAAGTTTGTAAGGTTTATGAGTTGAAAGTTTTTGTGGGCATTGATTCACCTCTCCCCTCTCAGTACCCTATCTCTCTAATCCAACACGATAACCCATAATAATTCACTCTTTTGAAGTGAGCTCGGTTAGGAGCCAACCCTATTAAAGGTTAAAAAACACATTGTAAGGTGTGACCTGGTTAGAGGATTTATCACTAATAGTTCTCCTTTGACCAACATTCACTATGGGGTCAACAAGAAAACACTCAACATGCATTGAATGTCATATTGAAATACAAAAAGACTGTTAAGTCTCACTCGGTTAAGAGATTTATCTGTAACAATGGTTAAACTGATACAATAATGATCTGATTTAAATACAACTTTGATTTGCAGATTTTCAAATCTATGCTAAGCTCAAAATACCTCCTCTAATCAATAATCAATTCAATCCTTCATATCCTCCATCTTGTTCCACTCAGTGTATGCTTCTCTAATGCTTGGTAATTTCTGCAGTTCAACTTAGTTCTATCTTCAACCAGTTTGATCAGTGGTGCATGAAAGTAATCCTTTTCACGCGAATTCTCCTGTAGTATCAAAAATCCCAGACTCAATAATGAATCTTGTGTCTCCTTAAATAGACATCATAAACTATTTTCTTTTCATCCATTGATTTTGTCTCTTAATCTTCATCGTTCATTTTGCCGCTTTAACCTTCCTCAACAATTGTGTTATTAATACGTTTCATTCTCCTTCATTTGATCAATCTTGAATTTTGTTAGCCGTTAGATCATCATAACAAACATTATCTTCTACCTCAAAATCATAAGCAATTGTCCAACTCATCAATTTAGTTAGTTGTTATAAACTTTATTTGTTTCTTTCACTCGGTCAATAACAGAATGCGTCGGTGATTATCTGCTCGGTTAATACTATACTCGGTATACACTACACTAGCTTGGTGTATACAAAAATCTTCATTTACCGACCACATAAACTTGTTTAGTTCTGACCTACAATACATAACAAAATCATGTAATACAATCAAGTCAACAACATGATGCCATAGACTCATCAATAAGTTATTCTTTGTTGTTCGGTGTCTTCGGTTCCTTTGCCTTTACCGAGTTACTTCCTTTTACCTTTATCGAGTGACATATCTTGCTTGGTAGCCAAAACAACTTAACTAATTGACTTGACAAAACTTCATTACCATGTTTTACCGACTTAACATAATCATATGTTAGGTAAAAAAAATTATATCAACAAAATCTAATCGTTGTCCGATATGTATCAGTTACTCATTTAAGTTCTTCAACTTCATAACATCTCATTTCTTCTTCTCCTTAACTCATTCAACTTATATCATTACTGAATGATACAAAAACATAATAGAAACTAGAAATTAATTGCTTGACATCAATGAGAAGAAAATAACTGATCTAACCTTTCTACTATCATGTATTCTTCTTATCTTGGTCGGTCTTCATCATTATCACCATCACCATCAGATAATCAACAATCAATTATGGTAACAGTCACAAGCTAGAAACTTGCCTTCCAACTTATTCACCATCTTTTCCCATACCTCGATTTTGCCTTTATCTTTTTTCTTTCGGTCTAACTGCATATGCTCCCCCACAAGGATGCATGACCTTTCAATTTTCACTTTCTTCTTTTGTGATAAGTTTTCATATTCAAAGTATTTCTCCATCTCGGTGATCCAATCCATCAATTCATCCGAATATAGTTTCCTACTATACTCAGGAGGGTTAAACTACGGTGTAGCCTTCAAACTAGTCAATGCTTTCATAAATCTTTCTTCTCCTTGATCCATCACAGGTGCAGGTGTGACTTCTTCTTGCATTTCTTCTGCTAAATTTTACATAAAAAAATATTTTACATAATTGAATGCTAAATTATTTTAAAAAAATAAATAAATTTAAAAGTCAATCAAATAAATTTTAATATAAAATCAAAATTATATATCAAGTCAATGGACTCTTTTGTCTGTGAAGTTGTTTGGTTCTCAACGAGCCCACCAAGAATTAAGTCTACCAAGCACAAAAATTCAAATAAAACATGGATGGAAATTCAATTTTCTAAATCAATTGAATTAATCTTCAACCGTTCCACCCAAATTCAATGAATTAAACTCGTACTTATTTTGTCATCTCGTTTTTACTACCAGAAAATCATTTTTTTTTTCAAATTATAAACATACGCTGCAACATTTTGCACGATTTTTGGAACAATTTGCCGTATGAGAGGATCTACTTACATAACAAAAAATAACTTCATAGGTATGTGAAATGCTCTTCTCCACTTCTATTGCTCAATCTGAATTTTACGTTTTCATGTGTAGTGGAAACTAGTTTGTTTCTGGTTTCTTGGATAGCTTTGGGTTTTAATGTTTGCATTATGCAATATTACAAAATATTCTATCCATAATTAGCAGCAATGCATTCTCTAGTGACTTTACTTCTTGATCATGAAATCATATCTCTGCCGTCTGCCATCAGTATTTTCTTGAAAAATGATGTCTTCTGCCTTTTCCAGAAGATTTTTTAATTTTTTGCAATATTGATTATGAAGTGCCATAATAACCTAGATGTGCGAGAATCTAACTTGGCAAATATAATATTCAAGAGCTGCTCTCTAAAATTATCTTTATCTGGATTCTTTTAAATTAGTGCTTGCCACCTATTGTATAACCAACTCCAAGAAATTTAAAGTCCCAATTCTGCCCATTCTTTACCATAATTTGTCAACTGCTTCAGATCTATCTGATTCTATCACAATCGTCCATCTTTCTCGCACCTGATACTTAGTGCCTTCGCATCAAATTTATTACTCAGGTTTTCTATTACTGTGCTCCGCTGCCGAAAAGCCATTTTTTTACAAGACTTGTATCTATACTTACTTGCAGCCCAATATTTAGCATCCTTCCGTCACTTAGTTATTTTATTTCATGGTCTAGAAAGATCTTAATTCGCACGATGCAACAAATTTCCATGTTTTATTTTTATAGTACTCATAATTTCAATAGCCAATTTATCTGATAAGTGACATACATAACCCTATCTCGACAGCTTTGTCTCAACTGTCATCCTCATAACACAATAGCATTGTTGTGAAATGCAACAATCTTGTCAGTTAAAGTTGCCATCATGCAACAAAAGATTTTATCTATTTCTCTGTGCATGATCCATCCCTATACAGTGGTTGGACACGGAACAAGTACCAAACTATTAGCAATGGTTCTAATCAAATCTGTAATCAATCATCCGGCTATGTATGCCACACCAAACAAAATGACCTTGATACTCAACTAGGTGCAGTTATAAATAGAAATTTTTGTATGCACAATATTGGTGAGTGCCATTGTATCTATAAATTTGGAGGATGGATAAGATGCTATTCAACAGATAGATCTCCAGAGCAAAATACTGTAAATTTCACAAGCAACACTTCAAATGTTTAGTTGATTGACTTCATTTGTGAATGAATATTTATGTAAGACCTTGACCGATGCTTATCCACAGGAAGCATTTCTTTTGATGAAATCATGGTAACTACTAGTATGAGATTCTTGCTATATTCCAAAAACAGAATGATGTACTAGTTAAACTTTCAGACTTTAGCAGAAAATGGACATCTAAACTTGATAGTCTTAAAACGAAATCTTCAAAAACATTATCCTAATTACAGTAAGATAACTATTGAAAGACCTCTAAATAAATGAGTTGGAGAGTTTTGTAATATGAAGACAAATTTGTTCCAAGACAGTGCCATAGATTCTTTATCATTGTAGCCTCAGATAACATTTTCTCAAAATATCATTAATATGGTGGCTACCTCCAAAACCAATGACAGGCACTAATAATTTTGCAAGGGACTTGTGAGCAGGGTATTTGGGAACCAGATGCAAATTGAAATTATCAATGTGGCTGCTACTATAAATAAACAAGGCACTGAGGTTTTGTTTTGCCTATACAAAATGGAGGGAAAAGTAACATCCCTGTAACTTATAACTGTCCTGACATGGATCTTCTTCACATTCATTGACAATGCATTTAAGATTGCATAAACTCAACTGCCACTCATCTGCTTTTCCTCAGGTTCTCTAGAAAAACATAAAATTTGGATTGTTTTAAGCACCCTTGTTCCCATTTTCCAGTTTCTTGGTAGCCAAATCCTTCTAAGGATGCTTGCCTGCCAACTATTTTGACCAAGATCCCTGAGCAATTGATGAAACAGAACTGTCATCTAATATCCTTGTAATTTATTAGAGACAGATCAATAACAAATCTTCCTTTTGTCCAGTTGCTTTTGTAAAATATTACGTCCGGAAACCGTATTCTGGTTCCCTTATTGTCCCCATGAATCAAGTCATTATGCTGTTTAAAAGTGAATAGAATTTTCAAAATTCTCTGCTTTAAGTGTCAAAAAATTAACAATTCTCTGCTTGAAGTCTGCAAACACATTTTCTGCCTCAGATCTAGTGAAAGCTCAGTATTGGACACACTTCCTATATTTGTTCATTTAAGCATTTTCTTTGGTGCAAACTCCATCTTTCTTGCATTGAAATGCTGGAAGAGCAAGGATAGCAATGTTTGATCTTTCGGGTTGTGATTTCTTCTGAGGTCCCTTGTCAATATTTGATCTTGCAGATTGTTTCTTCTTCTGAGATTGCTGTCTGTTTGCACCAGGTGGAAGCTCCAGTTCCCTTTTTCTACAATGAGATGAATCTCCTTGCATAGCTGACATTTTAGCTGAAATTTGTTCTGTTTCTTGACCGTTAATGTCCTGTTCTTTCGGAGCAATTTTATTTCCCTGACGTGTTGCATATCTCTTAGAATTCTCTTCTCTACATGTTTGAAAGGAACAATGAATTTGAGTTCCTTCCCGGCTGGTTATGCCCTTTGCAAACTTAGGTTGGCTAAACATTTCATTCAATAAGATCTTTGATGTGCGTAGCCTCGTCCCTGTAAAATATACTTTGAACTCCATTTAGTTTTGCGATCATCCTTATTATATTCTATCAACAATTTTTTTTAAAAAGATTAAATTAATGATATTAAAGGCACAGTTCCAGGTTCTAAAATGGTCTTTACATATATCATTTACCTTTAGGGAAGCTGTGAATATGAGGCTGCATTTCAGTCTTTAGTTTTGTCACTATCGAATCTGCAGGAACACCCATGATGTATACAATAGCTTTCATGTCAGATAGATTGTGAAAAAACCTACAATGAGATACACTTATTAAGAATTAACATTTTCAGGCCCATTATTATGTGGCCAAGATTATCAATTCGCTCCACAAAGATTAACCTAATGAGAAAAATTTGATTTCACAATAAAGAGATATTATGCAAAAGTCAGCATTCCAACTTTGTGTGAACTCATGCCACATGGGATAAAGCTATTACTGCTTGTGTCTGATGTTCCTAAGAAACAACAAAATGGAGTATTCAGTGGTTGGATATATATACCTGATGAGTGAACTGCAAAACCACCAATAACCTGGTCAGAACTACCAACTGTCAGAGATTGTGCCTGCTGGTTTGCCTGGAAACAAGTAAAAGTTATTGATTGTTTGCCAATACATCTTTACAATATGGTTGATGTGTATAATGCTAGTACACATATTGGTTGCACATATTTCAAGACTTTATGGTCAAATTGTGATTTCGAATTAAAATTTGAAATACAAGAGATATGCTTTTGTTTTTAGCAATGTTATCAAATTGGCCAAAAAGTGTAGGTTTACCCAGGTACGATTCATTCCGTAGTCGGAATCAGGTTTGATTCAACTATGAGTTTGTCCAGAGCACTATTTTTTGTGCACAGATTCATATGGAATCATTCATATTCTTACCCAGGCAATTCCAGCTGTTGGTAACAATTTCAATCTATCTTGCTTCACTTTGAGCATGAAAATTGCACCCTAAACTTTAAAATGACAATCATTTTCACTTGCGTTCTGTTTGATGAGTACTTGGGAAAAACACTACTTTTGTTTGATGAGTAAGCAGCACTGCAGTAAGATTCACAGTCACTAGAGTAAGCAGTGCCACACTAAGAGGCACCACAAGATTCCTTTGATCCTGCAGCCATTTTCACTTTTTTGAGGAGTCAGATAGCTAGTATACTGCAACAGGCAGTGGGGTTGCTTGTGGTTCTTCTAATCTACTTACATCTGATGTCATCGATGGCGATAATGTCAGCCTTGATGAAGACCATATGATGCTGATTATTGATTATATTATTAAATATTTGAATATTGAGCAATGAATACCTATCATGACATTCAAGTTTGACAAATTATATTGAATCCGTATACTATATCTCAAAGTTGTAATATTTATAGTAGTTTTGTTTACCATATGCATGATATGTGGTATGTTCAACTTAATACCTGTTTTTAGGCTGCAAATATGTATACATTTTGATTTTTATGTCTTTTGTGTGGACATACCCAGCAATCAAAAATATTCGCTGTACTGGCATATCATACCCATGTAGCAGTAGCTATAGCCAATTTCAATTGGGCAACTTAGTCTTTTAGGATAGAAGCTATTAGATAAATACTACTTATAGAATTCTTAGTCTGACATGAGAGAAAATAAAGCAGATTTATTCTTAGGATTGCATTCTCATGAAATTGAGGAATTGTGCGGACCAGAACAACAAGAGCAAAGGTGAAGAAGAAAAGGATGAAAGCATTCCCAAGATTAGAGTATTTATGAGCATCTGTGATACTCAAGTTTAAGGTCTATGTTCTGCAGTAATTTTTAAATGGGGACGATGGACACATTTCAAGGAAAACGATAGAGGAGTCCTTATTACAGAAAGGGGAGGCACTGCAGTAATAAGTATGCCTCCCTGCCATCCCCACACACCTCTAAACCCTCCCTGATTAGGCCAAACATCCAAGAGACATATGATTGTCTATACAAACCCCTTTGGTCTATTTTTAAAAAATAATCAGTTAAAATTTCAACTTATTGTAATGAAAATAACGTGCATAATTCATTAGAAGTGGATCACAGTGAAAAATTGCAAATCTCAGATTCTGAGACCATAATTGTTTTTTTGGGAAAAAATCATTGACTATCTGACCACTTCATTCCTGATTTTATATGATATTCCAGCCAACATTTCATAGTATTTTATAATTTATCTGAGCTTTTCGAACTTCATTGAGACATTCTAATTTTTTCACTTTACATTGTACAAGGCAGCAAACTGTGAATTTTTTTCATTATGACTACAAATTAATCTGATTGTTTCCTGGGTTTGTTGACGAGTAAGAAGCACTGCAGTAAGATTCAGTGACTAGAGTAAGCAGTGCCACACTAAGTGGCACCACAAGTGTCCTTTGATTCTGCAGCCATCTTCACTTTTTGAGGTGTCAGATAGCTAGTATACTGCAACAGGCAGAGGGGTTGCTTGTGGTTCTTCTAATCTACTTACATCTAATCTCATTGATGATGATAATGTCAGCCTTGATGAAGACTATATGATGCGGATTATTGATTATATTATTAAATACTTTAATATTGAGCAATGAATACCTATCATGACATTCAAGTTTGACAAATTATATTGAATCCGTATACTATATATACTAGATCTCAAATTTGTAATATTTATAGTAGTTTTGTTTACCATAGGTCCATATGCATGATAGTGGTATTTTCAACTTAATACCCATTTTTAGCCTGCAAATATGTGTACATTTTTTATTTTTATGTCTTTCATGTGGACATGCCCAGCAACCAAAAATATTCACTGTACTGGCATATCATACCCATGTAGCAGTACCTATAGCCAATTTCAATTGGGCAACTTAGTCTTTTAGGATAGAAGTTATTAGATAAATACTAAGTATTTTTAGTCTGCCAAGAGAGAAAATAAAGAAGATTTATTCTTAGGATTACATTCTCATGAAATTGAGGAATTGTGTGGACCAGAACAACAAGAGCAAAGGTGAAGAAGAAAAGGATGAAAGCATTCCCAAGATTATAGTATTTATGAGCATCTATGATACCCAAGTTTAAGGTTGATTTCAAGTTCCTCAACTTTGCCTGTGTTAGTAATTTTGCTATGTTTTCCTATGTTCTGCAGTAATTTTTAAATGGGGACGATAGGACACATTTCAAGGAAAACAATAGAGGAGGCCCTATTCCAGAAAGGGGAGGCACTGCAGTAATAAGTATGCCTCCCTGGCATCCCCACACACCTCCAAACCCTCCCTGATTAGGCCAAACATCCAAGAGACATCTGGCTGTCCATACAAACCCCTTTGGTCCATCTTTAAAAAATAATCAGTTAAAATTTTAACTTATTGTAATGAAATAATGTGAATGATTCCACTAAAAGTGGATCACAGCAAAAAATTGCAATATCTCAATTTTAAAAAAAAAAAATCATTGACAATCTGACCACTTTATATGATATTCCAGCCAACATTTCATAGTATTTTATAATTTATCTGAGCTTTTACAAGGCAGCAAACTGTGAATTTTTTTCATTATGACTACAAATTAATCTGATTGTTTCCTGGGTTTGTTGACCAAGGTTTTTGGCATACATTGGCTGATTCCACTCAGATTTGAGGGTGCATTGATCAGATCAACTCTTCACTCAGATTTTTGAATCCAGGTATGAGTTTAAGTTTGTATCTATTCAGACCATAGATGGAAAACTCGGACTCGGCAAAAACTTGCCAAGCCCCCAAAAAAAAACTCGGGAAAAATTCGACTAGTTTTTGAAAAAACTCGGGGAAAAACATGGGAACTTAAAAAACAACTTAAATTTAATTAAAAATACATTATTTTTGCAAAATTCAATGAGAAGATGCATCCAATGAGTTAATTAATGAGAACAAAGTTTAGATCTATATAAATGCAAAGTGGGTACAAAGTCACATTCTCATGCACAATGTTGATAGCTAGAAGTAAAATAGCTTAGTTGCCGGATTCGCCCTGGCAAGGCCGGATCCAGGTCCGGGTCCGATCTGGGTCCGGATTCGCGTCGGATCCGGGATGGATCCGGGCAGGGTCCGGACCAAACCCTGTGGATCCGGACCCTGCCCGGATCCGTCACGGACCCGGGAGGATCCGAGCAGATCCAAGAGGATCTCGAGCGGATCCACGCGAATCCTCAAGGACCCGCGGCTTTTGCAACTTGAAAAGTCAAACAATGACTTCAAAAAGACATTTTTATATATTTTTTTTACTTCTAACCCTAAAACGACCCCTTTTATGAGTCTCCAAACACATTTTATTTCTCATTGTGCTCTCTATTATTCTCTCTCATTTTGCTCTCTCATTCATGCAAGCTTGAAGTGAGGTGATTGAATTCGAAGGAGCTTGATTGTGGAGTGGCAAACACCTTCCAAGAAGCACTATTCAGTCTATTTGAGTGACTAAGGTATGCATTTGAACCATATTCTCAAGTTTTTTTGATAAGTTTTGATTCTTGAAGTATAAGTTTTTCATTTTGTATAAGTTTTGAAGTTTTCTTTTTTCATTTTTGTTATAGATTGCAACAATGAGTAGTCAAGGTTCAGTGGGTGGGGAGGGATCTCAAAGATTTAAAATTGATAAAGGGTCTCCTTTGTGGAGACACACCACAAGAATTTCTCAATGTGTTGGAGGTGGGGGGTATGTATGGAAATGTAATTTTTGCAAAATACAATATAGAAGCTCCTACTCCCGGGTAAAATATCATCTTTTAGGCCCTAGGGGTCAAGGGATTAACATGTGTGAGGGGGAAGATAAGAAGGGATTGCCAGCTGCACAAATAGCAGCTTTGGTAAAAGAACAAGAAGAAGCTGACAGAATATGTGCAAAAGGGAAACAAGTTTCTTATACCAGTAAACAGAAAACAATGCAGCCACTCACTCAAATGCAATCTAGATCACATCCATTCTTGCCTATGCCTTCTAGGGATGAAGATGTAGATCAACCACACAACACCCCCCGCAAGAGAGGCCCATTAGAGAGGGGATTTCAAATTGAATTAAGAGAAATTGCTGATGCCAAAGTTGGACGTTGCCTCTTTGCAAATGGTATTCCATTCAACTTTGTGAGATCACCTTATTTTAGTGACATGTGTGAAGGAATAAATGAAGCACCTTCTGGTTACCGTGGCCCTAAATATGAAAAGTTGCGCACCACCATATTACAAAATGAGAGAAAAAATGTAGAGCACCTACTACAACCAATAAGAGATTCTTGGATTCAATCAGGTGTGTCTATTGTTTCAGATGGATGGAAAGATTGTAAAAACCGTCCTTTAATTAATGTAATTGATGTATCCTCCAAGGGGTCAATGTTTTTGAAGGCGGTTGACTGTGAAGGCGAGCTTAAAAATGCAGAGTTCATTGCCCAGATTCTCATTGAATCCATAGAGTCCGTGGGTCATCACAATGTTGTCCAAGTAATTACGGACAATGCAAAAGTTTGCAAGGCTGCAGGTGCTTTGATAGAGGCTAGATATGATCACATCTTTTGGACACCGTGCACCGTCCATTCTCTCAATCTAGTGATGAAGGCAATTGGCACCGAAATAGATTGGGTGAAACAGGTGTATGAGGAGGGTGAGGAGATTCAAATGTTTGTGACAAATCACCATATGTCACAAGCAATTTTCAGAACTTACTCAAAATTGGAATTGTTGAAGGTAAATTTTAAAATTTAATTTATAACTTATTTAGTTTCATTTATCATTTTATAATTTTTATGTCATGTTTTAACTTTCTACTAACATGTTTTAGGTGGCTGAAACCCGGTTTGCCTCTCACACAATTGTGTTGAGACAGCTTGTCAAGGTGAAGGAGGCCTTATCACAAATGGTTATTAGTAACCAATGGAGCATCTGGAAGCAGTCCAGTATAGTCAGGGCCCAAAAGGTGAAGGCATTGATATTAGATGATGATTGGTGGACTCGTGTGGAGTATGTCTTGGAATTCATTGATCCCATCATGTCTATGCTTCAATTTGCCGACATTGATTTACCATGCTTGGGGGATATCTATGATAGCATGGACACAATGTTGGAGAAGATAAAAATGGTAAGTTATAAATTTAATACATTCCTTTATCTTTGTTTATTGAGAGTTATTTAAATTCAAAATTGACATAATGATAACTTACATGAACTTCATTTGATATCCCAGGTCATACATAGGAGAGAGAATGATCCTGAGGACACCTTATACAAAAAGGTGGAAGCAATGGTTCTTCATCGTTGGAACAAGATGACCACACCATTGCACCTCCTAGCATATGCTCTTTCTCCTAGGTACTATAGCGCACAAGTACTTGGTATTCCAGGTAGAGTGGCACCATATAGAGATGCTGAGGTTGCCAATGGGTATAAAAAGGCATTTGATAAAATCTTCCGCGATCCAAATATTGGGGTAAGTGTTAGGAGAGAATTTGGATCATTTATCTCAGGAAGAGATCTCCACCCTACTGCTATCAATGACCAAAACAAAATGGATGCTGTTACATGGTGGTATCTTCATGGGCAAGATTATCTATACCTCCAACCTCTTGCGATTAAGGTTCTATCACAAGTAAGTTTTTAAGGTTTAACTTTTTTTTTCTTTTTGTTTTGTCACTTGCATTGTAAAATTTAATACTTAACGCTCTTCAATTTATCTTGTATTTTTTTAATTTTGTTGGTTTTCTCTCTAGGTTGCGAGCTCTTCTGCCGCTGAGCGGAATTGGAGTACTTACTCCTTTATCCACTCAGTCAAGCGTAACCGGTTGGCTGCAAAAAAAGTAGAAGATTTGGTGTATGTTCACAACAACTTGCGTCTCCTGTCACGGAAGGATCCAAAGTACAAGAAGGGGCCAACGAAGCTTTGGGATGTAGCACCCGAATCTGCTGACCTAGATATGACCATTCACGATCTTGCTAGAAGCACTTTGGCTGATGTGGATTATGATGGTGATGATGATGATGATGAGACAGCACCCTCTAGTGCTAGTGGAACTTTGGGTTCCATTAATGTTGATTTTGATCAAACACTTGCAGCTACTGGAGACCCCATTGATCCAGATTTTTTTGATAATCCATTTGATTGATGAACCATTGAACATTGAATCATGTCTCAAACTTTAATGAACAATATTTTGAAATGTCATTTTGTAATTCAGTAATATAATTCAATGTGCTGATTTTCTTTAGAATTGTCAACATAGAATCATAGATCAATGATCAAGTATGCTATTTGAAGTTTTAATGATCAAGCATCATAAATTCATACTCATAGTATGAAATGATTTAGTTTTAGAATTATGTATATTTCTCTTATATTTTTTGATATATAAATTTATAATGCATATATATATATATATATATATATATACTCACGAATCCAAAACGGGAAAATTTTTTTTCACGAATCCACGAACCGGATTCGCGAACCCGAATCCATCCCCGAACCCGAATCGGCAACTAAGTAAAATAGTAAATAGTTTCTAGTTCTACAAAAATAGAAGTAAATACATCATTACAATCACATCTTCCTCTTCCTAGCTCTACTAGCAATTCTTAGTTGCCGATTCGGGTTCGGGGACGGATTTGGGTTCGCGAATCCGGTTCGTGGATTTGTGAAATTTGTTTTTCCCGTTTTGGATTCGTGAGGATTCGTGAGGATTCATGAGTATATATATATATATGTGTGTGTGTGTACGCGCACGCGTTATATATCCAAAAATATAAGAGAAATATACATAATTCTAAAACTAAATCATTTCATACTATGAATCTATGATGCTTGATCATTAAAACTTCAAATAGCATACTTGATCATTAATCTATGATTCTATGTTGACGATTCTAAAGAAAATCAACACATTGAATTAGTATTACTGAATTACAAAATGACATTTCAAAATATTGTTCATTAAAGTTTGAGACATGATTCAATGTTCAATGGTTCATCAATCAAATGGATTATCAAAAAAATCTGGATCAATGGGATCTCCAGTAGCTGCAAGTGTTTGATCAAAATCATCATTAATGGAACCCAAAGTTCCACTAGCACTAGAGGGTACTGTCTCATCATCATCATCATCACCATCATAATCCACATCAGCCAAAGTGCTTCTAGCAAGATCCCGAATGGTCATATCTAGGTCAGTAGACTCGGGTGCTACATCCCAAAACTTCGTTGGCCCCTTCTTGTACTTTGGATCCTTCTGTGACAAGAGACGCAAGTTGTTGTGAACATACACCAAATCTTTTGCTTTTTTTGCAGCCAACCGGTTATGCTTGACTGAGTGGATAAAGGAGTAAGTACTCCAATTCCGCTCAGTGGCAGAAGAGCTTGCAACCTAGAGAGAAAACCAACAAAATTAAAAAAATACAAGATAAATTGAAGAGCGTTAAGTATTAAATTCTACAATGCAAGTGACAAAACAAAAAGAAAAAAAAAGTTAAAACTTAAAAACTTACTTATGATAGAACCTTAATCGCAAGAGGTTGGAGGTATAGATAATCTTGCCCATGAAGATACCACCATGTAACAACATCCATTTTGCTTTGGTCATTGATAGCAGTAGGGTGGAGATCTCTTCCTGAGATAAATGATCCAAATTCTCTCCTAACACTTAACCCCAATATTTGGATCGCAGAAGATTTTATCAAATGCCTTCTTATACCCATTGGCAACCTCAACATCTCTATATGGTGCCACTCTACCTGGAATACCAAGTACTTGTGCGCTATAGTACCTAGGAGAAAGAGCATATGCTAGGAGGTGCAAAGGTGTGGTCATCTTGTTCCAACGATGAAGAACCATTGCTTCCACCTTTTTGTATAAGGTGTCCTCAGGATCATTCTCTCTCCTATGTATGACTTGGGATATCAAATGATGTTCATGTAAGTTATCATTATGTCAATTTTGAATTTAAATAACTCTCAATAAACAAAGATAAAGGAATGTATTAAATTTATAACTTACCATTTTTATCTTCTCCAACATTGTGTCCATGCTATCATAGATATCCCCTAAGCATGGTAAATCAGTGTCGGCAAATCGAAGCATAGACATGATGGGATCAATGAATTCCAGACATACTCCACACGAGTCCACCAATCATCATCTAATATCAATGCCTTCACCTTTTGGGCCCTGACTATACTGGACTGCTTCCAGATGCTCCATTGGTTACTAATAACCATTTGTGATAAGGCCTCCTTCACCTTGACAAGTCGTCTCAACACAATTGTGTGAGAGGCAAACCGGGTTTCAGCCACCTAAAACATGTTAGTAGAAAGTTAAAACATGACATAAAAATTATAAAATGATAAATGAAACTAAATAAGTTATAAATTAAATTTTAAAATTTACCTTCAACAATTCCAAGTTTGAGTAAGTTCTGAAAATTGCTTGTGACATATGGTGATTTGTCACAAACATTTGAATCTCCTCACCCTCCTCATACACTTGTTTCACCCAATCTATTTCGGTGCCAATTGCCTTCATCACTAGATTGAGAGAATGGACGGTGCACGGTGTCCAAAAGATGTGATCATATCTAGCCTCTATCAAAGCACCTGCAGCCTTGCAAACTTTTGCATTGTCCGTAATTACTTGGACAACATTGTGATGACCCACGAACTCTATGGATTCAATGAGGATCTGGGCAATGAACTCTGCATTTTTAACTTCACCTTCACAGTCAACCGCCTTCAAAAACATTGACCCCTTGGAAGATACAGTAATTACATTAATTAAAGGACGGTTTTTACAATCTTTCCATCCATCTGAAACAATAGACACACCTGATTGAATCCAAGAATCTCTTATTGGTTGTAGTAGGTGCTCTACATTTTTTCTCTCATTTTGTAATATGGTGGTGCGCAACTTTTCATATTTAGGGCCACGGTAACTAGAAAGTGCTTCATTTATTCCTTCACACATGTCACTAAAATAAGGTGATCTCACAAAGTTGAATGGAACACCATTTGCAAAGAGGCAACGTCCAACTTTGGCATCAGCAATTTCTCTTAATTCAGTTTGAAATGCCCTATCTAATGGGCCTCTCTTGCGGGGGGTGTTGTGTGGTTGATCTACATCTTCATCCCTAGAAGGCATAGGCAAGAATGGATGTGATCTAGATTGCATTTGAGTGGGTGGCTGCATTGTTTTCTGTTTACTGGTATAAGAAACTTGTTTCTCTTTTGCACATATTCTGTCAGCTTCTTCTTGTTCTTTTACCAAAGCTGCTATTTGTGCAGCTGGCAATCCCTTCTTATCTTCCCCCTCACACATGTTAATCCCTTGACCCCTAGGGCCTAAAAGATGATATTTTACCCGAGAGTAGGAGCTTCTATATTGTGTTTTGCAAAAATTACATTTCCATACATACCCCCCACCTCCAACACATTGAGAAATTCTTGTGGTGTCTCCATAAAGGAGACCCTTTATCAATTTTAAATCTTTGAGATCCCTCCCCACCCACTGAACCTTGACTACTCATTGTTGCAATCTATAACAAAAATGAAAAAAGAAAACTTCAAAACTTATACAAAATGAAAAACTTATACTTCAAGAATCAAAACTTATCAAAAAAACTTGAGAATGTGGTTCAAATGCATACCTTAATCACTCAAATAGATTGAATAGTGCTTCTTGGAAGGTGTTTGCCACTCCACAATCGAGCTCCTTCGAATTCAATCACCTCACTTCAAGCTTGCATGAATGAGAGAGAAAAATGAGAGAGAATAATAGAGAGCACAATGAGAAATAAAATGTGTTTGGAGACTCATAAAAGGGGTTGTTTTAGGGTTAGAAGTAAAAAAAAATATAAAAATGTCTTTTTGAAGTCATTGTTTGACTTTTCAAGTTGCAAATGGCGCAGGTCCTTGTGGATTTGCGCGAGATCCTCTTGGATCCGCTCGGATCCTCTCAGGTCCGTGACGGATCCGGGTAGGGTCCAGACCAAACCCTGTGGATTCGTCCGGATCCGCAAGCCGCAGATCCGGACGGATCCACAGGGTTTGGTTTGGACCCTGCCCGGATCCGTCCCGGATTTGACGCGAATTCGGACCCGGATCGGACCTGAACTCGGATCCGGCCTTGCCAGGGTGAATCCAGCAACTTAGACTAGCATATAAGGGAGAGGGTCTAGTCCTAGAAGAGGAACCTTGTGATGGGCGTGAGTCGCGTGACGTGCCTCCTATGCATTATATATACAAAAAATAAGAGAAATATACATAATTGTAAAACGAAGTCATTTCATAGTATGAATCTATGATGGTTGATCATTGATCAATGTCAATTGCCAAAGTTTTCATAACTAGGTCTTAGGTAGTCTTTGTTGGTGGCTGTTTTCAAGTTTGTCTGTTGAGAAGTTATGTCTGTTTGGGATTTGGGCGAGAGCTAAGCTACTAAGTCTGTCATAGAGATGGGGTCGAAACCAAGTGATTTTTGATAAAACGAGTTAAAACCCTTTGAGAATCCTTTTGCCAGCTTCACTTTGACCTTAGAAAGCCATGATTGATTGTGGGAGGTAACCCTGCTCAAGGCTTGCTGAATCCTGAAATTTGGCTAAGTCTAAAATTTTTCGAAAACCCTCAAAATCTAGAATCTACATCTTAACTCCTATGAAGCTGGAACCTATCTCAAACATCCTGAAAGTATTTATACAAATATAACTTAAAGTATAAGAAATTAAATAAATCAGACTTATATTTGTTTAAATCCTCCCGCCCCTGAACTTCCTCTTGCACTTGACCAAAAATGGCGTTTTCGACGTTTAAACCCTGTCATTGACGTAGGGGCGAGTTTTCTTCAAAAACTTGGCAAGTTTTCTATGCGAGTTTTTGCCATCTATGTTCCTTGTGATTCAGACTATTTACTAAAGTCTAATGATAATTTATCTTTTATTTCTTTTTTAATTTTAATAACAAATAAATTTTAAAACCTTAACACTACACCCTGAAAAATTTCCCAAGGTAAGAATACACTTTTTCCTAAAAACAGTATGCTGTGTTTATTTTAAAGATAAATAAAACTTAAGATATTGCTTTATTTTGTTTTTCGCTATGAATGGTTCATTCAAAAAACAAATCTGATTAGGTCTATATATAACCAGTCCAGGTCCCCTGTGGATACCAAATGCATTTGGGTAGGCTGCAGAGCATAGCTGGGTGACCCCTCTGATTTGGGTGACCTAGGGCGAACTGGCGCAACATCTATTGCCCAAAACACCTTTTTTTAATTTTCATTTTCTATTTTGACTTCATACGTTGACTATTAACCTAAAGAAGTCAAACATAATGTCATGCCTCCGTTTAGAACACTACCTCACAGCTACAAATCTTAACCTTAAATAGCAACCTAGCCTGGGCAGTAGCAAATAAATGGATGAAGGGCTGACTAACCCCAGAATATATAATGATAGTTACAAGAGGCCGACTAACCCAAAGGAAAAAAAATTATCTACAGTTGTAATTTAGGGCCGATCTGTGCTCATTATTAAGTTGAGTGTGAATTAAGTAGAGGAAAATATTCACATAGCAGGAAACATATCTATGCTCCCAAGGAAAATTAAAATAGGGTGGATTGTAATCACAGCAAAGCAAAAGGAAAAAGATTACATGACTTTGAAATCAGCACATATACTCATTATTGAGTGTGAATAACAGAAAGGGTTGCTCAAAAGTTCAACCAAATAGACATTGTTAGCACATCAATACCATGATTCTTTTAACCAAGCATGGTGGGTAAGTACGGAAATAAATCTTAAAGCACCATACCTCCATAGACTCTGGCAAGACTGAACTAAAGATTGCATTCTCTAGTAGTTTATGTTGCCATTTCCTCTTCATGTAAATTAAAGATGAAGGCATAAAACAAACACCCACTTGTTTTGCTAGTTTCTTTTCCTAATATCAGGTGATTCAAAGACTGATTTGTCAAGAGCAGATAAGCCTGCATATAACCAAAATGCTCTCTGTGGTGACATTTGCTTCTGAGTTTACGAGTTGTCTTGAAATGTTTGACAGCCCATGCTTGTTTGATATCTTCTTGTGCTCGGCATCAGTATTACTTTTCTCTAGCGTATATTTGCTGCCCAATTTGAAACTAATTTGGGTGGTTTGGATAGGGATGGTTCTAAAAGCTGGGCACATTTTTTAGCAGAGTTATAAAGCAGCTAAAGGCCACTTTCATCAATGTATTGAATGTCAGAATGATACATAATTAGTTCATGATTGGAAGAAAGATCTACAGAAATTCTTGGTGATGCTCTAGGACATTGCCATGAGGCTTGTGGAGATGAAGTCTTTTTATCTCTTATTGTATGGAAGCTTTGGTATTAAAATGTTGTTGTGGAAGTATTGCCGCTGATGTGTTTTCAAATGCCACCATAGTGTTGCTAAAGACTGACCATGCTACTTAAGTGACTTCAGTTGCTGCCGAAGCAGTATCCAAATGTTCTTGGAAGGTAAATGATGCTGCTCAAGTATGCATGTTGCTACCAAATTGCACATTGGCAGGATAAAAGCTAAGTTGCCAGATTTACTCCTGGAAGGTGGAATTCAAGATTCGGTTCGCTGCCAAGTTGGATTTGGTTCAAATTCGCTCAAATTCTACCAGTCAGGTAAATTCGCTCAAAATTCTCTCAGAGGGACCCTGGACGAATGTTAGACTTTTGAATTGAATGCAGGAACCCAGAACAAATTTTGGGCGAATTTGACCAAAAACGTCATTTTTATTGACTTTTTCAAAAAGTTTTCTTGCCAAATTAGGTCTATTCAACCCTCCAACCCTAAAAGTGACCACTAAAAAGACCAAAAAGGTTGTTTTAAATGTCATTTGTGCATATATATTATATATACATTTGATTTGGAAGTTTGAATCTGGTAACTTTCTAGTTTGGGCCTTTTGTAAGAGGATGAAAATGCCCTGTGCAACAGGGTGGAGGTTGCCTATAGCAAAGCTAACAGGGAATCACAGAGCTGCTAAAAGAGTCCAGTTATTGGCTACAGGCATCATACAGATTTCTGAAGGTGTCAATAGACTGCTACTGGCAAACAACAGTTTGTTAAAAGTGTTAACCACTACAGGTATTAACTATTAGAGGTGTTCACATGACTTTAAATTAGCACGAGATCAATAAGGAGACCAAATGGGACCATCGTCTTCTACTAGAATCATTAATGAGGCTGATAGTATTGATTTTACCAATGCTACTGGAATCATTAATATATATATCCAAAACATTTGATGTGGAGGTTTGAATTTGGATGCATATATATATATATTTTTTAATATAATATAATATATATATATATATATTATATTAAAAAATATATATAGATTCTTGTACGGACAAACTCAAAACGAATCCAAACCCAACCCCCAAAAAAATTGAACGCATTTCGAACCCGAATCCGAACTGGCAACTTAGGATAAAAGATGTCTTTGCTCTTTGATCAGTCATGTTTATTGGCATGTTGATGGCGTGGGCAGTGAATGGGTTGAGAAAGACCATATTATGTGGAATATTGGTTATTGGCAGTCATATCATTGATTTAAAGTTGTGACTGTAGATGCATGCGAGGTGGCAGCTGATAAACTGTTAGTTTCCTGGCTACTCACCACTGGGTGAAAGAAGATAACAGTTGGGTGACTATGTCGAGAATGTCCATCTTCTTGGGAGTCGAGTGGAAAGAGAGGAAATAAAAGTGGGACTTTGGGGTATTCAAGAGTTTTGCTTGATTCAAGAAGTAACTGTCATAGTGGATTCAAACAGGAAAGAAGGTGTTGCAGAGTTCTTGTGTTGTAGGAGCACAGAGGAGGCAAGGGAGTGAATGTTACACTGCAACGCTCCAAAAGACTGATTTGACACCTATTACTGCAAAGTTGCATTGACACGGATACAGATACAAATCCAGATATGCTATCATATATGGATACGGCCATTTTTAATACTCCCAATATGGATACAGCTGGATACGACATTAATAAAAAACACATACACATATTTCACACAATTTTCTAAGTTATTAGAGGAGATTTTCATTACTTCAAAAGCAATATAGACACATAAATGCTACATAAATAATTATAAGTTAATTTAACACTTTACAATATGCAAAAATAGTAGAGTTGCATTGGAAGACAACCCGAAAAAATAGGTCACAGAAAGAGAAAAACATTTCATTTGTCTTTCCCATTTGGTGCAGGTTTTGATTATAGTTTATACCCATTTTTTTTAAAAAAAATTGCATTAATAAAGTTTTTTTAAATTAAATTTGGGAAGATTTACATCAAATTTTACAAAAATCAAATCGCATAGTAATTGGCACGGTTGGAAAATCAAGTTTTTTTGGGCACACATAGGTACAATATTTGACATGTATCTGGGCTGTATCAGATATGTTTCCAAATTGGATATGGAGATATGCACCCCCGAGGAGGGACAAAGGAGTTTCCTGCTACTATGTGATGGGATGCTAAAGGCATTCCCTTCCTGGAGCTGTTCACTCATCTTGGTTTTGCTTCATAATTTATTATTTCCTTCTTGTTATTTGAATTTTACTGCTACAGAAGCTTTTAATCATTCAAAAGTAGTTTGCTGAGAGTTGTCAGGGTGAGACATTGAGGTCAGGAATCCGGTGACTATAGATCAACAGCAATACTGTTATTTGTCTTGTAAGTCACAATCTTCTCAAGAATTAAATGATTCAGAGATTAATCTGTCGGGAACAAGATCCTTCTGCACAGAACCAAAATGAGCTACAAAGTGTCACCCTTTCACTTTGAGCTTGCTGAAGTTATGAATTCTGGTATGCCACACCTCTTTTTTATTCAATATCTTCTTCTGCTCAAAATCAATCTCATTTTTCTCCAGAACATTTTGAACTGCACTACTATTAATATTCTTGTCATTCTGCTCAAATGAATTGGTCTTTTCGTTCTGAGATTGGTTTGTCTGGAACAAGATGGTTCTGCAAGAAACAAAATTTTCTCCACAGTAACATTTTATTTTTGTCTTGTCATTAACATTTTGCTCAGCTGGAGAGGTAAATGATTCTGGGTTTGATTTTTTTACAAACAAGGTTATTATTCACATAACCACAATGTGCTCCAGATTGACACTTTCTTTCCACTTTGACTTTCCATAAGTTGTATGTCAGAGCATCGACCAGTGACTGTTTGTTGAATATCTTCTGCTTGATATCATTCTCACCTTTCTCCAGCAAGTACCAAACTGCACTATTAGCATTTGTCTTATCATTCACAAGCTGCTTAATTTCAGAAGTAAAATAATTCTTCAGTTAATTTCTCCAGAATAAGATCATTATGTACTGAACCAAAATGTAATCCATGGTGAATCTGTCTTTTCACTTTCACTTTCCTTAAGTCGGGTGTTGCATCATTTAACAGCTTATGTTGGTTCAATATCTTAGTCTGCTTGATATCATTTGTACTATCAAATTAATATTGTAATATTTCATTTATAATGTTCAATTATGTCTTAGGATAGACTTTAGGAATATTCTTTATTCTTTTAGTTAAGTTCTTATCCTAATCTTTATTAGTTGTTTATCTTATCCATTACTTGATAAATGTTTTGTACCTCTTATTGAAGGATACTTTTACTCCTTTGTTAATATAAAATATCTTGGTCATCATTCTTTGTTTTACTTTTTGTCATATGATAACAGAGCTTGGGTTTTTAAAACCTCAGGATTGAAGAGTGCATGAATTCTATGGAATGTTGCAGTGCCAAATTGCACGTGACATAGAAGAATGTGTCAAAAGAAGCTGTTTTTTGCAATTTTTTTCAACAAAAATTGTGGATTTTTTAATCATAAAAATCATGATTTCTTCTGTTAAAATCCCGTCAGATTTATTGCAGAAAACTTGTGCCGTCTTTTCTTAGAAATTCATATCAAATTTTGGGAAAAATTGCACCATTCTGACAGCAAAGGTTCCACAACCCGTGACAGGGTTTGGTTGCACAGTGTGATGGATATTTGGTACAATTTTTGAGGATTCTTCATTAAAATCATGGGTTTTTTGCTGCTTCCAGACCTAGCTGACGAGATTTTTGAAATGTTTTGGTGATTCAAAAAAAAATGTGGCTCTTAGGTGTGTTGAGGGTTTCTACACTAATGAAATTTGCATCAAATTATTTGTGTCTCTTAGGTGTGTTGAGGGTTTCTTATCCTAATCTTTATTAGTTGTTTATCTTATCCATTACTCGATAAATGTTTTGTAACTCGTATTGAAGGATACTTTTACTCCTTTGTTAATATCAAATATCTTGGTCATCATTCTTTGTTTTACTTTTTGTCATATGATAACAGAGCTTGGGTTTTTAAAATCTCAGGATTGAAGAGTGCATGAATTCTACGGAATGTTGCAGTGACAAATTGCACGTGGCATAGAAGAATGTGTCAAAAGAAGCTGTACATATGTGTTGAAAGGGTTTTTGCACTTTTTTTCAACAAAAATTGTGGATTTTTTAATCATAAAAATTGTGATTTCTTTGTTTAAAATCCCATCAGATTTATAGCAGAAAACTTGTGCCGTCTTTTCTTAAAAATTCATATCAAATTTTGGGGAAAATTGCACCATTCTGTCAGCAAAGGTTCCACAACCCGTGACAGGGTTTGGTTGCACAGTGTGATGGATATTTGGTACAATTTTTTATGATTCTTCATTAAAATCATGGGTTTTTTGCTGCTTCCAAACCTAGCTGGCTGTTACGAAAAGTAGATGGTAGAATACTTTTTGATATATTAACAAATATCAAACGATCTATATATACAAGAAGATGAACGATATTTCCTTAGGAAACGATCGTCTAGAATAGAAACATTCTATTCTAGCTACAGCTAACTAAATATTAGAAACATTCTAATATTTATACTAAGATACAATATTGAGCATTAATAAAATATGATTCTAAATTATTCTAATAGCCCCCCTTAATGCTCAATCTATTAACTACACCAATAGACCCCTTGAATTTTACAAACTTGTCAAGACCAAGGGGTTTGGTGAAAAAATCTGCTGGCTGCTCCGAGGTAGGAACATAAAGCAACTGAACAGATCCATCTTCTACCAATTGTTGAATGTAATGACAATGGAGTTCTATGTGTTTGGTGCGTTCATGGAAAATTGGATTTTTGGCAAGTTTGAGTACACCCTGATTGTCTGAAAACAAAGGAGTCGGACCTGCTTGAGGTAGTTGCATATCTGCAAGCATTTGACGAAGCCAAACTGCCTCACAAGCTGCCTTGACAGCTCCTCTATATTCTGCTTTTGTCGAAGAGAGAGCCCTCGCCTGTTGCTTCTTACTGGTCCAGGTGACCGCACCCGATCCTAAACTGAACATATATCCAGAGGTAGATTTTTTGTTGTCAACGAAACCAGCCCAATCAAAATATGTGAACCCACTGAGTTGAGGAGCAGCACTCCGAGTGTAAAGAAGTCCATAATCCAAGGTACCTTGTACATAGCGCAGAACACGCTTCGTTGCAACCCAATGATCAACCTTGGGGTTTGTCATGAATCGGGAGATGTAGCTAACTGCAAAGCTGAGATCAGGTCTAGTAGCAGTGATATAGATGAGACTACCCACTAGTTGCCTGAAGAGGGTTTCATCTACAGGAGGAGAATCAGATTGTGCGGACAATTTCAGACCAGTCTCCATAGGAGTGGAGGCTGGTTTGTAATCCTGCATTCGAAACTTGTCAAGCAAGCTTCTGGCATACTTAGACTGAGAAAGAAAAATGCTACTGTTAGTTTGCCAAACCTCAATACCCAAACAATAATGAAGTAGTCCGAGATCTGTCATATCAAAAGTGCTGCACAAATCCTGTTTGACTTCAGAGATCAAATGTTTTGAACTCCCAGTAATGATTAAGTCGTCCACATAGATAACAAGAAAGAGAATATCATTACCAGAGTGTTTGATATATAGATTACTGTCTGAAGGAATACGCTGAAATCCACGAGCAACCAAGTACTAATCAATTTTTATGTACCATGCCCGAGGGGCCTGTTTAAGACCATAGAGGGCTTTCCGGAGTCTACATACTTTGGGTTTTGAACTAGCAACCTTGAAATCAGGAGGCTGCGTCATGTAGACTTCTTCCTACAATTCACCATTTAGAAAGGCACTCTTCACATCCATCTGGTGCCAACCATACTGAGCTGCAATGGCAAGGAGAAGGCGAATAGTACTCATCTTGGTTGTAGGACCAAAAGTCTCCTCATAGTTAATGCCTTCTCGCTGGGTGAATCCTCGAGCAACTAATTTGGCTTTATATTTGTCTAAGGTACCGTCTGCATGATATTTGACCTTATAGACCCATTTACAGCTAATGGGTTTCTTCCTTGGAGTAAGATCTGAAAGAACCTAGGTATGATTCTTTTGAAGACTTTGGAACTCAGCATCCATTGCCTGTTCCCATTCTGGAATTCCTTTGGCTTCTGCATATGTTTGAGGCTTAGAGATACTGTGGATGTTAGCCATGAGAGAAACATTAACTATGTTATGCTGAATGCTCTTATTTCTGGAGGTTCTACCCTCAATGAGTTCATCAGGACGAAGATCACTGATTGTCTTAGCCCACCATTTAGGCCGAAGAGAAGAGGGGCCAATATTAGATGCAGAAGGAATAGCTGGATGAGGAAGCAGATCAGGATTAGGAGCAAAAATGGCATTGTCTGGAGGGAGCTCAGGCGGTGCATTAGAATCAGCTCGCTCATCAGATGAATCACATGAAATAGGAAGACCCAAGTCGGAGGTCTCTGAAGGCTGTCTCAGAATGCTGCGGGGAGGAAGAGAGCTGAAATGGTCCTAGTTCCTCATCAAACACAACATCATGACTGAAGATTAAACGATCAGTGTTTACATCAATCAGTCTGTAGGCCTTATGAGTGTCAGTGTACCCTGTAAACATAAGCTTTTGACTCTTGGAATCCAACTTAGTGCACTTGGCATCAGGAATTCATACATATGCTAGAGAGCCAAAAAATTTTAAATGGTTGATCCTAGGTTTGTGACCAGACCATGCTTCCTTAGGAGTCTTATGTTTAACTGCATAAGTGGGTGACCGATTAAGAAGATAAACTGCTGTGAATATTGCTTCTGCCCAATATTTTTTAGGTGCCTTTCTATGTTCCAGCATAGCCCTAGCCATCTCTGTAATGGTACGATTTTGCCGCTCTACAACACCATTTTGCTGAGGGGTGTGTGGTGTGGTAAATTGACGCTTGATTCCATGAGTAGTGTAGAAGGTAGAAAAAACAAAAGAACAGAACTCCCCCCCATTATCAGACCTAAGAGTAAGAATAGAAGAACTAGACTCTTTTTCTACTAAGGCCTTAAATGTCTGAAATACAGGAAATGCATCTAATTTTTTCTTAAGAAAATATACCCACATTTTGCGACTAAAATCATCAACAAACAGTAAGAAATATCTGTACCCAGTAATAGAAGTAGTATTCATAGGACCACATATATTAGTGTGAACTAGCTGGAGTACCTTAGATGCTCGCCACGAGTCACCATCTTTGAACGGTGTCCTGTGTTGCTTCCCTACCTGGCAAGCTCCGCAAACTCGATGATTTTGGGTTTGAATATCCATTAGGCCATGTACTAGATCGTCCCGAACAAGTTGTGCAAGATACTGAATATTCAAGTGACCATATCGTTGATGCCAGAGACTGTTGATAGCAAAAGATTTTGCTATGAAGGCACGCTCAAGAGAATCGCCTGAGTCCACAAGCCTATAAAGACCATGATCCTCAAGGCCAACAACAAGCGTAGTGCGAGAAGTACGATCAACAATCAAGCACTTATGTGTACTAAAAACAACATCCAGCTGAGGAGAGTGCCTCATAATCTGACTAACTGAAAGAAGATTATGGTTCATGCCAGGAACATAACACACATTGAGGAACATGAGTTTTCTTCCTCCAGATTATATCTGAACATTGCCCTTGTCGACAACATTGTACTCTTCACCACCGCCAAAGATAACTGAGTTAGTGTAGGGAGAGAACTCAACAAACTAGTCACACCTGTGAGTGAAATGAAGAGAGGCACCAAAATCTATGTACCAGGCAAAAGATTTCACATGATCTGCAGGTATTTTGGCCATAAAGGCATGAAAGGCAGATTCTTTCTGCTCTGAGTGTTTAGTAGCATTAGCTTGCTTTTTAATGGAGACTGACTTCTGAGGCTGTTGATACGGATGCTCATAGCATGTTTGCCAAAAAAAGTGAATATCTCAGAGGACACGAACTTCGAGGTCAAAAATTGGAAGACCCAGAAAAAATAGAGAAGCACCCAGAAGAGGGCTTGAAAAACCTAGAAGAAATATGATGTCAAAAATTGGATCTACTAGCTCAAAAACCAAGGCACAAAAATTGAGGCACCCAGAAAAATTTTATGACAACCCATTTGAGATCTTGAAAAACCTAGAAAGAATATGCTATCGAAATATGGCTCGAAAATTGAGGCACAAAAATCAAGGCACCCAGAAAAAATGGACAACAACCCAATTGAGGTCTCGAAAAACCCACCAAGAATCTATAATCAAAAAAAAAATTTCGAGCCCAAAAAATTAGGGTTTCGAAAAAACGGCTTGCTGCAAAAAAGCTTCCAAAAATTAATGGCAGATTTGCAGAAAAAATGTGGCTGAACAGGGCTAAAAACTAGCCAAACTCACAAACCCTAGACGTGAGTAGCAGCAGATCCCACAATGTGGGAATAGACAGAAATTAATTCAAAAAATTTGAGCAAATGATTTCGAAAGAAATTATAAATTTTCTGAAATTTTTTAAAGAAATGGCTCTGATACCATGTTACGAAAAGTAGATGGTAGAATACTTTCTGATATATTAACAAATATCAAACGATCTATATATACAAGAAGATGAACGATGTTTCCTTAGGAAACGATCGTCTAGAATAGAAACATTCTATTCTAGCTACAGCTAACTAAATATTAGAAATATTCTAATATTTATACTAAGATACAATATTGAGCATTAATAAAATATGATTTTAAATTATTCTAATATTGGTGAGATTTTTGAAATGTTTTGGCGGTTCAAAAAAAAATGTGGCTCTTAGGTGTGTTGAGGGTTTCTACACTCAATGAAATTTGGATCAAATTATTTGTGGCTCTTAGGTGTGTTGAGGGTTTCTTATTTAGTTGTTTATCTTATCCATTACTCGATAAATGTTTTATAACTCTTATTGAAGGATACTTTTACTCCTTAGTTAATATCAAATATCTTGGTCATCATTCTTTGTTTTACTTTTTGTCATATGATAACAGAGCTTGGGTTTTCAAAACCTTAGGATTGAAGAGTGCATGAATTCTACGGAATGTTGCAGTGACAAATTACACGTGGCATAGAAGAATGTGTCAAAAGAAGCTGTACATATGTGTTGAAAGGTTTTTTGCCATTTTTTTCAACAAAAATTGTGGATTTTTTAATCATAAAAATCGTGATTTCTTTTGTTAAAATCCCGTCAAATTTATTGCAGAAAACTTGTGCCGTCTTTTCTTAGAAATTCATATCAAATTTTGGGAAGAATTGCACCATTTTGTCAGCAAAGGTTCCACAACCCGTGACAGGGTTTGGTTGCACAATGTGATGGATATTTGGTACAATTTTTTATGATTCTTCATTAAAATCATGGGTTTTTTGCTGCTTCCAGACCTAGTTGACGAGATTGTTGAAATGTTTTGGCGATTCAAAAAAAAATGTGGCTCTTAGGTGTGTTGAGGGGGTTTCTACACTCAATCAAATTTGCATCAAATTATTTTTCCTAGTTTGAGACACACAATGAGGGCACGAGTTTTATTTTGTTGCTGAAGGATTTAGAAGGCTTGGGTTTAGCAAATAGAGCTTTTTTTTACGAAAATTTGACTTGTGGGAGGGACAGCTTCATTACCCAACATCATCTTGGACAGCAACCAATGGTTTGCTGGCAAAAATTATAACACATGGAAGTAGCAAATGCTCATGATCTTTGAGTGCAGGTGTCTTGACAAGATCGTCCTCAGAACAAGTCTACACTAGAGGACAAGTTTGAAGAGAATTATAGAGAAGTAATAGATGCAATGCTTCTGAAGGTTCCATTTGGCAAATCCTCTATAGAAATTTGGAAGCACTTGTGAGATCTGCAAGAGAGGTCCGATAAAGGCAATGTCTTCTTCCTAAAAAGTATGTTGTCTCAACCATGATGGATGAGAACATATCTTTATAGGATCATTTGATAAAGATCAAAGATATTCACAATCAATTGCAAGCCATAGGTCGCATGATGGAAGACGAAGCAAGCATGGTGGTTATAGCGTTGAAAAGCTGACCATGAACATAGAACATTTCATTTGAACACTCAATATCACATCTATCAGTGCCAACTTGAAAGTTCAACGATTTGTGCAACAAACTCTTGCAGCAAGACAAATAGAAGAAGCAATTTGGTAGTAGTAGTGATACAAGGAGTGTGGAACATGCCTTTGTAGCTAAAAACAAGGGCAAAGACAAGTGACCTTAGAAGAAAGGTCAAGGGAATTCTGATTATACTTTAGAAGAATTTGAAAACAATCACACGCCACTATTGTGGTAAACTTGGTCATGTGAAGAAGCACTCCAACAAGAGGTCACAAAACACTTGCATTCTAAGCAAAAGAGTCAACCTTCTATGCTTTCATGGCCAAAAGACCAACATCTAAATCCAAGTCTTTTGCATGGTACATTGATTCTAGAGCATCTAGACATTTCACTCATAGGAAAGATTGGTTCACAATCTATAGGGCTTGCTTAGGTTCATTGATCTTCGTTGGTGGTGAATATACAATTGTTGGGAGTGGCAATGTTCACATAACCTTTGGAGGGAAAAATCTTGTTTCCCTAAATGTTTAATACGTGTTAGGCATGGAGCTCAATTTTCTCTTAGTGAGTCGAATTACGCACCACTATCCAAGTTAGATGTCATTTTTAGCACACACAAATGCCATATTGTTGATAAGGTATCCAAGCAAACCATTGCAATTGGCATAGAAGATCATGGGTTGTATGAGCTAGTTGATATTGGAGGAGTTCAAGAGCATGCATTGGTAGCCAAGAGTTCATTTGCTTCAGTACTCTATGGCATCAACATTTTGGGCATCTCAACCTATCTTAGCTTTCTCACTTGGCTCGAGACAAGGAAGTAGAAGGTTTACTTGAAATCTAGTAGCAAATACAAGGTGTTTGCAAAGCTTGTCAAGAAGGGAAGTAACACAAAATTCTACTTTCAAATGGAGATGCTTGGAGAGCCTTGAAAGTCCTACAACTTGTTCATGCGGACCAATGAATATGGCATCAATCACTCATGTAAGACAATTTTTTATTTGTTGATTTCAATAGGGAAATGTGGGTGTTTTTGTTGAGTCAAAATTATACGTGTTTAAAGAATTTCAAAAATTCAAAGCATCAGTAGAAAAAGAGTTAGGATTTGACATCATTTCTCTTAGGTCTGATAATGGAAGTGAATTATGTTCAAATGAATTCATAGAATGTTGTGCTAAACACAATGTTAAGCGTCAATTCACAACACCCTATACTCCATACTAGAATGGAGTAGTTGAGAAGGAACCGTACAATCATGGAGATGGCTCAATGTATGTTGGAGAACAAGAGTGTTACCAATAAGTTTTGGGCTAAGGCTTCTATCCTGGTCTTTGACACAATGACTTGAGGAGAAAAACCTAGAGGAAGCATGGTTTGGAAGGAATTTGTGAGTGAGCCATCTTAATGTTTTGATTCTACTATTTTTTTTTGGATTCAAATGCAAAGAGAACCAATTTGGACTTAAAGAGTTAGAAGTCAATGTTCACAATGTACAATAGCAATCAAAATCCTATAGGCTAACTAATGTTGACACTAACTACTATAGCATTCAATAGGAATGTTGTGATTGATGAAGTTGGACCTTTTCAAATATCTTTTAAGGTCAAGCTTACATGAGTTATTGTATAAAGGCTAAGGATTTAGGTGTAACGCTTCCATTGACTCCACTTGATGCGGAAAATATTGAGCATGTGGAGTCTCCTTGGAAAGCGCTAGTTCAACACTATAAGAATTTCTTGATGAACATCTAGATCATCATCCAAATGATAGAGAAAGAGGAAGCTGAAGTCATGATGACCACGCTGATTTGGATGGAGAGATTTCTAAATAGAGACCAAAATGGTGGGAAGGTTTCGTCGGTAATATTTGGTATGATAAAAGGTAGATTATTTAGAAGAAAGTACAAGTAGAACACAATTAATTTTTCTCTTATGGCTAATACTTAGGAAATTCATGAGCCCTAGGATATTTCATAAGCAAAAGGTAAACTTAAATGTGAAAAAACCATGGAAACCAAACATCAAAGTCTTGTGAAAAATAAGACTTGGATTATTTGATATCTTCCACTAGGGAAGAAACCCACTGGCTACAAATGGGTGGTAAAATGTCAAGTACAAAGATGACCACCATTTGGTTAGTTCTGACCATGGTATGACAATTTGGTTGGAGAGGCCATCAAATGGACATTAAGAGTGTCTTCCCCTCAATGTTACCTTGGAGGAAGAAGTGTAAAGGAAGAAGTGTACATGACTCTACTTCAAGGTTTTCAGGTTGCAATAAAGGAGCATCGGGTATGTAGACTGAAGAAAACTTTATATGGCCTGAAGCAAACACGTAGGGCATGGTACGCTAATATTGATAACTATTTGGTTAAACAAGGATTCCATAGAAGTCCTTCAAATCCAAAGCTATACATAAAAAACATAGGCAATTGTCCTATTGTTCCTTATGTAGATGATATCATCATTATAGGAAATGTGATTTGAATAAGACTTTTGACATAACCGACTTACACCTACTTCATTTATTACATATCTTTATTTTTCAATCTAAACATATCAAGAATTTGCTTGAGTAATTCAAAATGAAAAATTGCAAAATCTTGTTTACATGTATGGAGAAAGGGCTGAAGCTTTTAGCCAAAATAGACTCAAAGGTAATGAGTCAACCTTTGACAAACTAGTGGGCAGTCTTATCTATCTTACAACCATTAGACTTGATTTGAGCTATGCTATGAGTTACATTTCTCGTTTCATCACTACACCAAAGGTAGAACATTGGGTTGTAGCAAAGCGAGTGCTGAGATATGTGAAAGGAACACTTGACTTTGGCATTTTGTACAACAAAAGCAAAGATTCTAGGCAGTTGAGATACATTTCTCATTTCATCACCACACCAGAGATAGAACAGTGGGTAGCAACAAAGTAGGTGCTGCGATATGTGAAAGGGAACACTTGACTTTGGCATTCTATACAACAAAAGAAAAGATCCTAGGCTGGTTGGGTTCACAAATTCGGATTGAGAAGGTTTTGTTGATGACAAAAAGTCCACTTCTAGATATGTTTTCAAATCACATGGACTAGCAAGAAGTAGCTAGTAGTAGCTCTTTCCTCGACAAAGAAAAGTATTGGGGAATAGTCAAAACAACATTTGAGGCACTATGGTTTTGAAGAATGCTTTCAAACACGAAAATGTCTCAAGCAAGGCTTTCACCCTTCTTTTGTGACAATCAACAGGTTTTGAAACTTGTCAAGAATCTAGTCTTCCACGAGCATACCAAACATGTGGAGCTTCATTGTCATTTCATTTGACGACTTGTAGAAGATGGATTGGCGATGTTGTAGTAGTTCATTTGAGGACCAGGCAACAACATTCTTACCAAGTCCTTGAAACCTGATAAGTTTGTAAAATTTCAAGATAAGCTTGGCGTGGTTAGTAGATTGACCATTGAGAGGGTATTAAAGTAATATTGTAATATTTTGTTTATAATAGTCAATTAAGCCTTTAGGATAGATTTTAGGAATACTGTTTATTCTTAAGTTAAGTTTTTAATATTTATCCTTTGCTTTTTTAGTTGTCAATCCTATCTTTTACAAATAAAAAGTGTGGAACTCTTAATTTTCACTCTTTTGCTAATATCGAATATCTTGGTAATCATTCTATGTTTTGACTTTTTGAAATGTGCACTGCCAGTATTTGTTTTGTCATTCACAATCTGCAGAGTGGAGAAGTTAATAATTCTGGAATTGATTTATTGGAAAGAAGATAGTTTTGCAGAAAACCAGTACATGTCCCGAACAGACTCTCCCTCTGTATTATGCAACGTTTGCCTTTCTTCAATGTATACTGAACTTCACAACTATTGTTTGACTCATACTGAGGTAAAAACATATCCCAACAAATCTTTCTTTCATCACCTCTTTTTTCTTAGAATTCATTTCCTGTTTCTTTTAGTCCATAGACTCACTTTTAGCTTAGGTGATGCTCCATTGTTTCCCATTTCTGATTATACATGGTTAAAGCTCAAATCCTGTGCCTTCCCTCTAGCTGTTTAATGGCACTGAGATGGAGATGAAGTCAATAACGTTTCATTCATAATCTACTCCATATAATTTGTGGAGATGATTAATCCTGATTTGTACCAATCCTTGCCATTGAGCACCTAGTGATAGCAAGTTGAAGGATCTCAACCTTATCTAGGTATTCAACCTCCAGAATTTGTACACAAGCCCATCAAAATCATTGTTGATAAAATTTTGATCCTTTTCAGCATTCCAAGTTGCTGCAGAATAAAATGTCATTGCATGTATGAATCTTTTTTCCTACACAAGATACATCAGCATTTGCTCCTAAGACAGTTCTATTTGCTCACAACACAATTTTACAGTATTTTGTGAAAGGGTTTTCTCTGAATTTATGCCCCAGATAAATGGAGTGCTAATCCTATTTCATTTGATTCATCTAATGCTCCCTTTTCACTTGTTTCATTCTCTACCCCATTTTATTTTTCCATTCTCTATGATCTTATCATTCGTTTCATCTTACCTTATACAACAGGGTGACTTGGCTTCCAGGTCTAGGTGCCTATTTACATTACTGTCTGAGAGCATTTTCTCTGATTTTATGCCCCCAATAAATGGTATCGCACCTTCATTTGTTTCATCTTCTGCAACCCCTTTCATTTGTCTCATCTTCTTGCAGCTTTCATTTGTTTCATCTTCCCTTAGAAGACATTTTGACTTTGTTTTCAACTCAGGGTGTGTTTGCTAGTTGCCAAATTCTAATTGGTTACAGTACAGTTTAATTTTTTTTGAGGAAATGGATATATTCTAGACATTTCCATTCAAAAAAATATAAAAACATATAAAAACAGTGTTACCTGAAAACGCGTTTCCACACCTAAGGCCCACGTTTCGGAAACGAAAATGGTTTCAGGGACAGGGGGACGGCTGGAAACATTTCCAAGCCGTCCCTGATTGACCAAAAAAATCGGAACCGAATCGGAAACCGTCCCTGAAACATGGGGACGCTCAACCAAGTTTCCTATTCACATTGACCGTCCTTGGCACAGCCAGGGATGGCCCCGACCGTCCCGGGGACAGATTGCCATTTCTGATGGCAAAAGACATTTAAAACAATTGTTTCATAAATATTTGCAAATTTTTTTACCCTTCTGCGGGCCCCACGCCTCATGTCAACCCTAAACATTATCAAAATAATAAAATATGTTATAAGATCAGTGCTGAACATTATTTATAATGTTTTGATTTTATTTTTCCATTTTCTTTGATGCGGCTATGCACTGTGAGAGGACGCAGTTGTGCATTGTGAGAGGTCTGCGTTAGAGAGGAGAGGTCTGCGTTTTTAAAGGAGAGGTCTGCATTTGACTCTTTGCTTATTTTCTCCAAAGTCTTTGCTTTGGAGAGTTTGCAGAGAGGAGGGGCATTTGAACTTTGGAGAGTTTGCAAACGAGTTTGGAGAGTTTGAGGAGAGGTGTTTGAACTTGAAGTTTGGGATATTTTCTGGGTAGTCAGAGAAAGCAAGGTGTGGAATGTTTCCAGTAGTTCATGATTCCAAAAGGAATGAAAACTTCATGGGAACACAAGAATTGCAGAATTCCCATAAGCCTAAACACAAGATCTGGTACCAATTGATGTGTGCTAATGCTAAATGAGGACTATAAATTGCATAGACAAGAGATAAACATATGCACAACACATGCAAAATATCTACCCATTGCATATTTTGTATATTCAAGTCTATTTTAATAATTGAATTTTGATATATAATATGATAGTAGATACTTTAGTCTTTAAGTCTTCATTTTGTTGAAACTTGCAGACTTCGCGCATTTTGATATATGATTTGAATCTGTGATACTTTTCATTGTTTCAATGAATTATATTAAAATTTGAACTCTTTTGATTCATTTGATGCCATCCTATGTTCCTATTCTATGATGTTTTGATTTGATTCATTTGATGCTATGTTCTTTGATGATTGGATGAATGGAATTGATCATTGATTCAATGATTTTAGTCTTTAGATTAATAATTATAAATGTTATTATGTTGTTATGATGAATGTTACAATGTTATGTAATTCTGAAATTCATGAATATATTTGAAATTTCAGATTTCCATATATATAGTTCTATGTCGGTCTCTCATGCTGGATATCGTTTTTCACATGAGCAACTCCTGGTATACGTAGGCCAAGGAACTGTATACGGTTATATATATACATATAGCCGTCCCCTGCTCTACTCGGGCTAACATAGTATAAAAATTATAAATTTATACATGCTTGCAGCCTAATGTCAGCATTTAAGTTCAGAATACAATATAATTTGCATCTGCCATAAATATTACAAAATTGAAACACAGTATACTAGTGCGATATCGATTTATCAAACTTGAATGTTATGATAGATATTCTTTGTTCAATATTTAAATAATATAATCAGAAATCAGGCATCATATGGGTGACCTTGGTGTTTAGATTAATTTGTAAGTCGTTGAAAGATACAAATATTTGTTGTGTGTTCAAACTCCAGCCAAACTGCAGGCCAGGGGAAGGCTCCTTGCTGATTAGTTATAGTGGGGTTTAGCCTTTAACAGTATGTAGCTTGTGGTTCTCAATTCTCCTCATTAAAAAGTAGAAACAAAAGAATAAAAATTAACAAATATCAGCATCATATAGGTCTGCGTCAAGACCAATATCATCATCATCATCATTGACATTATATGATGTAGGTAGATAAGAAAGACCACAAGTAACCCCAACACCATTATGTTGGCTGTCTAACTCCTCAAAAAGTGAAAATGGTTGCATAATTAGAGGAAATTAGTGGCACTTCTTTTATGAAACAAAATGGAGTGCTTGAACAGAACAAAATGGAGTGCTTGAACAGAACACAAGTGAAAATAATCATCAGTTTAGGGTTTAGAGTGCAATTTTGATGGTCAAAAGTCAAACAAAATGCATTGAAATTGTTGCCTGCCATTGAAATTGCCCCAGAATTGTCTCAACATAACTGGAATACACAATACACTCATGAACGATTCCAAATGGATCCATGCACAAAAACTATGCCCTGGATAAATCCACAGGGCAATCAAACTCAATTCCAATTCTGAAATAAATCATGCCAGGGTCAGCCTAGATGTTTGGCCAATTCAGTATAGAGTTTTAATTATTTAGTAACTTACCTTATTTTCTGAAAGGATTTCCTTTGATTTTATGCGTCCCAAAAGGCATGGTGGCTTAGCTTCCACTTCGGGGTTCATCTTATTTATGTTCTTTTCTGAAAGAATTTCCTCTGATTTTACGTTCCCTGGTATATGGTGTATTGTCCACTTTTCATCTGATTCTTCTGCCGCCCCTTTGTTTGTTTTCCCTTCCACCTCCTTTTCCTTTGTTTCATCTTCCCTTAAAAGATAGCGTGACTTGGATTTCTGGTCAAACTTTTTCTTATTTACACATTTTTTGGGATAAAAAGCACCCGATTTAATGTCCTGTGATAAGTGGTATGCTGCATGTTTTTCATTTGCTTCTTCTTCTGCCACCCTTTCTTTTGTTTCCCCTTTTTCCCTTTTCTCATTTATTTTATTTTCTGCCCAAATTTCCTTTGTTTCATCTTCCCTTAAAAAACACGGTGACTTGGGTTCCAGCTCAGGATTTGACTTATTTATGTTATTTTCTGAAAGAATTTCCCCTGATTTCATACCCTCTAGTAAATGGCATGCCCACTTTTCATTTGTACCATCTTCTTCTCCCCTTTCATATGTTCCACCTTCCCTTGGATGAAATGTTGAATTGTTTTCCAGCCCATCAGGGTTTTGATTATTAACACAATATGGTACTACAACTTCTATTTTACACATAACATTGACCTGACCATGAATACCTATATTGTCCTCTGAGATATTTATTTGTCGCTCAGATTTCTCCCGAAATTGAATAACATTTTCTTCACATGATGGAAGTTGAGTTGCTGTTCCTTGCCTCAGTCTACTTTTGGAAAGGTGCGGATGAAATGGCCAGCATTTTTCAACATCTCTTTGCTGAACTTCCGCCACATAACGGCTGAAAATACAAAGGTTAAAGCATCAGGACTCCATAGCAGTAACTTCATTCATTACAGTTCCTATACACTTTCAGATAGTTTCACTGGCATGCTTGATCATTCCTTGTATAAATGGCAACAATGGAGTAAAAACATACACTGTTCAGTTAATTAGCCCAATCAACTTTTGTACCAATAGCAACAATGGTTTGAAAAAATATGTCAGTTTAAAAACGAATAAAAAGTTACCATTAATTTCAACTACTAACTAATTTAGGTAAATAGAAATAAAGTATACTGCACAAGGATAAAAACATGCAGGGTCACCCCAAGGAGGAGGTAACTCAATAAAGAAAACTCATATAAAAAATACAGATTATGATAAAATAAGCTGAGAAAGCATATATAAACAGATTCTGAGAACAGGGGAGAGCATCTTTATCGATAAGATACCGAAGAATATTTTCAGTAAGTTCTAATTTAGATATTAGTTTCGACTGCTATCCATTAATAAGTTAACGGGAATGAGAAAGATGTAAATGTTAATTCGTACAAGGTTATTCAATGGACATCAAGAAAATAGAAAAGAAAGCAAGAACAAATCATGCTCAAGATGTTAACTGTAGAGAGTCACACATGGCAGGTTTGAGCAGGAGCAGAAGTTTCCACAGGAAGAAAGCAGGAAAACTTAATTGAAATTGTTTAACACGCAAATTTGTCAATCTTTTCTGCCCAGTCCTCTTGTTAAGGAATTTATTGAATTTTTTTTTCGTGGTTTATTGAGACAAATTGTTCATCACGTACATCTGAGCTACATCACTATACAAACCCCCTAAGAGAATCTCACTATACAAATCCAGCAAGCTGGCTAAACTGAATCCTTAAAGTTAAAATACATTTTATGTAAAGCAATCATAAGTAAGAGTGCAGAAAAACCCAAGGTTGGATTAAAATTACATGCCGTTTCTAAGATATAAAGTGGTAGAGTTTGACTCATTATACATCAGTACTAAGTCATAAGATCAAACCCAACATGGAAATTGTATACTAATAAGGGAGTCTAATGCATGATACATCGTCCTTTTAACATCCTAATAATGGCTAGGCTAAGAACAAAAATTTACTTTACCCCTCTTGTGGCAGGAAGCACATTTAGCATCCCATCAACTTGGACATTTAGTGTATGTGTGGGAAACACTGACATTTTATATCTATGCAACTCTTGAAAGAGGAAAATTTGTCAAATAGATAACTGCAAGCCTGAAGAAATCAGGTACTGCAAGTGAATTGTCTCTACAGGCTTCTGCTATGGCGTTAGGAAAAGGTTTTACTGCCACAGATCCAAGTAGAGTTTGACTCATTATACATCAGTACTAAGTCATAAGATCAAACCCAACATGGAAATTGTATACTAATAAGGGAGTCTAATGCATGATACATCGTCCTTTTAATATCCTAATAATGGCTAGGCTAAGAACAAAAATTTACTTTACCCCTCTTGTGGCAGGAAGCACATTTAGCATCCCATCAACTTGGATATTTAGTGTATGTGTGGGAAACACTGACATTTTATATCTATGCAACTCTTGAAAGAGGAAAATTTGTCAAATAGATAACTGCAAGCCTGAAGAAATCAGGTACTGCAAGTGAATTGTCTCTACAGGCTTCTGCTATGGCATTAGGAAAAGGTTTTACTGCCACAGATCCAATTTATTGCGAATTGGACAGACATCAAGAAGTATCCAAAGATACAAGGTGGCAATCTCACCACAGCATGATTATGAAAGTAGCGCCTCAAGTATTTTGTACATACTGATCAACACATATCTAATCCATGTTAAGTATTTTGTGCTAGTATTTTAATTGAGCATCCAAAAACTGGATCAAGAGTAAAATTTTGTGTAGCATTCAAAATATTGATATGAAAGTAGCTGGGTCAAAAATGCTACAAGTAGTGTTTCCATACCCCAAAACTAGTGTACCGGTTATTTTTGACTATACAAGATATATTTTCTGTTTATACTTGGTAATCATTAGAAATTAATGTAAAAATTGGCACTAGTTTTATGCAATATCCAGAATATTGATATCGGTGATTACTCTCTCCTTCAGACAGAAAATTACTGTTGGTCAGACTCTGGTCTAGTGATTGAGACAGGATGTTTCCGTTATGGTATTTACTGCTGGTCAGACTGTGGTCTAGTGATTGAAATTTGAAACAGGATTTCTTCCATGAAAGTAACCAAGTTTCAAACGCCTGCCATGCTTAGAGGCAGCTCGTACTGGGGTATGCACTTGACAAAGAACTTACCATTCAAACAAAATAAAAAGCATAATTTTATAACCCTGGCACATTTGACATGGCACCCTTCCATTCAAACAAAAAGGGAATATATTATTAATCCTTAAAAAGTGTCACACAAGACAAATGACATTTGTTAGAAACAATCCACGCTTTGGATCATAAAAAGATGTGTAACTCAGTGGTACAGTGCCCCGGAAGCAAATGGCAAATTTTAGATTCCAACATTAACTGGTCCATAAAAATTTAGCATCATAGAACAGACTGACAAGGAACTCCAAGCACAAAATGTAGCTTGAGGATAGATGAAATCTAGATTTGGGGCCATAAAAGGACAAGTAACTCAGTGTTAGAGCATCCAGTAATAAGTAAGAAGTCTTTGTATTAGAAATGTGGCTTAAGGGAAGACAATGTACATTTTAAACCATTAAGGGACACAAATAGCTCTCGTAGAGCGCCCTAGCTGCTAGTGGAGGTCCTAAACTTGAAGGCCCAGCTCATATCTCTTAAATTCAAGAATGTGAACGCTTATGTCTGAAAATAAAATCTCCCAAGGCTATTTGACTATTTCACTGATCAGTAATAATACTGTACAAGTAAAACCTGGAAAATATAACAAACTCTTGCTTTATAAATTACAATAAACAAGTATATCTGCTTACCGAATGGAAAAACCACTGAATGAACAAGTTCCGCTTCCCATCTTCTCTTTTCTAACACGATAGGACATCTTACAGCTGATATCATGTCCTTCAATCACAATGCAGTCGTATGTCCACCTAAGCCATTTCTTTAACAAAATAAGACGTAACATTAACCTTTGAGGCAAAATTTCAGTTCTCCACGTACTTACAGACACATTTAAACACATATTGAGTCTCTACTAATGTGAAACAAACTGATGGAAAAAATTATACTTTCACTGCCTACTTCACTCATTTGAGAGATAGTTAAGGAAAACGTCACAAATTTCAATGTCTACATCGCTAAGTTGAGACCAATTGACAGAAAATATCACAAATATACCTGAATCTCAGGTCTGAGTAGCATTAAAAACACCTCTAATCCGTGTTATTTCAAAAAACTTGTCCTAATCTTTAATCGTTCCATGTATTTTCACAGTCCTGTCTTAAATCCCTTTGAATGCTATTTTGCTCCAGGACTTTCTTCTCTTTACTCAGAGACATGAAACATTGTGTAAAAAGATTTGGAGAAAACAAAGAACGGGAAAACATTAACCTGAGCCCTGTCATGTGGTCACGCGTGTAACCGCTGGCGGATACAACGCCGCAAATTTCCGCGCTAAATATTTATGAACTACGAGGCCTCATAATTTCTGCAAATGCGACTCACCATCTCGAAGATTACGCATTTGGTTACCAAGACAGTTCCAGTTTTTCGGGAGAATGCAAATTTTCTGAGTGGACACTCATGAAAGTCGAACCGGAGACCTGTTGCCAAGCACCGAGTAAAGGAAAAACGTTGTGAGCATGATAGGTGCAACGGTAACTTTTTTTAGCCCACGTCATTAGGTTGTTTTTCCAATTCGGGAAATGCTTAAATTTTTAAAAAAAATTCCGAAGAATTATTTCCCTTATACAAATGAGGCGACCAAAATTTTTGGAAACGAATCCCAACATATCATATTTGTATATTCATGCCGTTTTGAACACGTTTTCAGCCTCTCTTAATTAGAATGTTGTAAAAGTGCAGCATTTTGTTTCGATATATTGAGCAAAATAAATTATGAAGTTAAGACTTGCTAAGTTAGAAGAGAAACAAATCTAATCAAGAATAATAGCACTCAATTGAGGGTAGTAAAGAAGGAAATAAAAAGATTCATGAATTGTTATCAATTTAAAATGATACAACTTGTTCTTCAATTTGTTGAAATTGATTGATGGTCTTTGCATTATTTTTTATAAGGTTTGAAGCTAAAAGGAGGAGAAGCAATGTACACATAATACAAAAGAAAAGTAAAATTTTATAGTAGTTGTCTAATAACAATTAATAGAGAATACGATAGAAAATCTAGTTTGTTAATTATGTTTTAAAATTAAAATTAAAAGTAAAAGTAAAAGTAAAGCTAGTTTCTTTCTAATTCAATTTATGATAAGAAAAATAATAGGGAATTTTCTTAAAATAACAATTTATTGTTTCTTGACAAATGTGTAATCTTAGAAAACGTGTTTTATAATTTTAACATATGGATATTGTGTGTTAAAATGTTGACACATTTTTATGAGTCATTATATCCAAGATTGCTCAAGAATGAAGTGTCAAATGACGACTCATAGCTCTTTATTCATGGAGTGCAAGAGTTTATGATGGAGACACTCAGCTTAGACCTAGTTTGTGCCCATGCAAGTACACCACAAAATGAGAGATTCAAAGATATGCATGAAAATGAAAATGAAAATGAAAGCTATTTTATATGATAACAATGCATGAAAGAAAATTAATTTATGAAAAGAAATACGCATGCAAGATTATTTTATGAAATGAAATATGAATCTAATCTAATATGCAAGTGCAAGAGTAATCTAAATGGATTGCCATGGAGGCATGAGAGAATGAGACAAGAAAATATAAGTTGCAATGTTCAAGCTCAAGTGCTTAAATTCTCCTTCAAAATCGCTCTCCAAATCTGCATAACAATAATATAAAATCTTGATATCTAAAATCTCCATCCATAAATGAGAAGGAGAGGGCTCCTTATAAAAGCTCTTAGAAATGAATGGACGGTCAAGATTTAGAGGCAAAAAGAAATGAGCAATGGTGGAGATTAAATTTTGGTTGATCTATGTGCTCAAGATTCTCAAGAGGCAAAATCAATGGACACGATTAAGAGACAAAATAAGATGTGTGGAAGAGATTAAGAGGCAAAAGGAGATTCCACTCATCTTGGAAAGTGTGCATTCAATGTGTAGACAAAAAATCTTTTTCTTTTTATTTTTATTTATTATTTTAGCAAAATGGTTTCCATTTTAATTAAAATATTTTTTATTTATTTAAAAAAAATTTGTTCTTTTAATTAAATGTGGCTTAGGATAAAATGATTTTATTATTTAATTAAAAGATTTTTTATTTAATTAAAAGGGATCATGTTCTCTTAATTAAATAAAACTTAGGATAAAATGATCAAACTTTAAGAAATATTGAAATATTTAAAAGTAATTACGATTTGATCAAGGAAATTGATTTGAATTGAAAATATTGCAAGGTATTGATTCGGGAAATTGATAAATTGATGAATGGGGGTCCAAAGTCTAGGCGACCATTTTAGGGTGCATACATTTGCCCCTATTCGACTAATGCGTGATCTTCATGGGAACACATGTAGTCAAAGAATGAAGTTGAAGTGTGAGATCGATTTGAGATCACAAAACAATCTAGACGTGTGATTGATGGACGAGAACACATCAGGACAAAGATAAGCTGATTGAAAAAGACAAAGCCAACACCCTTGTAAATAGGTAATTGTCATGTCTCAAGCAAGGTTTCCCCAACCGAAGCAATTGATAAGTTTGATAAAGCTGAATCAAGGATTGAAGTTTGATAGGTACTACCCCCTCGTGATCGAAATTGAAATGAGATAGAGGAGAAACAGTAAATTAATAAATTTGATCAAATCGAACTAAAGATAAGGTTCTTGATGTAAGATGAAAGATATAATGATCACATAACCAAGGTAGATCATTAAGTATGAAAGTTTATGCCCCAAGGTTGAATTAGAAGAAAAGAAGTGGGGTGAAAGTGAATGGAAGATAAAAGTTTGGAAGAGGTGGAAAGAAATGGAGAGAAGAAAGATAATTTGCCTCAAGAAAAAGAATGTCCCAAAATCAATCAACTGTTTAAGATAGAAAATTTTGATTGAGATCACGAAATAAGATAAGGAAATGAAGATCAAAACGTGGTCACAGTTGATTAAAAGTCCAAAAGAAAGATGGAGGAAAACCCTCTCAAACTCCTAATGCAACTTAAAACTGCAAATTAACATGAAGTCTAACAATGCAAGCTACATGAAAATGCAAAGGTGTACTTGCAATAGAGCAACCGTAACATAGGATTTTGTGTTCATTATTCATTAGAGAATGTTAAGGAACTTATTTTCATCATTGGGCCATTATTAACGGACATCGAAAAATCACACAATCATCACTAGTCAAAAGCGCAACTATGAAGATATGAATGTGATTTATATCGGATTGGAATGTGAAAAGATTGTAACATAAGCATCAAAGACATAAAGGTCAAGATGACTTCGATGTTAGCTTACCCAATTTAATGTAGCAAAACCACACTCGCATCAAGGCATAAATGTCGGGATGACCATAAGAACAGTTGTGCAAAAATAGTTAAGGATGATGCCTCAAATCTCCTAAGTGTTTCAAGGGGAAAACAAGAGACACCAGAGTTTCAAGACCACACACACAAGCAGAAAGAAAATAAAAACATGCCCCATGCCCCAAGTCCTCTAGCTATGCATCCCAGAGAGACTTATTATACAAGGACACTCAACGAAAATCAATAACAGTCAGCACAAAGAAAAGATCATGACATAGCTCAAGCATTAAGTGTTGTGTTTAAAAATTTAAGTGTGTTAACTGATACTGAGTTCTGAGGATAAGGATCGAACACTTGCAAGCAGATAAGATCACATGACAAAACTAGGCAAGGCCAAGCCGAGAAGTGTTGAAAAACACTCGATGCTAGGGGTTGTGTTGAAAAACACAATTGGGGTGGTGTTGAAAAACACCGTTTGCGAGGTGTCCTAAAGACTAACGTGTTGGTTCTTCAAAAGATTTTACACTCCAAGAGACACCAATATACTTATGACTAATATTAAGGAGGGGTTAATTCCAAATGTGAGAAATCTATAAATAACTAGACCAACAATAGGGACAAGATTGGCCTCTTCACTTTTGGCTCTGCAAAACTAAGGCGGGTACACCTGATCCAATAGATACAACTCTATTTCTTTTTCAATACTGGATCTTACAACAGATAACAGTGAGAAAGTACTAAATAACAACCTATTATTCATTGACTCTCCATCAAATGCAAAGGAGAGACAAAGACTTTGATATTTGTATTAAGTATAACCTGTTTTCTTTGTATACAATATGTCTTGAATGGCAAGCTTGCAAGACAATAACAACAACCTGTACTTCTTCTCTATTGCTTTCACAAGAAAATGATGTAAAATATTACAATCCTCGACTGCGGGTTAGGGTTTCAAAGTTTATGTATTCTCAACGCCTAAAACTCTCAATGCCTAGGATGATCATGGAAAATCCTTTATATACAAGGAGATGCAACAAGCTATCGATCATTCTAGGGATTACAAAATTTAACCTAAAAACTTTACAACAACCCTACTGAGTTTACAATAAATGCATCGATCAGATTTGGAGAGATATTTTGCAGATGAGCCACCCTGCTTTATGTCTTCAATTCTTTCCTTGGTTTCCTCAAGCAAATCTAACTACCATCTCCTCGCTGTTATCCCTACAATAAATACATTCTCATATCTCAACAACTTTTAAGACTCAAAAGGTTGCAGCTTTTACTTGACTCAAGAAGTAGGTGGAGTATCTACTTTCTCTGCATGTGGAATATACTGATGCCTCCACTTGTTATACGTTTCTTCACTTGGGAAATCAAAATTTGCAAACTTTGCACCTTTGCCGGATAACTGTTCCCACTTGTCCTCTAGCTGACTGATTTCTCTCTAAATGAAATCAAATTTGGACTTGGCAGAAATTAATGTCTCAATAGTGTGTATAAAAAAGAAAGTATTCTCCAAAGTTAAAATGCTAGTCATTCTAGCAAAAAAGTCATCATCTATTTGTGCTCTCCACTTGATCAGCTCCTTTAGTTCACCATTTTTCTTGAAAACTCCAGGGATTAAATCACAGCAAAGGAGTGTCAATTCCTTCTTCAATAAATTGGACTTTCTCTCAAAATCATTCAAAAAGATACTATGCTCCACAAACTTCTTCACACTTTGATGCAATGGTTTGATTAATGGGTCAGGATCAACTTGAGACTTGGACAACCATCTGAATAATCTTACATTTGGAGATCTCTCAATCCATTTATTGAAAATTGGCCCTAACTCCTTATGCTTGTCCAACAATGTAAGCAATATCTTTAATCTCCCAGCATGGTCAAACAGAATTGTGGGATTCAGATTGGTAGCAAATTGCATCATGACCTCTGTATCCTTTTCCTCATATCTCTACTCTAACAAGCTTTTATCTTTCAAATGTTCTTCCCTCAGCTTGTCCAACTCTACCCTTTTTCTTCTGAAATGACTTGTTTCTTCAAGCAATTGTTGCTTTTCCTAGTTGACCCTGACATCTATATTTATCTCTGGGCGCGGTGATGGTGGGAACTCAATGATAGGGCTTGATAAAGAAGCCATTGCAGGCTTATGAGCTATCATCAATTGGGGTGACCTGTGATCTTGTGGTCCAGACAATTTTGCAATCAGTTTGTCCTTCTGGATCAACTATACTTTGAGCTCATTATAGGGCTTAAGGATAGTTTCAAATTTAAGCCTTAGTTCCTCTCTTTCTTGTGCTTCTTTCTATGCTACTTTAACATTAAATTTAGTAGTCTCTAAAATGAAACTTGAAGCCTCAACACCAGAAGTTTCACCTACTCTTTACACCAATAAGTTTCCAGTGTATTCTGGAGAGAGGACATCTCTTTTTCCTCTACTTTCTTCCCTCTTGAGGGACCACATAACTAAGGCACCATGGTTCTTTTCTCATTTACTGCATGCATTAGATCTTTGAAAACAACCCTATCTTTATATTCTATCTTTCTCGACAGTTCCCTCTTAGGCAACATCTTGACTAGGGCTTTAAAATAGTTATACAAATACCAGAGAAAAACCTAAATCACCAATCAAAATAACCAAAGGAAACAAATTCCTCCACACTTCCTTTTTCCTTAAAAATTCTGAGCAATTTTGAAGATAGAAATTTGGCCTACCAGATGCCTTGAAAAATTCTCCTTGAAATCGCTTTGGAAAGATAAACCAGTCATGCTCGCCAAGATACCTTGAAAGAAGTAAAATTTTCAATGATCAAATCAAGGTATAATGTTTCGCCAACCGTTCACAATTCATCCGCACGTAACTCATTAAGTTCACCATTATTGAGAATTGGCGGCTTCAACATTCACAGGACGCGAACAACGTCACAGAACAAAAATTCAAATTCAGACCGTCGATCCTCTTTCCTTTTCGGCACATCAAACGCTAATAAAATCAGTAGCATAACCCTTTGTTACTTTTCCCTAGACTAGTTCTCGACCAATAAGAACAGTCCAAATTATGCATGTGCAGAAAATTATAACTTAGCTTAAGCTTTGATCGGATTGGACAGGTGTCAACCTGTCGCTAAAGCGCAAGCATAAGATTCGAGCACCTTTCCTCAGTGGTATAACGACCACCGTAGATCTTTTTCAACTTAACAAGCCTTTATCACTTTATAAAAATGGTGATCAACTGCAAAAAATCTATGTGGAGACGTCTGAATGCTGACAACTGTCATGACAAGAGACAGGTACAACTAGTTGTTAAAGCGCTAATAGAGAAATGTCAAAAATGTCAGGTTAAGATATAATGACAACCGTTGATGCATCCAAATTGAACGATCACCATAATCTGCAAAATTTGGCCCCACTTTATACTTTACTAATTCCTCATCAAGTCAGAAACTACCACGTTACAAAAACTGGCATGCAGACCTTTCTCTTTTTCTTTCTCGGTACCAAACACCCTGATGACTGCCACATCACAACCTACTTCAACCAATAGAAAACAATCATATCATCATGACATGGCAATTTAGGGTCCACTTCATATCGCATCCTTCATACATAATCGGATGGTCATTGTTATATCGCAAACCTTAAACACTTCACATCTTTCTTCAACGGTATAACGACAACTGTAAGATTCATCTGAGCTTTACCCTTTGAAAAATCTGACCCCATAGCTACTACGTCACCCAAGACAAGTGTCAATGTAAAGAACTGCCATGGAAGAAAAACTGTCAGAACACTGCAATGTCAGAAAGGGTCCTGATCGGACGCTTGTTGCTAAAGTGTGATGATTAAAGAACAGTCATCTTGACCCAACGATATAATGACAATCGTTGATTGATCCTGATGTTTAATTGACAGCAAAGTTTTGAAGACGGGCCCGATTGGACAGATGTCATCCTATCGCTAAAGCACATATCAGAAATTCTGACAACCGGGAGCTCAAGATTTAATGACAGGGCCACAAATTTTACAAGGTTAGTCATTTGGAAACATTTAACGAGAAAACTAAGGCTTTGAAAGAAAACATTTTAAAGGGGACCCCACTTGACAACCTAGTGACATAACAAATGAAGCGTTCACTTTAAAGGGGTCAATATTACACATGCGTCATTAGGAAATGTTAGTGAGCAAAAAGTAACGCTCAAACATAACAATGCTTAGGTCAAGCTAGGGTTTTAGCCATAATACTTCACAATTAGGTCTAAGAACCTCAATTTAGAAACCCTTTAAGCATGAGGATGGAAAATTTCAGAATAGTGCTACCAGTGGCTCATACTTGGGGACATGTATCTCCTGCAAATACAACGAGAAAATTGGAATCTCCTGGGAGAGCATACCAAAACAAAAATTCGACTGGAAACATGAAACTGCACACAAAACCCTAAACCTAAAACTCCGCAGAGACTCAGAAAATCCTTCAAGAGAAGTAAAATTTTAAGAATTTCCCTTGAACTGGTAATTCCATGAGTTCTCCTGTCAGATTCTTCAACAGATATGAACTTGTTCCCCATTTCCCTTCAATGATATATGAGCCTAACCAGATGGGATCGAACTTCCCATGCTTTCCTTTATCTTCCACTTGCATTCCACATCAGGACCAAGTCACCACTTACAAAACTTCTCTGAGTAGTCCTTTTGTCATACAAGACTTTGCACTGGGCCTGTATCCTCTCATTTCTGGCATGTGCATCATTTCTTACCTCATTCAACTGAATCAAATCATTTATTCTAACAGTCATTTCATCTTCTAGATCATCATCATATACTTGTATGAATTGATACATCTGTAATAAATTGTTATGGGGCAATCTTGCATTAATTCCATAGACTAAGTCAAAAGGGGCACATCCTATTGCTTTCTTTATTGTAACCCTGTCAGCCCATAAGGCTTGCAACAACTTGGAATCCCAGGCCCTTTTATTCTTATCTAATACTCTTTTCAATATTTTGATCAAACTCTTGTTACTGGATTCAGCTTGGCCATTACCCTGTGGATGATAGGGTGATGAGTATGAGATTTTAATACCATTATTCTGACAAAAGTCAACAAACTCTTCTAACCTAAAGCACATTGCATTATCAACCACCATGGTTTCTGGGCAACCAAATCCTGTAAGGATATTCTGCATCATAAAATCTATTACCACCTTACTAGTTGCTCTCTTTGAAGGGATTGCTTCAACCCACTTGGTGAAGTAATCAGTTGCTACTAAGACATAAGAATGTCCACCACTAGACTTGTTTGAGATTTGGCCAATAAAATCCATACCTCACTTTTGGAAAGGAGCCTGAACTATGACAGGCTTGAGAGGTAGATTTCCACCGAATTTTAATTTTCCTGCAAATCTTTGGCATGAATCACATCTTTTGACAAATTGGTGGGCATCTTTAAAAATAGTTGGCCACCAAAACCCTGATCTAATAATCTTATGAGTTGTAGTCCTTGCCATATAGTGTCCTCCACAGACTTCGTTGTGCATTTCATCCAGCAAGAGTCTGGCTTTATCCTGGTCTACACATTTAAGTAAGACACCTTCATTACTCCTCCACCACAATTCACCATTTATAATTGCATATCTTATGGAATGAAGCTTAATAGTTCTTTTCTTGTTATCAACTAAATCAGGGGGTAAAATCATCTTCTACAAGTATTTAACAATATCCTTATACCACTCACAACAATCCATATTGTAAACAAAAGGTCTTTGATCTTTCTCCAACATGTTTATTTGATTTGCAACTAAGTTGCTTTGAGCCATCAACTTTGCTAGGCCCAACCCTCTTACCAACTTTGTAATATGAATGCCAATGTTAAACTCCTGAATTCTATTGATCCATCTACATCTTCTTCTTGAAACTTCTTGCTGGACCAAGATATCCTTGACTGCAACACCTGGAACATAGGCAACCTATGTGGCTCCAACCAGATAACACCTAAATGCTTTGATATCCTTTACCAAGGCATAAGCTTGTTTTTCAACAATGTCATAATTTAATTCTGCTGCTTGTAAGGTCTTACTGAAAAAGGAAATAGGTTGTTCAAAACCATCAGCATTTTTCTACAATAATACTGCTACAAAGGAGAAAATCTGCAAAGGTTTGCAATAATCTAGTGTTTTCAAAATTGGGGCATGCTTAATAGCCCTTTTAATGTCATTAAAAGCCTGCATTGCTTCAGTATTCCATTCAACTTTGGCTCCTTTCTTCAGCATTCTCGATATAGGAATACTAATTTTTGCAAAATTTGTAATAAATCTCCTCAAAAAATTGAATTGTCCTAAAAAAGATTGAATCCCTTTGACATTCCTTGGTTGAGATAATTTATCAATAGCATCCACCCTCTCAGGGTCTATTCTTACACCATCCTTTGAAACAATATGCCCCAAAAGCTTTCCTTCTACCACACCAAAGACACATTTCTTTGGGTTCAAAGAAACTCCATACTCTAATGCTCTAATGAAGATCCTTTCCAAATGTTGGCAATGTTGTTCCTCCCTAGCTAAGAATGATGTTAGATCATCTTGATATACCACCATGAACTTGTCAATAAAATCTGCAAAGGATACATCCATGGCCCTTTGGAAAGTGGCACCAACATTAGTCAATCCAAAAGGCATTCTCACATAAACATATGTCCCCCATGGGGTTGTGAATGCAGTTTTGAATTGCTCTGACTCTTTAACCATAACCTGATTGTATCCAGAGAAACCATCCATCATGGACATCAACTCTAAACCAGTGACCTTTTGCAACATATTCTCCATATTAGGTAATCCATAATTATCTTTTAGAGAATTTATATTAAAGTTTCTAAAATCAACACAAAGCCTAATGTCACCATTCTTCTTTCTGACAGGAACCAAATTTGAAACCCAAGTGGAATGTCTAATAGTCTTAATTATTCTAGCATCTATCATCTTCTTAAGCTCTCCTTGCATTTTAGGTGCCAAGGTAGGGTTAACAGGTCTTAATTTTTGTTTGAAAGGTTTTGTACTTTCCTTCAGTGGAATCTCATGTTGAAAGAGGTCCTCTCTATAAGCCTTAAGATCTTCATAGGACCAAGCAAAAACATGTCTAAACTTTCTAAGAAGATCAATCAAATTCTTTCTAGTTCTAGGGGACAAACATTTACCTATGTAAACCTTCTTGGGTACTATTCCTATGCCCAAATTTATTTCTTCAAGATCATTTGTTTTGTTAGTGCTGGCAGAGAAGGCTTTGTCTTTATTGTCAAACGCCCTTTCAAGAGCAACCAATCCTTTGGGAACTCTATTTGATTTCAACTGCAAAACTTCTTTCCCAAAAATTACATCTTTACCATTTACTGTATCAACACAAGTACTGAAATCTATTTCTTTGTCACCAAAATGAGATTCACATTGGACAAATCTTAATATGTCCTGGTCATCAGAGAAAACCTGCCAATTTTCTACATTATCAGGAATGTAAGGTCTGGCTTGTACCTCTATATTTGATATATCTGCAAATGTAATATCTTCTAGTCTAAGAGCCACATTAGCTAACAAGTCTGCCATTCTGTTTTGACTTCTTTCCATCCAACAAATGTTAAAAGCACTGAAGCTTTCAATTTCGTCCCATACTACATTTCTATATTGCTTTAATTTTTGATTTTTTGAAGCATATTTTGATCTAACTTGGGAGACAACTAACTCAGAATCCTCACTACTTTAAAACACTTTATACCATGCCTTGATGCCAACCTTAGACCTATCAATAGAGCTTCATATTCTACAACATTATTTGTGCATGAGAATAACAAAGTAAAGGAGAATTTGAAAGTTTTACCATTTGGAGATATGAGCAATATTCCAGCTCCGGACCCCTCTTTTGAATTGGCACCATCAAAATACATGGTCCACAAACTGTCGAGGTCAATCCATCCCTCCTGGTTGTCTGACTTATGTGTATTTTCAACATCCTCTTCCACCTCTTTATCTTGGACTTTGAAAGCATTGATGTCAATGTTAAGAAAACAATTCATGGTGTCTTCTTCTTCTTCTTCAATCATATGTGGAGTTCTAAGTTCCCTGGAAACCTTAATATTCTGTCCTTCAAAGTTAAAAGTAGCAAATAACAAGTCACACTGTATGCTACCTCCCATAGAAGCACTCCACTTTCTTGATAGTAACATCCCATATTGGGGAGGAATATCCACTACCAAGACGCTCATGGTCAATTGTTTGCTAGGGTATGCTGCCAGTCTATAAGGTAGAGCCTTAATAGTACCCACAACTGGTACTTCTCTTGAATCCATTGCTTGACATCTTCCATGGAGAGTATCCACTTTTAGCCCTAATGATTTTATAACCTCAGTGGGCATGACAGTGTTTGATGCTCCTGAATCAATCATAGAATTTTTTAGCAACTTTCCATTTATCAACAAAGTCAAAAAGAAAGGATCAATTGTTCCTGCTGTAGTACTAACAACATTTATATCCAAATAGATTTGGGGAATTTTAGAAACAATCTCCTCATTATGGTTGCTACCATCATCATTTAGAATTGCTACTTATTTTTCAATCCTTTCTATTGGTTGAGATTGGGTGGTCATCACACCATTTACCCAATTCAGGGCCTTTTCCTTATGCTCTTCTATTCTCATCATTTCCAATAAAGGGACTTTGACAGTGATTTGTGACAATAGCTTGCTCATGTCAATTAGGACATATTTTGAATCAGAGACATTTGGCTTCATACTTGCAGTTCCTTTATCGACATTCTAAATGGATATATATGTAGGTTCCTCAACCTGAAATTTGATTTCCTCTTGTTTGGTTGGAACAAGTTCACTCAAAGTTTTAGCCTTTACCTTATAAACAATATTAGGCCTGGTATTCTTTCTTACTTTGATCTTGTTAATAACATCAACCTCTTTCTACTTGGTTTGGGATGTCCCTTCGTCCTTTTCTATCTTCTTAATAAAAATGCCAGCAGGTTTCTGATTTGGATCACCAACCATCCTATTTCTCAAGTTATAACTTGTTTTAGCTCGAGTAACCATATCTGCTATTATCAAGGCAATCTCCTCATCAGATGGCCTTCTCAAAATAATTGTTTCCTTATCTTTCAAAACATTACACTGAACATCATCTAGCACACCATCTTCATCTGAAAAAACCTGTTGATGGTATGATTCAGTTTTAGTCTGAGAATTCAAGATATCCTAATTTTCATCTTCTTCAATTGAGTCAACTTCATCCCAAACATGGGAGGAAGTCATTCCACATCCCTAGTCATCATAGGGCTGTTCCTCATTACACTCTTGTTCTTTCTGTGAAGAGACACTTTAGGATATGACATAATAATTAGGATCATGTGGTGATTGACAAACAATACACCATGGCACTTCTTCAACTACATTCATTGAATTCCTTTGTAATGGATCAGGGGTTCTATCATTTGGCTTATCTTTCCTTTCTGGGAGAAAAAGCTTCCCATCCTTCCATTGAGTGTTATATGGATAGTTTTGCATCCTTGGTAACTTGTTGAAATTGTTAAAGGCGGGCTTATCACTTCCTGCTACTTTGTTATTTCTATTTTCACCAGGCTTTATTTCCTTTATTGCTTTCAAAATCTATTTCAAACTATCATCATCCTTTGGTTTTACACTCATAGGCTTCCCTGGATCTTTTCTGTTCAACAATTGTGATTTGTTATCTTCTCTTCTCCCCAATTTCCCTGAAATCCTGCGGTTACTCTCTATGTTTACAGCTAGCTTATAAGCCTCTACAAGATTTCTTGGATTCTTGTCCCTCAAAAGATAACCCATTTTTGAATCAAAGGCATTTAAACAGGTGACAAGACAGACCCTATCATCCAACCTGATGATCTGCAAGAGTTTATGCATAGCCTTTTGAAATCTGATATTAAATTCAATAACATCCTCATTGAAGTGCTTCTTGATGTTATTAAACTCATTTAGCATAAAGCCCTCATTTGTTTTATCACCATACTTCTCTTTGAAACAATGCCTAAGCTGATCCCATGAACCAATGCTACCATGTGGTAGAGCTCTAAACCAATCTCTTGAATCTTCAGTTAGGGATTGTACAAATAGCTTCATTATAACATCATCCGACACAATATTGTAATCATCTATCACATCAATGAATTTTTTTAAGTGTTCCTCACAAGTGATAACATTACTTCCAATAAATTTAGGAAACTTTTTCCTAATTTCTTTAGGGATAAGATTAGGGTATCCTGGGATGCCTGTAAAAACTAACTGCTTACATCTTTCCTGTATAGGCCCTGCATGAGAGAAGCCAACACCTTGTGATGTTGAGGCATTATTATTTGTTATAACATGGAACTTAAGTCCAGCCGATGGAGGAATTCCTACTTTTTGTTTAGCATTATTTGCGACATTTCCTCCTTGTGTAAAAGTTGAAGTGGCAACATTAGTAGGTCCTAAAGATCGTTTAAGGAAATCTATCTTTCTCCTTATTTCTAACGCTGAAGCTTCTAATTCCACCGTTTCTAATTCTTTGGCCAACAATTCATGTTCCCTTTTAGCCTTCTCCAAGTCTACCTCCAACCTTTGTGCTTGGTTTAGGGGAAGCGCAGGGCCCACAGGCTTATTAATTGAAATCCCTATAGCCTTTTGCTTTCCTCTGTCCCTAGGATCTCTATCATAAAACACCTGCTGGACAATAGGTTGACCCTCTAGTTTCTCAGGTATAGGGACATGGTTTATGGCTTCTAGATTTAACAAATATCTTCTTAACTGATCTGCTCTCATCATGGCATGTCTAATTTTTTCTTCGCTTTCCTTTTCTCTCTTTTGCCTAATGATTGCTTGCTCATGAATTCTTCTTTCTAATTCATACACTTCCTAAAAAATTTCCTCATAATCAGGCAAGGTTTTTTCAGATTCAACCTGATGTGTTTGAGGCTCTTCATGCTGGTCTTGAGATTCATGGAGACCCTGGGGTAATGATGAACCAAGGGTGAAAGGAGGGACAAAATCTTGTTTGTTTCTACTCTTGCTTCTAGACCTCCTTTCAACTCTAGACTGTTTATTGGGGATTACTTTCCTATTATGGGGGAACTTTTCACCCTCTCTTTCTATAGGGGAATAATAATCCTCATACTGATTCAAACCTAAATCAACTACCTCTTCATATTCTGAGGCATTTCCCTCCTGACTAGGAGGAGCAAGGTTTTCTTGCCTTGAGTGTCCCTTCTGCTTCCATGTGAAGGACATATCATTGGTACTTTTCTCTCTCCTGATATGACCTCGTCTAGATGTGGTTGGAAGCCCACCTTCTAAGGTTTCCTTTGGATGCTCCTTTCTCCAGGACCTTGTATTTTTGAAAATCATTCTAAAAAAAACTTTATTTATCATTGGTTATAGAGATATCTTAGAGTCGCCACCCAAGCAAAATGGGGTTTTCTATGATTTTTAAACAAATAGGAAGGGTAGGAAATTTTTAGAAAAGAAAACAACTCTGTGTGTTCAAAGGTAACCAATTGGCTTAAAAATAAGTAGGCCATGAGTCTAGCTCAACTTGTACCTGCATTATTTTACACGAATCTTACAACATCCCCAGTAGAGTCGCCATTTTGTTGGTTCTTCAAAATATTTTACACTCCAAGAGACACCAATATATTTATGACTGATATTAAGGAGGGGTTAATTCCAAATGTGAGAAATCTATAAATAACTGGACCAACTATAGGGACAAGACTGACCTCTTCACTTTTAGCTCTGCAAAACCAAGGTGGGTACACCTGATCCAATAGATACAACTCTATTCCTTACTCAATACTGGATCTTACAACAGATAACAGTGAGAAAGTACTAAATAACAACCTATTATTCATTGACTCTCCATCACTGGGTAGAACTACTGTATAATAAAAATAAAATGAAAGTAAAATGACTGGTATAGATATATTTTTGATTACAATGATTTCAATCATTCCTTATAAAACAAAGATAGTTCCATATAGGCCAGTGCCTTGTCCATTGGGCATACAACACCAGAAAATAAAATGAATACAAAGATGTTTCAAGAAGAAATGGTCTCTGAACATAAACACAAATACCCCAACTCTTTCCTACTTATGAGAATCCTTCATACAAATCCAATGAACACATACTCCACTTTGAGCAATATTTAATCCAACCCTAGATCAGAACGCAAAACAAAAATACATATATGCAAGTCTTTGAAAACTTGAGAAATTCACAGATCAAATGCAAAGGAGAGACAAAGACTTTGATATTTGTATTAAGTATAACCTATTTTCTTTGTATACAATATGTCCTGAATGGTAAGCTTGCAAGACAATAACAACAACCTGTACTTCTTCTCTATTGCTTTCACAAGAAAATGATGTAAAATATTACAATCCTCGACTGAGGGTTAGGGTTTCAAAGTTTCTGTATTCTCAATGCCTAAAACTCTCAATGCCTAGGATGATCATGGAAAATCCTTTATATACAAGGAGATGCAACAAGCTACCGATCATTCTAGGGATTACAAAATTTAACCTAAAAACTTTACAACAACCCTACTAGGTTTACAATACATGCATGGATCAGATTTGGAAAGATATTTTGCAAATGAGCCACCCTGCTTTATGTCTTCAATTCTTTCCTTGGTTTCCTCAAGAAAATCTGACCGCCATCTCCTCACTGTTATCCCTACAATAAATACATTCTCATATCTCAACAACTTTTAAGACTCAAAAGGTTGCAGCTTTTACTTGACTCAAGAAGTATGTGGAGTATTTACTTTCTCTGCATGTGGAATATACTGGTGCCTCCACCTGTTATACGTCTCTTCACTTGGGAAATCAAAATTTGCAAACTCTGCACCTTTGCCGGATAACTATTCCCACTTGTCCTCTAGCTGACTGATTTCTCTCTAAATGAAATCAAATTTGGACTTGGCAGAAATTAATGTCTCAATAGTGTGTATAAAAAAGAAAGTATTCTCCAAAGTTAAAATGCTAGTCATTCTAGCAGAAAAGTCATCATCTATTTGTGCTCTCCACTTGATCAGCTCCTTTAGTTCACCATTTTTCTTGAAAACTCCAGGGATTAAATCACAGCAAAGGAGTGTCAATTCCTTCTTCAATAAATTGGACTTTCTCTCAAAATCATTCAAAAAGATACTATGCTCCACAAACTTCTTCACACTTTGATGCAATGGTTTGATTAATGGGTCAGGATCAACTTGAGACTTGGACAACCATCTAAATAATCTTACATTTGGAGATCTCTCAATCCATTTATTGAAAATCATCCCTAACTCCTCCTTATGCTTGTCCAACGATGTAAGTAATATCTTTAATCTCCTAGCATGGTCAAATAGAATTGTGGGATTCAGATTGGTAGCAAATTGCATCACAGCCTCTGTAACCTTTTCCTCACATCTCTGCTCTAACAAGCTTTTATCTTTCAAATGTTCTTCCCTTAGCTTGTCCAACTCTGCCATTTTTCTTCTGAAATGACTTGTTTCTTCAAGCAATTGTTGCTTTTCCCAGCTGACCCTGACATCTATATTTGTCTCTGGGAGTGGTGATGGTGGGAACTCAATGATAGGGCTTGATGAAGAAGCCACTGCAGGCTTATCAACTATCATCAATTGGGGTGACCTGTGATCTTGTGGTCTAGATAATTTTGCAATCAGTTTGTCCTTTTAGATCAGCTCTACTTTGAGCTCATTATAGGACTTAAGGATAGTTTCAAATTTAAGCCTTAGCTCCTCTCTTTCTTGTGCTTCTTTCTCTGCTACTTTAACATTAAATTTAGCAGTCTCTAAAATGAAACTTGAAGCCTCAACACCAGAAGTTTCACCTACTCTTTGCACCAATAAGTTTCTAGTGTATTCTGGAGAGAGGACATCTCTTTTTCCTTTACTTTCTTCCCTCTTGAGGAACCACATAACTAAGGCAGCATGATCATCAGAGAAAGCAATACCCTTAGCAGCTTGTTGTGCTTGTTCTGCAATGGTGAGGGTTTTTACCTTGCTCTTCCTGACTTGATAAAAAAATTATTGCATCTGCAATATCCCATTCTAGAAGAATCAATACCCCTGCATTGTGGACCATAGCCCTTCCCTCCTATGTGGTGATTTTTTTGAATTGTTTCATCATCTCCCCTTTTGTTTCATTTTCAATTTTAGTTACATCCCTATTAGGGAACTCTTCTCTCTTCTTTTCACAAATTTCTCTGAATTGGATTATTTTCATTCTCCATAAGAATTGAAAGAATGCCCTAGTCTTTACAAATTCATCATCAACAATAAAAGAATCACTAGCCCACTTCAGAATAGGGTCAATTTACTTACCCTCAAATTCTACAATAGTGAGATCCATCTCTATTTCTTTGGGTGCCTCCGGCATTCCCTCCTGCAACTCATCACTGGAAATGAAAATGTTTCCCTCACTCCTCATTTGCACTAACGATTCAGCTACCCCATGTTCATCTAAGTGTAAGGGGGATTGCGAAGGAGAATATACATCTTGTTTTGGCCTTGATTTCTCGTCTCTGCCTCTTAAGAGAGGGTCCTTGCATTGCTTGATCATCTATAGGTCTCTTTCCTCTTGAAGTAGAAGGAAGACCTCTCATCTCTTTGTTATGCTAGTAGAAGAACACTATAACCACTTCTCTTCTATATAGTGTAAACTCCCCTTGGGGTCAGCTTTGTATACCTTGGCTGGCTTAAAATCTTCCTAGCTCTCACAGGGTTTGTCTTGCTTACCATGGTTCTTTTCTCATTTACTGCATGCATGATCCCTTCAAAATGCTCCATAAGAGCATCTACCTTTCTAGCGCATGGCTCAAAACTCCTCAATGGGTCATAGCCTCTATCAAAATGTCTAATAAAATCTACAATCTTGTTGTAGATTACCCATTTCTCCTTCTTAATTTCTTGAGTTTGGAGGTCAAACTCATTCCTTACTATGTCTTCAGGAAAGTGGAATTGGTGCTTTGTGAGGGCACATCTTATCTTCTCCCTAAACATTCCTGACAAGAAACCTTCATTGTCTACCCACCTAACCACAACTATAGCCATCCTGTAAGGCTACAAGACCTAATCTAAGTGCACCCATCCTTTCTTGATAATTACATACTGATGTGCAATGGTGATATCTGGGAACAAAGTTCCCCTTCCTTTACCAATAAGTGTTGATTCTTGTAGATCACCAATCTGCCTCAGAATTTCTGCATATCCTATCTTCAGTGGAACCTAGTAAGGCAAAATGTATGGTGCCTTCTTGCAACCATATACTCGAAAAATTGTAGAAATTGGATACGATATAATGTCACCAAAATTGTGAACTATAGTAATATCTTGACAATACTCCTTAGGTCTAATCAATCTTAACAATTCCTTTGGGACCCTTGGATTTTCAAAACATAGTCATGTCCTAAGCCTAGAGGCAAAATTTTGATAAAAAAGAAGGAAGTTGGCCTCAGTCCTATCCCAAGACAAATATGTTGTCCACAACTAAACATGAAGCATCTCTCCATTCTTCTCCTTGATAATATCAATTGTAGAACTGAAAAACTGTTCACCCTTGTATAGAAACATGTGCATTATCATTGAATACCACCCAAAGGGCCTGCTTATCTTCATGTTTTTAATCCCTATTAATCCATCATGGATTAGATCAGCTAAGTGAGAAGCAAAATAAAAAAACCAATGCTAACTATGGATGCAAGGATTGTACCATCATAAACATATATGGAACTGGCATATGAGTTGCCTCATCATGCCCTAGGATCAAAGTCAAAGATCTATACACAACCTGTGCCCGCAAACTGAACAAATCCAACCTAAAAGGTTTAGGAGTACTTGGACTGATCACACACATTGATCCAATCTAATCAAGAAAATCTCTTAAAGGCCCTGTCCTTAAATAATCTCTTTGAGCCTCATATATCTTAGTGATTTCCTTAAAGTCGATCTTTTCTAGCCCAATAGAAGGGTCATTCAATGAGAATACCTCCCTAATCTCATCCTTTGTAATACTGATTAGATTATTTCCATTTATATCCTTGACATACCTAGTCACAGGATCATAACACCTAGCAATCTGAATGAGGAGGTCTGCATCCATGAACACTCCAGGGACAACTAATTTCCCTATATCAAATTGCCATATATTGCTGAGGGGGGCACACGAATTCCTCTAAGAATACACTGCCCTAAATAGTATCAAGCCATTATAATCTTTTCCTACCCTAGCATCTCTCATCCAAAGCCCTCTATCATAGAGCCCTTCATTTACTGAGTCCCTAGGGTTTCTTGGGACTAATTCTTTCATTTTTGACGCCCCATTCTCAGAAGGCAAGAGTAACTACATTAGATCTTTGAAAATAGACCTATCTTTATATTCTATCTTTCCTGACAGTTCCCTCTTAGGCAACATCTTGACTAGGGCTTTAAAACAATTATACAAATGCCAGAGAAAAACCTAAATCACCAATCAAAAATAACCAAAGGAAAAAAATTCCTCCACACTTCCTTTTTCCTTAAAATTTTGAGCAATTTTGAAGATAGAAATTTGGCCTACCAAACACCTTGAAAAATTCTTCTTGAAATCACTTCAGAAAGATAAACTAGTCGCGCTCACCAAGATACCTTGAAAGAAGTAAATGTTTTCAATGATCAAATCAGGGTATAATGTTTCGCCAACCATTCACAATTCATCAACACATAACTCATTAAGTTTTCCATTACTGAGAACTGGGAACTTCAACGTTCATAGGATGCGAACAACGTCACAAAACAAAAATTCAAATTCGGACTGTCGATCCTCTTTCCTTTTCGGCGCATCGGATGGCTAATAAAATCAGTAGCATAACCCTTAGTTACTTTTCCCTAGACTAGTTCTCAACCAATAAGAATAGTCCAAATTACGCACGTGTAGAAAATTATAACTTAACTTAAGCTTTGATCAAACTGGACAGGTGTCAACCTATCACTAAAGCGCAAGCATAATATTTGAGCACCTTTCCTTAGTGGTATAACGACCGTCGTAGATCTTTTTCAACATAACAAGCCTTTATCACTTTATAAAGAATGGTGACCCACTGCAAAAAATCCACGTGGAGACGTTCGAATGCTTCTGAATGCTAACAACTGTGATGGCAAGAGACAGGTGTCAACCAGTCATTAAAGCGCTAATAGAGAAATGTCAGGTTAAGATATAACAACAATCGTTGATGCATCCAAATTGAACGATCACCATAATCTGCAAAATTTGGCCCCACTTTATACTTTACTAATTCCTCATCGAGTCAAAAACTGCCACGTTACAAAAAATGACAGGCGGACCTTTCTCTTTTTCTTTCTCGGTACCAAAAACCCTGACGACTGCCACATCACAACCTACTTCAACCAATAGAAAACAATCATATCAGCGTGACATGGTAATTTAGGGCCCACTTCATATCACATCCTTCATATGGAATCAAACGGTCGTCGCTATATCGCAAACCTTAAAAACTTCACATCTTTCTTTAACGGTATAACGACAACCATAAGATTCATTTGAGCTTTACCCTTTGAAAAATCTGACCCCACAGCTACTATGTCACCCAAGACAAGTGTCAATATAAAGAACTTCCATGGAAGAAAAACTGTCAAAACATTGCAATGTCAGAAAGGGTCCTAATCAGATGCTTGTCGCTAAAGCGTGATGATTAAAGAACAATCATCTTGACCCAATGGTATAATGACAACCGTTGATTGATCCCGATGTTTAATCGATAGCAAAGTTTTGAAGACGGGCCCACTTGGACAAATGTCATCCTGTTGCTAAAGCGCATGTTAGAAATTCTAACAACCAGGAGCTCAAGATTTAATGACAACCACAAATTTTACAAGGTTAGTCATTTGGAAACATTTAATGGGAAAACTAAGGCTTTGAAAGAAAACATTTTAAAGGGGACCCCGCTCTACAACCTAGTGACATAACAAATGAAGCGTTCACTTTAAAGGGGTCAATATTACACATGCGTCAGTAGGAAATGTTAGTGAGCAAAAAGTACTCAAACATAACAATGCTTAGGTCAAGCTAGGGTTTTTAGCCATAATACTTCACAATTAGGTCTAAGAACCTCAATTTAGAAACCCTTTAAGCATGAGGATGGAAAATTTCAGAATAGTGCTAACAACATCCAAGAGACCAAAGCTAACACAATTATGCCCCCTAAACAAAGACAAAGACCAATTCCAAGCCAAGGCAACAAGGACAAGGCACGATGGAGAAAGGCTAAGTGTCGAGGACACGTGCTAAGAAACAGGGGTGCAAAGGCCTCAATTAGTGCCTATTTCCAAGTTTTTACCACTTGAATTTTATTGCAATTTTTGTTTTCAGGACTTTTTTATAATTTTTTTGTATTTTTGCTACCAAGGCGCTTGTTTCCAATTTTTCACCAAGGCACTTTTTCTATTTTTTTTTGAATTTTTTTGGTATTTTTGGAATATATAATTTTTTTGGAGATACATCAAAGCGCCTATTGCTAGATTTTCACTAAAATGATCATTTTTTCAGGACATTTCCTGATTTTTAGAATTTTTGACAATATACATTTTTTTTGGATTTTTTTCAAGATCAATAAGTTTATACAAAGGATGCCCCCAGACAGAATGGGCATCATGGATAGAACTTCTTCAGGTGCAAGACATTGATAGGATCAGGGAGCTGCTCTCCCTCTACTATAGATAATAAATAAGTAGATGTCCCAAAAGCTGCTGTAATGATGTAAGGTCCAAACCAATTAGGTTCAAATTTGCCCTTTTGATCTCTATGTTGTTGATTTTTAGGATTTTCACATAGGACAAGATCTCCCACTTGGAATTCTCTAGGGAAAACCTTTTTGTTTCAAAGGATTTGGACATGCACTTTTGATAAACCCTCATATGGTCAAATGATGCTTGACATTTCTCATCTAGAAGTTCTAACTCTTGAAGTCTCATGGCGTGGTAGTCTTCATCTATAACTAGACCTTTGAGGGAAACTCTAAGTGAAGAAATCTCAACCTCTAAAGGTAACACTGCTTCAATGCCATAAGTAAGGGAAAAAAGAGTAGCCCCAATAGGAGTACAAATACTCATTCTATAGGCCCACAAAGCCGGATTTATCTGTAAATGCCAATCTCTACCACTCTTACAAACTGCCTTGTATAGGATTTTAGGAATGGTTTTGTTTGATGCCTCTGCTTGACCATTTCCTTGCAGGAAGGAAATGGAGGACCAATGTTGTTTAATCTTGAATTTCTTGCAGAGTTGTTTAAGGTCCTTATTTTTGTACTGGCCTCCGTTGTCAGTGATAATCTCGGAAGGCACTCCATATCGACAGATGATATGGTTCAGAATGAATAGAGAGACTATCTTGCTCGAGGTAACAAAAAGTGGGACAACTTCTACCCATTTAGTGAAGTAATCAGTAGCAGTGATAATAAACTTGTGTCCACCTGATGAGTTGGCCCAACAAGATCAAAATCCCAGCGCACAAATGGCCAATGAGATATAAAAGGAATGAGCTCCCTGCCTGGAGCATGTATCAGGTTGCCATGTTTTTGACACTTTTCACATGACTTTGCAAAAGCTACTGCATCAACCTGCATCGTAGGCCAATAGTACCCCACCCTAAGAAACCTTTGAGCCATGGCAAGACCATTGGAATTTCCCCCATAGATGCCCTTGTGGATGTCAACCAACGCTTGGTCAGATTCTTCCTTTTCTAAGCATCTAAGAAGTGTTCCATCTAGACCCCTCCTATACAAATCACTAGAGATAAGGAAATGATGAGAGGCATTTCGGGTAAGGTTTCTACATTTAGATTGGTTAAAGGTTTCAGGGATAATGCCATCATGAAGGTATGGGTAAATGGCACCATAATGGGATGACTCACGACCAACAAGGGTACAAATAACATGGCTTTCTTGGGAGTCATAGATAGGGTGATGTATCTCTTCCACTAGGAATTCAAATCTAGATTCATGTTCCTCTAATTGAAGGAGCGAAGCAAGTGTAGCCATAGCATCAGCTGCTTTATTTTTTGCTCTAGGGATTTGCTGAAATGTGACAAATGTGAAGTAGCATTTCAAGGAATCAACCATTTTCTTATAAGGTACCAGTTTGTCATCTTTTGTTTGATATTCATCATTGACTTGGTTGATTATCAATTGTGAATCCCCATAGATGTGTAACTCTATGATTCTCCATTCTATGGCCATCTTAAGTCCATTTGTTAAAGCTTCATACTCAATAATGTTCTTTGTACATGGGAACAATAACTTGTAAGACTTAGGAATCGTGTACCCGTGAGGAGAAACAAACAACACACCAGCTCCTGAACTATTTTGCATAAAGGATCCATCAAAGAACATCTTCCATGTTCTTTCAGTCATATACATGAGGTTTTCATCTAGGAAGTCAACTTGAATAGGTGCATTATCTTGTATTTTGAAATCAACCAATTGATCTGCTATTGCTTGTCCTTTGATTGCTTTACGATCAATGTAATCTATGTCAAACTCTGAAAGGATCATCATTCATTTAGCAAGTCTACCTATGAGGGCAGCCTTACCTAGTAAATAGTTGAGTGGATCTATTTTTTCTATGAGGTGTATAGTTTGCGCAAGCATGTAATGTTGCAATTTTTGGGAAGCAAACACCACTAGAAGGCAAGCTTTCTCAATGCTGGTGTAGTTGACCTCATATGAAACAAGAGTGCGACTAATGTAGTATATTGCTCTTTATTTCCCATGTTCATCAAGTTGAGCTAGTAATGCCCCCAAGGAAGATTCTGTCGTTGAAATGTATAGAATAAGAGGTTTCCCTAGGATAGGAGGCATTAAAATAGGATGATTTGCCAAGTATTTCTTGATTTGATATATGCTCTTTTGACAATCCTCATTCCAAACACATTTGACTCCTTTGTGTAAGTTCTTGTTGAAAGGTTGAGCTCTATCCGCCAACTATGAAATGAACCTCCTTATGGATTGAAGACGTCCTTGAAGACTCCTCATTTGACTAATGTTTCTAGGAGGTGGCATATCTATGATTTCTTAGACTTTTTCATTATCTACCTCTATTCCTTTTGCTGAAATGATAAATCCTAGTAGTTTTCCAGAGGTGACACCAAATGCACACTTTTTAGGATTTAACCTTAGTTGAAATTGTTCCATGCGATCTAGAATGACTTCTAAATCATCTAAGTGTGTGCCTCTTTTCTTAGACTTGGCCAAGGTGTCATCCACATAATCTTCCATTTTTTTATGCATCATGTCATGAAAAATGGTTGTCATAGCTTGTTGATAGGTGGCTCCTGCATTTTTTAATCCAAAAGGCATAATGTTCCAACAATAGGTACCCCATGCACAAGTGAATGTAGTCTTTTCTTGATCTTCAAGAGCTATCTTAATCTGATTGTATCCAAAAAAACCATCCATCAAGGAATAAATCTCATAACCCGCAGTCATGTCCACTATCATGTCTATATTGGGAAGTGGAAAATCATCCTTTGGGCATGCTCTATTGACATCTCTAAAATCTGTGCAAACTCGAATGGATTTGTCATGTTTGGAAATTGGTACAATGTTTGATATCCATTTAGCATAATCAATAGCTCTTATGAATCTTGCACCAAGGAGTTTTTCTAATTCTGCTTTGACTAGGAGAGGTATGTGAGGATGCATTTTTCTCAATTTCTATTTAACCGGTTTGATACTCAGAGCTATGGACAAGTGATGCATGATAAGATTAGTGTCCAACCCTGGCATATTTGAATAAGTCCATGCAAAGTTGATCTTTCTTTTCTATAAGAACTTAGTGTAAGCTTCTTTTTCTTATGGTGACAAGGACTGAGCCAAGTGTACTATCTGTGGAGCCTCATATGTGCCCAAATCGATTGTTTGTGTTGGTTTAACAAGCATTGAAGATCTATCTTGAAATTAGCTAGGGAGATGATCAAGTACCTCATCCTTAGGTGCCTCAGAGAGGTTTTCACCCTTGGATACATCATTTCTTTTTACTTTTTTTGGTTTTGACACCGCCACATAGTGGTTTTCACCATCAAAACTCTTATTCTTTTGATTTTATTTTCTTTTTATTTTGTGACTAAGGTACTTGATGTCTAGCTTTGTCATGTTGGTAGCCAGTTCACTAGTGGAAGAGACTACAGGTTCAATGGCATTCAAGTAACATGTTATCTCATAATCATTTTGGAACACTAAGAGCTCAGGTTCTTGATAGCGTTGGGACCAATCAATGAGGTTAGGATGAACAAGAGGTAAGTCAATGACTGGTTCAAGGTTGTGAATGTGAATGATATCATCTCTAGTGACCGAAAAGTTGGAGTCCATCAAGTATCCTCCTAAGCTACCCAAATTAGGATCTGTCCTAACAAGTGAAGAATCATCCACTAAGGCAACATGTGGGTTCAAATCCTCTAATCCTACACGTGACTCGTCAGCTACATCAGGTTGAGAACTATAAGTGTGGATGACATCAACATCCATGTCAAGTGTGGAAGGCTATGAGAAGGAGTCCCATTCATACTCATGTGAATCTATTTCTGAATCCCGACTAGGATGTTTGCACCATGAAGGTTTGGGACGTCTTGATGTGGAAGCTCTAATGTCATCAAGGGTAACACCTCTCTCCATCAAATGAATAATATTCTTACATTGACATTCTCTGATAGGATCTTCTACATCTGATTCATCTTATTCTAAGGTTGCAACTGTCAAATGAGTGACTGGATTGTCTGAATCTCCCCAAAGGATATTAGTTGAAGGGACCCAATCTTCACACATATCTTGCTAATTTGTCAAATTAGGTATGTATTTGGGTTCATCTTCACTATCTAACTCATCAAGGATAGGAGAAGTGTTCTTGTTATGATTCACAAATCCTAGGACAACCGTCTTCTTAGACTTGTGTCCAAAAAGAGCATGATCAAGAGGTTCAGCTCTAGCATCCATTCTGTGACTAAGAGGGCCATGTCCAGGATAGCCCATCTTTTTGACAAAAGTATACCCTCTTCCATAAGCCTTGGGAGAGGGAGAGAAGTTCTCATTATGTGGGTATTTCTCTTCTCTATAAATCTAGTCTTTAACATCCACCTCTTCTTTCTCATCTTGAATAGGCACTGAGGACTCTAAAAATGTGCCAAATAAAGACATAGTTGAAGAGGAAGGTCTCATTTCTTGTGAAGGCTTGCCATAAGACCTAGGTGAAACTGGTAGTGTTGTGAGGGAGTTGATACCCCCCTATGCCAAGGTCTACTGACTTGAACTTGTCTTTACATTCAACTAAGATTGCATTGAAGTCTTCTGCTTCTCTATTGAGGGGAACATGAGCACTTACTAAAACTGAGTTGACAGATAAAGTGTTATCCCCAGGTATGCAAATCTCTACTCCATTGTAGGGGAACTTAACATACTGATGATAGGTAGATTACATTGCTTGCATATCATGAATTCATGGTCTACCAAGTAAGATATTGTACACGAGGGGACCAACATCAACAATTTGAAGTAAAACATCCTTCTCAATAGGGCCAATCATAACAGGAAGGACGACCAACCCTTTAGAACTTCTTTCCACCTCATCATAAGCTTTGATAGTGATCTTCTTTTTGGTATCAATGACTTGCTTAGAATAACCCAATGTCTTCAAAAGACTCAAGGAACAAATATTAAGCCCAACACCCCCATCTATCAATACGCGTCTAACATGGGTTTTGTGGATCATGACCTCAATATGAAGGGTGAGATTGTGTGGGTGGCTCAAATATTTATCATCATCCTCCAAAAAGTTAATGAGGGCTAACAATATGGTTAACCATGTTCTGGAATTAATCAACATCTAAGTTGTTAGGGACATTCGCTGCGCGCAAAGCATCCTCAAGGACTTGCTTGTGTCTCGAGGACAACTCCAAGAGCTCAAAGATCAAAATTTGAGCTGGGGTTCTTTGCAATTGATCGACAAGATTATAGCTCAACTTAGGATTGACTGTTGGTTTTGAGGTGACATTCTTGGATGCAACTTGCTTTGGTTTACTGGGTTGACTCAAACTGGGTCCTCTAATGACAATGGAACCTTGACTTTGTGTGACAACATTGAGAGCTTGGGATGACATTCTAGAGTTAGGACCCCTTAGCACCACGACAGGTTCATCAAAGATAGGAGGAGAGTCCATGTCTAGATCATAACCATAGGGATCTTTATTCCTCATCATGTTGACATTTTCTTCTACAACTTCAAGCATGTTGACAACATTCTCTGCAGCTGTGTAAGTGTAATTGACCTCATCCTTGCCATTCTTAGGTTTAGAGGTTTCCCCCTTCTCATACTTGGGAAAAGATTCTTTGAATGCCTTATGATCAGCATTGGTGTTCACTCCATCTACCTTAAGTTTTTCATTCTCAATGAGATCTTGGATGATATGTTTAAATTTCCAGCAGTTTTTAATATCATGTCCAATGCCATTATGAGACTTGCAAAAGGCTTTCTCATCCCACCAATGTGGCTTAACGTCGGGTATATAATGCTTTGTGGGATCTGAGGATGCACAAGGTTGTTGGCAATAAGTGTTTTTAAGACATCCTCATACGAATCACCAAGTTTTAAAAACTGGTGTCTCTCTTTCTTGGGCTTATCTTGATATATTGGCTTGTGCTCTTGTTGATTAGATGCATTGATTTTCATGGCTTGAACAACACTAGACAAGTGAAGAACATCTTGATCTTTAGGTTGGGAGGAGTCCACAACTCCATCATTGACCACTTGTTTGTTCTTATTCCAACGTGAGTTCCTTCCCTTAACCTTGTTAGAGTTGTTATTTTGACCATTGTTGTTGTTGTTGTTGTTTCCATGTTTGGTCAAAATTCCTTGTTCTCTCAAAACATCCTCAATCCTACATGCAATTTCAACCATGGTGTCAAAGGAATCAAAAAACATTTTCCTAACCTCATATCGCATTTCGAGAACCAAGTTGCTAACAAGGATGTCAATCTTCTCATTTTCAGGGACGGTCCTAGAGTAGCGAGAGCATTTTCATCTCCACCTTTGCAAGAAAGTGACAAAGGATTCCCCTTGATTTTTCTTTAAATTTCATAAGTCCAACATGGTGATAGATCTTGAAATTTTGTATGCAAAGTGTTGGACAAATCTATGAATGAGCTCTTTGAAAGTCTTGACGGGGAGAGTTATGTTGGTGAACCATTCCATCACTTGACCCTTAAGACTCCTTGGGAACAATCTCATGAGGTATGAGTCATCTTGATGGAACTCAAAACTCATAATATAGAATTGACGCACATGATCATGTGGATCTCCATTACCATCATACTTGTCATATTGAGGGATTTTTAGGAAAGTCTTTCATGCTCACACTCTTGTCAAAAGGATTAGGACAAATTGAATCAAGTGAGAATGAAATCTTGGGTGCCAACATCTTTTCCATCATACTCTTGAGTTTTTTGATCTCTTCTTCCTGAGATGGACCTTGCTTCTTGATCTTTTTGTCCCCATCAAAGTTGTAGGGGACTCTGGCACCTTTGTTGATTAAACTCTCTAGGAACTTGTCTTTGTTTTGCTCTAAGTATCTCTCCACATACTGCTGGAAGAGTGGTTCTTGTTGTATCTTCATGAAGTCTTGGGAGTTGAGGTCAAAACTTGAACTACTATGCCCATATTGTGAACCCTGGTGAGCACATTGTGAAGGTTGTCTTGAGTTCCTAGGAGGTGTTCATCTCCTATAATGATCATGTTGTGAAGCCCTTCTTCCTCTAGGGCTAGGAGATCGTGAAGGTATTCTTGAACATCTTCCACTTTGTGGAGTCTTAGGAGGGGTGGATGGAGGAGAGTTGTTTCCACCACCAACACACATGTTGTTGAATTGGTCATTAAGTTGTTGAGCCAAGAGTCTGTCTTTCTCTTCTTGTGAGGCTCTCCTTTCTATCTCCAACAAGGCTTGTCTCTCTGACTCTAAGAGTCTAAATTTCTCTTCCTTTTCAGCTTGTTCATCTAGGAAGGCTTTATTTTCATGCTCAATTCTCTTAAGTCTTTCACTCGTGTATCTTGAAGTTGTTTTGAGCAGTGAACTTGGTCTTGAATGCCTAAACAAGTCATTTGTGTATTCCACATTCACATGAGTGTCATAAGGTTCCTCATCTTGGCTTTCATGTTGTGATTGTTCTTCTTGATAGGCTCACCTCTTATCTAATTGAGCCCTTTGGTGTGCATCCAGATATCTAGTTGAGATAAGGGGTGAAACTAGTCGATGTTCATGAGAGGAACTACCAAACAAGATGGTATCTCTATGTCTTTCAAATATGTCATCAAGGATTTTATCCATTTCTTCCCTCTCTCGTCGATTCATTATGTAACTCATATCCATATCTGAGTGAGAAGGTGCTAAGGATTTACTCAACTCAGTAAGGTTTCTCTTGGGGTCAAACCAAACTTCTGAGTTGTTCCTAGGTGATTGATCAAACACGGGTTCTTTTCCCTTACATTTTTGGTGAGTTTGAACTAAGGGTAATTGGTCAAAGACTAATTGAGGTCACTTTCCTTGATTTACTTGATATCTTTTTGTAACCGACATGAAAGAAAAGGTACTATGTGATAAGATGACCCTAAGAAACGTTGGTACCAAACTAAGATAGTAAAATCACTCACTTGTCCAAAAGAGAGGTGATAAGATATAAATTTTGTAAGAGGCATAAACCAACACTGCCACAGAGGTGCCCAATGAATGGGTGAATACCATAACACATATGGATTAGGAGGATGATTTACCCAAGTTATATTTGATTGAATTTGAATTTGTATGGAAGTGAATGGACAAGAGATTACTAAAACTCTCCAAGTGTGTTATCAAAGGATCCAAAGGTTTATCTTCTCAATAAGGACGGTTTCTAACTTATCGACTCCAAGCAAGGTCACTTGTGAAATCAAAGATTACTAGTTCAAGAGGTCAAAACATAGGAACCCAAGGTGCGAACATATTTCTAACAGTGGGGTAAGTGACCTGATCTGACCGGATCGACCAAGGAAGACTAGAAATGACAGGATAGCAAATCAAGCAAGTTGATAGTTTCAGGTGACAATGAATCAACATTGGGTGATAGCTCACTCTAAGGATAGGTGACAGGTGCTGACAGCAAGCTACAAAAATTTGTTTTTTTCAACTCAGGGACTCAATTTTTGCTCGTTTTAATTGACCAACTAGATGCATTAATAGATTCTTATCATTAATCAGCCACGTAAGATAGCAATCAGGGAGTTCAATAAAATGATTGTCTTCAAACAATGCGCAAGGGACAAAGCAACCTTACACATGAACAAGAATAGTGACATAGTATTCTACTCCCTAAAGATGCTATTTGTGTATGTTCTCAAAATGTTTTTTAGTAATGCACATAGTCCTAGAAAGACAAATTTGGTTGCAGTATGGTTCGTAGTAATGGTCAACTCTGCAAATTTTGCAATCTCAAGTGGGCGAACTCCAATCCAGGCACACCGAGGTTTTGACACATTTAGAGAATTTAATCAATCGAAGATGCTGAGGAGATCTGACAGCCCAACAAGAAACTACACCTGTGGAGATTTCTTCCACAAGAACATTTATATAGTGGTTGTTGCTACCACGACAAAAATGGCTATTATCGCTTGAGGTTCCGTCCACATGGTTTACCCAATAAAGGGAGTGTCCACTATGGTTAAGCCTCTCTAAAAGGGAGACTCACAAAAAAGACCACATGGGGACTTAGCTTGGATTCAAGGATCTAAGTTTTTGATGTGCCCAAAAGGGAATAGAGGATAATCCTCTAGCCTATTCACCTCACTCAAACATAGCAAGCAAATTCATTAACATGCTAAGATTGAAACCACCTCACCAAGGTCATGATGTCAACAAAAATGTCTACTAAGCTCTCTAAGTGGGTCCAAGAGAGAATGTACCGATCAAAGTTGAGGACTAAACCAAGTAAGACCGTGAGATAATAACAGTATCCTCCCTACCTACAAGGGGTTCTATTGTCAAGAAGAGCTTCACATATAAGACAAGTGAATGAAGCCCACTCTCTCAAGAAAATCACAAATAGTGTTCATGGGGCCTAATTACTATGTGGAACATATATGCAAGAAATCAAATCTAGATTCATTCTTTCCTTTAGAGCAAAAATTGAAATGTGATCTATGAAAGAAAGAAACACTCAAGCTAGACATATGAGAGATTCATTTTTTATTTCCAAAATCCAAGTGTTATAGAGATGCAACAAAATACCTCAAGTAAAAAACAACGCGCTTAGTAGATTTTACCTTATTTGTATTTTTGTTGAGCTTTTCTATGTAAGCAAGCCACAAACTCTCCAACAAGCAAGAAAAACAAACAAGCAAACAAGATATGCAATGTATATTCAACTTATGCAAACCCTAGGGTTAGATCTGAAAATCAATTGTTAGGAGAAATAATAACCAGAAAATAATCCAAATGACAACTCATATCATGCATTAAACCATGAAAAATAAGTGCATACTCATCACAATTTTTTTTTTTTTTGCATTTGACCTAGTCAACAAGATCTGATTTTTTTGATATGATTTCGGCCACAAAAATAGGAATGCAAAACAAAGACCCTTGCTAAAAAATAAAGAGCTTTCCAAAAATGTAAAATTTTTAGAAAAATCTCTTCATTTGTGCCCTAGAGACCCATTTTACCAAAATAGACTAGTTTTTGTAAATCAACTATTTGAGCTATGATATTGCATCTAAATTTAAAACACAAAGAATGGAACCCCTGTAGAATTTAAAGAGCTTTCCGAAAATGTATATTTTTTTGAAAAATATGTTGATTTGCATCAAAAATTAGTTTTTTATGAAAATAAAGAAAAAATTATCAAAAATTCAAAATACCTCAGAAAATTCTGAATTTTAAATTGGCAACTCTAGTATTCATTTTGAGAAGAGATATAGTTAATAGTCAAGGGGTTTATAGCCTTAGCATAAAGGAGAATATCCATTAAAGGTTTGATCTATTAGTGGGATACAAAGGAGGGCACAATATGAAGAGAGAGGAAGATAGTAGTGTACATACAAGGTGAATTTAGGTAGTCAATTCTATAGAGTCAAGCAATTGACCCATTAGAAGAAGATGTCACTATATTCCAGAGAAGAATTTGATCTCAAGGGGGAGGAATTGAACCAATAGAAGATGAGGTATTGTAAAAAAGGATAGTGAATGTCTCCTATAAAGTGTGATTACAATATGGATAAAAATCATATCTCTAGCTTTGTCTCCTCCACATCAATTGCCTAAGAGGTTGGCAAGATTGTTGGTAATATTTATTGTCATTGATGTCAACTTGATATCTAACAGTATGTGTTGTCAATAAGTTGGATGAATGAAGTATGTGTTGTGGTCATTGGTGATTTAGATGATGCATATTCAAGAGTATCCGTGTTAGTTTAGATGTATAGAGTAGGAATTTAGCAGAAGAAATACATGAAATCATCAACCAGCCATAAAAAGCTATAATCATGTAAATAAACCTAACCCAACCAATAGAGATCTCAATAAAATAAATAATCTCAAATGAAAATACTCCTTTGAAATGAGTCCATTTTTTTTTCTTATTCCTTCATAGTGATGTTGCTCTCAAAAGTAAATGTGCATAAATGAAACAAAATCAATGATACAATGATAGTGTAGAAATTGAAGAGTTGTGGTTGTTTGAAATGAGGATAATGATAACAATTTATAGGCATTTCAAGTTGATTCAATTGACAAAGTCAATTGAGGACTGGTGAGATCGACAACTACAATCACTTGAGAGGGTGAGTTAAGTGAAAGAAAATGGGAAAGTTGCATTTGTAAATGGAGTAGAAAATAAAAGTGAGAAAGGGTTAAGGGAAACTAAATATTGGAAATATTTATTTTCAATAAAATATGCCATTTGAAAGTGGAGGAAAGGAGTAGTGAGGAATAAGTTGAGTGGAGAAAGAGAGGAGTTAAAATGGGAAGAGGGAAGAGGGAAGAGTTAAGTGGGGAGATAAATTAACAAGTGAAAGTGGGAAGTGAAGCAATAATGGAAAGAAGATAGAGTTAAGTGAAGAAAAAGATTTGGTAAGTTGAGAAGTGGAGAGAGAAATGGGAAGGAGGAAGATTTAATTGGGGTTGAAAATAAAGAAAACAACCAATATATTTTTATCCTTTAGGTAATAGTATAAGATCCCATGTACCATTCTTTTCAAAATTTCCATTTCTTCATCCAAAAAGTTTTTAGGATTCTACTTCATTCATACCTAATGCCTCTTCTACAAATTTAGGTTCATCCACATTAGTAGTTGTGGAGAAGGGAATTTGCTACCTTTGAGATTGATAAAATATCAAGGGACAAATCAAACCTTGTGCCACCTCACTAAACTAGCGCTCTGATGAGCTAGGGTGATAATGAGGATTAATTGATCAAATTGAAATTATTAAGATTTAACTGGAAAAGGTAAATTGAAGAAACTAAAATTACTCTATAATACTAACACATAAAAATATTTTGATCATTGTAAGTAGAAGAACAAACTGTCAAGACCCACTACCCATCTTTATGAGCTTACTGTCTAGGACAATAACATGGACACAAGATGACAATGCAATGTGCGTACGTCCTATACATGTTATAGAAACCAAAACAATGAAATTACAAGATAGAAAATAAATAAAAAGAAAGTGAATCTAAACTAATGACAATGAACATAAAGTATTACTAATCTATGCAAATGACAATTACAAGGGAAATAAAACAAGAAAGTTCACAAACATGAGGTAGAAGAATCCCAATATCTCTTGCTCCTTCTTCCTTTGAAACCTGCACACAACCATAAAAGAAGAATATTGGAGCTTCTTGATTAAAAGGCCCACCATAGTTAGACCCCTACTTAGGTGTTTCCACCTCCATAAACATCTAAGATTGATAGATAGGTATGTGCGGGATCATGGTGAGCCAAACTAGGCCCTTATGAGGCAATGAAATTTAGAAAAACAAAGTTAGGAAACTTGACTTAAAAATTTCAAGTTATCAACAATATTTCAAAAATATGTAAGAATATAATTTGTAGAAAATTGAATGCAGTTTCTAAGCTATTAGTTGTTTTCTGAAAAAAAATTAATCTATTTGGTAAAAAAATGAAATTTCAATATAGTAGTACTTAAATTTTAGGAAAAAGATAAGAAGTAGGTGTATGCTTGACCACCTTAACCATAGTTAAATGATAATATTTTTATAAGATTCTAGATATAAGTAGAAGACTCATGGTTTGATGTGACACATTTTTTTGTAATCATTTTCTATGTAAATAATTTATTATTATATCTTTTTAAAAAATATAAAAACTTGTATGTTTGACCACCTTAACTTGGTCAAAACTTTATAAAATTCAATTTTTTTAATCCCATATCATGCGAAGAATATAATGTGAAAGATATTTTGGATTTGAAAAGTGTGATACTATTTGAAAGTTATAGGTGTTTTTCAATCAACCTATCAATCAGGACTTTAGATGTAAGCCAATTAGAAAATGAATAATAATAATTTATTAAACTTAAATAAGGTAGAATTTATATTTGTGGAAATCTTAAAGTCTTCTTAATAAACCCTTTTTGTTTCATCAATTTTGGTTCAAAAAAGTCATCATCTACATGGTTGAAGCCTGAAAATGCAAGGAAAACTCCTAAACACATTTCTTGCGTTGACTTTCTAGGTTTGGCATGTCCTTGTCAAAAGGGTCGAAGAGTAATGTCCTTGATTGGTCTTGCACTTTTAGATGCATACCTCCACCACATTGACTTATCAAAGACCTCAAAGGAAGTGTGAGATGATTTGAATGCTTTGTTTGGATCAAAAGCATCAAGTGCAAAGATGAGCTAAAAATGATGGAAGGTGACAACATTGTTCAACATACTAGTTAGTTTCATTCCCTTGTGAATCAACTAGCTAGGATAAAGGAAAAGTAGATGATGATGATTCAAAAGCTATATTGTTAAATAGCCCGCCTCCTAGTTATGAATACATTGTATTAACATTAAAAAAAGTAGATGTTACTCTAGAGGAAATAATATATACTTTGATTGATGAAGGGACTAAGAAAAATGAATGAATTATGGAGGAGGCTGAAATGCATGTAAAAAATAAGTCTAACCATTCTTCCAAATGTAGTTCTTCAACATCAAAGGAAAATTGTTCTTTCAAGAACAAAACTTTGTGCTACTATTGCAATAAGGGACACATTGCTATGAATTGCACTTAATGTGCCAAGGATCTCCTTGATGGAAAGATAAATATAGGTAAAGCATTGGCTAAAAATGACGATGGATAATTCCTTGAGCTATTGAAGACCTTCCATACGAATACTAAGGATAAATATGTTCTCTAACTAAAGTCAATTAGAGGATGAAGGATGGAGGACATTCACTGCCCTCTTGCCAGTCCAACGATGGGCCTGCTTATCAACTTAGGTGACATTTCACTTTGTATTATTTTCAGTATGGTTGTGTGAATAAGTGGAATGCTCACATTGTGGGGGGAATAATATACACAATGTTTAATTCCCTCTAGTATGGGCTTTTCATATTTATGATATGTATGTTGATTTCTATTTAAATTCTTAGATGTACAAGCATAGTGGAAAATAAAAGCACCAGAGTAAGTTAGTTAATGGATCTTCAAAGGGTTTTTGGGAGGATCTAGAAAATTGAGGCAAATCCCAAGGTTACAAAATTGTGTTAGAGGTATCGAATATTTGATATGGATCCAATATCCAATATCAGTCAGTTTATTCACAAAGTATATAATATATCATACTATATACTATATAATATATAATATACTACAATATAACATTTAATATAATATACAATATATATTATATTATAATATATAATATATCATAACATCATATACAATTATCTATAATATATAATAAACTAAATTATTATATTACTATTATGTATCATATTTAAAATATTATGTTATATATTTTATTCAATATATAAATTTACTCTCTCTCTCTCTCTCTCACACACACACCCTCTCTCTCTTTCATACCCCCTTCTCATCCTATCCTATTATTTCCCTCACCATATTCCCCTCCTCTCCATCTCTCTCTAAATCCCTAACCCGTTCTCTCCTTCTCCCTCTCCTCATCTCTCTCTCTCTCTCTCTCTCTCTCTCTCTCTCTCTCTCTCTCTCCCCTCCTATTCGTATTCCCTTGTATCACTCTCTCCCCCTCTCCCTATTCTCTCCTCACCCTATCCCATTCTCTCCCTCGCCCTCTCCCCCTCTCTCCCTCTACCCCCCCTCCCACTCTCCCTATTCCCCCCTCTCCCTCTCCCTCTTCCTTACTCTTCCTCTCTTTCTCCCTATCCCATCCTCTCCCTATCCCTATCCTCTTCTTATCCTATCCCATTATTTTCTCTCCCCCTCTCATCCTCCCCCTCTCCTCGACTCCCTAATCCCTTCTCTCCCTCTCCCTCCCCCTCTCCCTCTCCCCTTCTCTCCTTCTCCCTATCCCCTTCTCTTCCCATCTGTCTCTCCCTATCCCGTTTCCTCCCTCCATCCCTCTCTCCCCCTATCCATATATAAATACATATATTATACATATATAATGTATTGTTTATATTATATATAATGTATTATTTATATTATATATAATGTATGAGATGTGCATATAAAATTTTAAAAGGTATCAGATATAAGATTTTATCTGATATTCCATACCCTTTTTTTTACAAGGCGCTAATGGTAAATTCTTGGCTCCCTTATGAACTCTTGATTCCCATGTTAAAAGGATCAGATATCGGATTCATATTGGGATTTGAATATAAAATCCAATATCTGAGCCACTAAAAGAGGGTAGTGGACCATTTTGTGCATCCCAATGGTCCCTACATTCTTTTTGCAAGTGACAAACATAGGTTTTCAAATAGAAAGAGACAAAATCAAAGTATAATGAGCATCTTTTTCACAAATATATCATTGGAAATCATTTTTGAGCATCCTTTTAGAGGTAAAATGGTGAGTAGTAGTCATCAAAAGCAAAATCTAAAGAGAAAGCTTACAAAAGACCAAATTGAAGCACACAGACAAAGAGATAGAGAAAGTCACAGGAAGAGAAGATAAGGCATGCCAAATATTAGTGAAGGTGAGACCTCTAGTCCAATTGTAATGTATCTTCAAGTGAAGAGAAGAATGAATATGAAAATATTGAGCATGATTTTGAAAATGATAATGAAAATATAGAGATTGATATTGAAAATGTTGAACACGATATTCAAATTGGGAATGAAAATGTTGAAATTGATTTTCAAAATGTTGAACATGATATTGAATTTGTAAATGACAATGTGAGAATTAAAATTAAAGGTAAAAATATTGGAATTGTCATAGAAAATGAAATTGTTACATGATAAATGAAGTCCCTTATGTAGAAGAAAGACAAATCCTAAATTCAAGACCTTCAAGAACCCCAAAATGGTTACTTAAAATTGATGAGAACATTATATACAATTTTGAAGGCAAGAGATCAACAAGAATTGTTCGTTGCAGGCTATGAAACTTTTCAATCAATATTTTAGCAATAAGACATTGACTGAGTAATGAATTTTTTTAATACAATTGCTAAAGATAGATAAGATGAGGCCTTTTCTAGCAAAATTGAAGATTTGTGTGAACAAAAAGATGGAGACAAATTCTATTATTGTCAAAAATATTTTTAATGCTCTTAATTCTATTAGATAAATAACAAGGAAAAGATAAGAGAGTTGCCAGAAGGGTGATTACAACCTCCTTAATAAGCCATCATTTGAGAAAGGCTCACTTTATGAGACAAACTTGTGTTTATTCCAACATAAATCATTAAACTTTGGATATAGAACTTTCAAGAGAAATACTTGACAACCCTCTTCAAAATGATACATGGGATTTTGGTGGGAGACTTCCACGTGTTCATAAGAAGCTAACCAATAGTGTGAAGGAGGAAATTCAACAATTTGACACTTTAGAGTATCATCCATTGTAAATGATGTCTTGAAGTTAAGAATTGGCAATCAAGACTGTAAGAATTTGCAAATAGAAAAGATTGAACCAAGGATCTAGAGGTTAAATAAAAGCACAAATACAAGAGAGATGATATGAATGCAATGATTGACGATTGAATTGATCCAATGAATCCACCTTACATGATTATTCAATGTACATAATAGGCCTCCTTATATAGAAAAGGTGATAAAAGATAATGATAAGGAGTTGATAAGCTATCACCTATGCTAGGTGTAATCACATGTCCACCAAATGTGGATCATCATCCATTATGCATTGAAGTATGTGCAATAGGGTTAGGATGATAATGTGATAAGAGAACTAAAGGTGGATCTCACACCTAAAGTGGAATTTCTCCTACACCATGTGCTTAATTGAGGTGCAAACTCCTAGGTGTCTCAATGAAAAACTACTATGCAATGCATTATCCTAAGTAAGATTAAGTTAAGTGTAATTAGGAATATTTAATTACACCAACACCCCCCCTTAAGTGAAAATTATGGGAATGCACTTAAACTCACAATGCAAGATGGGTCCCGACTACTAGGCCATGTTAGGTACCCATGTACATTATGCAATGAAATACATGAAATGCAATATATCATAAAGTGGAGAAAGAGGGAAAACCTCATGGGAAAAACCCTCCCCCAAAAAGAGAGAAGAAAAAAAGAGCATGGATGGATGGAGTACTCAAGACCCCCCAATAACTACATACATCATGTATATACAAATAATTATTCCCCCATAAGAAGGATAGTTGGAGACATGATATCCCCCCCATAATGAAGAAGCTCCCATGTTGATGAAGAGTACCTGCAAACAAAAGATAAGCCAATGCTTACAAAAAAATGTCTCCCCTTAGGAAGAAATAGATACATGAAATGATGAAGAAGCCAATCCATGTGCAAATGGAATGAGGAAGAAGATGAAGTTCTCCATGTATGAATCTCTGAAGACTGAATAGGTCTCTCCAAGCTCAAAGAATCTATCACCTCATGTGACAAATCAAGTGAAGAAGGAGAAGAATCATGAACACCAATCTCCAAAGAAGGTGAAGAATTATCTCCAACTATGATGCTATCATCAAAGGAAAGAGAAACCCCCTCATGCATGTCTTCGAAATCTGCATCATGAGAATCAACAAATGTTGAAGATGCATCCAAGTAGTCATCACATTTTGCAAGATTTGGAGCACTATGATCATCCTGATGAATAGTAGAGCCCATGTCTGAAGAAGAAGGAGGTGGAGGAGCAGGAAGCTCAACACTTGTCTCAACAAAAAAATGATTCAAGTGTCCAAATTTATCCTCACATACATAATTATCCCTTGGAAAAGGGATGTGTACATCATGAATATCATCATCATCACCAACAAAATGTGAAAAAGAATACAAGTGTGATGTATGATCAACAACTCTCATAGCTATGACATCTCTAGTCTCCATGTCCCTTATGTAGACATAATCAAGAGTGAACTCAACAATTTTACCTTGTGCCCCATGTGTAATTTGGTAAATAGAAAGGAGATTAGTGGTCAAGGATGGTACAAAAAGAACATCATTAAATGTCCCCTCTCCCATAGGAATATAACCTTTCCCACAAACTCTCATGTATGTGTTGTTACCTATCAAAATATTAGGAGAATTACAAGGCTCAATAGAAGAAAACATATCCATAGAAGATGCCATATGATGTGATGCGCCTAAATCAAGAAGCCATTTACCTTGCTCAGGATGTGTGGAAGCCAAAAGTGCTTGTCCTTTACCTTTATCTTTGGATGATGATGGAGATGTAGAAGCTGCCAAATGTGTAGAAGGAGTAGACACCGATGAGGGAAACTTAATATTGTGTTTTTGAATAATGTGAGTTAGCTCATCAATCTTCTTTTGAAAATACTTATGCTCATCATGTCCTAGCTTTTTACAATATGCACATTTATCCCTCTTTCTTCTATATGATTCCTCTCTTAAAGAGGACTTGGATTTAGTAGTATTGTGTGAAGGAGATTCATTACCTTTGTCACGAAGCATACAATCCTTATGTTGTTTCTTTCCTTTTCCATTAGAAGCCTTTAATGTGGACTCATTTGCAATCAATGCATGATTTGTGGAAGGCTTCAATTGACCCATGTGTGCCAACTTTGCTTGTTCCCTTGTGAGTTGAGTTGTAAATTCATCAAGAGAAGGAAATTTGTATGCACTACCAAGAGCATCCATAGTAGCATAGAATGTAGAAACAAAGATAGAATATCCAGGACCTAGCTTGGAAAGAATAGAAAAGATCAATTATTCATCCCCTTTAACAATGCCACAAGTAGAAAGCTCCAATCTAATAGAATTGAACTTTGCTCGAAAAAGTCTTGAATATTGTCAAAATCACTAGGATTTAGACCTATGAGCTCACTCTCTAATCTAATTTTTCTCATTCTATCAAGTTTACCAAAGAGTCCTTCCAATATGACCCAAGAATCACGAGGATGTGTGCAAGATGCAATATGAAAGAGCAAATCACGAGAGATGGATGATCTAAGAGATCCAAGTGCTTTATCCCTTGGATCAAACCATTTTTGCCTTTCTGCAACACCTGTAAGAGGTTCTTGATCCTACCCAAGAGTCATTCGAATTAATCCAATACTCAACAAATGATCACTTAAAGATACTTTCCATTCATGGTAGTTATATAGAGTGAGGATTTTGACCTTTAAATTATCCATAATACAACCAAATACTAATTGATAATTACTAATAACTCCTATAAATGACTGATGAAAATTAGATAATTGAAATCCAAGGATTAACCAAGTTCAAATATAGCCCCAAAATGACCTATTTGTGAAAGTGATATATCTACCCCAAATAACTGAAATTTGATTGAAGATTTGGAAAGTAGACAAAAAATCATGCACTTTCAAAAAAACTCACCTCAAAATGTTGTCGTATGTGCCCAAACGAAGCCCTTGAAGTTGTAGAAACCAAGAACAAGTAGGAACAATCATGAAAATCTGCAATTTTTGATAAATCTAGCCATCAAATTGCAAAAATGATACCACCACTGAAATCTTCAGGAAATTCTACCCAAAATATTAAAAAAATTACTTGAAAAAAGGAGAAAAAATGAGCAAGATATGGCCCTTTGAAGTTGGACTACAAATCAGAAAAATCAAATGGTGAAGGCAAATAATTTGAAACCCTTGATGATGTCAAAATTTTACCACATTAAATTTGATGGCTGTATGGGCATCACCAGAAAGCCAATTTGGCCTATTTTGACGACTGGATGACCATCAAATTTAGACTAGTGTGAAGGTGACATGGAAAAAAAATTGGTTGCATTTGCTGACGTGGCGGATGATGCAAGTTGTTGATGTGGTTGGCTGTATGGATGATGTCACCTTCCATACTGATGATGTCATTGGTGACATGGCTGGGCTGATGTGGAGGTGACATGGCCTCCTGCCACGTGTCAATGTCATATTTGTCTGTGTTGTCGACTGATTGGGCACGATGTTGGGGTTGACTCGATGATAATGTCAGCGGTGCTGACTATGCACTGACATGTGTCATGCAGTGATTGACTGTCTTGGCTACTGATTTGGCAATCTGGGATACCATGTGGTGGGGCTTGCGTAGTGCCACGTGGACTTGGACGAAGTGGCTAAGGTGGCGGCATGTGGAGTTGTTGCATGTCATCGATGGAACTGCACTGTGCTGCTCAGGTTGCTCGACTTGGGTGGTGAGATCATCACTCGGGTAGCAGATGAATGGTGGTGGGATAAATTTTTAGTCCCACATTTGTTGTGGGTAAGCCTTGATGGCAGTTTATATGTTGAATCCCATAGTTATAATGTAAATGAGCTCAGACTAGGAGCTCAACAGGAAAGCTCGGGCCTCTGTGCGCTCATCTTGCCTTGAGCTCGTGCTGAACTGTAGTCTGCCAGATGTAGTTGGATTGTTTGACTGGTATGGTGTACAGTGATGATGCACTGTTGATTTTATTGGGGAATATTCTTTGATGCAACAGTAAATGCAAGACACGTACCAAATTCAGAAACATAATTTTGTAGAAAAAATTCAAGGACAAATGCAGGATAAAACAAAAAATATTTTTTTTCAAAAATCATACCGTAGAGGTGTAGATCGGGCTGTATGGCTCGATTTGCAAAAAAGTTTGCCTCAATTTGGACTTTCACCAAGTATGGGCGAGTTTATAGTCAATTTTAACTTAAACAGCCTCACGGATGCAATGGTGAGGTTAGACCTACCCCAAGATGCTTCTACAGTATGTTGGTCTTGAGATCTAAGATTTGGACCTTCAATGCTTGCACCAAGATCTCTCCAAATAAGCTAATCAAAATGCTTCAATGGCTTTGATACCATGTAAGAATTTGCAAATAGAAAAGATTGAACCAAGGATCTAGAGGTTAAAGAAAAGAACAAATACAAGAGAGATGATATGAATACAATGATTGATGTTTGAATTGATCCAATGAATTCACCTTACGTGATTATTCAATGCACATAATAGGCCTCCTTATATAGGAAAGTTGATAAGAGAGAATGATAAGGAGTTGATAAGTTATCACCTATGCTAGGTTTAATCACATGTCCACCAAATGTGGATCATCCTCCATTATGCATTGAATTATGTGCAATAGGATTAGGATGATAATGTGATAAGACCGCTAAAGGTGGAATTTCTCCTACACCATGTGCTTAATTGAGGTGTAAAATCTTAGGTGTCTCAATGAAAAACTACTATGCAATGCATTATCCTAAGTAAGATTAAGTTAAGTGTAATTAGGAATATTTAATTATACCAATAGAGACCACACACCACATCCTAAACATTTTTTGTAAGAAAGTCAAATAATGTTCAAAAAAAATTGTGAGATACATCCAATGTTGTGTTACACCTATTGTTTGCAAGAGATTTTGGATTAAGGTTTTTGTAGTGTTTCCATGTGCTCCTGCATATTCAAATTTTGGCGCTAGCTTCTATTTTGATGTTGACATGTATACCCGGTTGAAGCCCTTTTTAAGTTCTATATCCAAAGGGTTGCATTCTGTTGGTTGATCGACTACTTTGTATTTTTTATATCCTAAGTCGATCTTCCCTTAAGGTTTATTCTTCATGCATAATATTTTGGCCTTATTGTATTTCCTAAGCCCCAACTCAATACCTAATATTTTCCTCACATGATGACTTAACCCTTCAAATATGCATGTGCTTAATTAGTGCTAAGTTAAGTGGTCACAGGTCTCACTCACTAGCACATCATAATCTTTTCCTTGTTTCCCTGAGTTCCTGAGCTAGTTGTTGTCAATCTTAGTTGTCACATGTGTCAATCCCTAATGTTAGTTCAGTGGCTTGTTGAAGTCTTCAAATTGTTTCAATCAGTCATTGAGTTGTTTTTATGCAATTAGTTCCTTAATTAGATACCATCTCTGATATATAATTGAGATGCTTGCACCAGCAGTTTCTATCACAACATTTCAATGCTCTCGAATTGAGAGCTTCCAAAAGGGAAATATAAGTTTGTATAATATAAATTCTTCATTGCTTCTTGCTGAGCCGATAGGCCTACATATATATGCATTTTGAATCATGAAGGGGTGTAGGTGGAAAGACGTCACCCATCATGATAATTATATATTTTATTATTCACAATAATCATTCATGAATATTATGAATTAATCATGGATGATTATCGATAATAATATAATTAATCATGAATCGTTAAGTTAATCAATTACATGATTAATTCATGAATTATTGATTTTCTTTGCCTGGTGATGTCATCAGCTATATGATAGCACAATATTATGTGTATAATTGATATATGAATCGAAAGTGATGCATGATCATGTACTGGTAATGTATGAAAATATCAGTCTTGATGATATACACTTTCATCAGATTTATTATTTGATAGAAGTGCATGTGAATACGTGTATCATCTTAAAATGGAAGCACTTCCATGTTAAGAGTGATTATCCCTTCAAGTAAGTGGTCTCGGGTCATGTCAAGCACCTTGATTGGGTCTTTGCATGTATCTGGCTATTTCCCCCCATTCTGCTTCTCTCTCCATGTTCCCAACCTCATTTTTGGCAACTATCTCTGAGAATCTGAAGGTCTTGACCTTCTGGGTCAAAGATGACCTGAAGGGTCAAGGACGACCTAGTCCCTGACCTAGGTTAGGGATGACCTCGTCCCTGACCTAAGTCAGGGATGATCTTGTCCCTAACCTAGGGAAGAGACTACCTCATCCCTGGCCCTAGGTCCAAATTTCAAATTCAGGGAGTTTCGGGATGTTGAGTTTTGGAAGTTTTATTTTCTCACTTTCGAGTTAGCTATTTCGGGTTTCGGAATGGTAAGTCCTTAAATTTCATTTAATATGGGTCCATTTCTAGGGGTTAAGGTTGATTGGGATTTAATTCTCCAATGTCGACCTCTCTAGAAGTTTGTGCCCTAGATCACTATAAAAGGAAGCCTTCCTCTCTCATTTTCATATCCACAATCAAGCAATTGACATCCACTTTCATGATCAAGAAGTCAAGTTTTGAGATCAAGCAAGAATCCATTCAAGCCAACATCCAATCAAGCAAGTATCCATTCAAGCAATCATCCATTGAATCATTCAAGTTCTCCATTGAAGATCAAGGATTCAAGCCTTCAAGCCTTTGAAGGGATTTGGTTCAAGCATTCAAGATTCATCATTCAAAACCCTAGATTTAGCCATCATGGTGGTGTGATCTTCATTCAAGATTCTTTGGCTATCTTCAAGATCCATTCATTTTTCCCTTAAGGTGGATTCCAAGCATACAATCATGGAGGTTTTGATTTACATTTGTTGATGTTATGTTCAAGCTTTTATATCAATATACTTGTTTACATTTCAAATACAATTGCATATCTATTGAATTTCATAGCTTCATTGTTAGATCTACTTCTACTACTTGCTAGCATTCTCTATTTCAATTCCATTATTAAGGTTGATTCCAAACTGGGGTTTGAATAAGGCAAACCCCTCATCTAAACATCAAAACCATTTTTCTTGCAGGTACAGGTATAAGATTGTGAATTGAAGTGCGGATCTAGATACCCTTTTTGCCCAACTTCTGAGATCCACGAACATAATTTTTGTCAGAGCTGGGAGGGGTAGGATCATGCCCCAGGGTAAGACCTTGCTCTGCTATCTAGGTCAAGGATGACTTGTCCTTAGAAAGATAAAAGTTTTCTGGGTTTTCTCTATTTCAACATTTCCAGTCCGAAGCAGGTTGCAGAATTTCCTGAAACTGTGCACAAACATCAGAAAATAATGATTTCTTCATCAGCCCTCTTTCAAGATAAGTATTTTGGTTTCATTTAATTTATATGTCCACAACATTTTCCATCACACACATCATACCCCACAATTAATACCCCACACATAGGACGTGAATCAATTTCACACATATTCATTTTGGTGAACCCAACATACTTACCCCTTTTCTTTTGTGGATTTAGATGCCCTATCATTTTTAGTAGGTCTTTTCTTGCATTAAGATTAGATTTAGTTTATGCTCTTGCATTATAAATTCAAAAATACAAAAAATATATATATTCAATAAAATACAAAAATATTTCTTACTTTTCATTTACTATGAAGATTCATAAGATGCTTTGGTGTGTGGTTATGTTCCTTATTACCCTTCTTTTAGCATCTCTTTACCATACCTATGATGTTTATGAGAGTATCATTCACTTCATTATGTTGATGATCCTTCATTGTGCACTTGCTTATGCTTTTGTGAAATTGACTGATACTAGTCTTCCTACTTTCAAATTAAAGATTTATGTGGTAGTCTTATTACTCTTTTGGATTATGTGAAGAATTTGGTAGATGATACACCATCTCCTAATCTTCCTAATCCTAATCCTATCATTCCTAATTTGATTCCTAATCTTCCTATTCCTAACCCTATATCTAATTCTCCATCTATTAATCTTAGTTCTTCTCATACTTATGATAGGATTCAAACTATAGCTCAGGATATGGATGTGCAAGAATTCTTTGATTTACCTTCTCCTTTGATTCATGATGATATTAAAGGGAAGGGTAAAGAAACTTCTTCAAAACCTATTATTCCACCTTATACAACCTTTACTCATGAGAATGATAAACAATCACCTCCTGTAGAAGCTTTACATGATATGTACACTACAAGATACAATATGATAACTAAACAAGGTTATAGAGGTTTAGGGCTTGGAGTTAATGAGCATGGTATTAGGTTTCCAGTTCATATACCCCCTAAATAAGATTGGCATGGTGTTGGTTGTTCACAATCTCAAGTCAAGGTAGGTGATGTTGATCATCGTCCTCCTCTTCATATTCTTCTCCGTACACCCACAATAGATAATCATGATACCCTTAAGATATAGCTAAGAAGGTGTATGTTCAATTAATGAATTCTAAAAAAGAAATCTTTAAACCTATACCAGAAAATGCTTTATCCAAGTACAAATGTCCTTTTCATTATAGTAATACACATTTACTTGTTGATTGTAAGAATTTCAAATTATATGTTAGAGAAAGAGCTGCTTTAGGAATTATATCTCACTCTCGTGCAGTTTTACAATTCCTTCATAATTTTGATATAGGGGATTCCCCTCATTCTTATATAATATAGATTTCTTCTCCTCTTGTCTTTGGACTAGGGAGCAAGAGGTGTATTTCCATCCAGTCTCCTAGGATCTATTAGGCCTTTTATTGGGCTTAATTGGTATTCTTTCTCTCCTATCTCTCTATGGTTTTGTATTATGTTTATAATCATCCATAGATCCTATTCAAGATATCTTTTCTAAGACATTTTTTTTGCAAAGGTATCCCTTCTCTCTATCCCTGGGGGGCAAGGTTCTTCCTTCTTTCTCTTTGTCCAGGGAATTGCTTTCCTTAGCTTAGTGGTATTTGTTTATATTGCAATATTATTCCATCATATTGATAGATGTTTTGACTATGGATAACGTTGTTAATGAGAAGTTGTTGTCCTAGGTCATCACCTCTTCTCTATGTTGTAAATTTTGTTCTTTATAAACTCTTACCCTTTCTTTGGTGTTAGAGTTGTTTCCCTCATTTCAAAGATTCCTCTTCCTCTTCTTTGCAGGGGGCTTGATGATTGAATCTTTGTTCTCGCCTTTGAAAGATGATATTTTGTCTAAAATCACTCCTCTATGATGGGGGTCTTGTTGATAAGATCTTTTTCTTTGAGGATCCTTTTTCCATGAGTGACATATCCTTTTCACAATTATCTATACTCATGGAGGGGTCAATACCCCTCACTAAGAATATGATGTACATTGTTGTTAAGAAGGATATCTCCTTGCATTGTCAAGTAGGTATCCTCTTCCTCTTTCTTATCATGTCTAGTAGATAGCCACAATAAGGAGGCGGCATATATAGGGTCTCCCTTGTACTATAGTTTTTAATTTTTTTGTATGTTAAATCTTCCAAAGGTAACACACATAAGTTGCTAAATCCTGAGGAGACACACATTTTTCAATTTTTAGCATGCTAAATCTTCTGAAGGTAACACACATAAGTTGCTAAATCCTAAGGAGACATGCATTTTTCAATTTTAAACATGCTAAATCTTCAAAGGTAACACACATAAGTTGCTAAATCCTGAAAAGACACACATTTTTCAATATGTTAAATCTTCTAAATGTAATGCACATAAGTTGCTAAATCCTGAGGAGACATGCATTTCATATTCATAGTGATACAAGAAGGTGGATCTATGGATATTCCAGAAGCTATCAAAAGACACATTACAATTGCAAACACAGTTTATGGGTGAACTATCAGGTTTGGCCACCTATTTGGCTCTCCCTCCCTTAGTGATTCACCGTAAGGTGGGCATCTTACTGGGCAAGGTAATCTCCCTCTCTCTCTCTCTCTCTCTCTCTCTCTATCTATCTATCTATCTCTGCTTTCATGCTAGTAGGATTGGATCATGAAGCTATTTTATTTATAGTGTTTCTCTTGTCTTTCTTATGTAATCATTTATACTTTTATGATAGCTTTCCAAATATGATATTAGTATAGGAAATATTTCTTAGCAAGGTTTCCTATACTAGTTGATTTGGGTTTGTACTAACCCTTGTTCTTTTGGTTTTCTCTTTTCACATTCTCGTGCGTGTATGTTGAATTAGAATCCTTAGCCTGGGGGCTTGTGTCCTTAGCTAAGTGTTATTTTATCTTGTTGTGAATCCACTTGGATCTTCTCTTTCTTCTCCTTTACCAAGAGTTTGCATTGAGTCCATACTCTTGCTAAAGTGGGGGCTTAATGTATCATCTTAAAATGGAATCACTTCCATGTTAAGAGCATTTAGCCCTCTGAGTAAGTGGTTTGGGGTCATGTCAAGCATCTTGATTGGGTCTTTGCATGTATCTGGTTGTTTCTCCCCTATTCTGCTTCTCTCTCCCTATTTCCAACCTCATTTCTGGCAACTATCTCTAAGAATCTAAAGGTCTTGAACTTCTGGCTCAAAGACGACCTGAAGGGTCAAGGAAGACCTAGTCCCTAACCTTATCCCTGACCTAGGCAGAGACTACCTCATCCTTGACCCCAAGTCCAAATTTTAAATTCCAAGAGTTTCGGGATGTCAGGTTTCGAAAGTTTTATTTTCTTGCTTCTGAGTCAGTTGTTTTGGGTTTCAGAATGGTAAATCCTTAAATTGCATTTAATATGGGTCCATTTCTAGGGGTTAATTTTAATTGGGATTTAATTCTCCAATGTCAGCCTCTCTAGAAGTTTGTGCCCCAGATCACTATAAAAGGAAGTCTTCCTCTCTCATTTTCGTATCCACTATCAAGCAATTGACATCCACTTTCATGATCAAGAAGTCAAGTTTTGAGATCAAGAAAGCATCCATTCAAGAAATAATCCAATCAAGAAAGTATCCATTCAAGCAATCATCCATTGAAGCATTCAAGTTCTCCATTGAAGATCAAGGATTCAAGAATTCAAGCCTTTGAAGGGATTTGGTTCAAGCATTCAAGATTCATCATTCAAAACCCTAGATCTAGCCATCATGGTGGTGTGATCTTCCTTCAAGATCCTTTGTTTATCTTCAAGATCCATTCATTTTTCCCTTAAGGTGGATTCCAAGCATACAATCATGGAGGTTTTGATTTACATTTTTTGATGTTATGTTCAAGCTTTCATATCAATATACTTGTTTACATTTCAAATACAATGCATATCTATTGAATTTCATATCTTCGTTGTTAGATCTACCTTCTACTACTTGCTAGCATTCTCTGTTTCAATTCCATTATTAAGGTTGATTCCAAACTGGGGTTTGACAAAGGCAAACCCCTCATCCAAACAAAAAAACCATTTTTCTTGCAGGTAAAGGTACAAGATTGTGAATTGAAGTGCAGATCTGGATACCCTTTTCGCCGAACTTCTGAGATTCGCTAACAGAATTTCTGTAGGAGCTAGGAGGGGCAAGATCCTACTTTGGGGTAAGACTTTGCCCCACTATCTAGGTCAAGGATGACCTGTTAGAAAGATAAAAGTTTTATGGGTTTTCTCTGTCTCGACATTTGTAGTCCGGAGTAGGTTGTAGAATTTCTCAAAACTATGCATAGATATCTGAAAATAATGATTTCTTCATCAGCCCTCTTCTGAGATAAGTATTTTTGTTCCATTTAATTTATATGTCCACAACATTTTCCATCACACACATCATACCCCATGATTAATACCTCACACATAGAGGTGAATTAATTTCACACCTATTTATACGATTCTCAATGCAATATGTCATGGGTGCATATGTAGTAATGATGGTATAATAATATTGATGCAATTACATCTTTCATAGATGCATCTAAGTATGATGTAGATGTCAAATGTGTATATGAGTATGCATGTGTGATGGCATATCATGGATGGATGCATGTATGGGATGTATTTGCATATTAAATGTGATGCATATCATGATGGTGATCACATGATCATGGCTACGAACCGATCATCAAGCTATCAATCCATCATATAGCTGACATAACATTGATGATACATACAAGTGAGTACCTAGAACTCACTGGTACATCTCACCAGGGTATGTGTCTCCATGGTGGATGGATGTCTTGGTGAGAGCTAGGCTCCATCAATAATAAGTTCCATTCTAACTACTATGCAAAATGGAATAAATGTTGATCTATATACAAGACAAGACATGTTCCTTTCCTTGCCACTATTTACATGTTTATTTTATTATTTTTGAATTTGTGGGATATCACAATATTCTTTGTTTCTACATATACTCTTGTGGGAAGGACATAAGTATAAGGCATGGCATAGTGACCGAGATCTCATAAGCAAACAGATAAGAACAAACTTTGTGAGCTTACTCAAGCTAAGGGATGAAATAGGTTTAAATTTGTCTACTATTGATAATCCTGAGTTAAGATTCACGTGCAACATGATATCCTAGAAAATCTTCCAGTTGTCTCAGGTAGATAGTGTACCTTGTGGAGCTGTTAATATATCTTACAAGATTGTGAAGAAAGACATGAAGGTAGATGTTTGTGAGATCTTGTTCAAATAATTTGATGATAACATGAACACAATTAGGAAGGAAAATAAAAATACTTTGAAGTTCGGTTCACTACTGGTATGCATATTTTTCTACTTTCAGAACTTCTTTCCATCAATCGGTGATGTAGTGTGGAATGTGAACAGGCTGATAATTTACCAGATAAATGAGTTTATTCAAAGTTTAGGAGATAATTTGACATGATCATGAATGACTATTTTTCAAAATTTTAAGCTAAAATGCATAAAAAGTTTAGAATTCCACCTCAAGTAGTGGAAAAATACAAGGACACTATATGTTTTGAAGTGGACACCGACACATGTGTAATGAGGGTTGTGGAACCTAGAACCATGCGGTTGCCACCAATGGGTTATGAAATGGATATTAATGTTGCATCAATACAAATTGAATGTTTATTAGAGAAACCAGTTGATAAGAGAGCCAATCGATATGGTACCTATGAAGAAGTTAAGAATAAAATCAAGATAGGTATATTTATACCTAAGGCAATAAGGAAAACCAACAAAATGATAATCAATTTTTCAGAAAACCTAGGTGTTTATATTGAAGAAGATGAAGCTGGTCCTTCATAGATTAAGGGAAAGAAGTTAAAAATCAAGAAGGATACCCCTAGTCCAATCGGTGCAAGACCATTAACAAGGTCTTCCTCCACAATGAGAGAGAAGAAGAAATCAAAGGAAGAACAATCAAAGACCAAAACTTACATAAGAGGAAAAAAGACTACTGGTAGACCAAGAAGGAAGTTTAATTTGCAAGAAGATAGCGAAACAAAATTTGAAGATGTAAGTCAATTCAAGGTTGTGCAAAACTAGTCACCTAAACCGAGAAAACTTGATGAGTCTCTAAAGACACTCAATAAGTATGGAAGTTATTCTTCAATAAAACATATTAAATATGAAACCAAGAGTAATGAAGAAAAGAAAAGATTGAAGAATCAATTGTGTTCACACTACAAAAGTTTAAAACTATGCTGGTTCAAATGGCCAACCGAGTATTTGATGAGTTATATGAGAAAATTGATGCAAGATGGATATATACCTTGGAATCTAAGAAACAAATGAGGGAGAGATCCCTAGCTATAACTGTATCTGAACTATCAACTAGAGGAATAAAGGAAGCATTACAAGAATACTCTAAGAGATTTCTAGTTAAGGGAAGAGCACTAAGGATAAAGGTCAATAAACTTGAAGAAGTTCAAAAAGAGAGATGATTTATGGAATAAGATTTTCTGTCTAGACCAACCAAATGAGATTAATGAATCCCAAAGGAAGTCAGATCCCATTGATTTGACAACATATAAAGAAGAGGTCATCATTGAAGACATAAAATATAAAGACTTAACAAAGGGTATTGCAGATGATGAAAATGTAATGGAAACCGAGGCCATGGATACTGAAGAATTGAATGTTGATGATTCAAAAAAAGAAAATTTAATGGATGTAGATCATGTTATTAAATAGATACTAAATTTTCGTGAGATTGAAGAGGTTATCTCAGAAGCTACACATGATGTTCCAACTGATGTTGAAGATCCCATTGAACTAGAAAAGGAGATTGCACCAAAGGATACTGAGCCCAATACAGAGACTGAGTCTACCACAAGTCAGAATCAAGAGCCGATGATCCCTACCGAGACTGCAGAACCAAAGAAGGAGAATTCCAATGAGAAAGAAAAGGATAAATAAGAAAATAAAGAAGAGACTCATGAAGAAGAAAAAGAGGAAAATAAACAATAAGAGAAGAAGACATAAGAGAAAAAGGAAAAAAAGATGAGAAAACTGAAGACACAACTACTGCTACATCTGATACAAAGAAGGCATCTACAGATAAGGAAAAATCTAAGAAGATGAAGAATGAAAAGCAGAAGTTTGATATGAGCCAACATATTATGATACCAAAAGTTGACATTTCCACCACGAGCCCCAAAGAATTATTAGAATTTGGTGATTTACTCAAGAGGAAAGTAGGACAAGATAAATTGATATCCAAAAAGAAGAAAATAGATGTGTTGGAAAATGTTAAAGATATACTACACGAAATTGTACCAGAGGCCACTATAAATGAGAAGGGAGCTATATATAGCCAATTGGGTGAACTGGTGAGTCAAATTAATCAACCAGGTACTGAGGCCAGTGAATATTTATTGCAAGTGCATAGAAATAAAATGGAAGATAAAATAATTGAAGAGTAACTTCAATCAGTGGCACTTGATAAGGTAACACTTTTTGTATTGGTTACTGAGTTAGAAAAAGAATTGCAAGATATTCTTTCAATATTTTATAAAATTTGTTTAATTTCAAATTTCATAAAAGATATCAAGGAAAAAGATGAATTAGTTGAAAAGGAGTTGATTGAGCAACTAGAAAAGGTAACAACTAAGCCTGATAAATTCAAGGTTTACTGTGAAAGGCTAAAGAGCCTAATGGGAGTGAAACATGAGTTAAGGAAAGAGGAGAATCAAATTAGAATGGAACTCATGGAATTGAAAACATTTTTGATACCATAGATTGAGTCACTGTAGAGACATACACATAAGGCTAAAGACTTAGTGAACACCCCTGATGTAAGTGCCATGGATAACATAATAAGTCTAGCAACTGATATTGGTGAACACATTGTGTTATTGAAAACAATCAAGGAGTCATGAAAGACATCACTTAAAGATGCACAATAGAGGTATAAAACTATTTTTGACAAGATCCCTCCACCGAATAAACATTAAGTAATTGTTTTTGGCATTTTTGTTAAAAAAGGGGGATAATAAGTGTTATGGTAAAAAGGGGGAAATATATGTTATATGTGTATAAGGAAGATATGTATGTAAATGATGATATGTATATAGGGGGAGTAATAAGTAAAGAATAATGAATTTTGAGTAATTGGATAAAGGATATATAAGGTTTTACCAAGGAGTGTATATAAGGTAAATTTTGATAACTTTGAGGTTTTTAACAAAGATACCAAAAAAACTAATTCCAAAGGGGTAGATTGATAATCCTATAGAGTTATTTTGTTGTCATTAGTTTTGATTAAGTCATATTGATTGTCAATGTCATTCGGTAAAGAAGGATAGTAAAGTCGGTAAAGAATAAGGTAGTTAGTAAAGGAAAATAAAGGAAAGGTGATAAAGAGAATCTACAAAGCATCACATGCCGACATAAAGAGAATCTACAAATACATTGAAGCTGGACACCGAGAAGAAAATGGTTTACAAATCTTGAGGAAATTGTTTGTTGAAACATCTGAGATTTAAACATAATGATTATGCATGATTACATGGTGAGATCCTCCAATGGGAATTAAATGTGATATATGCATTAGAGAAGTAACCAATGCTAGCATCGCTTAAGGCGAAGATTCTAGATTGTTTCCACCACTTCTAGAATTGAGTATAAATGGATCAAAGTATGAAGATCACAAAAGGAGTGTATGTGAAGGAGAAATCGCAGAAAGCAGGTGATGATTATTCAGAGATAAGTTTGATGGTGATGAGAAAAGAAGTTGTCGAGTAACAAAGCAAGAAGAATATAGTGTGAATATGATTCAGAATTGAAGTTACTGAGTACAAAAATGATATTGTGAGTTAAGTATAGTATGAGGTAAATTGTTATTGAACACATAGAGTCTGATAAGCATATGTTGATGCAAGTATTACAGACAAGTTTATGTATTGATTAAAGTGTAATCAGAATTGTAAAAGCCCTAAACTGAGTAGATCTTAATAGATCTTATATTGTAAATCCTTTAACAAGGTACCTTAGATTAGAGTTGTAAAGTCCTTTAGAAAGGTAGACTTAATCAATCTTTAGACTCTTAATAGGGTTAATACTCTTAACATGGTAAGATATCAGAAATAGATAACATTGTAGCTCTAATTGAGCAAGCTTTATATTGCAATAGTGAAGTGTTGTGGATGTCATCCCCACCACAGTTTTTTCCTCTAACCAAGTACTTATGTGATACCAAAATAACGATGCTATGAGTTGTATGTTATGATATTGCTTTACATGTTTTTTATGTTATGATATTGCTTTACATGTTTTTTATGTTATCATATGAAAGTTATGAATTTGGTGAATGGTTATAAAGTTAGATAAAAGTGTTTTGTAGTACTGATTCACCCCTCCCCTCTTAGTACTCAACTTTCCATAAATTAATCCAATAATAATATTCCTGGAGGTGAAACATATGGTCTCTATTTTAACAGGTTTTTAGTCAGATCCATGGTGTCTCCCTATTTAAGACACTCAAGTCTCTAACAGACCATGTCAACTCCTAAGGCGTGTAGGCCCAATCTAAACTATCATCCACTCTTCTGCCCGATCTTGGTTATATGCAAGACAATTATGGGGTTTACCCCATGTCTTATTTCTATACTGATTGGAGGGATTTGTCGGTTTGAGGTTGTCCTCTGGTGGTGACCAGTTCCTCCAAATGGGCCTCTCTAATTAAAGGCTTTTAGTCTAATATATTGTGCAAACACACCAAAAAATACAAGAAACATGATAAATCAAATTAAGCTCTAAAACCAAATGCTCACTAATATAGGAATCATCCATAAATGCACATGGTTCAATTTTTAGAGCACCAAACCATGTGAAGATTTCTTGTTCAATTTTAGGAGCACCAAACTCAAATGTATATTGCTTGTTAAATTTTTAACCCTTGTCCATTTTTAGAGCACTATAGAAAATGTGAGTTGGTTTTGTGTGTCAATACAAGGTTCTTTTTTAAGTGCACTAAAAAAAAATGTGAATAGATTTTGGTTTAAAAGTATTAATACTATTCCAGTCCATAAGCTGAAAATTTGATGTTAGTACCAACAAATCAAAACTAGCATTTAGTTTTCATAATCCATAAGTTCACTTGCATTAACACAAAGATGCCCAAATTTATCAACAATTTTTTTTACCTTGTCCAAGTAGATGTTGATGACTCCTTCATAGCCAATGCCATCTTCCAATTGTACTTCTTTTGTTCTATGTGCCAGTTCTTGATTCTATTTGATTTCTCTTTCCCTCTTTCTCTATTCTACTAGTTGATGAACTTTAACCTTTTTCTATTTTTTCAGGAGGTTGCAATGTTTCATCAAGTAGTTGCAATTTTTTAATGAACACATACAACACTTAAACAAGCAGTTGTGACACTTAACCTGTCACTTGCATTGAAGCAGAATACAAAGAAAAAGGTATAACAAAATTTGAATCATAAAAATAAGAATGTCAATATTGAATAATACGACATGGAAAAGGTAGATCACATTAGGATAATTAGATGTCAAAGATAATATCCCTGTAATCAATAATAAAATAAACCGGATAGAGTAGTAAATGATAGTAAGCATGCAAAAATCAATAGGCAATTGCAAAGCATGAATATATTGACTATGGTACATGAATATATTAACTCTGGAAAATAAACTAGTAATTACATAATTTTTATCTAGGACTGCATAATTTATGTATATAGATTGTGTCTTTTAGAAGCTTAGTTCTTCACATCAAGTTCACCATTGTTGATTAGGGGTTAGGTTTCAATGTTTCAGAGACCTAGAGCAACAAGATTAGGCCACTACAAAGCCTAAAAGCTACAAATAATCCCTAATATGTAAAAGAGAAAATATATTGACATGCATTCATAAAACAATGAAATCAATTCAAAACAAAGATATGTAAACCATATTCATCTCCCTTGTTCTTTTCCTTCTTTATGCAAATTGTGAGCTCTTAAATTGTGCTCACCTTGATAGCATAAGAATTCAAAGTATGTAGTTGTAAATTATGAGAATTAGCTCTCTTTATTATAGAATTTTAGGTTTCAATCAAGATTCTAGAATTGAAGAGACAACTGGTTCATAGATTGAGGAGTTAAACTCAAATGATTGGACAGTTGAACTTGAATGACTAATCAGTGAACTAAGACTAATTGGCAATGAAGTGGATGCATGATTGAATTGATTGGTAGTTAACTCATTTGACTGTGAGTGAACTAAAATTGACTAGATAGTTGACTAGATTGCATAAATAGATTGAATAGAGAACTAAATAGATGGATTAGTCAGAAAAAATGATTAATGAGTTAAGAAAAGTGATTGCAGAGTTAGACTAAGGCTTAGTGTTAGTTATAACTATAATAATAAATCCAATTAAATAAATTAGAAAATTCATTTAATTGCACATGTGAAATATAAATAAATAAAACTTATTTTTTATGAGAAGAATAATTAGTAACTTAAATAAAATAACATTTATTTAATAATTAGGAGGAATTGATGAATTAACTGCAATTATTGCATAAATGTAACAAGAACAAAGTAGAAGTATTAATTAAATAATGTAATTATTTCATTAATTGTAAAGACATAGGGAGTAATTAAATAATAATAATTATTTAATTACTTTATAGAAGAATAAGTGATGAAAATTAGTTAGATGCTTAGTAATTAAATAATTGATTAAAATTACTTAATTATGGAATTAAGGAGAAATATAAATTTGGATTTAGAATGTAGTAGAAAGACACAAATTAACTAAGCAATAAATATTATGTCAAATTAATTAGTAAAATTGACGCACACTAGTAATATGTCAATTTTAGGTGGCTACAATATGAAAATGAGTATCTCTTCAGGACTAAGGCATTTGGCTTTGCAGAAGAGCACATGAAGGCATAGAAAGTAAAAAGTTTAGGTCAAAATTGAAGAAGACCTAAACGCCCCCAACACTTTTCATGGCCCCCTAATCAAAATTTAATATACAATAAATAGAAGAACATGATAAAAATTAGAGGAAATTTATAAGATATCACACTCTATCCACAAGTACCAATGAAGTAACTTAGATCCTATAGAGTGGTACATCATTTAAAGAAAGGATGAGAAAATACATACATACATGTTCTAGTCTACAAATGTAGAAGTAGGAACTACCTCACAATGCATCCACTATAGGTCATCATGTTGTCAATCTTGATCATATGCATAGGGAAGTTCTGAATGAACTAGAACAATCATTATGATAACCCTAGAAACATCACCAATAATTAAATCCAAGGATGAAGCCACTTCACATTCTCATCCAAAAAAATAAGGTCAAATTTTAAGAGATTGTGTAAAGGTCTCCATCAACTCTAGAATCTCCTCAAGTGACTCAAACATACATGCCTCATAGGATGAAGACAACTCAACTTGGGGCAAGATTGAAGGAGCCACAACACCAATCTCTACAAAATGGTGATCAATAGGTGACATGGTTGGGTAGAAATGACCAACTTAACACCACCTATGTACACAACATGTTTATAGGTCTATGAAATGATGACACAATAGGAAGAAACGTGACTAGTGGAGGTTCATATGAAGAAGAAATGAATACCTGAACCTTCTTAGTGTAATACCCCAAAATTGGCACCTATTTAATTTCATCAATTTTGGTGCATTATCTTGATTTTACATCACCAAAGTCCTAGTTCCCTAGGCAATTTTCTTTCTCCTATCTGACTTAGTTTGACTTGATGTCAGTTGCAAAGACCATAAATTGCAATAATCAAATGCTAAAATTAATTCCTAAGTCTCTTTGACTTTATTAGCTAAATTATCTCTATGATACATTAATTTAATTGTAAAGTCCTATGTGCTTTCTAATTAAATTAAAAATCTACCCCCTTTAGCTAATTACACATAAAAAGGAATTAATAATTACTTGATATTCCAATGGACACACTTTTTTGAATTGATAACTCAAATTACTCGAAAGGTCACTCCCTACATGTGGCAAATTCCATTCTTTTAATTAAATAATTCATTGTCTTTTTGTCTCAATTAGGAATGAAGAGTCCACCGTTTCAAATCAAGAAACTCTTCATTCCTCTTCTGGCTTGGTCTATTTAATGAACCTCTTTTTCTCATTCAAGAGAGCAATTTTTGAGAGCATCCTTACTATAGCATTTTTTAGTCTCATATCTCATTATTTTCAAAGCTCTTTTATTGCATTATCTAGTTTAATTTCTCATATTAGTGTAATTGCATTTCACATTTAGATTAAATTTGCTTACTTGTTCTTAGTCTAATATCATCTTTATTTCAAAATCAAATAAAAATCTGCATTTCATATTTCTTTCAAAGTTTTCTAGATTAATTGCATTCATTCTTAGCTTAGTTTCATTTTTCTCATATTTTCTTTCAAATCCTCCATTGTTGAATTGGTCTCCCGGCTATTGGCTCTCGTTCTGAGAGTATTCAAACACCCCATTCACATAGGAGGCAACAGGTCGCCTCACCATGGAATTTGGATTGAGTTCTTCATACTCTCTCCCGAATTCTATCAAGTGAATAATGACCATGTTGTGTTGTGCCTGATTTAGAGGTCACATTCAGTCACATACACTTAGTGAAATACCTAGTAGTCACTCTTGATCAATAGGAAGCAAATGAAGGATATGGCTAGATGATGGAGAAATATAGGAGGTAAAATAAGAATTGAAGTAGGAGTTGAAGAAAAGTAAGAGTAGGTGACATAGACCCAGGAACTGAGGATTGAGTCTTGAATTTCATTGCAGCCTTATGTTACAAGGCCCTAACCTATCAGTGATGCTTATGATCATGCCCAAGTTGGTTCTCGCAAAAGTGGACCTAGATAAGAACCTTGTGGAGGCTCGATAACATCTTGCACCATTAGGGAGACATTTATATCATTAATAGTAGAGAGGAGGGGCCCTAATAATGAAGTGGGAGGTGTTGCCAATGGGGTACTTGTATGCTCAACTGTGGGTACCCTTATTCATTTTTCTCTATGATTAGTTAAAGGAATAGAAGATTCCCTTAGAGGCTATGGAGCAGGTGATCTATCATATAGAGAATCCCATGGTGACCTCTAAGTTAAAGAATCCCATGATGACCTCTTACCATTGATGTAGACATGAAGGTGAGGGATTTCTACCAAGATTTAGAGCTCAAACTAATGATGATCCTTGTAGTTGGTTAACATTTGTGCCTTTCCTTTGTCTATGCTAGGCTGTAGCATAGGAATGGAAGATGTTGCTAGAGGTTACAAATTCATTGGAAATTTCCCTAAGATAAATGCTTGCCTTAGCTCCCAATAAAGCACCCATAAAGAGGGAAAAAGGGATGAAACATGTTGAGCCCCAAGGGTGGGTTGAGACAAAGGAACACAAATATGAAGGTGAATAAGTATTACAAATTTCCAAGGAAGTTCCCTAACTTTGTACTTGTTATAAGCTATGAATGAAAAATACTTTTGGGGAAATAGGCACCCTAATGAAGTAGGCTTGAAGTGATCCAACAAGAATCACCCATAAGATACTAGGGACCAATACCCTATGTCCTAAAGTGTATTCATGGTACCCTTGTGGGATAACTTAAAGAACTTGTGGACTACTCAGGGGACTTTCCCCATAGAGATCAGCCAAGGAATACCCATATCTACTCAAAAGAGGTCAAACTTAGGGAGAATAAATTTTTTTGTAGAGACTGCCTTGGGTCCCTTAGGGACCAGCAAGGTGGTAGACCCCAAAGGGAGAAGATATACCCTATTGTGAGTGTGAATGGTTTTCAAAAAATCATCATATCACACATGGCGTAGGCCATTCATGAATATTATCTTCTTTGTGATGACATCCACTTTACATGTAGGATCAACCATCACACCTCTCATGAAATTTTCATCAATCCTTTATGGGATATACAAAGGAGAAGGATCTTTTCTATAGAGGCATGAAGACTGGTAAATGATATCTTCATGTTACACATCCTTTGATTTTATGGTGAGATGGGAGTGATAGTCACCATATTGATAAATATGCTATCAATCAATGGAAGAAGATGATGTAGAATCTACCTAGTTTCATATTGGGCTTGCGAAAATGTGGAGAAGTAGATTCACCACCCTTCCTTATGCCACCTTACTAAACTAAAGATTTGGTGAGATAGGGTGATCAAGAGGATTAATTGATTAACTTAGCTTGAGAATTAAATGGAATGAAAGGTAAATTAAAAAAAACTAGAATTTCTCTATGATACTAATAGATAAAAATATTTTAACCACTGAAAGAAGAATATAAAACTATCAAGACCCTCTACCTGGCTCTGTGAACTCATTGGCCTAAACGCCAGCATGAGTCTAGGACTAAAAAATTAACATAGCAAAATAGTATGGCATATGATGTCCTATATGAATATGGTACAAAAATGAAAACAACAAAAGTACAAGACAAAAACTAAATAAATAGAAAGCAAATCTAAAAATGTATCAAGGAACATAAAATATAAATAAGCTATGAAAATGACTATTACAAGGGAAATAAGAGAAGGAAAAAGCTCATAAATAGGAGGTAGAAGAATCCAAATATATCTTTCTCCCTCCAAAACCTACAAACAACTATGAAGAAAAATGTTGGGGCTACTTGATAAGAGGCTTTCTATAATCACACTCCCCCTTTGGTGTTTCCACCTTCACAAAATAACCAAGATTAATAGATATATTATACATAATTGATAATGGATCAAAGATAATAAAATGAACCAAAGTATGATCAAGAGAATATAATATGCTTAAAAGAAATAAGATGAGGTGAATAAAATCCCCTTTGAAGCCACAAAGTTAGAGCTTGATCGAATAAAAGTGAGGTTGAGATAGTGAACAACAAAAGGTGGTAGAGCTACAACCTTTTGTATGATGTACAAACATCTTTATAGCAGCCAAACAGATTGTATGGTTAAGAATTCAGACAAGATGGTGACAAAGTGGATAGAGGGACAAAGAGGCTTATGTGGAATTTTTATTTTTGGCTAAAGTATAGGCATTATGCAATGAAGAATCAAATAGGGTGTAATTTACAACTTTAAAATAGTCAAATATAAAACATTCCCCAATCATCAAATGAATACCTTTTAAGTGGTTTTCTATGCCTTATAGACCTCTGAATAAGATGAGTTGGAGGATCTTCCTCCTTTTAAGAAGATTTAGAGTTAGATGAGCTCTCTTTAACTAATTGTCCATCTAAGGGTCTCCATTCAACTTTCACAGGTATAGAAGTTTGAATCACATCTTCATTTTTAGTTTGTTTTGGATGCAACATAATAGAAGGAGGGTTAGTTTCTCTAAAAGTAAAACCTCTATTATATATGGTCTTTTGTGTAATAGGGTCCCAAAGCTTTTATCCTTTTAGACCATAATTTTGTCCAATGAAAAGACATTTCACAACCTTGTTCTCCAAATTTGCAAGCTTCTCCTTTGGCCCATGTGTATATGCTTCATAACCAAAAACTCCAAGATGTCTTAATGACATCTTATGACCCAACCATACCTCCATATGCATTTTATCAACAAGAGCTAATATAGAAAACTTGTTAATTAGTTAGTAAGCAATGGAAGTAACTTTAGCCCAAAAGTTTTTTTCTAGACTAACACCACTTACCATACTACTAACCTTCTCCAATAATGTCCTATTCATCATTTCTGTAACTTCTTTTTTTATGGAGAAGATAAAGTTATCTTCTATCTATGAATGCCACAATCTTTAGAAAATCCATCAAAATTGTATTAGAGAAAAACTCCCTGTAATTATCAGTCCTCAAACATTTTATTTTATTTTTAGTCTAGAATTCAACCATTGCTATAAATTCTTTAAATTGATTAAATTTTTTAAAGTTACTCTTTAAAAAATATACCCATGTCCTTTTGTTATAATCATCAATAAATGAAACATAAAGTGCAAATTTTCCAATGGAATGAACATCTATAGGACCAAATAAATCATAAGGAATAAGATCCAACACACCACAAGATTTATGAGAACTTCAGTAAAACTAAATGTGATTTTATTTTTTAAAAATGTGATGTTCAAAGAAACGAAATCAAGATTACAATAAAATTCAAAACTTCAGCAAGGACTTCATATTTCAATGTCATTAGACCCTTTTCTCCAATGTACCAAGTCTCTTATCCCATAACATAGCCTTATCTGTAGGTAACTTTAATTCAGAATTAAAAGACACCCTTAGGTAACCAAAATCCATGATCATCCACTAAAGGTGAAACCCTCACTTATTCCAATAAATTATCCACATATTAACTTTTCGTAGAAGTATTATTACACTCAATAGTGTATGCATCCATCTTATACAATATACCAAATATGACACCTATAGAAAATCATCGTAGAACCTCTCACCATTTTGCATCCTACTTCAGAAAAGGCTACTTGCATAACCACATCTAGTAGTTTATGCATAGATAACAAATTTCATGCTAGTCTAGGGATATGCAACACACCAATAATCCTTCTTATTCTACAATTAGGAAACCTAATTTTAAATTTTTTATGACAAATAATATCTCAATGATAACCATCACCCTTGTACACTTTACCTCCATTAAGTTCTTCATATTAAAAAAAACTTATCTTTATTAGAGGTAATATGAAAATATTTACCTAATTTAATTAACCATGCATAATTACCTAGATGAGTGGCCAAAGATAAAATAAATGTATCTCCATATTGTTAGGAAATCAGATCTTTGGGAATATATTCATTGTTGATATATTCAGTAATATTTTTTATAAATACAGATATATGTATATGATTATCTCTGATTATTTGAATGTATATATTGTATGCAGTGAGGGGAGAATAGCAATGAATGTTTTAACTGATTGATTCAAAACCCACACTGCATACAATATATATATATATATATATATATATATATATATATATATATATATATATATATATATATATATATATATATATATATATATATATATATATATATATATATATATATATATATATATATATATATCTATGTATGTATGTATGTATGTATGTATGTATGTATGTATGTATGTATCGATTTGTGAGCAGTCACATCCAAAGGATCGTGACCCTCACAAAATAATACATATGATAAACACAACGCTTCATAACACATATTAGTCTCTGCACATATAATAAACATAATATACAGTAATCAGCACATATAATAACAATAAGTATCGCATACAATATACAATAATCATCGCATACAATATACAACAGTCGCTTACATTAACACATCGACTGTTAATGTAAGCCGATACAATAGGGTAGTCGGCATTGTATATATAAGGTTCGATAAAGTATTACATTGTTATTTCGATACTGCATCAATATCATCATTACTATATTGTTAATATAGTAATGATAATATAAATAATACATATCATGTATTATAATATTATCATTACTATATTAATAATATAATGTATCATTTATTACAACTTCATCATTATAATAAAGTATCAATATATGTATAATATATATATATATATATATATATATATATATATATATATTAATATATATATATATATATATATATATATATATTAATATATATATATTAATACGAATGAAGCTATATCTTAACACTCCCTCTTAGCGAGTGAGTATTAATCATCAAAAGTCTATCATGATATCCGCACTTGGGACGTACAAGTTAATGTAGTCTTATCATGAGTATAGACTTGAATATCATGATCTCTGCACAATCGGGACACACAATTAAGTAGTCTATCATGATATGGTTTCGTTATTACACATCCAGTAATAACAAGAGTCAAGATCTCCGCACAATTGGGACACACAATTAAGTAGTCTATCTTGACACTTTGGTTAACTATTTACAAGATCGTCACCTTGAAATGTTAACCCACACACAAATGATCATTTTACACAATATTGCAATATACACATATTTTACATTTATTCATGAATAAAAAACTTATAAATAAGAGGAATATAAACCATAATTCACAACTTGATCATGCCAAGTTTGTTTCTGAAGTATTCTGTCTTCAGTTTTGCCAGTGGCTTAGTGAAAATATCAGCACTTTGTTCTTCAGTACTAATGTACTCTAGCCTTATGATATTTCTCTCTACCATATCTCTTATGTAATGATATGGAATCTCAATATGTTTGGACCTATTATGGAAAATTGGATTAACAGATAACTTGATACAACTTTGATTGTCACAATGAATCACAGTTGGATCTAGAGGTTTTCCAAACAATTCAAATAATAGCTTTCTTAACCATACTGCTTCACGTGCTCCCATGGATGCTGCCATATATTCAACTTCAATGGAGCTTAATGCTACTGCTGACTGTTTTCGACTAAACCAAGAGATCATAGCTGAACCAAGATTGAAACAACATCCTGTAGTGCTTTTTCTATCGGTAGTACTTCCAGCCCAATCAGAATCAGAATACCCTTGAAGATTGATTTCTACCTTTTCATACTTTAGCCCAAATCCAATAGAGCCTCGTAGATATCTCAAGATATGCTTAGCTGCCATTAAGTGTATTTCCTTGGGCTCACACATAAAGTGACTCACAAAATTGGTTGCATAACAGATGTCAGGTCTAGTGTTCACTAAGTGCATAAGGGAGCCAACAATTTCTCTATACAATGTAGGATCAGAGGGTTCAGACTCTTCTGCTTCAACTTTGAGTTTGTGCAAATTTGTTTCCATAGGTGTGGATAAAGGCTTACATTCCATCATTCCAAACCTGGTTAGAATATCAATAGTGTATTTTTGTTGATTTAACAAAATATAGCCTTCCTTTTGAAATACTTCCAACCCTAAGAAATAATGTAAGAGTCCTAGATCTTTCATGTCAAATTCAGTAGTGAGTTCTTGCTTACATTTTTCAATAAGATGATCTTCTCCTATTATTAAAAGATCATCTACATAAAGAACTAAAATAACCATGTTGCCATTTGTTATCTTAAAGTAGATGTTAGGATCTGCATCATTTTTAGAGTATCCTAATTTTGAAAGATAGCTGTTTATCCTTTCATACCAAGCTCTGGGAGCTTGTTTCAACCCATATAGTGCTTTCTTGAGTTTGCAAACATATTTTGATGCCTCATGTATAATGAACCCTTTTGGCTACTCTAAGTATACTTCTTCTTCAATGGTGCCATTTAGGAATGTTGTTTTCACATCCATCTTGTGTATCTTCCACCCTTTAGATGCTGCTATAGCAATAATGGTTCTGACTGATGTATACCGAGCTACAGGGGCAAATGTTTCTTCATAATCAATTCCTTCTTTCTGTGAGAATCCTCTAGCAACAAACCAAGCTTTATGCTTCTCAATACTTCCGTCAGGAGCATATTTAGTTTTTAATAGCCATCTAGAAGAGACAATAGTTTTATTTTTAGGTCTAGGTACTATGTCCCAGAAATCATTCTTTATTATAGATTGATATTCTTCAATCATTGCCTCTCTCCATGCTTGATTAGATAATGCCTTCTTTGGATTTGATGGTTATGATTTATTGATTTCTATTATAAGAGCTGCATAACATTTCTGAGTTCTTATCCTTTTACTCTCATGAGATATTTCATTAGGTTCTACATTATTTTCTTTAATTATTTGCCTTGCCCATAATGGCCTTTTCTTACCATTGATTACATTAGTATTCTCATTTTCAATGACAGGAGATTCAGGTTCTTCTATATCCTCCCTCTCAATTTCATCAGTGAGATCTTCTATCTCCAGGGTGTTATTTTCTTCAAGGTTTTAAATGTGTTATTTTCAACAAATTTTACATCTCTACTCATCTCAACAGATTTTTGTCCTGGAATATAGATTCGATACCCTTTTGTGTTTTCACTATAACCAACAAGTATGCCTCTCTTACCTGATGGTTCTAGTTTAGTCCTCTTCTCTTTAGGTACATGAATGTATACGAGACATCCAAATATTCTAATATGACTTAGGTCTGGTTTGATCCCTGTAAATGCTTCTTTTGGTGTTATATTTTCTAATATGGAGTGTGGACATCGATTTTGAATATATACTGCTGTATTTGAAGCTTTTGCCCAAAAAGAAGTATGAAGGTTTTGATCGAGCATCATGGCTTTTGCTGCTTCGATTATGGATCTATTCTTTCTTTCTGCTACTCCGTTCTGTTGAGGATTATATGGTACACTATACTCCCTCTTAATCCCAAAAGAATTACAAAATTCTTTAAATATGTCAGATTTGTATTCACCTCCATTATCTGATCTTAATACTTTTATTCTTTTATCTATTTGATTTTCTACTAATGCTTTAAATTCTTTGAATTTAGATAGTACCTCACTTGATTCTTTAACCTTAAGAAAGTATATCCAAGTTTTCCAAGAATAGTCATCAACAAAAACAATATGGTATAGTGATCCTGTTAATGAAGGTGTTGACATGGGTCCACATAAATCAGTATGAATTAGTTCTAAGATTACTTTAGATTTGTGCTCACTTGTAGTGAAAGACCCTTTTATATTCTTTCCTAGTGCACAACCTTTACAAATGCCAGGATGATTATTTTTAAAGTGTGGAAGACCCGTAGTAATCTTGTTTATTAAAGGTAGAGCATTATACCTTAGATGTCCCAACCTCTTATGCCATAATTCATTGTGATTTGTGATTTCATGAGTTAGTGCAGATTTCTGATCATTACATATTTTATAAAGACTACCATCTCTTGTCCCTATGATTGTGGCATTCTTCATATTTGAATTCTTAGGCCATAATAGAACTTTGTCTTCATTAAAGGTGACACGAAATCCTTGGTTTGCTAGTCCTGATATAGAGACTAAGTTTCTTTTGATTCCAGGTACAAATAGAACATCTTTTAGTTGTAGAGATACTCCATTCTTTATCTTTATGGTATAGGTCCCTATTCCTTTCACTGGGTAGGAGGAGTTATCCCTAATAGTCACTTCTTCAATTGAATACTTTTCAAGTGTCTCAAACTGATTTTTGAATCCGGTTATATGTCTTGATGCACCACTATCAATTATCCAAGTTCTATTATTGGAATTCAGTTCACTTGAGAGAGCTGTAAAGAAGAGTGGAATTTATTTTGCTTCAGCTATGATGGCTTGAGTCTTTTGCCTTTCAGGACAATTTCGATGAGTGTGCCCATATTTATCACATCTGTAACATTGGATTTTAGAAAAATCTCTTTTGAATCCCCTCTTTCTTTTAAAGGATTTTCTCTTTTTGTTGTGGGACTTTGTGTTGAGTGCTTGTGTTTCTCCCTCTTTCTTTAGACCTATTCCTCTGGTAATAAGTCTTGATTCTTCCTGAGTACAGTCATTTTTAAGTTGATCAAATTTTGGTAGAGGTGGACGTGTGCTTATGCATTGAATAAAATTCTCCCAGGATGTTGGTAATCCCCTTAATGCTATTAGAGATAATTCCATGTCTTCTATAGTGTTACCAATAGAGAATAGTTGATCTCGTATTTCAGAAATTCTTAGAAAATAGGATGTAACTATTTCACCTTTATTCATCTTTATGGTCAATAATTGTTCCTTCAATGTCAATATACGACTTGTATTATTTATTTCATATGTTTCTTGAATTTTCTTGAAGACCTCATATGTTGTTGTTAATCTTGCTATACTTGGGAGAATGGAGTCTTTAACTGAATCAACAATCAATTTCTTGGTTTTATTGTTCCTCCTTTTCCAAGTCATTTTCTCTGCTTCGTTTGTAGGAATTTCTTTTTTTGCTTCTATGAAAGATTCTAATTCTAGTTCTTGCAACAGTGTGGTGATTCTAATTTTCCATGATAGAAAATTTGATGCTCCTTCCAATCTATCTTCCATCCTGATTCCAGTGGTCATCTTTGAATCCTCCTTTAAATGATATCTTTCCTTTATATTTCAATAATAATTCAGAATTTTATTCCCTTTAACTTGGCTCTGATACCATGTTAGGAAATTAGATCTTTGGGAATATATTCACTGTTGATATATTCAGTAATATTTTTTATAAATGCAGATATATGTATATGATTATCTCTGATTATTTGAATGTATATATTGTATGCAGTGAGGGGAGAATAGCAATGAACGTTTTAACTGATTGATTCAAAACCCACACTGCATACAATATATATATATATATATATATATATATATATATATATATATATATATATATATATATATGTATGTATGTATGTATGTATATGTATTGATTTGTGAGCGGTCACATCCAAAGGATCGTGACCCTCACAAAACAATACATATGATAAACACAGCACTTCATAACACATATTAGTCTCTGCACATATAATAAACATTGTATACAGTAATCAGTGCATATAATAACAATAAGTATCGCATACAATATACAATAATCATCGCATACAATATACAACAGTCGCTTACATTAACACATCGACTGTTAATGTAAGCCGATACAATAGGGTAGTCGGCATTGTATATATAAGGTTCGATAAAGTATTACATTGTTATTTCGATACTGCATCAATATCATCATTACTATATTGTTAATATAGTAATGATAATATAAATAATATATATCATGTATTATAATATTATCATTACTATATTAATAATATAATGTATCATTTATTACAACTTCATCATTATAATAAAGTATCAATATATATATATATATATATATATATATATATATATATATATATATATATATATATATATATATTAATACGAATGAAGCTATATCTTAACACATATTTCTTATCAAATTGAGAATTAGAATCAAATCTCTTGTTTTCCTTTTTCTTTTCATCTTTGTAGTCCTTAGACAAGCTATCACTCAAATCTAGATTAGCTCAAAAAACCCAATAACCAAAAACTAAAATCAAAGGTGATTAGTCTTTGATACCACTTGTAAGGAAGTTAAGGGAGAAAAACATCTTCCTACAATAACCTTCAAAGGAGGGTGATGTAATTTTCTTTCTTTTTTCAGTTCTTTACAATAGTTACATAAACTTAACATAAATGAATATCAATAACTTGCATTACACAACACAACCATTTATAGGGGAAAACCCTTTTGGAAGAAAAAGCTCACGCTCCAAAAGCTTCCCAATATGTTATTTAGAAATCAACAACATAATACAATATACTTCTAGATCAAGTTTCTCATAAGAGTATCACCAACTATAGATGTAAAGGTAAATCAATAGAAACAAGAAGTTTACACTGCCTCCATCTCATGCACCTAATATATAGGGGATACTATACATGAAATTATCAAATGGTATAACAAAACCATAGACTAAAACCACAAAAAAAGTGGTGCACATCTTACCTCTAATCCAAGATGCCCTAAGATGTATCAAAATAGACAATGACATGTGCATTTCCCTTATAAAGCTTACTTATGTGTCCAACAAATTTTTATATTTCATATTTCAAGAGACCCAACTTTTGGAGGCCATAGCTTTGAACCGAGTGTCTTAATCACTTGAAATGTTGGAAATCTCCTTGTATTATCTTAAAATGGAAGCACTTCCATGATAAGAGCATTTAGCCCTCTGAGTAAGTGGTCTGGGGTCATGTTAAGGGCCTTGATCGGTTCTTTGCATGTATTTGGCTTTTCCCCCTGTTCTGCTTCCCTCTGCACCTATTTTCCACTTCCTATTTGCATTTCCTAGCATTTTGGGCTGAGGTCCTAAGGTTTTTGACCTCAAGGTCAAATTCAACCTCGAATCTAACCTAGCTCAGGGTCGACCTCAACTTTGATGTAGGGCAGAGTTGACCTCGTCCTTGACCCGCATTTCAAATTTCAATTTTTATTTTATTTTTAGGTATCAGGTTTCAGAAAGATTCTTTTTCCCGCCTCCAGGTCGGCCATTTTGGGTTTCGGAATGGTAAATCCTTAAATTTCATTTAATATGAGTCCATTTCTAGGGGTTAAGGTTAATTGGGATTTAATTCCCCAATGTCAACCTTCTCTAGAAGTTTGTGCCCTAGATCACTATAAAAAGAAGCCTTCCTCTCTCATTTTCACATCCACAATCAAGAAATTTCATGAGCAAGCTCTCAAGTGCAAGCAAGTGAATTCAAGAATTCAAGCAAGCCTTCAAGCATTCAATTGTTCAAGCATTCATTCATGAAGGAGATCCATTGTTAGCCATTGAATGATTCAATCTCTTTGGAGCCCCCTTGAAGATCCATCCTTCTACATTCATCCAAGCCTCATCATATGCAAAGATCTATTCGAGATTGGTGTTGAAGACCAAATGCCATTGATTTGAGACATCCTACATTCATTCAACATCCATTGGAGCATTCCTACTTGTGGATTTGAGGATTCAAATCCTCTACAAGGACTTCAACATAAGCAAGGTGAATTGTTTCAATTGCTTTGTTTATGCACATTACAATTTTAATTCAATTTCAAGGTTAATTCCTAAATTGGGGTTTGACTAAGGCAAACCCCCCATACAAACAACATAACCCTCTTTTTCTTGTAGGTGCAGGTGCGGAACTTCGGATCTGAGATTGGATTTGGATACCCTTTTCAGCGAACTTCTGAGATCTGCGAACAAAGTAAAAGTCAACCTTCAGAATATTAATGTAGCCTTTGACCTTTTATCGAGGTCAAAGACTACCTGCTGTTAGAAAGATAATTTTTTTTTGGGTTTTCTTTGTCTCGGCATTTTCAGTCCAAAACAAGTTGTAGAATTGCCCAAAACTACACATAGACATCAGAAATTGGCATTTTCTAGATTTTCCCTATTTTGAGGTTAGTATTTTCCTTTCAATTATTTCAGATTTCAAGCACAGTTCCATTATAGGGAAATATAAGGTTTTCTTCCTCTTTCATATTCTCCATAGATTGATTTGATTGTGCATTAACCTTTTGGTTGATCAATTTGGATCTCTCCTTTGGGAATTTGGATTTAGAAGTGGATCTCATATTTCCCCCTTACATACATTTTAGGGTGAACACTATTTCATCCTATTCATTTTGGTGAACCCGACTAGCTTACTCTCTTTCTTTTTTGGTGTTAGATATTATATTATCTTTTGGTATTAGATTTCTCTTTTATGTTAAATCTTGCATGATAATTAGATTTCAAAAGTACAAAAATATTCATGCTTTATGTGGTCTTAGTTTAGTTCATTCGCATTGCATTGGTTTATGATCTTTACGACTACTAGTCCTACTTATAACATTTCAGTTAGAAGAAGTCGTAGACTCATGGGTGCATTTGATCCTAAATCTTCCTCTCCTTTCCTTAGGATCCCAGATGATAATTTTCTTCTTCATGATTCCAATCCTACAATGGAGCAAAACTCTTCTCACTCATCTCATGATGAGGATGATGCTTTAAGAGTTCCTCCTGCACAAGTCCAAAAAATTTCAACTGAACTTGATAAAATGGGTAATTGGCTTATTCAAGAGAACCATAATCAAGATTCTATTCAAGCTATAGAGGCTCTTAAGAAATTTCTTTGTGATACTGATCAAGGTGTTAACCTCTTGCATGGTATTACTCACCTCATGCATTCAAATGTTAAACCTTTAGCTCAAGAAGCTCAAGATTTAGGGTTGATTCCTCCTATCACTAGTGTAGAACTTCCATCTAATCCTTTACCTAGTGTTCCTACCTATACTCCTTCTTTGGTGACTGTGACGGTTCCCTTTGTTCCTATAAGTGTTCCTCCTGTGCCCCTTCCTACATCACAACCTTCATATGATAATGTTCCTTTTACTTATTCCAATCCACTTCCAACTATAGTTCCTAGTGTTCCTCCAGTCAAGTGTCTTCTATTCCTGCAGCTTCTTACACTTTACCTAGTGTTTCTAATGTTGTTATTCCTCCTATTTCCTCTAATGATTCAACAATCATCAATTTGGCTCAAACTGTGTCATCCTTACAACAACAACTTGCTTCCTTAACTCAAAACAAGTTTAGGATTCCTACATGTGACATGGGAAGTCCTTTGTCCTTGGATATTATTCATACTCCTATTCCTCATCAAGTCGATATGCCTCGTCTTGAGAATTATAATGGAAAAGGAGATCCCGTTCATCATGTTAAAACATTCCAAATCCTTTGTAGTGATTATGCTCATGACCATAGGATTTTAGCCAAACTGTTTGCTAGAACTTTCCATGACAAGGCCTTACAATGGTATTGTTCCTTGCCTCCTTATTCTATTGATTCCTTTCCAAAATTTACCAATGGCTTTATTCAACAATTTCAAAACAACATTGGCCTGCAAGTGTCTTTGACTTATTTGATGCATTGTAAACAAAGTGCTAAAGAAAAATTAACTAAATTTATTGGTAGATTTAAGCATTTGCATGCTCAGATTTCCTATCATGTTCCTGATATTGATATTCAATGTATGTTTATTTCAAAATTTTAAAAGGATATTAGAGATAAGATTATGCTTACTGAATTTACCGCCTCTTTTCAACAACTTTGTGCAGCGCTTCATCATTATCAATTACAAGTGAGTCAATTTGAGAGCAACACTCCAATGGCTCCTGTTCCAGTTGATAAAAGTGAAGCTACTCCTAATCCAAACAAATTTCAAAAATTCAACAAATATGTCAAGATAAACAAACAAGTGAATGCAGTTTCTGATCAAGTTGTTGTTGCATCTCAGAATGCCACTTCTGCATCCACTTCTTTTTTATTAAATCATACATTTACTCTTTCTGAATCTTTACATGCTATTATGAATAGGTTGTTAACTGCTAATATGATTACTTTACCTCCTATTTGACCTCTTTTACCTGCTATGATTGCATCTAAATATTTTGATCAAAATTCTTTTTGTCAATATCATCGTCAGAATGGTCATGATACTAAGAAGTGTTATTCTTTAAAACATAAGGTTCAAGACTTAATTGACTCTAATGCCTTATTTGTTGATAATCTTGATGGTAGTGGGAACAAATCTGTCTCTCCTCCTAATCAAAACCTTCAAATCTATATGAATCCTTTACCTGTACATGATACTAATACCATTGCTCAGCCATTTGTTATGGAGATTGTGTATGATTCAAAGATGGATGATCTCAATCATGTTGTTAATCAAGTGGAGCATGTTGGTCAATTTGTATCTCCACCTCAACCTCAACCTCAACCTCAGATTCAACCTCAAGTTCAATCTCAACTTCGACCAAAACCTAAGCCTAAATTGAAAACTCAACCTAAACCTCAACAACAACCTAAGAATAAAAGACCTCAAGAACTTTTGATTACCTTTGATGACTCTGAGACTATTAAAGCTCCTAATGGCCCCCTTTACATTTATGCTAGGATTTCTTAGAAACCTACTCGTGGTTGTCTTGTTGATCCTACATCCTTAGTCAATGTTATTACTAAAGAAAATATTTTTATGAAAAGCTTACAACGTGATTCTTATGATACATCAGATGTGTGGATTCAAACTTGTAATGGTTTTCTTTATCCATCATTTGGTTCTATTAATTTACCGGTTGAACACTGTGGAAAAATTGTGAACACTACCTTTGTTGTTGTTCTTACTTCTGATCAATTTCAAGTTAAGTTGGGTTTGCCTTGGTTGAATGCCATGCATGATGTTGCTTCACCTATCCATAAGTGTCTTAAATTCATTCATGATGAAGAAGTGAAGATGGTTAACCATAGTTTATATCAACCTTCTAGGCCTATAGATTGTGCTGCTCTTGATTTCTTTTGGCCTTCATTACCTAATTCATGTCCTTCTCAACCTGATAATCTTTTTTGTTCATATGAAGCTTATAAACATCACAAGATTCTTGAATTAAGCATACCTCCTATGGATCTTAATCATGGTCTTTTGCCTACACCTTCTATACCTCCTTTAACTATGGCTTCTAGTTTTGTTAATCAAGTTCCTTCTATCGATCTTCCTAAAGAACATGTGAAAGATCTTGTGATAGTTCCTCCTATTGCTAATAAAACTATTGATCTTCCTAAAGAACCCGTGAAGGATCCTATGATTGTTCCTCCTAGTTCTCAACCTATTTAAAATAAATCAAAACGTAATTGATCTACCAATGAATGTTGTAAGAAGCGTCATGCTCATGCTAAAGCTCATGATTCTGTTCTTCAAATATCTCTACCTTCTTCGGATAAATCTATGCATGATGTGTTAGAAGAAGTTTTTATTAATAATGATGTTAAGATGCATGATTATGATGATTCTATTTGTATCTTAGATCCTATTTTGATTAATTTGGATGAAGAAGATACTCTTGATGATCTTGATGATGTTAATGATGAATATGAGACTATTGACATTGACATTGATTTACCTAATATGCTTTCATCACAATTAACTCTTACACCTAGTGTCAAACATTGTGATTCTCAAGAGGATCCTTGTTTGGAACTGGCTATCATTCCTACTGTGTTGGATATAGTCCCTCTTGTGAGTTACCCACCTTCCCTAAATGATATACAATGAGATGGGGAGAGTAGGCGGCATGCTTGATCGGCTTGTCCTTCATGGTAGCTTTGTTGTGTATTTGCCTGTTGTACTGTGCTTCTCCTGTAATGTGTTTGCTAAATGTTGTTAGATTCTTTTATACGATCCTTGTTACTCAATTGGTATAAGGTGATAAAGGAATTGAAACTATTGTTCAAATTCCTCTATATGTATCTCTATTCTTCTATGTGTTGTTCCATGTTATATCATAATTATGCTATTGTTCATAAATGTTTCCTTGTGTAATCTTCTTGGATTCGAGATGTGGTAGCACTAATTCTTTTTGGTCTCCATGTCATGGTCTGAAAAGATTCTCCTTTGTATATCTTATATGATCTTTCCTCCTTTTTGATCATAGTTTTACTTTCTTTGGGGAATGATGTCAATTCATTTGCAATAATATCATATATATATATTATCTTATGATCATACTGACTCCACAGTAGGTAGATCCCTTCTATGTTCTCTGTATGTTTTTGTGATATTTTCCTTGATTTGTCTTTGTCTGGGGGCATCTCGATGTGGAAACGTAATCAGTGGAGTTGTTTATGTTTCCATTAAAGCCATTGCTCCTGTTAAAGTGTTAGAAATGACTTCAACGTGGGGGCATATGCTCTACTCACCTATTGCACAAACACACTTTTTGATATGCACACATTATTTTTCAAGATACCTTTTCTCCCTTTTTGGATTAGTAACTAATCCTTAAAGCATGGATTTATATTTTAGGATCTCTTGACCCCTCCAGTTTCAAATATACATATATTTTGATCCCTTAAGGTCAGAGGTGTCCTTAAGACTGGATCTCTTTTGTTTTTAGTTTTATTCTTATGGAATAGAATATTCCTAAGGGTAAATCCTTGATGGGTTGACTAGTGAGTAGCCACATTCACTAGGCGGTTCAATTCCATCTTTCTAGTTGCGCCATTTCCTTGTGTGGTTCACAATGGGACATAAGTTCTCATTGGGCGAGATAATCACACCCTTCCTTTCTCTCTCTAGAGATGTCTCTCTTATTGTGATATGTGAGTCGATGAAGACTTGAGTCCCTGGGGGCTTAAGGTTTCTCTTTGTCCCTTGGATTACGATAAGATTATCTTTTCATTTTGATCTCCTTTACCAAGAGTTTGCATCGAGTCCATACTCTTGCTAAAGTGGGAGCTTAATGTATCATCTTAAAATGGAAGCAATTCCATGATAAGAGTGTTTAGCCCTCCGAGTAAGTGGTCTCGGGTCATGTTAAGCACCTTGATCAGGTCTTTGCATGTATTTGGCTTCTCCCCCCATTCAGCTTCCCTCTACACCTATTTTCCACTTCCTGTCTGCATTTCATGGCATTCTGGGCCGAGGTCTTGAGGTTTTTGACCTCAAGGTTAAATTCAACCTTGAGGGTCAAAGTCAACCTCGACTCTGACCTAGGTCAAGGTCAACCTCGACTCTGACCCACATTTCAAATTTCAAGTTTTTCTAATTTCTGGGTATTAGGTTTTAGAAAGATTCTTTTTCCCGCCTCCAGGTCGGCCATTTCGGGTTTCAGAATGGTAAATCCTTTTTTTGCATTTAATATGGGTCCATTTCTAGGGTTTAAGGTTAATTTGTATTTATTTCCCCAATGTCAGCCTTCTCTAGAAATTTGTGCCCTAGTTCACTATAAAAGGAGGCCTTCCTCTCTCATTTTCACATCCACAATCAAGAAATTTCATGAGCAAGCTCTCAAGTGAAAGCAAGTGAATTCAAGCATTCAAGAAAGCCTTCAAGCATTCAAGTGTTCACGCATTCATTCATCAAGGAGATCCATTGTTAGCCATTGAAGGATTCAATCTCTTTGGAGCCCCCTTGAAGATCCATCTACATTCATCCAAGCCTCCTCATATGCAAAGATCTATTCAAGATTGGTGTTGAAGATCAAATGTCATTGATTTGAGACATCCTACATTCATTCAACATCCATTGGAGCATTCCTACTTGTGGATTTGAGGATTTGAATCCTCTACAAGGACTTCAACATAAGCAAGGTGAATTATTTCAATTGCTTTGTTTATGCACATTACAATTTCAATTCAATTTCAAGGTTAATTCCTAAATTGGGGTTTGACCAAGGCAAACCCCCCATACAAACAAAAAAACCCTCTTTTTCTTGTAGGTGCAGGTGTGGAACTTCAGATATGAGATTGGATTTGTATACCCTTTTCGGTGAACTTTCGAGATCTGCGAACAAAGTCAAAGTCGACCTTCAGAATATTAATGTAGCCTTTGACCTTTTATCAAGGTCAAAGACTACCTGCTGTCAGAAAGATAAAAGTTTTATGGGTTTTCTTCGTCTCGGCATTTCCAGTCCGAAACAGGTTGTAGAATTGCCCGAAACTACACACAGACATCCGAAATTGGCATTTTCTAGATTTTCCCTATTTTGAGGTTAGTATTTGCCTTCCAATTATTTCAGATTTCAAGCACAATTCCATTATAGGGAAATATAAGGTTTTCTTCCTCTTTCATATTCTCAAAAAGATTGATTCGATTGTGCATTAACCTTTTGGTTGATCAATTTGGATCTCTCTTTTGGGAATTTGGATTTAGAAGTGGATCTCATATTTCCCCCTTACATACATTTTAGGGTGAACACTATTTCATCCTATTCACTCCTGACATGTTCTATCAAGCTATAACTTTATATATGCTAGTTTAATCCTTTTTGAGCTATTTTGGAGCCTTTAAAGCCTTCAAAATTTACTTCCAAACTTTCATTTGTGTCTTTAAAAAAATAGAAACTTTAATATCTTCAAATATCTAGATACAATCTTACAATGAAAATTTACCACTGTGCTTATGTATCCCATATAAAGCTTTTTCATAATTTTTGGAGCAATCTATGCTCAAATGTAAGGTTAATGTAAATAGTAAGCTTATATAAATTCAAGGTTGAGACACCATTTTCCTAATAGGTCTTATATGTGGTGGTATAATGAAGGACGATGCTGAGTAAACTCAAGGATTGATAGCTTAGACTTGTTGTGAGTATCTCTTGATTTTCCCTTGTCCTTTTGGTTATCTCCTTATTATTCCATGCATTATTATTGTCATAATTTAAGTATATTTAGCATATAGAATTAGATATTGACCTTGTATGGTATTTCCTAGTATGGCCCCTAGAGATTTGTTTGTATAGGACACCTAGATCCTACATTGTCATCCAATACCTATTTGCATGTACTTGGCAAAGAGATAATTGAGTTTCCTAGAAATTCCTTATAACATTATTTATTTATTTATTTTATTCTAAATATGTTTATTACATAAGTCACACACACATTACCCTTATAGTGACCAAACTTTGAGGTTGTAGTGCCTCAATGGTTGCTTAAGTGGAGAGTTGGATTTTGAACCCTTGAAGGATATGGCCACCCTTGGCATTGGTTTTATATTTTGTAATATACCAGAAGATATTATGACCCATATGAAACTTCCACTCTCACCCCATAAGGAAAGAACACTCTTGACTTACTCCCTCACCCATACAATAATCCCTTCACACTGCACCCATATAGTATAATGAATTCCTTTATATGACCACTCTCACTCCTTACCCATATGGTTGATTCTTCACCCATACAATCTCCTTGATCCACCACCCATATGCCAACACCGTGTATGACATAGGTCTTTTTTCTATGCGATCAAATCTTTAGCCTATGTAGTCAAGGTCTTCACACTTGGTAGTGTTGTCACATTTGGCAGACTGAAGTCTCCCACAAAAATGACACTTCCACCTTCTCCTGTACTTGTTAGAAAATTCTCACTTCCGTATGAAAATTATTAGAGGTACCAAAGATGATATTATATTTGTTAGAACAATTCCATTAGTACCGGATGATCATAAGAATTATAAAATCACAGATAAAACATAGAATGCAATTTAGATTTAATTGAATATTGCAAGTGCAAACATCACAAAACCATAAGTTGCTATTCATTTGAGACATGAATTCTTAGATTGTATCTGTATGTATAAATTTTTCTTCAAAAGAAGACTTCATAAATTTAGAGCTCACAAAGTGAAATATTAGAATGATATTTCCAATGACAGACTAAAGTGAGGAATGACTCCCACTAAAACTACAAATACAAACTAGGGAGGATCTTGCACCTTTGAAACTAGAACAAGAACTCAATTCCAATTTGAATCACCACAACACAAGGAATACAAACTTCATGACAACCCTACAATGCCAATCACGACCTTATAAAGAGCTCCAACAAGTTTCTTGAAAGGTTATAAATAGGCCAATATATTTTATTAATTTTATTTTAGAATTAAATTAATTAATTAAAAGGGGTCTATAAGGTATTACTTAAATTTGGAACCACTTAATTAATTAATTTAATTAAGTCATTAAAAATGGACATTTTAATCCTCCTGGCCCAATAATTACTTTCCCTCAAGAAATTGCACACTTAGACACTCCAAGATTTGTTCACTCTCCCATGTGGCATCTTCAACTAAAAAATCCTTCCAGAAAATTAGGTATTTCATGATGGTGCAGGACCTCAGCTTCCTCTCTCACACATCAATGATCTCTACAGGCTCTAATGCAAGTTTTCCTTCTTCATCAATAGGTGAAAGTTACTTGGAAATTGTGACATGTCAATCATCTGCCTTCTTCAGACATAAAATATGAAACACATTGTGAATCCAACTCCCTTATGGAAGCTCCAACTCGTAGAAAACTTCTTCCAATCTTTGTACCACTTTGTCTGGTCCACAGAAGTGAGGCTTCAACTTCTTGACATCACTTTTCTAAAAGGAATATTATCTCTATGACTATAATTAGAGGTAGACCAGATCTCCTACTTCAGAACTATGATCAATCCTGTGCTTATCAATTTACATCTTCTTCTCATTCTATGCTAGTTGTAGGTTATCCTTGAGTTACCGAAGGATATCCAAACTCAATTACAACCAGTCCTTGGCCCTCAGTGCATGACTATCACATAATACTAGAACCACAAATGATGAAGCCTTACATTCATAAAGTGCCTTTAAGGGTGACATACCTATTGACATGTGGTGGGTAGTTTTATAGTACTGCTCTCCCAAATGAAGCCAACAAATCCATGTTTTTTGTTATGCTTTGACATAGCTCCTTAGGTATCCCTCCAACTAGTTGTTCAAAATCTCTTTTTAACCATCCATATGTAGGTGGTAGCTCATATTTGGTGATCACTCTATACCTACCAAATGAAAAATTTCCATTTAGAAAGTGCTAAGGAAATGACTATCTATATTATTGACTATGTTCCATGGAAGGCCATACAAGAAGAACTCTTGAAAGAACAACTCTACCACTTGAACTACCTGAAACTCCATCATAAAAATAAAGAAATGAGCATAGTTGGTAAACCAATCTACCACAACATAAATATAATACTTACCATATACCTTGGGAAGTCTGGTGATGAAGTCCATGGAGATACTATCCCATTTCTGATCAGGTATCAACAAAGGCTGGAGTAAACCAGCTATAGAAGTATGCTCAAATTTATTCTATTGACAAGTGACACACTCCTTGACATACTATAGCACATTATCCTTAAGGCCTTTCCAAGAAAACCTCTGAAATTTTTTCCTATAGGTCTTTAGGTATCCTAGGTGTCTTTCCAAGTGTGAATCATGAATCTCCCTCAAAGCCCTCTCCTTCATCTTTGATTATGGCACCAAGTAGATCCTAACTCCTAGTAGTAGATGGCATCATCCACCACTTTGTATCTGTCATCCTAAATCTGGTCATCCAACAACTAATTAGAAAAATTATTCTTGGAGTACTCGACTAACAAGTGAGCCTTCCAATCTTCTATAATTTGTCACAATGAACATATGATGAGTCTCTTAGACAATGCATCAACCACCACATTCTTCTTACCCTTCACGTACTCAATTTTAAAAATATATGCCTAGAGTTTTCTCACCCATTTCTGTTGCCTCTTTTTGGAATCCTTCTTCTCTAAGAAATATCTCAAACTATTGTGTTTGGTCCACACTATAGATATTGCCCCAACGAGGTACTACTAGAACTTGGCCAATGCATGCATGATGGAGAGAATCTCCTTATCGCAGATTAAGTAAAATTGCTCAACTCTAGAGAGATTCTGACCCTCAAAATAAATAGGATGAAGATCCTATATCACGATTACACCAATGCCTTGATTTGATGTATTACACTCAAGGACAAAGGGTCTAAAGAAGTTTGACGATGTCAAAACTGGACACATACTCATAACTTCCTTTAGCCTATCAAAAGCTCCTTGTATCTCCTAATACTAATAAAATGATTCATTCTTTGTGAGATCTATTAATGGTACCCCTAGCTATGAAAATCCTTTCACAAACCTCTTATAGTAATTTCATAGTCCAAAGAGAATCCATGCAAATCCATGTGTGCCCTATGTGTGGGACAATCAATAATTGCATGAATCTTCTCCTAATGTATACAAACCTCTTGGGTGCTAATGCCATGTCCCAAGTATAAAAAAAAATTCATCCCAAAATCACACTTGGACCTCTTTGCAAACAATGAAAGTGAATCCATGATTCCTAATACCTCATCAAAATGCTTTAGATGCCCCTCTCACATCTTGCTATAGTTAAGTATGTCATCAAAGAATACCAACAAAAACTTAGACAATTGCTTGTTGAAGATGTGGTTCATGCAAGAATAGAAAGTGGTTGGAGCATTGGTCAATCCAAATGACATGACCAAGAACTCATAGTGTCCATAGTGGAAACAAAATATTGTCTTTTGAACATATTTCTCCCTCATGCAGATCTAATGAGACCTAGAGAAAAGATTAATCTTGGAGAAGTATATTACTTCATGTAATTCATCCAACAACTCATCAATCCTGGGAATGGGGTATCTATTCTTGATGGTCTTCTTGTTCAAAACTTGGTAGTTAATGCACATCCTGAGGGTCTTGTCCTTCTTCTTCACCAACACTACTATGGATGCAAAAGGACTGGAGATGGATTTGAACCATCCTTTGTCATGGAGTTCTTGGATCGTCTTCTCTATCTATTCTTTCAACTTCTTGGGATAGTGATAGGGCATGGTGATAACAGGCATGGTGATGATAGGATTGGCTCCCTCCTCCAACTTGATGGTGTGCTCAAAACCTCTATGGAGGAGTATAATAGGTGGAATATTTACGAAGACTAAATTGTGGTTTCCCAACACCACCTGAAGCTCATCATCATGCTAGTAGGATTCTTCTCACTTGAAGGTTTGATTTAGACCAAACATTGTGTCGCACAAATGACATTTCATGTCTAAAAATTTCTTCCATTCTCTCTACCAAAATATCCCTGAGACCACCTTTTGACATTCCTCTTTGTACCACCCATTGGAGTACGACTATCACTGAGAGGGGGGGTGAATCAATTATATGAAATGTATCAATTTTTAAAGCCAGATATTAAAAAAACTCAAACAAAATAAATGAGACTATGAAATAGAGAAAAGATAAGCACATAAGAAAATAAAAAAAGATATGTCCTGATAGGAAATCCCGTCAGGTAAATAACCACTCTAAATCCCTCACTGGCTTAATCTGAAAAATATTTTACACTGCCTCACTGGCTATACAACTATCACTTTGACAAATGCTATCTCACTAATATTCTTTTATGCTTCACTGGCTATACAACACTTTTCAACTTTCTTACATACAAAGATCAGAAAATATTATTGTCATGTAGACCCTATAATTCTATCCTATACATCATTATATACAATACATGTATTTGTATTTAACAATGCATAACATACAATCATAGACCCTATACCAATCATATATTTCTAATAAAATGATTGTGCGCAATAATATAAATATGATCAATCAAAACTCAATATATCCCCTCTTTCAACATCTTCAAGGCAATCTGTCTTTGTTCAATTTATAAGAAACATTGAAGAACTTATTTTTAAAAACTAGTATCAAACTAATTTCAAACTAACTCACTTAATTGATATCCCATGTATCATGTCATGCCATTGTGTTTCCATCAAAAAATTTCATGTGCTTAAAACAAATAATGATATCTTTGACACGGATTTAAAAACAATATATTTTTGGTGTAATCATAATATAATCACATGATTACTTTGATCAATAAAACATAATTCAATGAATTTATTTTTAATCCCCGTTTGTATAAACTGATCTATCTTTAATGTCCACTTTCATATGATATGCATCATCAATGATTAATATATCTATTGATTCGAAATATTGTAGTTAATAATTCTTGTCATACTCTGATTTACCCTGTTACCATATATAGATAATGAACCATCTTCTCAAGATACACCATGCTCACCATGATCTGTTCTATGAACGCATCATGTTCGAAACCATACCATATGCAAAAACAAAAATAAATTACAACAAGACAATACAAAGAGCACTATGGAAAAGGATGAATGTTACATACTCATTATGACATGGTTGTATGAAAAATAAGAACATGAACTATGAAACCAAACCCTTGTTTAGGGTTTTAAGACCAAACACTAAATGCGCTCTATGTGCTTTGAATGTAAACCATGAATTTTTTAAACCATCAACAAATGCATGTCGAATGAATTAGGAGACATTGATATATCGGGAACTGACATGCAACAGAAAAAATGGCATTTACATTGATATAAATGACAACCACCATAATACACGTGTTCATTTGAGACAAACCCGACAAGGGTTTAGAATAAATAAGCTTAAACACAAACACATGAGAATACAATAATATGAAACAATAACAATTATAACAAAAGAATGAATGGCTTTCATGTTTCGTATGACATTTTGAGAAAACACTAATGCTAAACACATGTATATATACCTTCGTATTTCAAACATTGACATATGAAAATAGAAAAACCTAGATAATGAACACAACCATGTATGGAGGATGAAATAAAATATGACATGATAATCACATTAAAACTAAACACATGAAAAACATAAATAGAGAATAACCAAAAACTGATTACTAGCATAACTAAAATAAAATCACCTCTCTAATGTGGTTATGAAAATATTAACTCACTATTTCATCAACTACTCCATATCCCTACCTCTTCATTACCATTTTTGCAACTGTTCTCAGAACTAAACCAATGTCATACCCTTCATGGGTGATGCCCTAGCTCAAAAGAGCTAGGGTTTACATAATGAAGCCCAAATTACAAGCCAATACAATAAACTGTAATCTTTGTGCAAAGGACATTACATGCTGATAAGAACTTGGCATATTTTTTGATGCCATTAATTGATTATTTAATTTCCACTTACGATGATGCTAAGTGATGTATTTAAACACCACCACATTTTTATCAAAGTATATTACTAAATCAAAAAATGTTGCTAGGGGGCTGACCAAAAGGTCTACCTAGCACATTAACCTTTTTTGTCATGGCCAAGATAAAACCTTCATTCTATTAACCATTTCAATGCCACATTCTCAACTTATGAGAATTGATAATGTCACAAGCTTAAACTGCAATTGATACATGTTCAACAATGTTATATATTGACTTGAATGTATCATAATCAAAACTGAAAATGTGAAATCAATGAATGCTTTAACCCTTAATATGAGATCAAACTGATCAATATAATGTATGCGATAACACAAAATATAACTGAATAGGATCAAACTGTCTGAGACACATTGATCATGATATAATGGGAAGATGAATAACATTGAAGAAAACTATATATCAGGTAAACAACCTAATGCCAATATCACCAATACTGCATAAATTGATCAATGATGATGTAAAACTGATCATAATAAAAAACTTCTCATACTTTCAATCATATAAAAAATTGATCATAATAAAAAAATGATCATACTACCAACATAGTTAGTGTGTTTGACAACAAGGACAATACAAAGAGGTGAGAGAAACACCACCTTCTTGCCATCCACTTCAAATGAGAACTCCATCCTCTTAAAACTCTATATGTACTGATCAAGGGTCTTCATCCACTGAATTACCAAGAAGACATATGTGTCATCCAAATATACCACAAAGAAATCATCTGTCACTTGTAGTTCCCCATGGTGATGTTGAGTTGCAAAACTAGATGAGTACATGATAATATATTTCCTCATGTCACCTTGAATTTGAACCCCTCATGCTCCTTCGTACACAAACCCCTCTTAGTGATGAGTGATGAGTTGATGAAGTTGATGAGTGTAGCCCCATTATCAAGCATGACTACCATTCATTGTTGGAGTGTACCACAAACCAGAAACATACTACACCTTGGAGTGCCAACTAGTACGATAATGGTGCCTCCTCTCCATACAAGTGTGACGATTCTCTCTAGATAGTTCATTTCTTCTTTGGTCTCATCTTATTCCTAGGGCTCACACTCTTCATTCTCCTCCTCATTGTTAGACACAACCTCAATGTAGTAGATCTTTCCTTTGTCTAAACATCGATGACTTAGTTCCCAAGTTTATTTACATGTGAAATAAAACTTTCTTCTCCTAAGCTCTTATTTTTTGGCCTCATCCAACAATGAATTCTTTGGGAACAAGTTCTTATCCTTTTAATTCTATATTGAGAGTGGTAGTTTGGCATGTGTGTAACTCCTGGAAGAAGAAGACAAGGTTTCCATGTCACGTGCCTTCTTGATCAATATTGTCATGAACTTGTGTTGGTGTTTAAACCTTTGAAACAACCCTTAAGGGGTTCCATCAATCCATACATGAATAGTACTACAAGTCTAATCTCAAAAATATCAGTAACCAACACTGTCAGTCTCTGAAATTCTAAGATATAATTCTCCACCAGTCCCATCTATCTCAATTGTGCCAATTCCTTGAAGTTGAGTTCTGCATCCTTATCATCAAAGTGATCAATGAGTCTCTCCATGAAATTAGTGCATGAAGTGACTTGGGCATGACCGAGGGTAACCATTCCATGGTGCCACAATTCATGAGAAATACCCTCCAAGTGCATAGCTACAAATTTGATTGCTTCATCTTTAGGCATTACATTGAGTAGGAAGTAGGTAGATCTTGCTTTTGTACTCATGCTCTTGTTGATGTCTTTTTGGACCCATGAAAAGTAGATAGGTTTAGCTTTCTAATCTTTCACTTGATGTCATTATTGTGATATTCACAACTCTTAGAATATCTCATTTGTAATTCCACATGATCCTTGAAGTGTAGTTCTACTCCGAATTTGGCATCAAACCAATCTCGCCTGATATAATCTTGTATCTCCAAGAAGTTATGCTATTGTTCTTAGTGTTGTTCAGTCCTTTGAGAAAATGTCGATATCATTGGGTGTGTGTAGGAACTCTATGTATGGGGTCTCTCATTAACATAATTATATGCCCATTGTGACCTCCATTTTTCCTTCCTTCTGTCAAAAGTCAAAGTGTTGCACAAGTTCATTGTTGTCCCTTTTCTAAAGTCTCATCAAGTTGTTGTCTGTTCACCAAGGTATTATTGAGTTATTATCCTCTTGTTATCTCCCATAACAATGTCATCATTTCAGTACTTGATTCCCCCATCATGTCTACTAATTAGGATCTTGTCTACATCTAAATTTACCCAACACGCTATTAGACCACCAACTATGACGCCACTATAATGTAATGAAATGTTTTTAATGACATCTACGAGACCACTAGTCTAAGGGACCAAAAACAAGTTAGACATCCTGCTGTAATTTCTCCAAACTGTTCCTTTTGTTGTGGATCCAGATTAGGAAGCTTGTTGTCTTGTGTAATCTTGCCTCTTCAAAAAGTTCCTTCATGTTGCTCACCTGTAGGAACTCCCTGTACTCACTGTAAATATCCTCATATGCCCCACATTCCTTAATAAAATGCCATTATATTTCCACTACTCCCTTGCTACAGAAAACACAAATTCTCTCTTCCCACCTCTCTTTAGGGACCATCCATCTACCAGTTTCACATCGTAAATGGTGGGAGCTATTCCTTAACTGAGCAATTAGAATCTTGGATTTTCCTTTAATTGTGGACACTAAATATGCTTTATCCCCATGATCCCATGTGTGATTAAATTCCTTAACATGGTAGGCCTTTTTTCTTCCTATTAGATTTGTCCACATGGCAGTTCTGAATTATTCTAACACCTATTTCTTTATTTCCATATTGGTGTTTGGGCACTCCTGAAGGGTAATGTTCCATTTGCTCAACCATTTGTTGTTTTTTTTCTTCCACGTTCTTTTCCTATGTGCTAACTCCTCTTAAACCACCAATTTAGGCTAGTGATGCTTATCCATACTTCCCACTTTTTTCAGATAACCTAACAGTCAGATAATTGTTGAGGCCTCGATTGGGAACATACCTGCCTCTACCAAAAGGATATCGTAAGGGACCATTGCCTTGACCTTGAGGTTAATAGTAATGAGATGCTTCTGAATTCTTTCTATTTGTCTCCATTTATGATTTGATACGCTGCTCCCCCAAACCTCGCATCCATAAAGAATAACCAAGACCACTAAAAGACCAAAGAGGGTCTTCCTAGTTTTCCAATCCCAAAGTTCCGCTTTCCTACATCTATTTTGAAGAAGGTAGGAGGCCTTCCATCCCCCTTGGATCCATTTTGACCTACATGTCTCCCAACTTAGTCTAGAATGGAAGTCAATTTCGATAAATTTGTACTCCACCATTTCTAATGGGCTACCCTTGAATATGAAAGTATGTTGCTATTTTTTCATTTTCAAGGAGAAGATCATGACTTTATTTTTAGCAATATTGACTTCTATCCAACCTCCAAATAAAAGGATTCAAGATTCTTCAAATGCTCTCTCAAATCTTGCGTACACTTTGCAATTAGTATAAGGTCATCAACATAGAGGAGTAACTTCCACTCAGACGATAATGTGGTTTGTACGACACTTCCACTCTCACCTCATATGAAAAGAACACTCCTGAATTACTCCCTCACACATACAATATTCCCTTCATATTGTACCTATATAACACAATGAATTTCTTTGTATGACCCCTCTCACTCCTTATCCGTACAGTTGATTCTTGACCCATACAGTCCCCTTGCACCACATGTATGCTACCTCTGTGTACAAAAACAATATTCTCTCTGTACACACTAGAATGTGCACTTCTCTAAGTCATTACTTCCAAGAGAATCCATGGATTGGAGACCTTGAGAAATCAACCTAGAGCTCCCTAGGCATGGAGTGCAAGGGTGTTAAGAATGCTCTCAGCTAGAGCTATTAAGCCAATAACCTTGCTAGTAAACCATGCAATGAGAGATTCAAATGAAGACAAGGGCAAGAATGCCAATATCTCCAAGAATCAAATGGAAATGCAAATGCAATGCAACTATGCTAGAAATGTAAATGCAAGCTATGCTATGAAAGGAAATATGCAAGTATTACAAAGCCTCCTAATTAAGCTAGATGAATTAATCTAAAGCACAAAGGAAACTAAGCTAAATATGAAGCTATGAATGCCGTGATAAATGAAACTAGAATAACATGTAGATGCAAAAGCCAAGAATGCTCCAAATCTTTAAAAGCTCCAAAGTGACCTAGAAAACCTGCAGCATAACATTAGCATAAAAAGTTGGGGATCTAGAATGAAGAAGAGAGCTATCCTTTTATAAGAAATGAGAAGGAATGGACCATGGAGATTAAGAGGCAAAAGATTTAATCAACAGTGGAGCATCAAAGAGGAGCAATCCATGTGCACAAGTATCCTCCAATGAGAAAATAAGAGTTGACTTTTGTGCCCATATGAGATAAAAAGTGCTTTTTCCCTTTTTATAAAATAGGAATAATGCTTTATTTGTGCAACTTAGGATAAGAGGAAAAGTGGGGGCTTTTTTATTTAATAAAAGGGGAGGAAATTCCTTTTAATAAATAAAGACTTAGGATAAAATGGTTAGCCCATAGAAAATAATCGAATAAATAATAGAACTAGGATTTGATCAAGAATAAGCAATTGATGATTTTAGCAAATAATGCTAGAAAGGGGCTAATAGTCTAGATGACCATTTTTAGGTGATTACACTCTCCACATGATCAACTCTTCAACCCATGTGGTCAAGGTCTTAACACTTGGAAGGGTTGTCACATTTGGTAGGTTGAAGTCTCCCACGTGGATGATACTTCTTCCTTCTCCCGTACTCATACAAAACTCCTCTCTTTCATACAAAAATTGTTAAAGCTACCAAATATGATATTATATTTGTCAGAATAAATTCCTTAGTATCAGATGATCATAGGAATTATGAAATTACAGATAAAATATACAATGTGATTTAGAATTGAACCATAAGTCACTATTAATTTGAGACATATTCTCATATTGTATTCGTATATGAAAATTTTTATTTGCAAGAAGGTTTCACAAATTCGGAGCATAAAGTGAAATATCAGAATGATATTTCCAACGACAGACTAGGGTGAAGAATGACTCCCACCAAAACTATGAATACATACTAGGGAGGATCTTGCACCTTCAACAAGAACTCAACTCCACTTGGAATCACCAAAAAACAAGGTATACAAACTTCACAACTACCCTGCAATACCAACCACAATGTTATAAAGAGCTCCAAGAATTTTCTCCAAAGGTTACAAATAGGCCAATATATTTTATTACTTTTATTTTATAATTAAATTAATTAATTAAAGGGGTTCATAAGATATTATTTAAATGTGGGACCACGTAATTAATTAAATTAATTAATTCATTTAATAGGGACATTACATTTTCCTCCTCTACAACTATATCTTTAATAATCACATTTTGCTAAAAATGTCTTTGTATGCTCATGTCCATGCCTTTAAATAGTTCTCTCGAGAGCTCCCTTTTGACAAGCTATATGAAGCATTCATTAGTTACTTTCAAGTATAGATTGACTTGGAGGTGAAATTTATGAACTTGACCCATCCTAAGTTAGGTCCTTTTAATAATCTCTGTGATTTTATGCCTCCTTTTAGCTATTTATTTCTAAAATGCATCATTATTTTCTCAATGTTAGAAATTAGTATGTCTTCATAGAAAACCTTTTTTTTTTCTATTAAATAGGCTAATTTTCCTTAGAAATACAAGTTTATATTATTTATGCATCATAATCAATTACTATATGGGATATTGCTCATGTTTCAACATCTTTTTAATTCTTCAAGAAATATCAAGAGACCATTAAATAGAACTTTAAAGTAATATAGACATAATAAAATTTGAATACTCTTATATCATCCTTGTCTTCTTCAATTCTTGCAAGTTTCTCATCCTCCCCCTCAATATACTGCCTTATTTTACTTTTCCCATGCTCATCAACCTAATGTAATGATATGTTTATGGACATATTTATTTAATATTGACATAAATGTTGGAGGTGAGACTTCTTGTATCCTCCCCACTCTATGAGCTCTAAACCCTTTCTCTTTTACTTTTAATCTTAAAATTGCAATGATAAATTTTTGACTATCACAATTGCATGACTAGAAATGACACCAATTATTGAATAAAAATAAACATCAACTCTAACAAAGTCTATGTATAAGGGAAAATGATAAGGGAATCCGATCAGTGACACTTTTGGAGAAAAAATATACAAATTTAAACAATTACTTTTTATAGAACAACAAATAGAATAATTTTAACCCTATATTTTGGACTAGTCCTCCTAATCCTCTAAAAGAAAAGTAATGAAATAAATGTGTTACAGTGAGAAAAGGAAAGGGGAACTGAACATGACTCCCAAGGACTACTATGGCAAAAGCATATTGTATAGCTTTGTCCATAAGACAAAATTATTATACTATTAATGTCATTGCAAATAAGTGGTTCCTATCAAATGATGAAACCCTAGAGATAAAATATTGTCTAGTACCTACAAACATCTTAGGAAGAAACAAATTCACTAGTAATTGTAGAAGCCAATTCCATAAACTTGATAAATAGTAAATCCAAATGCAAATGTATATCATTTAAAACTATAGAGGTGTCCACATATCAAAATCAAGTAACGTCATCTAGAATCTCTCAAGATTGATAAAGAACAAGATCTAAAAATAATAATGAAGAAATAACAACAATAATGGGGCTATCAACAAAGAGATTGACCTTGACAAATAAATATTGTAAGTGTGCAATATGAAACTCCACAAATAAGGGTGGAATGTTTTGTCCTATAGTGAATACTAATCTCATCAAGACAAATAAGGACCATAGATGTAGTGATAGTAATCTCATCAAGATAAATAAGGACCATGGATGCAGTGATACTAATCTCATCAAGATAAATAGATGGTGTAGATTTGATAAGGATGGAATGTTTTGTCGCTTTATAGTGAATACTAATCTCATCAAAACAAATAAGGACCATGGATGTAGTGATACTAATCTCATCAAGATAAATAGATGATTTAGATTTGATCTTAATAAAAAGAGATTTGAAAAGAGAGCTCTATATAAAATTAAAATATATAAGACCTATAATATATTTAAGCTTGTCAATTTAATAATTATCAATTTATATTTATTAACAATTTATATAAAAAATATAAATTTTTTTTATAACAATTAAGACTCTTTATATATCTAAAAAATTATATTAATAAACAAATAATACAAAACTATAATTAAATTGAACATATTAAAATAATAAAATAATAAGTCAATATAGAAAAATGTGCTGCAGTCGAGCATATCCCTTACAAAATCAATCAATAATCTAACTGTAGCCCAAATTATATTGGAACTTCAAGTGTCTGCATAATTCTTAGTCTAGTTTAAGGGATGTATCAAGGTTAACAGTTTCACAATAAAATCGGAATTGTTGAAATAACTCAATGGCTTTCATTGAAACATCTCTGATTTCTAATGCTTTTCGTAGCTGGGACCAATTGTGCTGAGATGTACCTTCCTCATTAATTCTTTCATTATCCTTGTATAAGCATAAGATTGCTCTCATAGAAGGATCTTGTTTTGAAGACCCTCTGAGTTTCATCAAGTCTTCTTCTCTTTTTGATGTATTGCTTCCTTCTGCCACTGGCCGAAACTCTGAAATTTTCAGTTGATCCATACATTCAGCAACAATTTCACCAAGTACATGGCCTCGGTAATACCCTCGCTTTCCATCTTTCTTCTGCTTATCAGTAAGTTTATCTTTGTATTTGTCCCAATTCTGTATTTGAACAAAACAAATTGTAGCTGTTAGATTTTGCTTTGTAATAAAAATCAATTTTAAAATATATATATATATATATATATATATATATATATATATATATATATATATCTCTCTATTCTCGTTGCCTTGATTAGATGGTTGATTTCATGCTTCCATTGCCAACAAACAAATATCCATGCAATCAATTCTTCCTTCCATGCTGGTAAGTTGTATATCTTCCCTAGTCGGAATGTGACATACCATGCAAATTTATGATAGTGCAATAAGCGCTTCCATTCTTGGGGGAGTCTATGGTTTCCTGAAGCGAATTCACTGAATTCATAAAAGAGATAAGCTTCCTCTTCAGTATAGTTTGGCATCAATAATTCTCTAATTAACCTTACACCTTCCGCAGATCTCAATGAATTGCGTTCGTCGCTTGGCTGTCCAAGTTCAGTTGAAATGTTGCAAGCAAAAGCGATTCCCAAAAGGCAACCCAACCAGTCAACGGCTTTCTTTATAATTCCTGTTCAACAGAAATCTAATTCAGTAATCGACATCAATACTTCAAATAGACAATGCTGCAAACATCATGCTCTCATTGTTTAAGGGGAAAAAGTATCTCTGTTCTCTACCTTTGCACCCTCCCCCAGCTTCTATGCAATCTATATTTAATACCGTATTATAGCAGCATGTAGCAACATTTTCCTCCTGCCTGACGTATGTTTCTTCCACTTCTTCATCTGCGCGATGAAACAGTCCAAGTAGTTAATTTAACAAAAGAAATTGTTGCAGTGTAAGCATTTTTACGGAATCGAATTATGCATCAATTTAGACTTATTGAGGGAGTACTGCCATAATATTTAGTAGTAAATGTTCAACGGCAAGATGTTGAAGAAACCAAATCGAATTTTTAAAATAGATCACCATGCAAATTATTTGGTCATTTTATTAATATTTAAGTCTATAGGCTTCTTATTGTAGACTTCGCTCACTGACGGAAAAGTGTCTGATACAGAAAAATAATTATCCGTCCACCTTTTCAGTCAGTATTCTTCCCTGAACGGTTGTTGTTAACTTCATGATTATCATCTTGTTTTTCCCGTGAAATTAAAATAAACGATCAGAAAACGTTAGCCTGTTGTTGAATCGAAAGAAATGTATAACCTAGTATACTTATTAGGATATTTAGTCCAATAAAATTAGATTCAACTTGTGCACTGTAATGATCAAATGGAAGATATTTAAGCCGATAGACTTATTTTGGGCGAGACATGGGCTGGAATGTTCAGATTTGCCGGTTGTCTTACGCTGTGAATATCTGCCAGTAAAAGAAAAAGTGAATGGTATAAGCATGGGTGATCAATGAGCTAAGGAAAGCAGGTTGATTACTGGGAGTTAGTGCTGGAGGTACATCAGGCGTGATAGCTGGAATCTCCCCCTGCAAGCAATCCGACAGATAGTATCCTCGCAGTGCCCAGCCATGGCGGCCGTAATACCCCTGCTAAAACTCCTCCAGCTTTGGACATTCTCACACCCGAGAGGAAATGCACTGCTGCTTCTTCAGTAGCCAAGAGTAAAGGTAAATGAATTGCTAAGTCTCTGAAGGATATCATTGAAGAGGCCAAGAAATTACAGGCCGATGCACATTCTGAAGAATCCTCACTGCATGAAGAGGGAAATGAGCAAGATCAGGGCCGGGGTTCTGTTCAAATGGAAGCTAAAACCCCAAAGGTTACAGATTTTAAGCTTCCAAAAAAGTAATTACGATTTGGGTTTCTTTTTATAGACATTATATTAGTTTTCTCGTAGATTTTAGCATTATCTGGGTTTGCATTCCAAGCAAATCTACTAGGAAAAGATACAGTTTGATATGCTCAATTAAATATGTTATGTGTGGAAACAGAGGATAGCTGCGAACTGTATGACAAAATGTTGTCACAATTATGCAGTGAGTGCAGAATATACACAAATTAATGTGTTATAATGGTCAGTGAAACTTCCAGTAAAATACAATCTGTAGGTGCTCATGGAACTCCAGGTTTATTAGTTGGGTAAGGCTGGTAGATACCCTCTGCTAGTTACAGAAAATCTGAAAAAAACTATTTTGATTTAAAGTGAAGTGATATAGTGGTATGGAGCCCAAATGAGTGCTCTCACCAGAGGCTTTGAGCAAATTTGAGGAAGGAGTGAGGTTGGTGCTTTCCTGTTGGATGACCTTGCAAATGGTTGTGCAGAACGAGAGGGGAGGAAGACCTTTTGGTAAAAAGCTTAACAATTGGTTATTGATGTCGTTGCCTGGCTCACTCACTCCAATATCCTGCAACAAACATTGTTCCACCAATTGTTTTGCCAAACTAGCTATCCGGTTCTTCAAATAGGTAGTGTTTATAATTTATTCCTTTGTATCCAGTTTGAAGTTGTTCAACTATGTCCACTCTTAGTTATTAGTGGAGAATATTCATTTATTCCTCATCTTTGTCTTGGTTCATAATCTAGACTCCATTGTATTTCTATTTATATGAAGATAGGCAGGAGAGCACTTTGGATTCGCCTATTGCACTTTTTTGTGTTATGTTTAAGGATCAATGAATAAGCTCAAGAACTGATTATTGAGATCGTTTTGATTAAAATTTTAAATCATTGTCTATGCCTAGAGACAAGTGATTAATTTTCATAAGGGTACTATTTCATGATGAAGTGGATTAATACAACAACATCATTTAATATATTTAATACTATCAACTTAACCATTGCACCTTCAAAGGCGCAAGTGCTAGTTAATTAAAATTATGAAAAAAAAGAGGATATGACATCATTTCAGAGTCATATAGGTAGAGTCCGTAAATCTAGCTATAACTGACACATGAACAGGACCCAAAAGCAAAAACAAACTAACTAGCCGCTAAGTGACTAAAACAATGCCCATGGAAATTGGTGGATCCATGCCATCCATCTTCCCCATTTTCATTACATTGCAAGGTTCCATCTCTTATGCTAGATTGCATTGGTTTGGAGGAACAATTTCTTCCCTTGTGAATTATGAATTTTGTTAAAATTTTAAATTTTATTTTATCAGAATTTTTAAATATATGTGATATAGAAACATAAATTTTATTTTATCATAAATTTTAAATATATATATGACATGAAATATAAATTTTATTCATCACAATTTCAAAATATACGTTATATTGAAATACATCTATATTAGAATCTTTAAATCTATTCAAAAATTTCAAATTTTAATAGATATCACTATAGTGGGTTTTATGATATATTTATTTATGTGGAAACCATGTGTGGACTCCATGAATGATGGTTGTTAATAACTCCTTCGTGCTTGGAAAATAGATCGCATGAATATTCAAGCAAGTGAAATGCATATGATGAAACAATTAGGGTGTGCTCTTATAGAGAGGGACATTAAAAAAAAAATCAGTGGGTGCCACTGAAATTTTTTAGGAGTATTTTAAAGTGGGAGGTCCCATGAATTTTGTAATAGAGTTCATTCTTAAAATTTTAAGCTTCACAATTTATGGAAGCCGGTGGTTTCATGAATTTTTCTATTTAGCATATTCAATTCACATGATTAAATAAATAAAAATTATATATTTTAAAAAAAAAAGAATTTGAAATTTTTATATGATTGGCAAGTGGCAGAAAAAAAAAAGAAGAATAAGCTAGTGGGGCAATTTCTAGCCACCCCCCACCCCACCTTTTACACCTGCTCAAATTTGCATGCTAAAGGGTAGGGGCTACTACTTTTGAGGAAAAAGTTTCTAATTAATTTTGTAGAAAACTTTTTTTTTACTTCATGAAACCTCTCACTCCATAATAATAGATCATGAAGCCCCCCTCATGGGACCATAATTTAAAGTGTAGCTACATTATTGTCCAAAAGATATGCTCTCATGTTATTCCTTAGAACTGTTATTGAGTCCTTATGACACATCAATGTATGTACATCATGGGCATGGGTAGTGGTTTCCTATTAAATATTAATTATCCATCTACCTCATTTACTTCCGCTATATCATCTCCCTTCTCCTAGTTCGTTGGCCTCTCCTACCATCTCCTCATTCTCTCTTCCTTCTCACTCATGGTAGATTTCATTCATTCCATCTGAAAGACAATATATATTAAAATAAGAATTTATTTAGCATAATCTCTATTCTAGATTTTGGTATGCAACATAAGGATTGAAGATAAATTGCATTTAATTATTTTGAAAAAAATTCTGGCTATATGTAATGTATGAAAAAAAAAAGTTAATTGTCTCAGAATAGTCAGTTAGAAACCAAGAACAGAGAATTAATGTTTTATTTTTGTGTGTAGAATTCAAGAGTAGAAACCCTATTATTTTCCTCTATTCCTTGTTCTTTTTGTCTCTATTAGTTTGTTTCCTCATTCATTCACCTAGTATCAAAGCTAAATATCAATATGATTGAAGATTTTCAAAAGGTTTCCAAACAATTAAGGATTATCTAACAAGGTATTTACAACCAACAATGGTAGTTCCACATATAAGTTTAACAAATACACAAATTCCTTAGTTCAATGGCAAAAACAATGATTATTGAGCAATCACAATGAAAACATTATTTTGTTCTTAAGCTATGTGAGATCTCTTTCAAAATGGTTATCCAAACCCGGTTGATGCAGTAGCTTACAATGTCCTAATTCAAGTAGAGAAATATTTATTGAAAGATAATAGGAAAAATGATTCAAAAGAAGGGGTGCATAACAATATTTTACAAAGAACTTCAACAGCTACAAAATCCAAATAGGAATGGAATGTTCTTCAAACTACATACCACAAAATGGCCAGGTTGAAAATAGCTAAACTACAAATGTTAAGAATGGATATGAGATCATGTACACAAAAGAATTGGACACCAGAGTGTCATAAATTATATCCCTTTATAGTTTCACACTCATTTTGGGTTCACTTTGGTGGTTGAACCTCATAACCCTAATTCATGACTAATTATGCTCAATCTATGACCATTTCTAAAATCCCAACAAAATTCTATGCGCACTAACCTTGGTTTTGGCTCATAAAGTTGGGACTATGACACCTAGCAACATAGACCTCCTAGACTATGGTGTGTAGCATCATAGTCCAACCATTTTGGGCCTAAATTTGAATCTTTAATAGTCTGGAAAAGAAGGAGCAAGAAAGTGCTCCCCAATGTGGCCTTTTTTTGTAATTTAACCCCAAAAAGTGTAAGTTGTGTATAAATACAATTTCATCTCCTTCATTTGAACATATCCTAATTTTCAACTCGTTCATCCATTCAAGCATCTTCAAGGTTATTGACAAGAAATCTCAAGTCAAGCATTAAAGTTCAATAATCATGATCAATTTTATGTGTTCCTCCTTGAATGAAGAAATGCAATAACACCTATCAAGCTTTGTGTGAGTCTTCAAAGAAAGAAGCTCATAGAAAAGGTATCATTTTCCAATTAAAGTACTTCCTTAAGGTTTTTAACCTTTGACACCACCATGGGTTAGCTCTCTCTCATTCACCATTGTTGTAGTGGAGGTTAATACCTACATAGGGTTTGACATAGGTAAGCCCCTATATAACACAACATTTCATCCCCTTTTATGTGTGTAGATTACAATCTGACTACAAAAAGTTGTTAAATTGTGTAGAGAAAACTAAGACATATGCTTTAATATTTGGAATAGGTGAAAATTCATGGTCTATGTCGATTAAAACATGTGTCTAACACATTATGGTTGAATTTTTGAGGGAGTGACCTACTGAGCATTTTGATTATAAATCTAAATTTTTATCTAATGCAAAAACCTCCAAGTATAGGGAATCTAAAACACTTGACCCATATTTCTAGGCTTAGATTTCAACATTAGGTTCATTTGTATCTCATTTCTAGATTTGTACTTATGCATATTTTGATCCATTTCTAACTATTTATGTTGAATTTTGTTGATTTCCTAGTAATTTTACCTAGTTTTTGCATCTCCAATTCAATCGTATCCAATTACATTCATAAATATAATTTCATAGGGAACAATAAAAAATAGTGTTAAACTCTCCTAAAGGATTAAAGTTGAACCTAATTGCTTGTTACCCAAGTAAGAAAGTTGGAAATGGTCAATAAGTCACTAGTTTACATTCTTAGGATAGGATCCCATTTCCACTATATTTTAGACATAATAGACTCATTCTTCACTCAAATAATTGGACTGGAAAATCAAATCAAGTCTCATGGTGAGACATTTGAACATAGAAGAGTAGCTAAAAATATTTTAGGAATTTTTCCTACAAGGTTTAAATCAATTGTGGTGGCCATAAAAGAGACAAAAACCTATCAAATTTTTTAGTTGTTCAGTTCCATGCATCCCTTATTTATCATTAATTATAACCAGATATGTACTATGGTCTAGTAAATTAATTATAACCAAATATGTACTATGGTCTATTAGTTCAAAATAAAACCAAAAGAACTACAAAGACATAATTATTTAGAACTATCTATAAAAATGAATCAAAAAGAGTTTTGAAAATCTAGAAATGGGCCCATAGAGACTATTCATGCCCTTGATGAAGGGCCTTCCTCCATGTACACCAAAAAAGTTGGACTTGTTCCCATGCGAGGACTCTTAGTTTCTCCTATAGTACTTTAAGGCTTTTCAACTACCGTGATTTCTGCAATTTACCTCATCCTGACACCTGCCTCTCCACTTGCTTCTGAGGAAAAATCACTCCCTATTCCTTCTAGTTTTTCATCATGCTTGTAATTCACCACCCATTCCTCTATTACATCCATGTGGTCACTTATAATCTCTCCAAGGGACTCGGTGATATCCATCACTCTCTTGAGGAAATTCAATCTTCATATAATAATAATTTCCTAAAATCTAGATACAAAGATCTTTTCAATACACACACATGTGTCTCATTGTTGTGTGCTACAAAGACTTCTGGTTGCTCTATGTATACCTCCTCTTTCAACCTGTCATTAAGGAATGTTGTCTTGACATCCATTTGATGAATTTTCCATCCCATATGTGTTGCAAATGAGATCACAACTTGAATAGAAGTATACTTAGCCACTGGAGAAAATGTCTCCTCATAGTCTATTCCCTCCTTCTGAGAGAACCCCTTTTCCACAAACCTTTCCTTGTATTTCTCGATGCTACCATTTGCACCATGCTTGATCTTATAGATCTAGCGTGATCCAACCACAACCCTATCTACTAGTCTAGGAACAACCTCCCACACACGGTTCTTCATTATTGAGGTATATTCCTCAACCATTGCATCTCACCACACCTGATGTTGTACGAACTCCTAATAGTTGGAAGGCTCACTATCTACCAACTAACTAACTAATTCCACATATTCATTAAAATTGCCTAGTTATCTCCATTGTCTACTTCTCATTTGAGGAGCTCCCATAAACTCATGAGTTTCCCTAGATGTGTCTATTGAACCTCACAATTCCTATTTCCAACTATAGAGGATGAAATATCAACCTATATGTCTTCTTGATGCATATCTTGGACTTGCTACACCCATTGCTCCATAGTGTGTGAACTATCAACACCTGAGCTTGTTCTAGTAATTATACTTGAGCTTTGCTTCCCTGGATTTGGTTGAACGATCCTTGGATCTCCTATTGGCTGCTCACTCTGATCATCTTCTGACAAATCTCTAGACTTGCTAAATGTCTTATCCTCCATGAATTTTACATCACGTTTGACTATAATCCTTCTGCTCCCTAGAATAAACATTCGATATGCTTTTGAGGTTTCATTGTACCCCACAATGTATCCCCTCTCTGCAATCTTATCTAACTTGGAATGTGTATCCCTTGGAATGTGACAATACGCCAAACTTCCAAATATCCTGAAGTGATTGACATCTGGCTTCTTCCCTATGAAAGCTTCCTCTAGTGTCATCTTCCCTAGTACCTTATGTGGAACTCAATTCTGTATATTTAATGTCATACTACATGCCTCTACCCATAAGAAACATGGCATAACTTTCTCATGTAGCATATCCCTTGCTACCTTTGATATATAGAATGATTGTTCATCTCTGCAAACCTGTTTTGTTGAGGGTTGCAAGGAATAGTACACTCTCTCTTGATTGCTTCCTGCTATAAAACTCTTGGAACTCTCTCCCTTTGTACTTGTCTCCATTGTCTTATCGAAGAACCTTTATCTTCCTTCTCGTCAAATTCTGGACACAAGAGATTCAAACTCTTGGAAGCGATTGAAAACCTCATCCTTGGTCTTCAAGAAGTATATCTAGGTCTTCCTAGAGAAATCATCAATAAAAGTTTGTATCCTTTGAGAGACTTCATCAACATTGGTCCACATATATCTGAATGTACTAGATCAAGAACACCCTTGGATATGGTGTCACTCCTTTAAAAAATTTCTTGCACAAACATCCCAACACACATCCCTTGCATGCATCATCATGCTCTTTGCTCACCTTTGGAACACCTGTCACTATCTCACAAGAGAAATTTAAGTTCTCTATGATGTATATGGCCCATCCTCCTATGTCATAGCTCTCCTTGATCTCTAGGATCACTTCTACTCATGAGTGCCTTAGGAGTATCAAACTGCAAGCTATAAAGTTGACCGCTCTTAACTCCAATAGCTATGGGTGATTTCTAATCCTTATGTTGATCAACACATGTGCCCCTCTAAAGAGTACATTGTACCTTTTATCTGGAAGGACAAATATAGAAATCAGATTCATACCCAATCATAACACATGCAACACATCATAAAGGAGAATTAGCTTGCAATTCTCCCTTTGAAATTGAACAGTCCCTTTCCCAATTGGATTGAATTTGGACATGTTCCCCATATAAATCTGGATTCTAGTTTCCTCCTTATAACTGAAGAAGTACTCTCTAACTCCTGTCACATGAAATCATGCCCCACTATCTATATACCAAACACTGTGAGGTTGAGCTAACTATACAACCTATGAGTGCAAAATCATCCTCCATTCTACTAGAGAGCTCATTTTCACTTGTTGAAGTTGTCATCTACTTCTTGCTTTTCTTATTAGTCTTCTTCCTTTGCGAGTAACCACTCACATAGTGGCCAAACTCGTGATAGCCATAGCACTTGATCTTAGACAAGTCCTTCTTCTTCTCACTTTATGGATTTGATCCTTTACTAGACCCCTTCTTCACTTTCCTTTTTCCTGCTAGGAAAATGTTTTCTTGATCCACCTCACTTTTCTAACTCTTATTGTTGGTTCTATTTTGACAAGAATTAGTCTAAGCTCCTCCTGAGTGAATTCACTCCATAGTCGATCCCAAATCGGTTAGGTGTCTCATCCATTGATAACTTAAGCAAAGACATCCCACTACTTAGTAAAACTATCTAGGGATATTCTTACTATCTCTTCATCATCTAGTTTATCTCCAACAACTGCTAAGTCATCCTTGACAAGTCTAATCCTAGTAAGGTAACTTGTAACCTCTTCTCCCTTGTTCATCCAAGTATTCCTCAACTTTTCCTTAAGAATCATCTTTCAATTAGTGGTAGCATTCTAGTATATATTCAAAATGGCATCCCACATATTTTTGTTGTATCTAAATCTGCGATATGCAAAACTATATGGTCCTTGACACCGTCAAGGATTAGCCTCCTCGGCTTGGCATCTTCCTTCTTAGTGCTAAGAGTTGTGTTGGATCTATAGGTACAACTACTATTCTGATCACATATTCCTTGATACCATTCTCTTTGAGCAATAAAGAAATTCTAGCTTTCCAGACAATGAAATTTGAGGCTCCATCCAATCTATCTTGATCTCTTAAACCTATTGAGGTCATCTTAAAGATAAAAAGATATAATAATTATGAAGAGGTTAAACTGGGTTTTATAAACCTTCAAATTTCCTTCTTGTGTCTATGCTAAACCTTTTCTACCCTCAACTTGGCTTTGATACCATGTAAAAATTATATTTCAGCTACTGATTACTAATCTAATATCATATATAGATTATTTGACTGTCGAAAATTAATTCACACCAAATATTGAAAAATAATACAATTGCAACTTTACAAATAAAATCACAAAAAGAAAATATGTAACACAATGAACGTGATATTTTTTAACAACTTATCCCTGGAAAAATCCTGAAGGGAAAACCAGTACTACAGATGAAGATTTTATAATAAACTTCAGAAATTAAGAGATATATAAACTTATTGCCTCTTACTGGCAGAGCTCCGACAATATTCTCCTCTGAAAATTCTTCTCATAATTTTTCCTACTAAAATTTCACTACTACTTTCGCCAAGACTATCACTGTGCACTTTCTATCACAGCAAATTCATTTGCTACCACTACAGATTCATTTGTTATCATTGCAAATGCTTCTTAAGTGTGTTCTCCAAATGTCTATTGACCCCTTTTATACTATTCTCATTGCAAAACTAACAGCCATGATTTAATTTCAATGAACAGCTAAGATTAATTAGACTCCAACCCTCAACTAATTGATAACTTAAAGTCTCTAAAAGAGTCAGTTAATTAAAAATAATTGTCTAGACTGTAAGAACATTTCCAAAAAACAATTATTTTCTAATTCTTCGAAGAGAAAGACAATTGTCCAAGCTACCCAAACTATCCAAACTACCCAAACTAAGAGGGGAGAGAAAGAAACTGCAATAAAAATATTCCCCAAAATGTTGAAAGACCAACCAGAAAACAGCTCAGAAGCCTCAAATCCCATCATAGCAGGAACATAAGACTCCAAAAGAATAGAGCCTCCCTGGACAAAACCACGAAATCTACCAAAATGTGCAAGCCAGGCCCAAACAAGGGAAAGAGGCATAGCCATGATGAATGACACCAACCAGGCCACTGAAAGAGTTGACATAGCAGCCAGAACTGCAAAATCTGAACCAGTATGACAGTGCAGCTCTCCAAAAGGCACCCCATGCAATGCCTCGTCTAAAAATCCCATAACAACTGAAAGAGCAGAACACCATAGCAACAGAAAGAAATTATACAAACAGAGAAAGAGCACCACAGGATGCAATAGTGCCATTCTCTAGGGCCAAACCACAGAATCCTCTCCAAACGACCAGACCCTCCACACCAAGTTAGGGAGACAAAGCCAAAGACTCCCCAAAATAAACAAAAGAGGGCAAAGAGGAAATCCCCTTCAAACAACAAAGATCTCCCTAGAAAATAGCGATAGGGTCATCTGCACAGCGGAGACCAGACCCCAACTAAAACAACCGCAAAACACGGCCAACGAATCCACCCAAAGGTCAGAAAGAAGCACCAACGTGGATGCTAAATTTTTTAAGGAAACTAGACCACGACACCCAAAATTGGTAGCCTAGAAAAAGGGGAGCCAAGAACATGTGAAGAATGCCAAGCCGCTGTGTACACATCCAGCTCGAGAACTCCAAGTCTATTGTAGAGAACAGGTCCAGACAGATAAGGGGCCAATCAAACCTCGTCAAAGGTGACCCCAACCAAACACCCTCATCAAAAATGCCAACTGCAATACACAGTGACCACACGACACCTTCCTCATCCGCCTCTTCTCCATCTTCGTCTCCATCCCCTGCAACTGAAACCTCACCACCTATGCCTCCACTCCCGCTCCTGCTCTTCGTTAATTCACAATTATAACAAAATTAAATTAAGCTATTATATAATTTTAAAATATATGATGTCAATATTATAGTTCTTAAAAAATAATATATATTTTAATAATCAATCAAAATTTGTTTAAAATATTGGTTAACATCTATCCAAGGAATCATAGACAAGTAGGAAACTATTAATTAGGCATTTGAGAATCTATGGGAACATTGTGTAGAGACACATTCTAAAGAGGAGAGAACAAAATTTGATGTTGATATTAAAAAGGGAATTCTTGTTGGATCTAGGATGACTTTACTAGTGTCCATCATATATACAATCTTAATGCTAACAAAGTTCACATTTATAAATATGTAATTTCAAGAAAGAATATCACAAGTTAGAAGTGTTTATAAAAAAGACAAAGATGATAATAATATACGATCATACTCACCAAAGTTGTTGAGCTAGATCTATAATAAAGCATTTTTAGATGAGTTCAAGAAAAATATGATGTCTTCAAAGTATAATATTCATCTAAGAATATTAGAAAGAATAAGGACACCCAATCAAATTGCATGATTGTGAATTGAAATATATATTGAATACAATTGTATTAAGTTCTTATCAATTAAATACTTTTGAGAAGCAATAAAAAGATGAAAAATGTCAAAGTGTTAGGAATTAGAAGCATTCAGTTCATGTGGAAACTGAACTTTGAAATCCGTACCTTTGCCTGCTGGTAAAGAATCCATTAATTTCAAATTGGTTTTCAAAACTAAGTTCAAATCTATGGTTCAACTAACAAGCACAAAGAAAGACAAATAGTTAAAAACTACAAACATAATCAAAATATCTTTGATGTATTCTAAAATCTAGTGTTGCATGCTTGCATGAAGTATATTGATGTACATCTTCTAATTGTTTTGTGTGATTAAATAAATCTTTTTGTGAAAATGTTGCTAACATAAATTATAATCATGGCAACTCTAAACATATGTTATATTGTGATATACCTTTCCATACATTTGACATATTTATTAGACCTCTAGATTCTTTAATAATGTTTAAGGAGTGAAAACTATTTGAAGCTGTTAGATTTTAAGTAATTTGTGCAATAAAATCATTAATATAATAAATTATCTTATTGTATTTAAATCATTTATGACAGAATCAGATTATACAACAAAATACATTTTATTGAGGAGGTACTACCATTATATTGGGACATGCTCAATAGTAATAAATAGATCTCATCTAGTGATGCTAAAAACAGTTAATCACTTACCTCTTGAAGGTTCTGCTGTAACTGCCATAACTTGCGAGCTTCGGAAAACATTCTTGAAGGTTCTGCTGTAAATGCCATAACTTGCGAGCTTCGGAAAACATTCTTCTGTTTCATATCTACGCAATGGGACAAAAAATTATGATAAAACCATTTCTGATAAGAATGAGAATACATGTATTAATGTGAAACTTATTGAAGCCTGCTCCTAGTCTTATCCTAGCACGTACTCTCATTATGAGTATTTCAATGGCCTTCGAATTCAAACTTACATTTATCTGGGATTTTATATCCCAAGTGGCATTTTAGGAAGCTTTTTGTTTCTTCTTCTGTGGGATCTGGCAAGCTTAGTGGAATCTGAATAACTTTGCAAATAAACTTTTCTGCAATATCTTCATCATCTATGTCTTCAAATTTTCTTCTAATTGCTCTTGCAATCATTTTTTTATCTATCCCCAATATGACATTGATTTTGCATTCGGCTAAGACCAAGTTCACTGCTGATAACACCTGTGTAAGAAAGACAAACAAAGTGTGACCCTTTACAGAATGCCAAGAAAACCATTCTATGCGCCCAAATCTCGAATTCAGTTACCTGCAAAATGACGTCCTCTTCGCATCTATCTAAGTCGTCCACAAAGGTCACTATTCGAATCTGATCTCCAGAGGCCGGCATAAATTTTGGAATTCTTGTATTTTCAATGACATCGGCATATAAACCAAACCAGTTCCAACACCATACACCTAAAATGAAAGAGAAAAACCAATGTGGCTCGTTTCCAAGCTCCCTTTTTAAAAAAATGATGTCAGCAATAACATCTTCTTGATAGCCAAGGTGACTTGTATGGTCTGGTTTAGAGATATACCCCAACATTTGTGTGCTCACAGGTTTGACAACAGAAATAATTGATTTTAAGACAACCCATGCAATTGCAATTACAGTAAAAGGTATGGATCCGTATTTTAAACCTTGGAATTTTGCTTGCTTTAGAAGCATCCACTCTATCCAAGCAACCCATCCAGCAAGGGATATGCTGAGCAGACATGGTAAAAATATTTGTATCCAAATGCTGACTCTGTGTTTGGCTCAAGTATACCTCCAGCATGTACTCATCCATTGAGCTCTTGTCATTGCATTCTCAATTTCTTTGGTGATTGAGACTCCTAGTCCTGCCCAAGCTTCATGACGATCTCTATAATGCCATGCATTATATCGAATTGTCAAAATTCGAGGGACTCCTCTTAATGCATGTTCCTGCTCTTCTTGTTGTGATGCTGACTTTGACTGTGACTGAAAAAAAAGAGCCAAGAGAACAATTCCAGTCAATTGTTATTGGCTTAGTGAACTTGTTTTATAATTGGATTGTGTTCGACAACACTAACCATCTGATTAATATCCATGCATGCTAGCGACTTATAAACATGTTTATATTGATTCTGGTATTCAGTGAGCACAGTGACAAGTGGGTTCTGTTTCAAAAAGCCAATCATCTTATTAATAGATATTCAGTAAAAATTATTTTGATCAATAAAATAACTATTTATTATAGTTTTTAATAAAATAGAATAAAATTATTATTAAGCATTGAACTCTTGAAATGTGATCTGATAAATGATTTGTACTACCGAATTTAACATTTACCTTTGATTTTTCTTTTGACAGAGTCAGTAAATTGTCAAATCCTCTTTCAATCTGTTGATATATTTTTCTGCCTCTTGTACTGAGAGAGATCTTTTTAGCTCCACCAAATTGCTCCGATGGAAGAAGATTTGGAAACGTTAGCTGGGCTGCTGTAATTAGTAAAATCTTTTCGATCTACAAAACATAAGCAAAATATTATTATTTTAATAATTTTAAATAAATATTTTATTAAATTTTGAGTTTCAAAAACAATTCAACAATCATGGTGCATTGTAATCACTTATTATAAAAAGGTAGTTTTCACATAAAAATATAACATGTACCTGAATCATGAGGCTTGATTTCCCCATACCCCATTCACCAGAAATGCCCACTGTAATTGGTGATTCGACAAATCGATTTAAAAGCAAAACAGCTACTCCTTCGGCAAAGACATGCCTTCCTGTACCAAATCAGGCATACCATCTTGTTAGGTCAGCAGATGCATCTAAAAGTATAAAGGAATGATTAGATGCATTCAAATAAATAAATTTAGAGCTTTACAGAAATTGTATTTACCAAGGTTATCCTCCATACTTGGTTGATCTCATCCTTGTTCTCTCATTCTGTTCATGTGGCTTATAACTTGCACAAAAATACAACTATGTGTAAAATGCAACTGTGTAAAATGCTTTAGAAAGGGCAATGAGCATTAAAGAAAGAAGAGATCACGCATTGATCATGCATACCATTTTGAACGGCCTCTACCTCTGGTGGGTTCAAACTACCTCTCCAACCGGCATCAAGAATGTCTGCCATGTCAGCACCTCTATTTAGAAGCTCCCAAGCCATTTCAACATTGTTAGTAACTGCGGCTTTTCTCAGCAAATCTTCTTTGTACTGTTCCTTTTGGCAAGAGCCAGCTTTGGATCCTTCACAAGTGCCGCATGATGCAATGCTGTGTTTTTCTGGCCATCACGTTCTTTCAGGCGTTCGGACCCCTTTCGTAGAAGCATAATGACTGAGTCTACATGGCCTCCACCTGCTGCCATGTGGAGTGCTGTTCGACCAGAGAAGTCAGTTTCTTGGATGTATTTTGTGCATCCTACATCTTCAAAATAGGAGAGGATTTTCTCAATCATTCCGAGATCGCCTTTAGATGCAGCAATGTGCAATGCTGTCTTTCCTCGGTCGTCTCTCTGATGGCATAGAATTAGGAGCTTATTTGAAGAAATGGACTCTTTTATTATATCATACACAACTTGAGAGACACAGTCCCCTTTTGCTGCCCAATGAAGAAAGTTTCTTCCAAATCTATCCTGTCTTGTGAGATCATTGTCATCTAAATTGGCATATGTACTTTGCAATAGCTTGAAGACATTTGCATGAAAGAAGGCATAGTGGAAGAGCGTCTTTCCTTTGTCGTCTGCTTCAACTAGGAGCTCTGCTCCATCCCTGCTCTTTAACAAATGTAACAAGCTTCCCACTAATTGGGTGTGTTAGTCCGTTTTCCAGTCATTGCAAAATCTTTTCAAAGTGGCCTCCTCCCTGCAAATGTTTCATGGTTTGTGTCCTACCCTGTGTTCCTTGTGTTGTCGCGTTGCTCTGGTCCAAATCGCATTTCCTGATTCGCCAAACCTAGAAAGATATTCAAATTTCTAAAGTCTGCTGGAAATTGTCAAAATTTGCCACAGTGTCGAAAACCCACAGTGTTTTCAAAAATCCATGATGTTTTTGATCTTTTACCGATAACTTACGTTGTTTTCGACCCCCTTTGTCTTCCAACTTTGTGCACTTATCTGTTGACGTGTCAGAAACTTTGTGTGTTTTCGACCTGGCACCAGTTTCCTATTTGCCAGCATTTCCTATCTGCGCAGGTGTGATCGGTGGTGGGCCTGGGTTTGCAAATGCTTTAAGGTGATTGGTTGTCGCATGATTACATGTTAGAGTTTTCTGACATGCGACCATGCGACCAGTTCTTGCCTTACGTGTGGGGCCCATTGGCGGAAGGGCTGTGTTTGAGGTGGTGATGTGGCAGCCTATGATTGGTTGTCGCATGGTCGCATAGCCCAGTTTTTGGCTATGCGATCATGCGACCACTTGCCACGTGTCCTTGGGGCCCGTTGGCGGAAAGGTAAGGCTCATGTCCGATTGGTCCATGTGGTGGTGACTTGTCAGACTTGTCAGCGGGGCTTGGTGTCAGAGATAAAAAGATCTATGGTCGGTACGTGATCGCATGGAATATTCTCACCCCATGCGATCATGCGCCCACCGTCCGATTAGGTGTCGATGGGTGTGTTCGTTGTGGGCCCGCTGTTAGTGGTGGTTGTGTGGCAGCTTTTGGTTGGCTGTCGCATGATCGCATAGCCCATTCTTTGGCTATGCGATCATGTGACCGGTCGACACGTATCTCTGGGGCCCGGTGAGAGGTGGAAATGTGGTGACCGCAGTGGTGACGTGTTGTGTTCCGATTGGTGCCGATGTGCCAGGTGGCCAAGGGTTTGCAGGTGGGTCTTGTGGCAGGTGTGACTCGGCGGCTGCAGCGAGTAGTGGCATGACACATGGCAGGTGGGCCCAGGTCTAAGGCCTGGCGGTTGTTGGCAGGGCCGAGGCATAGTGTTCACGGGTTGTCGCATGTTCGCATAGCCCGTCCCTGGGCTATGCGATCATGCTACTAACCCTCTGACGTCGCGGTTGCGGAGTTAGGGCAGGTCCACTGTGTAGGTCTTGCCGACGTGCTCGGTTTTGATTAGTTGGCGATTGGTGGTGGGGCTGAGGATTTCTGTGGGTGGTCTACGGTCGGCATTGCGCGGTTAAGAAGCTGTCGTCACATGATCGCAAGGGTTAGTTTGGTGCCTTGCGATCATGCGACCAAGGCACATGTTCAGCCTGGTTTCCTGTGGCGGATAGGTTGATGACCGCGCGACTGCGCCACTGAGGAAATTGTAAGGTTGCCGAGCTCGAGAATGTGAAGATCTAACAGCGGGGATATAAAGTTGATCTATTTTTAAATGTGAGCCGCTGATCCGAGGGTAAAGCCATAAAGTGATCGTTGCTTTTCAAATTTGAATTCTTGCAAAGAGTATTTGCGACAGGAAGGACTGGTTTTAAATGTTTTAGCGGCCTGATTGGATTTGTTTGGTGGTTGCAATGTGGTCCACAGGCCTGTTACTTGATTTGCAGAGACTTTTGTGCCGTATGAAGGACTATTTTGTGCTCAACAAGTGTGTTTGCAGGTGGCCAATTTGACTAGTTTTCATGGTTCTTCCTGGTGTTTTGTACTGATTGTCATGATTATTAGATATGTTTGAGATCTCTTTCTCCAGGTTGCTTGTGTTTTCTGCCCCTGCAGTAAATTTCTTGGTTGTCTCTGATTAGCTTGGTTGGTGAAGCCTATGCCCTAGCTGTCGGTAGCTTGTTGCAACCCATTTTGGGTTCCCATGGCAGCTAGTGGTATAAAGTGTCAAATTTTTGACTTAGAGAGGGTTCTGAATTTTGTCAGTTCCAGTGAAGGGTTCTGTTCTGCAAATTTCTCCTTCTCTCTGCATATAGAGTGTTCCTCTTTCTCCTATTGGCTGAGAGAATACAATACATATTGTAATAGATTTGTCTTATGTGTGAGGATTTAATATATTTTTACTGTTACCAAACTATCTCCATTTGAATTGTGAGTCCATTAGTCATACATTAAGGGTGTTTGATTTGTCTGCTTGTATTGCCTATGTGTTTGCAAGTGGAGTTGTCTTCGTAGAGATAACTGGTTCAGGGTTAGTGTTTATGTATGTATGAGCTAAAGTGTTAAGGATATTTCATGCTTGTCTTCTAGTGGATGCTGGTTAATGTATCGTCTGTTTATAGGTCTCTTCTAAGGGGAGGGTTAAAATCCTTTGAGTGCATAATAACATACTTAAATACACAGGTGGGTGCTAAGTGAGGTTTGGTCATGGTGTGTGATTGATGTCAGGCATCAACACATTGGGTATATTATTTTCTTGTTTCATAGCTGTCCCTTGCAATATTGTATTTGACTCTGTGGCCCATTGGATAAGGCACTAGTCTATGTGAGACTTAGGGTATCTCAGGGGTCCCTTCTATCCATTCAAATCATTTCCATCCAGTTCCACCCTTTCCCTTTCTTGCTGTTAGTATAGGTCTCTAGCTTTCAGTCTCATTCCATGCAAGTAGGGCTATTGCATGAGACTTTCTATCATTGGGGTACAGGATACCTATAGAAGATTGACTACTATTCCACATTAATATGTCTACAGGCCTTTTGGTTTGTCATGAGGTGTCTTGAATGTGCAGATAAGGCAATACCCCCCTGAGCGAATGTGGAGCTCAAAGAAGAAGGAGGATTTCTCTCTATCCTCATCAACTGGTTTGTTTTTCTTTTCAAGCTTGAGTGCCTAACCTGTGTTTCTAGCCCAACCATTTGATTCAAGTTTGGTCCTGCAAGGAAAAGAACCAACAGGGTGCAACCTCGACGAACTGCCGCTCTCAAAGCCCGCACACAGTCAGCTGTGGTGATGTGGGCAATATCATCTTTGAACTTCACCATCATATTATCCACAAGCTCAGTGTACCCTCTCTCAACTGCCTCAATCAAAACCTCTGAAAAGCGAGGTTTAATGTTGGGAATCTGGTCTTCTAGTTGATGTAGAGATAGAGATAAGAGCTTTGTGAAGATGGAAACACTTTCTACGTTTGTGAATGTGATTGCAGTGGCGGTCTCAACGAAGGCCTGCCCGTATACTTGTATCAATAATTCAACCATCGCTACACCCTAGTCTAACGTGCCTTCGCCTTTTGCATACTCCAAAACCATACTGACTTCTTCCCTCGCATTTTCCATTTGTAGCTCATATCGGGGCTCATGAGACCCCAGCCTTTCCAACGTTTTCCTCAAAGAAACACGAACACGAGAGGCAATTTCAATGTTGAAGAATTCTGAGTCGAATGGATTCTTGTAATTCTGCCACAACCAATACAACACTTCCACTTCTTCATACAAGCAGGCATTGGCCCATGTGACTTCTATCTGGTTTCGCATGTGGAGAGTGATTCCATCATAGAGTTGTTTTCTCAAAGAATTACCGTGTGATGAGTAGAAATCTGCAATATTATAACATTACATGAAATGATGAGATGATATTAAATGTAAGACTGGCATCTCAATTTGATGAATAAAATAACATTTAAAACAATCGAACAGATCTGTGCTGTACCTGAGCAGTTCCGCCATTTCTTTAATCCATTATCCCACTCTTTTTTCTTAACCGCCACCATCCATTCACTTCTTCCACTAATTTCCCAATAAATAGGAAAGTTATCTAAAAGACGCGCTTCATTCATTCGGTCAATGGCAGTCTCCATGTCTTAAAGATGTCTATATTATTTTCAATTTCCTCAGTTGTTGCCAAACGGTAGCCCTGGGGCAACAAACATGGAGTAGGCCTTTCATTAGTGTGAAAGGGCTTGAATTTGAGCCTGAATGCAGGGGGCTCATAGCTATGTTCCATAGCGATGGGGAAGGAGGGTTACAGTGGCATAGCGAAGGGGAAAGTTGAAGGAAGGAAGGAAAGAAGGGGATGCGCAGCGAGCAAAGGAAAGCTATGTTCCAACTTACAACTAAATACTAAAATGTATTGTTAAGCTAACTTGTCTTTACGTATACCAACATACAAATTTAAATTCCCTTGAAACCCCGGAATTGTTCATCCAAGATGTATTTGATGTGACGTAACGTGAAACAATTATTTGTTTTGGAATTTTTCCAGATTTTACTGATATTAATAAATATAGATTCCTTTTGAATTTTATTTTTAGTATTGTAAGTTACTCTCCTATAAAATATTTGAAAAAGGAATGAAGTAAAATATTATTTTGCTATCAAGGTTTTACACAACTTTATTTATATTTATTGATCTATAACTTTCTATTTTTTTCTTATCCGGATAAAAGAGCAAGTTTTAGAATTATATTAATTTTGTTTTAGTAATGTTATTAATATATGTAATGTTTCAAATTTTAATAAAGTGGTTCAATTAAGTTAATTAATTAAGTGGTCTTAAAATTTAAATAATATCATAATAATTTATTTAATTGTTAATTTAATTATTAAATAGAGTCAAAATAATAAATTAATGGCAATCTATGATATGTTGAAACTTTTTACACACTTCTTGGAGGCCTTTATAAGGAGATAACTTGACATTGTAAATCATCATGAAATGTATGTGAACTCTTCTTTGTATTGTCAAAAGCTGGAGGCTAAAGATAGTTCGTTTGTTTACAGTTTCGAAGGTGGAAGACCCTCCCTACTTTATATTCACAATTTCAGTGGGAGTCATTCTTCACCCTAGTCTGCCATTGGAAATATCATTCTAATATTTCACATTGTACTCCAAATTTGTGAAGTCTTCACTTGAAGATTAATTTGATATAACCTAAGATATATAATCTAAAACACAAATTTTCTATTCTTAACAATTCATTATGGTTGATGGTGTGTGCTATGTGTTCATCATTATTCATCAGCAATAATATATTTGACATTTCTGAACCATTTTTGAATCATATCAATTGAGACGGTCGAGTGTCGAAGGCTCAGAAGGAGCAAAAGGTTGAGTACCAAAGGGTGTTGAAGGTTGAGTATTGGGATGGCTGCAAGAAGTCAACTCCCACTTTTGGACAAATGTTCACTAATAGATAATGATATAGTTATTTGTACATCCATATTTCATAGTTCAAATTAATGTCATTGTTAGATAGATGATTTTTTATAGTTAATCAAAGTTAGTTTATTAGTTACATCTATATTGTTTCATGTCAAATATATAATAAGTTAGTTAATTAATGATATTTTAAAAATCAATTGCACTTATCAATTACATGAAGAAATAACTCTACTAGATTAATTATCAAATTACAATTAATATTTAATTACGATTGATATTTAATTATAGTTGATATTTAATTATCATAGTACATAAATTCATATATCTAGATTCAAACCACTAATTAAAAAAAACATGAAATAGGATAAAAAGTCCACGAATAAGATAAATAGCATAACAAGTCCTAGAATAATATGTATCATAATGTCTGTCATATCAACTCATGATATACATAATTACACAACAAAATCCTACTCTAATAAGAAGTCCAAATAATATAATAATAAGTCCTGATAACACAAGTCCAAATAACATGATAACAAGTCCCGATAACATGTATAACACGTACCATCATAAAATGTCCATCATATAATAACATAACAAGTTAGATAACATGCGACAAAAAAGAGAGAAATAATGTATGTGACATATATAATCTAACTTTTCTCATCGAGAAAATATACAGTCCTCTTTACTCCACGTGAAGGTGATTGAGATGCACCATCATGTTGTGTCTGCTCTTGAGTGCCCTCATCCTCCTGTACATTTTTAAAAGATTGCATCACAAGACTATTTGTGTTTAATTCAAATAACTTGCATAATTCACTGAAAAAGTAATTAATATAAAGGGTATGTGCAAGATCATGAGGGGCCAAAAAGTGGCAATGTCAGTTCAAAACTTTGACAATTTAGTTGATGACTTTTTTTTCACCCGAATTTGATAAAATGAAAAGGGTATCTTAAGGAGATTATCAACTTTCTATCGATATAATTGCTATCAAATTTTGAATTCGGTAAGTAATTATTAGTTATTTTCTAATTGAGCTACCTCTAAAGTGCTGATTTATATACTGATTGAAAAATTACTATAACTTTCAAACGGTATAACATTTTTGAAATCTAAAAAATGCAACACATTCTATGCTTTGCCTACTATAAGGAATTTTTATTTTTTTTGAATTTTGTAAAGTTTTGAATGAGTTAAGGTGGTCAGACACGGGAGTTTTTTTATTCTAAAAATGTTGTAGCAAAAAATTCATAATTAATTATTTTTTTGGAATAAAATTACAAAAAAATATGCGTCACATCTGGGCATGAGTCTACTACTTATATATAAAATCTTATAATAAAATATTATCATTTGATTATGATTAAGGTGGTCAGACATACACCTACTTCTTATTTTTTTCCTAAAATTTTTGTACTGCTGCATTGAAATCTATACTTTTCACTAATCATATTAACTCTTTCTCAAAAAAAGGCCTAGTAGTTTAGAAACTACATTCAATTTTCTATAGATTCTATTCTTACAACTTTTTGATATTAGGTTCATAGCTAGTTGAAATTTTCACGTCAAGTTGACTAACCCTGATTTACTGATTTTTCATTGCCACTTAAGGACATAGTTTGGCCCCTCATGATCTTGCACATACCCTAAAAGAACATTTAAAATTTTAGCATGCATCTGTGCTCAGTAATGCCCTCAGTGGGACAAGGAGGTCCTTTCTTAGCAACATCAAAAGTGGATGCAGTCAAGTCCTGTAAAAATAAACATTACAAAATTTTGATAATATACGTATAAAATATAGGTACACAATAGACATTGTAAAATTAATTTTAATCATGACCTCAAAGGGCAATGTCGATGGTTGCATTTGGCTCAATCTTGTAACCATGCCAAGAGTCATGGTGGTGTAAACCTAAACAACATATATAAATCATGAATCAAACATGTATATACATAAATTTTAAATTATATAACTTGACTATAAATTTATAGAATAAAAGCATGTGCATTACGTGTATGGCGCATAGCCAATGTCACTGATGAGTTAGGATGTAAATGTGATGTAGCAGGAGACAATCCAAAAGCCTACAATTGCAAAAAAATAAGCATGAATCAAAGTTGTACATAAATAAGTAATCATGTAAATACTTAAAATTAATAAATGAAAAACATACTAAGGGTATACAAGGTTGAGTCTCAATGACTGGTTGGGCAGAGCATGAAGAAATGCAAACCTCAATATTACATGAAGCACCCTACAAAATTGCAAAAAATATATCAAACACCTTATCAATTCAAGTTTTAATTATTTAGTTTAAATGTATCTAGATCAAAGTGAATACCGTAAACGAGGCATCAAGATCTCGAAGTGTGGAGGTCATATGATGACGGTCATTGAATGACCTAGTGTCAACCCTCCTCTTTTCACCAAAAGAATCCACATATTATGGTTGATATGTGTATAAATATGGAATTTAATATTGCACTATAAATTATAATTAAATTTACCTCTACAAGATGATCATCGCTTGCACAAAGAAAATCAACATATGATGTGACCTCATCTCCAACATCACCATGTGTGCTACCATCATCATTATCATATCCACCATGGGAAGCACTAGCACCATCAGAATCACTCTGCGGACCCCTACATATATCCTCACATCTCGTGCAAACATGTTCTATGATAGGGGCAACCCTCACCTCAGTCAACTGCTCTTACAAATTGCCTGAAATGGCACTCAATGAACCAAGAGAAGATTGCACCGCTCTATGATGGATAGGTATAGACACTACTGGAGTAGGAAGAGGAACAAGGGTCTCATTATGCACACAATTTCTAGTTCTATTGCTCAATTTGGCCGCTAGCCTGTCCTATGGCATACCCCAACCAACCCCCTGGAATTCTTTAATGTCAAAGTAATTGGGTTTCTTACCCAAGTCAAATTCAGCCCATAATTTTTTTCAAAAAATATAGGGGGACATCATTATTAGTATGTGGTGGATGGTCAAATATCATCCATCACCACTCCCAAAAAGGCTCAACTATCTATGGGTGTTGATTCCATCTAATAGAAACACATGGCTTATTGCCAACTATCTCCTCACCTATTTTAGGGTTCATAAAAATAGCGTTATATATCATTTTTATAATTTTTAAATCATTGACCTATTTATAAGATAGGTCGTCAGCATAATAGGCATGCATGGAGTCCCTCCATGATAAAAAACTATCTGGCTCGGAGTCTAATGAGTGTACAAAATCTACAATGCCTTGCTTGCTATTTGTAAGGCATAGTAGCTGGGGAGGTGGATGAGGATCATGTCTAATGGTATTGATGTCCCACATAATGGTATGTATATTTCTCCTAATATTCTCTCTCAACTCCTCGAGAGTAGGTTGAGGTGGAGGTGGAGGTGGAGGGGGTGGAGGTGGCAGTTCCTGCTGACCTAAGAGCTCATCAATGTAAAAGTCATCCATGGATATAATCTGTATACACACACACACACACACACATAAAAATGAGAATTTACATGTTACCTTACAAAGAAATACATTTTTAAATACAACATAATTTAGAAATATAAATTAAAAAATATGAGAGAGAGAGAGAGAGAGAGTTTATTATTTGTTTTATGGACATAGGGTTTCTTGTTTCAGTTCTGTCTAGGTTTATATTTTTTTTCTACCTAAGGTTTTAAGTTTTAATAGTTTTTTTTAGTTTTCTTGAACATTTCAACAATAATTTACAAAGAAAATTAAAACTAAATATAAATGTATTAAACATAAAATATAATTTATTTAAATGTTATTAAAAAAAACTTGAAGCTTTAAAATAACTTGTCTAACTATATATTTAAAAAATAATAAACTACAATTTTTTTTGGAAAAAACAATAAAAAAATAAGTACAGAGAGAGAGAGTTTATTATTTATTTTCTGGACCTAGGGTTTCTTGTTTCAATTGTGTCTAAGTTTACATTTTTGTTTTCTACCTAGGGTTTCTTGTTTCGGTTATGTCTAGGTTCATGTTTTTGTTTCCTACCTAGGGTTTTAAGTTTTAACAGTTTTTTAGTTTTCTTGTTTTGTACGATAATTTACAAAGGAAATTAAAACTAAAAATAACTAAATTAAACCTAAAATTCAATTTTTTATACGGTATTAGAAAAGAAAAACTTGAAACTATAAAATAACTTGTCTAACTATAAAAAAATAACAAAGTTATAATTTTTAATAAAATAATAACAAAGTTATAATTTTTAATAAAATAATAATAATAAATAAATAAAAATAATAAAAAAACAATGGTACATACTTGGAATAAGGGAAAAAATAGTTGAGAGGTTCAGCTGTAGCACACAAAATGGGCACCCGCACGCTGAAAACCATGATCTCATTTTTCAAGTTGTGAAAATGACCTGCAAAATGGTTAAAAATTAAAAAAAAATACATTTACGAAATGGGCGGGCTTATTTTTTTTAAAATGGGTGCCTATTTTTTTAAAATTGTGTTTTGCTTTGAGCTACTGAACCTAAATGGCCACCCATTTTATATTCATGGCTCTGGCACCCGAAGCTAAATTGGCACTTGACTTAAAAAAAATGGGTGCCCTTGTGACAAATTTGTTGGCCACAAAATTTCACAAAATTGGCATCCAACTTGGTGCATTTACCTATTGAAGGGGTACCAAGTGTCGAAGGGTTATAAGTGTCAAATGGTGTTAGAGGGAGTCGAGTGTCCAAGAGTTTCAAAGGGTGCTTAGTGTTGGAGGGTGTCGATTATCAAAGGGTGCTAGAGGGTTCTGAGTGTCGAAGTGTGTTGAGTGTTGAAGGGTGTCTTGGGGAGCTGGAGGGTGTTGAGAGCCAAAGGGTTTTGAGTGAAAAGGCTGAGTTCCTACTGAGTGTCGATTCTCAGAGGGTGACTTTCGAAGGGTGTCAAGTGTTGAGAGTTAAAGAGTGTCAGAGGGTGTCAAGCGCAAAAGGGTGTGAGAGGGTGTCCAGTGTCAAAGGGTGTTGAAGGTTGAGTGTTGAAGGGTATCAAGGGTCGAGTGTTGATGGGATAAGCTAGGATAGACTAGCTAGTCTATGCTCTGAACCTTGTCTAAGGCCTCAAGTGTGCTCTGACACCTATGGATGATCTATAGGATACTTAATACATTCAAGTACCCCCTAACCTGCCTAACTATCCCACAAAGTTACACAAGTTCAACCATCACCATGACAAACCTTGCTTCTAGGCACTAACCCTTACATTGGCTCAAAAAGGGTCTTTTTGCTTCCAGACCTACTCCACATTCTAACAGTGAGTTCTAATGAGTTCCAAGGACTTTTTATGGCTATTGTCACCTTTTCAAGGCATTGATAAGATTTGGGGATCACCTGATTTGGTAGTTCCTTTGGAAACTAGGGCTACTAGAATAGGCCTAATTAGCCCTCCACTTGGATTTATAGTGAGTTTTATGCCTTTTGCTCAAGGATTCAGCACCTCTAGTATGAAGAAAATATACTAGGATTGATCCCCTCTAAGTGATTTTTGTGGTCTTAGATACCTAAAAGACCGTACAGTGCCCATACTGTGTATGGTGGTTTAAGGATTGTTTTGAGTTCTTTGAGAACACAGTGCAAACAATAGGTGTGAAAACACCTCTCCAGGGCTCCTCCAACTCCCTCCTTCATAGAATCATACCTTCAAACACCCCTCTACATCACTCTAAGAGGATAGGTCTTGAAACTTGTCTTTTCTCCCTTGGCACACCTTTTTTTGGTAGACTGTTCATAGTCGGGCTATGCCTTAGCTCGCCTAGGGCCTCCACAAATTGATGTTTGTCTTAATGCTCCAGGGCCCTGCTTCCACATTGATACAAGTATGGTTCTACACTTTAGGAATCCAAAGTTTCATGGCTTGGCCACGGTGGAAACTAAAGATACAGGCCCATTTTCACAACTCACCCCAAACTAGCAGGGAGCTGGTTACAACAAGAAATGTACAAAACAAATGCTATAAAAAAACTTGATGAATCTAATCTAATGCACACACAAGAAGAAAAAACACTCAAAACTAAATACCACACAAAAAATCCAAGAGCCTTTCACTATTTACATCAAAAACATAGCAAAAACACAGTGTTTTTTATGCTCCAAACTGTGATTCAGTCTCCATATCCATACTGTAGCCATACATTCAATTCTCCAACCTCAAGATTAGGGTTAGACAAGCATTAAATATCCTTCCTATGAAGTGTGTGCATTGGTTTTAGGGCCTATAGCCACTTAGCAACAGTAGACTTTTACAAACAAGGAAAGTTGTTGAACAACTTTTCAAAGTTGCTAGCAACTTTGAAGCAACTTTTAGTTGCTTGAGTAACTTTTTCTTACTCATACAAAAAGACCATTTCTAAAACACACTTGTGCTCATAACCAAACACTAGCTTAGGATTACTAACCCCAATCCAAGAAATCCAAGTTGATAACATTCCTTAGATAGTGTGCTGCACAACCAAACTAGACAGACTAGAAACTTTTAGGACTTAGTCATTACCTAGACACAACAAAAACAAATGAGCCAAACACCTTGTGGCCCTTATTTAATTACATGATTCAAACCAAGGTAAGACACACCAAAATATGAATGTGAGGGCCCTCATAGAGGTGCTCCTGCACCATACTCCCCCTCGACACAAACTAAGGCACCTTGGGGTCTAGGAGAGCTAGATCAACACCAAACTTGTTGAATTGTCCTTCCTCTATCCATGTAGCTTTAGATTCTAGTTGTCCTTTTCATTTGATTAGATGCTCGATGTAGAGTTGATGTTTGGTGGTTTTCTTCACCCTGGATTCTAGGATCTTCTCTGCTTGGGATGGTTCCTTCTTAGGCATGGTATTGGTATCCACATCTTGTAGTACCTTTGGTGGAGTTGTACCTTGCTGACTAATGTCACCTTTAAATCTGATCAGGTCTACAACATTGAACACCAGTGAGATGGCTAAATTTGAAGGTAAGTCCACCTTGTAGGCATTCTCTCTGTATTTGGCTAGAATCTTGCATGGGCCTACTCTCCTCATCTGTAGCTTAGTAGGCATGACCTTCTGCATTCTTACTTTTCTAAGATGGACCATGACATAGTCCCCAATCTAAAACTGTACTTCTTTCCTCTTTTCATCTACTTTGGCCTTGAGTTTTTGAGTAGATTCCACAATGGTTTTCTTCACTTGCTCTTGAACCTCCTTGATGGTTTGAGTGAAATCTTCAGCTTGTCTACTCTTCAACTCCATGGAACCTAAGTCTCTCAACTCACATACTCCCCTAGGGTGTCTTCCATAAACTATCTCAAAAGGACTTCTTCCTGTGGTCCTGTTTACACTATCATTATATGCATATTCAGCCTAAGATATCACAAGATCCCAAGTCTGCCCATACTCTTTTGTCAAGCACCTTAACAAGTTTCCAAGAACCCTATTGATGACCTCAATTTGGCCATCAGTTTGAGGATGGTATGCTAAACTGAAAGAGAGATTAGTTCCCAGCCTCTTCCACAAAGTTTGCCAAAAATGGCCCATGAACTTGTTGTCCCTGTCTGACACAATACTCAAAGGAAGTCCATGAATTCTAACTATCTCTTTGAAGAAGAGATGTGCTACATAACTTGCATCATGAGTTGTTTTACAAGGAATGAAATGACTCATTTTGGAAACCCTATAAACAACAACATAGATGCTATCCATACCTAATTTGGTTTTAGGGAGTCCAACCATAAAATCCATACTTACACACTCCCAAGGCCTATTTGGAATGGGTAAAGGCTGATATAGTCCTGCATTGCTTGAACCACCTTTAGCTCTCTGGCATACTCCACACTATTCTACATACCTCCTGACATCCCTTGCTAGCTTAGGCCAAAAGTAGTATCTCTGTACTAACTCCATTGTCTTGTTTATGCCAAAATGACCACTTAGGCTGCCATTATGCTTTTCTGGGATCAGATTTTCCCTCATGGATCCTCTAGGTACACAAAGCTAATTACCTTTAAACAACAATCCATTCTGAAGGGTGTAATCTACAAACTCACTATGAAAGTGGTTCTCAAACTCTAGGCATACCTTGTAGGCTTGTGAGAAGTATTCATCCTCCCCATATAAGTCTTTAAAACCTACTATTCCAATGCTTTGCAACTATACCTCTTGGACAGTCAATAACTTTCTACTCAAGGCATCTGCTACCTTGTTGAGCTATCCTTTCTTGTGCTTAATTGTGAAGGTAAAGGATTGGAGATATTCCATCCATTTCAAGTGCCTGTTACTAAGCTTCTCCTGAGTGTTTATGTAGCTTAAAGCTTGATTATCAGTAAAGACAACAAATTCTTTTGGCAAAAGGTAATGCCTCCACTTCTTGAGAGATTGTACTAATGCATACAACTCCAAGTCATAAGCTAAATACTTCTTCTTTGCCTCATTGATTTTCTCACTGAAGAATGCCATAGGCCTTCCTTCTTGACTTAAAACACCCCCTACTATTGTACCACTTGCATCACATTCGATGGTAAACAATTTATCAAAAGTAGGTAAGAGTAGGATAGGTTTAGTGGCTACCTCTTGCTTCAATGTTTGGAAAGCTTTCTTAGCTGCCTCAGTCCACTTGAACTTAGTTTTCAGCCCTCCTTTGATAGTATCCAATACTGGTGCACATATCCCACTGAAGTTCCTTACAAACTTTCTATAAAATTGGGCTAAACCATGAAAACTTCTAACTTCTGTCCCTATTTTTGGGGTAGGCCAATTCAAGATTGCCTCCACCTTGCTTGGGTCCATTTTTAGATTACCCTTGGACACTACAAAGCCCAAACAAACTAGCTCTTGCTGCATAAACTCACACTTCTCCAGATTGATGGCTAACTGCTCTTCATGTAGCTTCTTCATGACCAACCTTAAGTGCTCAAGATGCCCTGCTCTTGTCTTGCTATAGATGAGTATATCATCTAGATACACCACTAAAAATCTACCTATGAAGTCCTTCAAGACCTCATTCATTAACCTCATGAAAGTGTTGGGAGCATTGGTAAGTCTAAATGGAATTACAAGCCATTCATACAAACCATCTGTGGTCTTAAAAGCGGTCTTCCACTCATCACCTTCCTTAATTCTGATTTGGTGATAACCACTCTTTAAATCCAGCTTTGTGAAATACATGGCACCTCCTAAGAAATCCATCAAATCTTCTATTCTTGGAATTGGAAACCTATACCTGATAGTGATCCTATTGATAGCCCTTGAATCTGTGCAAAGTCTCCATTTACCACCTTTCTTAGCTGCTAAGACCACTGGTACTGCACATGAACTAATACTCTTCTTGATCAGCCCTTGATCCAATAACTCTTGTACTTGCCTTGCCACTTCCTTGTTATGATCTAGGGTAAGATTATATGCTACTTTATTAGGCAAGGATGCACTAGGTACAAAGTCGATTTGATGACTTATAGCTCTTTTTGGAGGTAAAGTGGCAGGGGTTCCATCACTTACAATATCTTTGAATTCTTCCAATATTTTCTGCACTTCCAATGGTAAATCTACTTGCAACTTCTTATCTTCCTCCTTTGGCTTCACCATGATAGCACACCCTATGGTCTCCTCATCGTGTAGTGCATGTAAGAACTCTTTACCACTACTAAGCAACACACTAGGTGTCTTAGAAGTTCCCTCTTCATTCTCTGTTATGGACTGAATTTTGAAAGTCCTTGCATCTTTCTTAAAAGAAATGGAGTTCTCCTCTCCATCATAGATCATCTTTCTATCAAATTACCAAGGTCTCCTCAATAGAAGATGGCATGCATCCATGGGTAAGACATCACAAAGAATTTTGTCTTTATAGCCTCCAATAGAAAACTCTACCCATGTCTGCTCATTAACTAGCACACTCTACTCCTAGTTCAACCAAGTCACCTTTTAGGGGTTTGCATGTGGAATCTTTATGAGTTTCATCTTCTTTGCTGCTTCCTCTGCTATGATGTTATCAGTAGACCCTGAATCTACTATGACCTTTCATGTTTTGCCTTGTATCTTGCATCTAACTCTAAAAAGAGCCCTTCTTTGCTTGGGTTCACCTTGATTAGGCTGCCTGATAAGTACCCTTCTGAACATAAGATTCTCCCCCATTTCTGATTCTAATTTTTTGACTTCATTATTGCATGAGTTGTTGCTATTCTCTTGGGTATATGCTACCCTCTTCTCATTATTTGAATTTGATGGTTTATCAAGACACCTATAGGCAGGGTGTGCAAGCTGTCCACACTGATAGCACTTCATGGTGGCAAAGTAGTAGTTGCTTCTCCTTGTTCCTCTTCCTCTATTTCCTTGAGAACCTCTTCCTCTTCCATAAGATCCTCTTCTACTGATTTCTGAACTTTGTTCCAAGAGTCTTCTTTCCCCTTGATTTCTTGATTCACCACCTCTACTAGAACCTCCTCTTTACCCCCTCTAGAGTCTCTACCTCGTCCTCAGTTCTTGGAGTTGGGTTCTTGCTTTCTTCTTTGTTTTTCTTCCAAATTTTGTGCCATATGCTGACATCCAAGTATGGTGGTGGGAGTGAACAAACTCATCTCCTCAGCTATGCTCCATTTCAAGCCACTCAAATACCTTGCCACTTTAATACTTTCTTCCTCTTTAATCTTGGACCTTAAGCTCAACTTGTGAAACTCTTCTATGTAGGTGGCTACATCCATCTCCTTCTGTTTGAGATTCAATCTCTTCCTATGTTGTTGTATTTCATAATCAGCTGGTAAGTAGACTTCCCTGACTTTGTTAACCATTGCTTTCCAATTAGAGATTGGATTCTTCCCCTCTTTCTCTCTTTCACCTTGTAGATAGTTCCACCAGGTTAGAGCTTGTCCTCTCAACCTAGATTTGGCCACTTTGACCTTCTATGCTTCTAAGACCTCTTCACATTCAAAATGGTTCTCCATGCCTTCAATCCACTGCAGCACAAGTTCTGTATCCATCCTGCCAGTGAGAACTAGGACACCTTCAAGTGCCTTGCCTGTAATAGCCTTCAATGCTTTCAAGAATTGTTCATCTTGAGTAGGAGGATCTGGTGTAGGTACCTCATCATGAATGGTCTCTTCTTTTACTTTCACATCTTTCTTTTCCATCCTATCATTCACCTTGTATGCTTTTGCTTGGACATCATCCAAGAGTTGTTCCATTAACAACAATCTTTCCTATAAGGTCCTATTGGCTTCCTCCTAATCTTCTACCTTCTTGGAAAGCTCTACATTGGTCACCATTTTCTACTTATGAGATGATCCAACTAATTCTTTAGGTGGTTGAAACATTCACCTTTTACTTCCCAAGCCTTATTGGCTCTAGTACCAATCTGATGGGATAAGCTAGGATAGACTAGCTAGTCTATGCTCTGAACCTTGTCTAAGGCCTCAAGTGTGCTCTGACACCTATGGATGATCTATAGGATACTTAATAAATTCAAGTACCCCCTGACCTACCTAACTATCCCACCAAGTTACACAAGTTCAACCATCACCATGACAAACCTTGCTTCTAGGCACTAACCCTTACATTGGCTCAAAAAGGGTCTTTTTGCTTCCAGACCTACTCCACATTCTAATAGTGAGTTCTAATGAGTTCCAAGGACTTTTTATGGCTATTTTCACCTTTTCAAGGCATTTATAAGATTTGGGGATCACCCAATTTGGTAGTTCCTTTGGAAACTAGGGCTACTAGAATAGGCCTAATTAGCCCTCCACCCGAATTTATAGGGAGTTTTATGCCTTTTGCTCAAAGATTTAGAACCTCTAGTCTGAAGAACATATACTAGGATTGATCCCCTCTAAGTAATTTTTTGGGTCTCAGATACCCAAAATACCCTACAGTGCCCGTACTGTGTATGGTGGTTTTAGGATTGTTTTGAGTTCTTTGAGAACACAGTGCAAACAATAGGTGTGGCAGCACCTCTCTAGGGCTCCTCCAACTCCCTCCTTCACAACATCATACCTTCAAACACCCCTCTACATCACTCTAATAGGATAGGTCTTGAAACTCATCCTTGCTCCCTTGGCACACCTTTTTTTGGTAGACTACTCCTAGCCGGGCTATGCCTTAGCTCACCTAGGGCCTCCACAAACTATTGTTTGTCTTCATGGTCTAGGTCCCTACTTCCATATTGATACAAGTATGGGTCATCACTTTAGGAATCCAAAGTTTCATGGCTTTTCCATGGTGGAAACTAAAGATACAGGCCGATTTTCACAACTCACCCCAAACTGGCAGAGAGCTGGTTACAACAAGAAATGTACAAAACAAATGCTATAAAAAAACTTGATGAATCTAATCTAATGCACACACAAGAAGAAAAAACACTCAAAACTAAATACCACACAACAAATCTAAGAGCCTTTCACTATTTACATAAAAAACATAGCAAAAACACAATGTTTTTTATGCTCCAAACTATGATTCAGTCTCCATATTCGTACTGTAGCCATACATTCAATTCTCCAACCTCAGGATTAGGGTTAGAAAAGCATTAAATATCCTTCCTATGAAGTGTTTGCATTGGTTTTAGGGCTTATATCCACTTAGCAACATTAGACTTTTACAAACAAGGAAAGTTGCTGAACAACTTGTCAAAGTTGCTAGCAACTTTGAAGCAACTTTTAGTTGCTTGAGTAACTTTTGCTTACTCATACAAAAAGACCATTTCTAAAACACACTTGTGCTCATAACCAAACACTAGCTTAGGATTACTAACCCCAATCCAAGCACTCCAAGTTGATAACATTCCTTGGATAGTGTGTTGCACAACCAAACTAGACAGACTAGAAACTTCTAGGACTTAGTCATTGCCTAGACACAACAAAAACAAATGAGCCAAACACCTTGTGGCCCTTATTTAATTACATGATTCAAACCAAGGTAAGACACACCAAAATATGAAGGTGAGGGCCCTCATGGAAGTGCTCCTACACCAAGTGTTGAAGGGAGTCACATGGTGTTAACTACCATAGGGTGCCTAAGGTGGAGTGTTTGTAGAGTGTTGAGAGGGTGTTGAGTGCCAAGGGGTGTCAAAGGTTGATTGTCAAAGGGTATTCAAAGTTGAGTGTCAAAGGGTGATGAGTGTTGAAGGGTGCTGAAGGGTGAGTGTTGAAGGATACTAAATACTGAGTGACAGTTGCAAGTGAATATTAAATGTTGTAGGAGATTATTTTTGTGGCTAATCTACATTTGGTACATTATAATGGTATCAGAGTTGGTAATCTTGCCAGTCTATTGGGAAAATCATGGCACCTAGTGATGGAACATGGGAAATGAACATGTGGATATGACTACTAGCTTGTTGAGGGAGTTGACAAGAAGTCAACAACTCAACAAAACCTTAGCAAGAGGGAAAAAATAGATGGAGGAGATGCTCAATCCATTAGCAAAAGAAAGGAGGAAGGAAGCTTTCCATTGGTCCAATATAAGGCTAACAATGTCAACCTTCCCTTCGAGAATCAAGAAATAAGAAATACATATTCCCACTTTATTTGAGTCATTGAAGAAATTAAAGAAATATTGGGTTGATGGTGGATGGAAGATGGAAATATCTCTCAAGGACTACATAAACTTAAGTATGAGGTATCCATCCTTTGAAGGTAATAGAATCTACAAAAATAATTTGAGATAGGAGATCAATATTGACCTACATAACATAATATACCCTAAGGAAGATGAAGGCATGCCCAAAACTTCACTTTTGTCACATGAGGATATGGACAAGAAAGAATAAAAAATTATCCCTTTAAATGGAGTACTTCCAAATGTTCAAGGAAACCATAAGGGTCAAGAAGATGCTTGCATGAATTTCACTGAGCCAACATTGGTTGACCAACTTTATGGAGATGTAGAATTACCAATGACCCTTTGAATGAGCAAGCTCTACTATTGGTTGAAGAAAAAAATTTACATTGGGAACGCATATTAGGAATTTTGTGACATTATATGAGTCTCAACATGAGGAACCAACACTTGTTGAAGATGACAAAGAAACTTCAAGGGATCATGAGGATTTTCTTGTCAATTGTGGGCAAAGCATTTTTTATATCAGAGTAGAGTAGTGGAAGATTATTGGAGATTTGGAAAGTTTTGGATTGATAAAGTCTTAGGAGGATGCACATTGATGCAGAGCATCTAACACAAACCATAAAACCATCAAGGGTATTACTGACTTGAATCTAATTATGATCTTTAACCTGAGTTGATAAGGCTTCTAACCAGATTAATTTCTCTTCTCAACTAAACTTGACTCAAATGACTTAAAAAATACACCTTAATACAACTCTTTGCACTCTTGGAAACTCTAAGGAATTGGAGATCTTTCTTTTATCAAATTCTACAAAATCAAACTCAAGGGACATAACTGATCACACTCTCTTTAAGGACAACAAAGTCTTCAACCACCTTTTAATGTCTTCTTAACATAACATTGTTAATACCCCTCATATACTTTAAATGATGTGGGACAGTCATCATAACCTTGATCAAAGGAAATATCAGCATTAAGAGCAAGACATAGTCATCAATGGACTATCAATACTACCTTACTACCTGTTCCTAGTCATCACATGGAGGATGTACACACTTTTCTAATCATAGTCTTTGTTAAGTGTACAAATGGGATTGAACCTTGTTGTCTTGAAGGCTTCAAGGATTTCAAGGGTTTCCTAGACCTCCATCAATCTAGGGAGTGACTTATCTTCACACTTCTATCACTGATTGTCATAAACCAGGGCTGTCAAAGTAGAGATCTAAAAGATCTCACAACTTGTAGAACATAAACTCTTTTCTTAAGAAAAATCCCTTGAGAAAGAGACTTCCTTTTGTTTAGGAAATGAATATAAACTCCCAAAAGCATATGCACTTTCATTCTTCACAGAAAACCTCAAAACAATTGCTACACTTCCCTTTTACCAGTCAAGACATTGTGACAAACATTGCAACAAAAGGTATTGAACTTTGTGGAATGTGAATACTTAGACCTTAACAAATACTTCGGACACATTTCCACCATACCCAACCAATTTCTTCACAAAGTAAATCTCATTCATGTTCAAAGCACCACATTTTCTTTGCTCATTGTCTTAACAATGTGAAAATAAGAGAACGGTCAGCTAGGGCATCAACATTTATTAGTCAAAACTTGATTAAACGCTCTGCAACTTGGGACTATGTTTAAAAACATCAAATTACACCATGAACTACCAATTTGTAGAAATTTATATTGGTGTGGACAAAAGATATGGAATTTTAAAGTTCTCTGATTACCCTAGAAGAGGGTTTTGATAGTTTTTAGAAAAACAATCATTTCTCACAAAATACTTCATGAAAATGCATAAGAATGGACTCATGACAATGCTTATTCATTAAAATATATTACTAAAATAATTATTTATTGAAAATATATCATTTATGAGCCTTCATGGCTCTATGAAAATCACAGATTACTCAAAACCATATGACAGTTTGAGGGTTTTAAGGATAATCTTTTCCAAATCCCCTCCAAACTGCTTGCCCTCCTTGATCTTGACCAAAAATGGTTTTATAAAACATTCTCAACTTCTTCCAACTTCTATAACTACCTCTTGACCAATGGGTTACATATTTGTACTTTTTGCAACCTTTTTGCAATGTTGCAATATTGCAAGCTTTGCAGTTTTTGCATTTTGTGAAAAAACATTACCAAACTTTGCAAAACCCTTCTTGGACACCTCAAGAATGATAAAATGAACTAAAAGTAATCAATTAAAACATGTTCAGGTCTTTTTTAATATTCTTCACCCTTTGACCATAGTTGACATTGTCAGGACCTTATAGATCTCTTGGAATAAAATGACTCTTAAAGCCTTACAAGATGAGTTGTTTTGATTTCAATGGTCCTTAGGACCTTACAAATATTTAATGAAATATTAAAAATAAAGAAAAATTAAATTTGACCTTATAAGATATCTCCATGTGGCTGGGTACTCCTGCACCACACATGAAGTCATGATGTGGCATGGAGATTTTAGAAGTTATGACTATTAGTGTGCGTGCATGGTTTGGGATCCTGAAACTTGTTAGATGGTAAATAGTTACAAATTGCTTGAGGGAAACAGATCTTTGGGCGGGAAGGATTGTAATGTCCCCAATTTTAATAAAGTGACTTAATTAAGCAGTCCTAAAATTTAAATAATATCATAAGAACTTATTTATTTAATTAATTTAATTATTAAATAAAGGGGTTGGAATAATAAAATAATGTTGGCCTATGACCTATTATAAATTTCTAAACACTTTTGGGGGGCCTTAATTAGGAGATAGCTCAACATTGTAAATCATCATGGATGTATTTGAACTCTACTTTGTATTGTGAGAACACGGAGGATGAAAGTGGTTCAATTGTTTGTTGTTTCAATGGCAGAGGACCCTCTCTAGTTTGTATTCAAATTTTTGGTGAGAGTCATTCCTCATCCTAGACTATCATTGGAAATATCATTCTGATATTTTACATTATACTCTAAATTCTTTAAGTCATCACTTGAAGAATAATTTGATGTAACTTGATATATATCTTTATAATCTAAAACACAAATTATATGTTCATAGCAATTCATTCCATTTGATGGTGTGTGCTTTGTGTTTAGCTTTGTTGAGCAACAATAATATCTTTAGCATCTATGAACCATGTAGTTGACTCATATCAATTGATATTGTCAAGTGTCGAAGGGTTGAAGGAATCCAAAGGAGTGTCAAAGGGCATTGACGGTTGAGTTTTGAAGGGTACCGATTGTCAATGGTGTCAAAGGGTGTTGAGAGTCAAAGGTGTGTTAGCACCTAGAAAAATAAGAGTTTTTATTCCCCAAAATTAATTTTTTCCTAGACAATATATCTACATATGTTTTCTACCATTGCCTGATAGTATGTCTCAAGAGACCACATTTTCTAGAGAAAATAACATAAGTCAATATTACAACCATATTCTGTGAATGGTGGAAAATTTTTGAATTCAAATAGATTATCTAATAGACATCTTATTGTCTTGTCAAAATTTGGTATAAGTAAAAAACATAACAGGGCCTATGATGGTATTTTTCCATAACAAAGTTTGTGTCTCATCGAAGTGATGTGCATCCATGAAACCTCATTAGTCAAAAAGACACACAATAGGTCACATCGAAGGAGAATGTTACATAAAATTTTATTCATTGAAGAGACTAGAACCTCATTTCCTAAAGATGTCAAAATTGTTTCTCATTTCCTCCAGTGTTGCCAAACGGTACCCTTGGAGCAATAAACATAGAGTAGTTATTTTCATGTGAATGAGCTTGGATTTGAGTCTGAGTGGGGGTTGTTTTTGTGCCATAGTGATGGGGAAGTTGAAGGATGGAAGCTTCAATGAAAGAAGGAAATGCATAGCGAGAAAAGGAAACACTACAACATTTGGGGTCAAATTTTGATGCCAATTTGTGATGCCACTACTATTTGTGTTTTTTTTTTGCAAGTGCCCCTGACGGTGTCGTAATAATGATGATGATGTCGTAATTGCAACGTCCGCTTGGTTATAAACAAAAGAAAAAGAAAAAGAAAGTTTCATTTGTAATTTTTGTGAATTCGAAGAGCTACTGCGAAGACGACACTACACTTTTGTGTGGCGTGAAGAGGGCATTCAAGTTTTCCATACGCAAAGAGGTCATAACCATGTGGGAAGAGGGCACTGGCACTTGAGGTAGGCATTCGAGCTTTATCTTCTCATTAACTCAATTTCATTTTGATGGTATTTGTTGATTTAATAGCACAATATGAATGTTAATAGTGGCATTGTTTACATCTTAGCATTTGGAATGCTCGATGACCCGCGAGTTTTGAGAGCTAGGGCATCATTGCTATTACCTTCAAGGCATTGTGTGAAGTGTTTGATCTCTCTTTATTTGTTTTGTTGTTGATATTCACTATGTGGTACTCCCTGTTTATGATCATTTCATGAGGAAATGTCTTGATGGATCGCGGGATGCAAGCTAGGGCATCATACATTATTTATGAGCTCACTATTGAATACTGGCATTGTTTACATCTTTTCATTTGGAATGCTTGATGACCCATGAGGTTTGAGAGCTAGGGCATCATTGCTATTACCTTCAAGGCATTGTGTGAAGTGTTTGATCTCTCTTTATTTGTTTTGTTGTTGATATTCACTCTGTGGTACTCCATGTTTATGATCATTTCATGAGGAAATGTCTTGATAGCTCACGGGCTGCAAGCTAGGGCATCATACATTGTTCATGAGCTCACTATTTAATACTGACATTGTTTACATCTTTTCATTTGGAATGCTTGATGACCTGCGAGCTTTGAGAGCTAGGGCATCATTTCTATTACCTTCAAGGCATTGTGTGAAGTGTTTCATATCTCTTTATTTGTTTTGTCATTGATATTCAATATGTGGTACTCTCCGTTTATGATCATTTCATGAGGAAATGTCTTGATGTCTCATAGGCTACAAACTAGGGCATCATACATTGTTCATGAGCTCACTGTTTAATACTAGCATTGTTTACATCTTTTCATTTTGAATGCTTGATGACCCGCAAGCTTTGAGAGCTAGTGCATCATTTCTATTACCTTCAAGGCATCGTGTGAAGTGTTTGATCTCTCTTTATTTATTTTTTTGTTGATATTCACTATGTGTTACTCCCCATTTATGATCATTTCATGAGGAAATGTCTTGATGGCTCATGGGTTGCAAGCTAGGGCATCATGCATTGTTTATGAGCTCACTATTTGAGCACCTCATGTCCCTATTTGATTGGTCGGTGATCTGTTTATTATATTGATGCTATTAGATCAAATAGGGACATCAGTAATAAAATAGGGACATCAGTAATAAAATAATATACTTACTATTTTGAATTTAAGCTCAGGCATCATGCAATGTTATTGTTGTCAAAATAGTAAGTGTATTAATGTATGATCTAATAGTAGCAACCTCATTGATCATTATCTTTGACTCCTCCATCATTATAGAAGAGATAACTACCTACAACTATATTTCATAATTCCTTCTTTGAAGTCAAAGGTTAGTTTAAAATGGAGAAACTATATAAACTCACCAATTTAATCCTAAAACATCATATAATTGGAATTAATCACATCTCACAAATGTATAGATTATACTACATACCATTGTATTATATATATCAAGTATAATTATGATTTTACATCATATATTTAGGCTTAATAAAATCTTATAAAACAACATAAGACTAACCCAAAATACTTTGTCTTAATAAAATAATATATTTAGTCAAGTCCCAGGCTGTAAATGTATTTTTTGTAGCAGAGGGAAGAGTGGGTAAGGTGAAGAGGGTGAGAGATAACCAGAGAGGGTTCAGGGCGAAAGGAATGGAGGGCGGTGTGAAGTTTTTGGAGCAGCAATGGACATTGCAATCGGAGCTTGCAAAATGGTATGCCGCTATGGCAGATCTCTACGAGCGCAAGCTATGGCATCAACTCACCCTCAAATTGGATCAGTTCTTGCTCCTTGTGGTTTTGCAAGGTGGTGATACACTTATTCAGCTATATCATAATTTTATTACAGAATTTGAAACAAAGATAAATTTGCTTAAGCTTGCACACTTTGTTGTTATAGTTTCACGTCAGTACATAGAAAAGGAGGCTGCTATTAGATTTTTGGAGGGAGTAATTGAGAAGCTTCATGCCACAAGACATATGAGGATTGATGAACCTATCATATATGTTAGAATGCAAATAGCTGCATTCAAACTTGAGAAAGGTGAACAGAAAGAGTGCAAAAGGTTGCTAGATGATGGAAAAAACACTCTAGATAGTATAACACATATTGATCCTATTGTTTATGCAAGCTACCATTGGGTCTCATCGCAATATCATAAATCAAGACAAGAGTTTGTTGAGTTTTACAAAAGTGACCTTCTCTATTTGGCTTATACGACTATAGAGTCTCTTTCAGAACCATTTAAACTAGATCTAGCATTTGACTTATCTCTTGTTGCTCTTCTTGGAGATAATATATACAATTTTGGAGAATTATTGGCCCATCCAATAGTGAAAAGTCTTCTGGGAACAAGTGTAGAATGGCTTTACTATATTTTGCAAGCTTTCAATTCTGTTGATCTTGTCCGATATCAAGAACTTTGCCATACTCATATGGAAGCCCTTAATGCACAATGAAGTCTTGTTGAGAATGAGAAAAAAATGTTGGAAAAGATTAATATCTTGTGTTTGATGGAGATCATATTCAACTGACCTTTAGAAGATCGAACAACCCCATTGAGGGTCATTGCTGAATGTACCAAATTATCAGTAGAAGATGTTGAATATCTTCTTATGAAAAGTCTTTATGTGCATTTGATTGAAGGGGTAATTGATCAAGTTGAAGGGACTATGCATGTATCTTGGGTGCAGCCCAAAGTGCTGGGAATCTCACAAATCAAATCATTATGGGACATGCTTGACAATTGGTTGGATAAAGCCCATACAACTATTTCATTCAAGTGATTTTTTTTAGTTTTCTTGGTTTTAAGGGGTAAGATTTTAGAGATATGTGAGTTCAACTTTGGAATTCACCTTCCCAAATTTGTAGGCTCACTTGAGTATCCATAAACTCTTTTAGGAGGAATAACTCATATACTATATTATTGGTTTTGTAATTTCCCATAAGAGGGGTCTCGAAATATTGTAAGTAAAAACATTACACAGTGGTATTCAGATTAAGTATAATATGAATTCACATGCCTTTAATTATGATATACACTTTTGAAAAGCTTGTCATAAAAATATATATATTTAGTCAAGTAATAAAATCTTATAAAACAACATACATTGTGTGAAGTGTTTGGTCTATCTTTATTTGTTTTGTTTTTGATATTCACTATGTGGTACTCCCATTTATGATCATTTCAAGCTAGGGCATCATGCATTGTTTATGAGCTCACTATTTGAGCACCTAATGTCCCTATTTGATTGGTCGGTGTTATGTTTGTTATATTGATGCTATTAGATCAAATAGGGACATCAAATAGGGACATCAGTAATAAAATAATACACTTATTATTTTGAATTTGAGCTCAGGCATCGTGCAATGTTATTGTTGTCATTGCATGCTTTCTGTTGTTGTGCACCATAACAACAACAAGAATGCAATGCTATGAAATTTTGGGATTAAATTGGTGAGTTTGTATACTTTCTCCATTTTAAACTAACCTATGACTTCAAAGGAGGAATTATGAAATATAGTTGTAGGTAGTTATCTCTTCTATAATGATGGAGGAGTCAAAGGTAATGATCAATGAGGTTTCTACTATTAGATCATACATTAATACACTTACTATTTTGACAGCAATAACATTGCATGATGCCGGAGCTCAAATTCAAAACAGTAAGTGTATTATTTTATTAAGACTAAATATATTATTTTATTAAGATTTTATTAAAACTGTATTTTGGATTAATTTTATGTTGTTTTATAAGATTTTATTAAGACTAAATATATGATGTAAACTCATAATTTATATATATATATATATATATATATATACATATACATATACATATATATACATATACATATAGATATATATACATATACATATACATATATATATATATATATATATATATATATATATACATATACATATATATATATATATATATATATATATATATATATATATATATATATATATATATATATATATATATATATATGTATATATATATATATATATACATATATATATACATATACATATATATATACATATACATACACACACACACAGATATATATATATATATATATATATATATACTTCAAAGGAGGAATTATGAAATATAGTTGTAGGCAATTATCTCTTCCATAATGATGGAGGAGTGAAAGGTAATGATCAATGAGGTTGCTGCTATTAGATCATACATTAATACACTTACTGTTTTGAATTTGAGCTCGGGCATCATGCAATTTTATTGTTGTCATTGCATGCTTGCTGTTGTTGTGCACCATATATTGTTTTATACACTATTTATTTCATTGAGATCGTGAGCTTGGCATTTGTAATGTATTTTCTATTATTGGATCGATGTCACCATGTTGTTCAGGTTGTAGATGCATTGAATCACCACTACCATTCTATTTTGATAGCAACAATATAATAAACAGAGCACCATCCAATCAAATAGGGACATCAATAAGACATTTAATGCATTATTACTTCATCATGATGATAAAAAATTTATTGCCTCAAAGCACATAAAATGTGGGTAGCTTCATTACTTCATTAGATATATATCTTTGTTAATTTCACTAGCATCATGCAACTTTCTTACTTATCCTTAATAAAATGCAGATTCAAATATACTCCATGCCATAGCTTTAATGTATAGATGATGCAGATTTGTGTACCTCTTTATTTTGATGTAGCTTACTCAATGCATGCAATGGGGCCTCCTTGGGGTTGCCAACCATGTTGTGATGATGTTATGATCTTTACTTGAAATCCATGATGTACTCCTCCCTTAATATGAAGATTTGATGCTTTTCTCCTCTAATTTGATGATGATGTATGCCCCTTCCATTGCTTACTCATGCTTGCTCATGACTGCCTTACTTTCTACAATATTCTTCTGAGGGCATATGTCTTGTAGCATGGTTTTTCTTTCAGAAGTGTATGGCTTGACTATGCACATGCATAATTGTAGATGAGGATCAGTAATAGGATTTCATTCATTCCTTAGATAATTTTTTATCTAACCCCCATCTCTCTTTTCTTTGCAAGTTCTAGATCACACAGGGGCACACTAGATTCATACCTGGGTAAAAAATTCATCACTTCAGGCAATGTATGACACCCTTATTATTTATGTTCATCCTTTTATGTATTCTTCTACTCTTGCATTTTCTTCTAAAAGTTATTTTCCTTGTATAGTATATACAAGTTATTTTTCATATATATACATGTAATCTTTAGATGCAAAAAATTATTTTCATTTACATGTATCTTTGCAAGAAATGAACACAAATTAAACAAGACCATCTAATAATGCAAACTAGGGCATTGTAGTCACTCATCTAGTAATTAGTTCCCTAAACCATTACTAAGGATTGAACATAAGTCTAAGTCCCCAAACCTATTGCTCTATGTGTCCTTATTGCGTTCGTAATTTTGGTTCAACCCCTATAGGATGCCCACGCCTAGAGGTCAAGGAAAGTACCCAAGAGAACTTGAAAGAAAGATGAATGAAACCATTGTCCTTATGTGGGTAAACCCATATAAGTGTTCTTCCTTTGCATCACAACTCCTACTTGAGGATCCACAATCATGCATTTATGTTCAAGACTTATTATTACTTTGGTCCTTTTGAATCTTAGGATGACATCTCAATTGGGAAAGGCAAACCAAAACCTTTTATAGACCAATAACAACCAAGGCATGTGGGTGCTCTTATGTTGTATAGTTATACTCATTAAATATATGTACAACTATAAAATTTCATGCTTTGAAATTTTATAACATAGTTCCTCTTCATCAAAATACAATGGAAGTGGTGATTCAATGCATCTACCCACATTCTATGTGCTTTGATCCAATGAAATTTTTATCATCATGATGAAGTAATAATGCATTAAATGTCTTACTGATGTCCCTATTTGATTGGCCGATGCTCTGTTTGTTATATTGCTGCTATCAAAATAGAATGACAGTGGTGATTCAATGCATCTATAGCCTTAACAACATGGTAGCATTGATCCAATAACAGAAAATACATTACAAATGCCAAGCTCACGGTCTCAATGAAATAAACAGTGTATAAAACAATATATGGTGCAAAACAACAACAAGCATGCAATGACAACAATAACATTGCATGATGCCCGAGCTCAAATTCAAAACTGTAAGTGGATTAATGTTATATGATCTTGGTAGCTTGTGCCTCGATACAGGTGTTATCTTACAATAAAAAATTGGAAACCATGTCTAGGTCATCTCAATGCTTATGTGTTGATGCTTACGTGTGTTTCCCTCATCTTCTTTGATAAGGTCGTATTCATATCTTCATGGTCACTCTTGCACTAGAGAAGGTTGTACTGACCTCTGATGTCCCAAATGCTCAAATGATGAAAACAAATGGCTATAGGATCAGTGACTTGACTCATCTCTTATGTTGTATTTCATCCTAAAGTTGTATTTTAGGTGTGATTTTCTAGTCCCCTTGAGCCATCCTTCATTTCTCTTCGCCGAAGTGATTAACTACAACATCTTCCATTGACTTTGACTAGTATCTACACAAACAAAGATCGGTATCATCATAAAAGGGGTATGGAGTGCCAATTTTTATCATCATCATATATAAGAGAAGAGCTAACAGTGATACATTAGAATGAGCGTGATATCAAAGCAAAAGAGGCATTACTATCTACATCTACACTATGCAGTTCAATGGAAATGCATAACGTAAAGACATTTAGATCAACATCATAATCATGGCATGAGATATATATCAGTGACATAAAAGGAAACAAAAATTAAAGTATACATGAGCATACATAAAGATCAACATATGAGAATCAAGAGATCACAATTGTGAGTCAGAACATCCCACAATATATATATATATATATATATATATATATATATATATATATATATATATATATATATATATATATATATATATATATATATATATATATATATATATATGTATGTATGTATGTATGTATAATTAGTACAAAAATGGTGCATCCTCAATGTAGATATATCAAAATGGGGTACAATAAAAATGTGATAAGAAGAGGATAGGATGAGAAGGGGTATCAGGACTCACTCCCTCCCTTCACCTAATCTTGAGGTGGAAGAGGAGGGGCATTTTATCTAGCAGGTGGTGGTACTGGTACAACCCCCTCAGACTAAGTAGCGAACTATGAATATGAGGGTGCTCTCACCCTAACTGGTCGTATTGTGCCAATGTATAATGCGTAATAGTATATTGCACAAGAGGCCTGGTATATGGTCATTTTCTATATCTGATCTCATTCACTCTGGAGCTCATGGATCTCACAGTCCCTATCCCTCTCTATGAGCTGCAAGTGTGCCTCTTCTACCACTCTTTTTGTCTTGGCCTCTGCCAAGTCTTCTCTAAGTTGTGCAATCACCTCTTAGGTACTACCCTCTACTTCCTTTTCCCTAGGTGCCTCTATAGGTGGAGTCTACACTATTGTCTCCTCTCAGACTCCTATCTCCTCTCCCACTAACCTTCCCTACCTATCTCTCTTGAGGAGGTGGCCTCTATCCACCTTCCTCCCAACCATCTGCTCCCCCTCATCCTCCTCCATCTCCTCCTCTACTCCCACTACCAACCCCACAACCCCTAAAGAACCCCTCTCTCCCCTAGGCCTTTGCTTCCCTGAATGACTCGTACTAGCTCAAATAGCTCCTTGTGGGAATCCACCCTGTCCCCTCGATGGCTCATTAGCAGGATCATCCTCATCATCTTAGGTTTCTCGCTTCATCGAATATGTGAAGTGGGGGAAGGGGTGTTCGATGCAATGCTAGAAAAAGGCCAGTGCCACCCATGCATCTATAATGGTTGGGAGGTAGTCCTAGTCTACCAAACCAAGATATCACAGCTCCTAGACTGCAACTACATACATAGGATGAGGCCCCCAGTCATCCTCCTCATCAACATAGTGGGCGTATACCACAAACTTAGTGGGTATATCCTGACACCATCCAAATTGGTGCCAAACATGATGGAAAGAACTATAAATTAGATGGTACATATCAGAATTTAGAAAGAACACACATATATCAAAAAGGAAAGTACAGTATTGACAAAGAATCAAAAATCATAGGAGATCCTACCTACCAGTCAATGGCCTACTGCTAAACATGCACGAATACTCACGGGCAGAGCCCGTCCACCTCTCGCAACCTATGTATGGATATCATACCATTGCAGGCAATTCATCAAACTATCACCACCAAAATGTAGTCTTTCCAAAATTAGGTTGATGGATGTAGACTGTATACCTAAAAATATAAAGCATATCCACTCCTCGGGTAGCCTGTGCAAAAGGTCACGCAACGGGAATGTGCTCCCATGCCCAAATTTGTAGTACTATCACCCCGACCACCATACTTCTCATGCATCAATAAACTATCTCATTCATCTCATGGTACATATGATATAAAAGATAGGCTCCCCAACAGAACATGCATGAGTGAGTCAACATATCATACAAAATGAGGCCCCATACGCACTGGAAGTCCTGTTGGCTCCGATCAGGGACTGTGATGCAACCTATTAAGCCAACCAAAATACAAGCTAATGGGTACTCTGCCCGTATTGAAGGATCATATAATCCCACGTAATGTGGTGCTCCATGACCATATCATTGACAAATATCTGCCACATAGCTGCAATACCCTCAAAAGGATCTTGGTCATAGTATACAAGCTCACCAACAAATGGAAGGTGCAAGATCTAAGACATGTCCTTAGGGGTCACAGTAATCTCCAACTTTGGCAGGTGAAAGGTATTATGCTTAGAATGGAAGCACTATGCCAACACTGTAAGCAACCCGTGGTTCATATGGATAACAGGCAATGTAAGGAGCTTAACCAAACCACACAAATCTAGCACAACTAGGTCATCAAGAGATAGTAATCAGGCCAACCACAACACTTGTGGGTATGCACATCTAAATATTGGATCAGGAAGATGAATCTACAAAATAGAAAACATGGAAAAGCATTAGTAATCAAACTAAATCAAACATCAAGCTATCAAAAATCAACTATTAAGCATCTATGACAAGCTAGAAAGTTACAACGGACAAAAGAAGTTAATTGCAAAAGACAAAAACTCAATTTTTGGACCGTATGATGAAATTTTTGACCCACAATTATCGTATGATGAAACTCCATAAGAGAAACAATATGATTTTTCAATGTGATATAGTTCCTTGTATCATACGATACGAGGGTGTTTCTCGTATGACACAACCCAGAACTGCATACGATACATATTTCTCAACCATTTTATCATACGATGAAACTCAAAGTTGTCTGCGATGAACTTGTTTTATCGTATGATATTATAGGTCGAAAAAACCTAAAATGAGCCTAAAAAACTAAACTAACAATAAAATTGACAAAAACACAAGGATTGATCACTTACTATTGTGTTATACGCCCGAGGCTAGTTGTGTCATCTCTAGAGCTTGAATCAATGATTTTGGATAGGAATGGGAATCTTTCTTGCTTTAGAAGGCTCTTGGCTCTTAAAAGTCAACTGTAGAAAATGATTTTAAAATGACCCTTGAGGCCCCTTTTAGAGGTTTTGACCTAATTTTCAAAGTACTCAAAATCCCATGAAAATTGCACCCCTAGCTAATTTTGACATTTTGAATCCATTTTTGTAATTCAAATTGAAATTTGAGATGGTTTACCTAGTCAAATTGCAAAGTCAACCCTTTTGGTCAAACATAGTTGACCGCTGATGCAATCACTTCTCACTCATTTTTGCATTCACTTCTCAGACTTTTGAGGTCAATCTTATGCAAATTTATCAAATTCTAGTGCTCTCATGTTGGTCAACTTTGGTCAAAATTTAGTCAAATCTGGTCAATAGGATCTCAAAATAGCTCCAAAAATGTTGATAACCTATTTTGAGCTTTCACCTCTCTACCTCATTTCGATTTTGATCTCGAGGGGGCATGGCAACATAACAAATCCAAGTTTCATGGGTTGGGGCATCTCAAGAACCATATCAAGTTGAGATTCTCCGCATCATCTATCTGAAAGAGTGATCTCATCGCTTCATATCAGATCACTTTGATAGAAATCAATTTGATCTATTGGGGCATGTCAAGTTGCTTAGGACCCATATCAATATGACTTTGTTTGTGGGGCATATCAAGTTCATCGAGGCCCATATCAATCTGGTATTGTCTCTCAATCAGGTGATTGACTTCCTTAGAATCCTTGTCAAGGTAGCTATCTCAAAAATACTTTGGACATATATTTAGTTTCATCACTTCATATTAGGCTGAATACTCTTGTCTCACTTGTCAGTCTTCACTCAATCAATTTTAGAGCTGATATCTATTTAGCGATCTTCGTTTGATCAAGTTCAGAGTTGGTTCTTCTCATTAGAAATAGTCTCATTGATTCACAATAGGGTATCCTCTTATCTCGTTGCTATCTATTCTTTGAATCAACACAGTGCTCACACATCGATTCAAAGAAGGGCAAATGTAATCATCTAAAATTTGTCTAGTAGAACCTAATCCCAAGCGTAATTTTGATTAAATTTTATTTTAAAAAAATCTAAATATCCAAGGCATAACTACCAGACATAATTATGTAAGTAACCTTGATTTACCCCCTTGCATAATTAAATTATTTCTAAGCCTAGATCATTTCTAAACTTGAAAAATCATTTAATTGTCAAAACTTACTTTTAATATAAAGTCCTTGCACTTTTATTAAATAAGAGAACTTTGTACAACTTAATCCTGATAACTTGGCAATTAAAAGAGGATTTTCTATTTTTTTTTATTCTCCAACCAAGCTTAGCCAATCAAAAATCTTGAATCCTCTCACATGGATTGATCGCTTTTCACCACTCATCTCTACCTAACATATTTTGCCTCTTAATCTCCACCCTTCATTCTTGAGGAAATTCCTTTAAGAGAAAGCTCTTCCTTGGCTCAAGGGTCCCAATCTTGATCATTTGCAATCTTGTTTTCTTGTATTCTAGAGTAATCTTGTTGTTTTGAATTCCTAGCTCTAAATTGCTTTCATTATATACTCATAGTTCTCTAGCATTCTTAGTTTACTTCATTCTTAGCATAATATTGCATTGTTAAATCTAGTTTTCTTTCTTGCATTTGTCAACCATAGCATAATTCATTGCATTTTCATTCTAGAATACTAGTTGTTTGCATCCATTCTAGCTTAATTCTCTCATTCTAGCTTTATTAATCTTGCATTCTAGTTCATTTCTAGTTTTGCATTGCATTTCAATCTTCCATTTTGGAGTATTCAAGTCACTAATCCTTTAAGCCAATCTGATAAGCATCATAAAAAATATTAAACTCGCTTCAACTAGGAAATAATAAGCTGCTTTTGAGAATTTAGTTGGTTCATTTAATATGGCTTCCTATAGCTAAATTCTTGAGTTAATGGTTTATTGAGTGTTGGTTACATATTAGTTAAATACTAATTTTATATCACACACTATGATGGCACACCAAATAGTGAGAAAGTGGAACCTCCAAGTCTTCTAAGAAGATTGCAAATTCCATCTTTGATTAAGACTGTCAACCATCGGAAGATGGGGAACCAACCAATCATAACCCATCTTGAGTTTGTAATTGGAGAGAGGACTCCAAGGATACCATTTCCAGCCCTTCCACCAGGGCTTGATAGACTGGATGCCAAGCTTATGCAATATTTGTGAAGGTAAAGCATAGACTAGTAGGTCAAAAGTCTATCAATCTAGGTGTAAAAGATGAAACTAGACCTACAGGTCCTCCCACAACCAGAGACTCATAGTGGGTTAGGAAAAAAACTCCTTCAGGGTTTGAATGCCACTTTTATGAAGATGCAGAGCACTAGAACCCCTAATATTTTGGTAAGAAGAATCCCTTGCTAATGAAAAAGTGGTGACCACCAAATATTGTGTTGATCTATGGAAAGCTTGTCCCTAAATCCATCTCAAGCACAATGGAGCCAAGGCTTGACAACTTCCCAGGCTCTCAAGATACTTTTAGAAATAAAAGTACCCTGAATTTGAACTGGGTATCTCATGATAAGAAGGGTTTGAAAACCAATCCCCTTCAAGGAAGGTCTATGAATAGGAAATCCTAGAGAAATACAAAATATCAATAAGATTTTCCAATCCTCATCACCAGTCAAAGCCTAAAAGACCCATTAAGCACACAGGGCCAAAACCTATTTCATGTGTGGAAGTAAGGCCAAGACTACCAAAAACCTTGGGAAGGAGACAATAATCCCAAGAAACCCTGTGAAAGCTGTAATGATTAGCTCCAGATGCCCACAAAAATTCATGCAATAATTTTTCAAGCTTCGTGTAAGAGGCTTTGGAAGGATCCCAACAAGAGGAATAATAAACATGGGTGGTCATCAACACTTTAGAACAAATTTAGAATTTACCAGCTAGAGAAAGAGGCTTGGTAATCTAGTCTGATACATTTTCTTGTGTCTAGCTGAGATTGCATTCCAAAGATCCACTAGCGAAGCTTGGAAGGCAAAAGAAATTCCTAAGAAGTGAAATATCTTGCTGTGTTGTAATCACTTCCAGTTGTACTGATGAATCTAGGGCGGAGCTGGAAGAAAAGATTGGCTGTAACATTTATTCTTGTGCCATTGAATGATAGATCCTAAGGCTAAAAAAAAAGTGTCAGGGGATTGTAAGGCAACTTTAACATTGTCTTTATCTTCAATGAGACAGAGGAAAGAACCATCGGCAAAGTGTCCATTAACAAGTTGAGCAGGTGACTCGAGTAGGGAAATTTGTCTAACAAGACCAACAGAGTTCGCATTGTCAAGGAGATAACCAAAAATCTCATAAACAAGAACATATAAGGAAGGAACCAGCGGGAAACCCTTGAAAATGGACCTGAAAATTCCAAAGGCTTCATATGAAATATGGGACCAAAACCAAGAGCTTGCAGCATGACAAGAATGAAAGATCATTCAATACAATCATAAGTTTTAGAAAAATCCATCTTTAAAAAGACTGTTTTCTAGTTAGACCACCGAGCCCACTCCATTCCTTCCCAGCTAGTAATAATGTTGTCAAGGATGAATCTGGACTTGATGAATCTAGTTTTTTCTAGTTTCATAATCAAAGGAAGGATATGGCAAATCTTGAGAGCTAAAAATTTGCCAATGATCTTGTAAGAGACATTGAGCAGAGTGATAGGCCTCCAGTTACAAATATCCTTAAGATCTGTTGCCTTAGGGATGAATTTTATGTTGCCTCTGTTGATAATTCCCTCAAAGAGTGGGATTGGAAATCTTCAAGATAGACCTTATGAAGGTTGGGGCCAATAGAATCCCAGAGAGCCTTGTAGAACTCACAAGGGAAACCATCACACCCAGCAGCTTTATCATCTGCTATAGAATAAACAAATTTCTTAAGGTCATCAATAGTAAGAAGTTGACCACAAAAGGATTGTTGAGCCACAGAGAGTTGTTGAGGCACCAATGTTAGGAAACCTTTTAGAGCTTGGTCTCTAGCAAGATAAATTCCCTATGTTGTGAATACCTTCTCATAATGACAGACAAAGGCTTGTAAAATAATTGGAAGCTCGATGAGCACGAATTGGCCTTCTTTGATTTTTGTAATCCCCAAGGAGGAATGACAAGCTCTCAGAGCCAAGAAAAATTCCTTGGAAGCTCTGTCACCCACTTTCAGCCAATGGAGCCTGGCTTTGATTTGAGCACCTCTAGCAGAATAATTAGCTACAACTTGCTTATGGTGTCGAAGCTGAGTGAGTCGAACCTGCAAATTTGCATTGAATGGATCCAGAGCCAAAACTTCAATGGTTGTACGGATCTCTTTTGTAGTGGCATCATAAGAACACCTATGGTACCTAGCAAGTTGTCTTCCATAAATGCAGAGAAAGCATATTGTGCGGGTGACGACATCATTCCACCATTAATCCAGCTTTTAGGCTGATGTGGCCTAGGCTCCAAATTACAAACTCTTTGAATGTGGTCTAATCATAATAGAGGCCATGTTCCTTAGAATTCTACAAATGTATATCAAATAATACAAAAATATGTATTATTTTGAATTACATGTATAGATATTCCATGTTCAATTCATCTCATTTAAGTACAAACAATATTGTATCAATCTATCATGAAGTTTACCTCTAATTGCAAATTACTCAACTTCCAATAAAAATGACTACAACCTTCAATGAAGGTAGTAGAAGATAACATCCATAATAAAAATAAATTTAATAATCAAATATATAAATGTATAATCATTAAACACACAAACCCTAACTAAAATATTGCATGACATATTAGATGCATGTCTTTAGTTCTATAAGTGGATGGGAAGCTAGCCATTAGTTTTGTTGTTCTAAGTAATTCTATTATACTAAATATAACACAATTAAATGGTCACACATGTGAATGTACAATTGTTACATTTTTAATATTGCTTATTCCATTATTATGATAGATGACTAAAAATCTCTACAATACTTATTATTATTTTTCATTGTAGAAAATTATAATATACATAATACAAATCATTACCTAATAACAACACAATAAATTGCATAGTATGCTTCTTTGTATTATATTATCTCCTATACACTTCTATATTGTATAGGGTTCCTGTATGAGTTTGTACAAGACATGTCAACAATCCATTTCAACCAAATTTATAGCAATGAATACGAAAAAAGCCCCATGTTTGTTTCATAGTTATTTTTTCTCTTTGCCATTCTTTATGCTTTCGAGGTTCTCCTTAAATTATCATATGTTTCGTCACTGTGTAATAAAATTAAGCATTGTGATTCAGTGTTTTTAAAGATTAAGTCTTGTAAATTATTTTTGACATATTAATATTATTCACCTCCTTAATAGCAAGATCATTTATTAAGTGTCATTCTTACACATACGTTCTTTATGTTTTAATAAGAATTTTAAAAGTGAGTTAAACAACTCAGGGTTCTCGCTTTGAGAAAAATAATTTAGAGAAGAGCTAGTGACACATGAGCAGTTGATTCCTATTTGTCAAGGACTAGTGGACATGGAATTCAAGGGCTTTTACCAAACAAACCTTAATTCGTTCTTCAAGAATTTGCTTTTGAAAGAGACTGGTCAGAATTTGCTTTTGCTTTTGAATATGTCTTCCAAGAATTTGCTTTGGAATCTGTCTTCTGAGATTGACAACTGTATTTTAAAATATTTGCAAAGTAAATAAAGTAAAATCTAGGCTGTCTGTTAACGTTTTATCTCAATTCAATGTTATTTTATTCTAATTTATTTTTAATTTTTTTCTCACATTTATTCCAAGGTCCGTAAAAGAAGAAATATATTGGATTTTATGATTTTACTCTAATGTTATTTTATTAAGTAAATATTCTCTATATTAAATATACTAAATCTTTATCAATTATTAATTATTATTAATTAATTTACATTTTAAAATAATTTCACATATAATTTTAATTTAAAAGATCTGTAATAAAGAAAAAAATTATATTATATTTGAAAGTACAATGAATAATATATAGAAGATATATGTGTTAAATAAAAAAATTATGAAGTAAATTATCTATTTATTCTAATCTATTTTTATTTGAAGACACAAAGTAAAAGGTAGATCCCGTTATCTTTAATTTTGTCTTCAAGAATTTGCTGATAAAACAACTTGTCTTGTAAGAAAGATACGGTAAGAAAATAAAGTAACATGGAGAGTGGATGTAAAGAGTTTATATCAACTCATATTTATTTTATTCTTTTAATTTTTTTAAGTATTTCTCTTGCATATTTTATAAGGCATGACAAAATAATAAATATATTAGATTATAAGAAAAATGTTATTTTATTAATATTATATATTAAATATAATTTTAAATTTCAAAATAATTTCATACATAATTTTATTCACAAGAAAATATTAGAAGTGAGAAAAGATTTTTATTTTTATTTTTTATATTATATATGTTTTAAAATATAATAACTAATATACTAAAAATATATGTATTGAATAAATAGAAAAATATTAAGTATACATTTTTTCTATATATTATAGAATAAATAGAAATATGTATTTCACTATAATTTTGTCAATGTTCTTTTATTTATTAGGTGTGAGAGTCCCTTTCAATTTTAGTTTCTTTTTCTTTGAAGATTTTCTCCAAGACAATTTTGTTTGGAGTTTGAAATATATTATCAATAAATAAGATAAGAATAAAAATGACATCATAGATCTCTTAAATAAATAAAGGATCTTTCTATTGGTCCAAAGAACTTTCCTACATAAGTTTTTTACTATTGAATTTGAAAAATGTAAGAAAAAATGTTAAGGTTGATAAAATTATTATTATGTTAAAATTGAATTGTTAGTTATGTTAATTTTTTTTGATAGTTTTTATTGACATGGATGATAACTAAAATGTTGTATTACAGATTGGGTGCATGTGTTTAGTTTTATAGATGGATGAAAAGCTACTTATTAATTTCAAAGTGTTTATTGTTTTTTATTGCAAGAAAAAACAAGTTTTAAAGGGGACCCGAAACCCCATACAAGTTAGAGATAAAAAGTTTTAGCGTTTAAGCATACTAAAGAGAAATAGGACTGGGATCCCTCAAAGTGTTTATTGTTACTTCCAAGGAATTCTTAGATATTAAATATAACACAATCAAGTGATCACACATGTGAATCTACATTTCTATTTCTTATTACATTGCTAAGATAGATGACTAAAGGATGTGGATAACACTTATTTATTTATTTTCTTTCTATAATGGGTATGTGTAGGATCATGGTATGCCAAAAAGTGGCGATGTGAAAAAATAAACTTTTCACTTGTCCAAAAGTGCACTAAAAAGTTTGTTGACTTTTTAGTAGGTCTGGGTGTCAATACACCTAGCCAAGCCAAAAGCCAAAGCACGAGGCTAATAAGCTATGTGATAATATCGAATATCCAGTTTTATATCAAATATCTAATTTTCACCAGTAATTTCTATTTGTAGCCCGCGATCGCATTCAACATTTTCGTTGATACCTCTCACGGGATCCGAGATACAAGCCTCAAAAGATCATTGCCCAATCATGCTTAGTGCACCTTACACTCTTTATCGACAAGAACTACCACACCTTTTTCTCTTGGTAAGTGAAGAGGACATTCATATGGTTTTGGGAACTCCTGCAATGTCAAACCACATGACACAAAATTAATTTATTTCAACCAAACACATTACTTAACTCACAAGGTTTTTGCAATCTATAATCGTGAAAATGTTAATTATAGATTTAGATTAGGTAGATTTTTGTTGCTAATATTTTGGATCAATTTTTATGATCTATCATTTCTTTTCTCTTCATAATGTTTAATCCCAATAACAAAATTTTATATGATTTGATCCGAAGGTTAAATTTTTGACCAAATACATTCATGTTTTTCATTGACTTGATACACTCATGTTAAAGCTTAACTCACACAAAATGCAGATGTTCATATTATAGAACACAACAAATTATATTAGACCATCAGATATCCTTTAGCAAAATGTAATTGAAAAACTATTTTCTATCATGTTAACTCGATAAACCTTTCCATTTAGATACTCCTCTTGATTAAAACATGAGAAAGCAGAGAATATGATCTTACTAGCATATACGGCTTGCCTACATTCTGGGACTGCATTTCCATTGACCAAAATGGTTTGTTTGATTTGAAAGTAAGGGCACGATTCACTAGAGCAGAGGATTCATAATGTTCAGGGTTCTTGACAGAATGGCTTGCAACAAAAATTAATAATTATTTGTTTGTTTTAACTTTTAACATTCCTCCTTGTAAAGATACAATTAAAATATCTGGTCTGAGAATTGTACTAAATATAATTATACTTACGATTTTGATTTTTCTCCATTGCATCGACGGTATTGTTATTTTTCTCATCAGAAACCAAATCGATCAATAACTTTCTGCCCATTGGTAGAGTTAAGCTGCCTAATTTGTTAGAAGGGCATCTTGTATCAACATTTGTATTTATAAAATGACAAGCAGTAAGATTTTTCACACACCTTGTTCTTTTAAATATCTTAATCTTGAAACATGACTTTGATATGTACTTGAACACTAGAAAATCTACCATCTCCACCCCATGACGATTCACAAACTTTTCTCAACCATCCTAAAAATTCCAGTTTATTCAAAGAACGCCATAACTATACATCATACCCTTTCCCACCTGGGCCTTACAACTGCAATCCCGTGATATTCTTTGCAGAAAAATGTGGTTCTCGGACTAAGGGACCCATAGAATAAACTTTTTCTTTTCAATGTCAGTAAAAACAATCAAATATCTAAAACTATCAAAAATCTGAAATCTCTCACTCAAATTTTTTTGAAATCTCTCTATCTCTCTCTCTCTCTCTCTCTCTCTCTGGTGAGGACACCTAGGTAGGGTTTTTTGGTACCTAGTGTTCCTTAATTTTGGCTTGTAGTGGCCTTAGCCAAGCCACTAGTGTAGGGAGAAGCCTAATTGGTCTCTCTAGTGTGGTAGTTAGTGTTTGATCTTGTCTTGTTCTTTCCTAAGTCCTTGGTGTGTCTTTTGAGCCAAGGTGAGACAGATTTGGCTAACTTTGCTAAGTTGCCAAGCATGGGACAGTGTTGTAAAAGATATCCAAATGGCCTCTTTAATGTTTTAGAGGATTACAAATGGTCTTTAGGACCCTAACTCAATCAGGGTTTGAGTGTCTTTGAGGTGTGAGTAGGTGGTTTGTTTATCCACCAAAAATTGCTTGACAACTTTGAAAGTTGTCATGACAATCTTTCTTTCCTAGCTTGTAACTAGCTCTAGAAGATGTCTAGCCCGATCCATGGGCCCTAACATCGAGGAGGGGGTATTTAAGCTTTGAAAACCCTAATTGTAAGCATTGGGATGTGTGTAGTATGGAGATCAAACATTGGCAGGAGTTAGACTGTATGAATTTGTTGACAATGAATACATTTTATGTTTGACATAGCTTAAAAATGGATTGAATACCCGATTGTAGTGACTGCATGTGATGGTTATTGATGTATTTGGATTCCTAGGATAGTTTTGTTTTTCATTCCAGTTTTAGAGTTAGTTTTCATTTATCTTATTTTTTGGCATGTCTCAGGTTTGTCCAGACAGTGCATTGAATAATGGAGTGCTAGATCACTCTCCCACCGTACAATTTGTACGGGTCCTTTGGATCGGTAACTAGACTCATTGTAACATATGATGTGCAAAAGAGGGGCCCTAGAAAGCTCAGGAAGCAATTTTAAACTGATGCCCTATGCAAGCCACCAGTGTTTGGTTAGGGGTCAAAGTGTTGTTGCAGAGTAGATGGAATGATTGAAAGCACTCTTTGCTTCAATCAGAACATGTGGAGAGGAGGCCTAGTGTATTTCCAAGCATCCCCAATGCTAAGAAGCCTCGGGGGAATGCGGAGACAATGAGAAACACTAAACCCTCACTGGTTCAGATAGTAAGTTCCAAAACCCTTAAAAATAGCCTCATTTTTAGCAGGCCCTATACAGACAGTGTGGGGAAGGAATACCTACAGAATCTTCAAGCCCTTCTAAAAGGGTACTTGAATCCATAATTAGTTGGGTGCCTTGTTCAGGGAAGTTGGAAGTTATTAGCAGGGAGAGGTCAATTAGGCCTATAAATCCTAGTAGCCTTTTTAGGCCAAACAGCAAGCAAATCCTATTAGCGATAAGACTATTTTTAATTGTGATGAGGTTAAGAGTGGATTGAAATCATTTTGGGATTATAAAACAATCCTCCTCTCCACTTGAGGGTGAGAATAGACCTCATTTCTATTTCATTAGGGATGGTCAGTGCTAGAAGCAAGCAAAGGAAGTTCTTAGGGAAGTGAACTTGAACCAAACCTTGATGTGTTAGACTAAATAGGAGCAGAGAGAGTTGTGACTCTTTGGAGGGGAACTAAGATAGTATCCTAAAGGTTAGGTGATTAGCCTTCTTGATTATAGGAGAGCCTAGGACAAAGGTGAGTAAGGTCTATAGTTACATCAGATTGGTATCAGAGCGGGTTAAAGGTTTGGAGGACAGTGCATGTAGTCTCTATATACTGGTGAATCAGTAGGGGAGAATATAATGATCACAAATGCAGAGCTAGCTAAAGAGGTATAAGAGAAAAAGGAGAGAAATAGACTACTTGAGGATGTTATGGATGAGATGAGGATCAAGCTACAAGAAGTGGTTGATCAAAGGGCACAATAACTAAACAAGGGTGTTGAAACCAATGATAGGGGAAAGAAAACTATTGATGTAGATGACATCATACCTAAACCAAACCCCTTAACTAGTGAAGAACCATTCTTAAAGGCCATCAAGGCTTTGAATGCAAAGGCTTTTGAAGGATTGCCACTTTTTAGTGGGAAAATGGACATTGACACAGTCATGGAATGGATTGAAGGAATGGAAAATCATTTTGAATGTGAGGGTGTGATAGAAGCCCAAAAGATTAAGGTTGCCAAATCTAGATTGAGAAGAGCAACCTTGACATGGTGGAAATATCTACAAGATGAGAGGGTCGGCATGGGAAAGTTACCTATAGAAAATTGGAAAGCCATGGTGAATAAGGTAAAAGGAAAATTACTTGCCAGAAGACTATGAAGTCCAACTTCATAAAAAGAGACAGGGATTGAAGCAAAAGGACCTAGATGTGGCCTCTTATACAAAGGAGTTTCAAAATATATGCCTTAGGTCCAAGATCCAAGAAGAAGAATCCATTAAGGTGGCTAGGTATCTAAGTGGTCTCAAATGGAACATTCAGGAGGAGATAAGTTTGTGGACTCCTACCACGGTCCAAAAATATCATCAATTAGCAACCAAAGTTGAAGAAAGAAACAAAAAGAAGGGAGACTCCAATAACAGGGGTAGAGACAAAGGTAGAGACCAAATGAGTCACAGAGGTAGTTACCAAGGAAGGGGTAGTGAGCAGAGAAACCAAGGAGAATCCAAGATGACTGAGCATAACAATGAAACCAACCCAAGAGGGGGCCATTCTAGAGGTAGAGGTACACAAGGAGGTCCAAATAGAGGAAGAGGTATAGGCAGGAGCAATTCTTACTTTGCAAGTATGAAATGTTACAACTGTGGCCAATTGGGTCACCCGGCTTATAGATGCCCTGATAAACCTTCTTCATCAAACAATGGGAAAAGAGTTGCATATGCTCACAAGGAAACAAAAAGCATCAAAACACCTAAGGTGGACCATATTGAATCAAAAATGGGAGAAAGTTTGATGTTCAAGAGGGTTTTGATAAGATAGCCAATTAAGGATGAGCCCAAGCATAGGAGAGCCTTGTTCAAGATGAGGTGTAAAATTCTTGGCAAGGTCTGCAAGGTGATTGTGGATTCAGGTTCCACTAACAATATCATAGTAGAGGAGGTTGTGAACAAGCTAAAACTAGAAAAGATCCCTCATGTCAACCCATACAAGGTGACATGGCTAAACAAAGGGCAGAGTGTATTGGTGAATGAGCAGGCTTGGGTGGAGTTCTCTATTTTAGGGTATAAAGATAAGCTACTTTGTGATGTGCTGCCCATGGATGCATGCCTCTTGCTATTAGGAATGCCTTGGAAATTTGATAGGGGTGCAGTGTATGATGGCAAGGAGAACTCCATATCCTTTAAGAAAGATAACAAAACTTTCAAGATTCAGTCCTTGTTGGAAGAGGATGAATCTCAGTCCAAGACTCCAAGAATTTTAATGAGTGGTAAGAAGTTCATCAAAGCTCTCAAGGATAAAGAGAGTGATGAGTATGCTATTTTACTCAAGCCCAAGGAGGAGGAGAAAGCCAAAACAGAGCCATTGCCACCAGTCATTCAAGAATTGTTGGAAAAGTACAAAGAGATAGTTAGTGATGGTACCCCAGAAACCTTACCTCCTAGGAGAGTGATAAGTCATCAAATAGACTTTGTACCAGGTGCATCATTGCCCAATAAGGCAACCTACAAGCTCACTCCAGAACAAAACTTGGAAGTAGCTGGATAAGTGCAAGAATTATTGGATCAAGGGTTGATTAGGAAGAGCATAAGGCCTTGTGCAGTCCCGGTTATTTTGGCATCCAAGAAAGGTGGCAAGTGGAGGCTTTGTACAGATTCAAGAGCCATAAACATGATTACAATCTAGTATAGGTTCCCAATACCTAGAATTGAAGATTTAATGGGTTGTCTTGGAGGAGCAATGTACTTCACCAAATTGGACCTTAAAAGTGGATACCATCAGATTAGAATCAAGGATGGAGATGAGTGGAAGATATCCTTTAAGACCATAGATGGGTTGTACATATGAGTGGAGAGTTATGTCATTTGGCCTCTCAAATACACCTAGCACATTCATGAGGCTCATGAATGAAGAGTTGAAGGACTTCACAGGTGTATTTTTGGTAGTGTATCTAGATGATATACTCATATTTAGTAAGATAGAAGAAGAGCATTTGAAACATGTGGACATGGTCCTAAAGAGATTGTAGGAGGAGAAGCTCTCCAAAAATCTTGAAAAGTGTGAATTCTTCAAATAGGAGCTTGTTTATTTGGGGTTTGTAGTATCCTATGGATCATTAAAAATGGATCCAAGTAATGTGGAAGCTACCTTGAGCTGGCCTACACCAACAACACCAACAGAGGTGAGGAGCTTTCATGGTTTGGCTCAATTTTACAGGAAGTTTATAAGGCAGTTTAGTGGTATTTGTGCACCAATGGTGGATACCACTAAAGGAGGTCTCAAGACCAAGTTTAAATGGACTCTTGCAAGAGATCAAGCATTCAAAAGGCTAAAGGAACAAGTAGCAACACAGCCTATCCTTAGGTTGTCTAGTTTTGACAAACTATTCAATATATAGAGTGTGATGCTAGTGGATTGGTAGTAGGGGGTGTGTTAAGCCAAGAAGGTAGACCAGTGGCCTTCTTTAGTGAGAAACTAAATGAAGCTAAGAAGAAATATTGTTCTTATGAGTTGGAGTTGTATGCCTTAGTACAATCTTTGAGAAAATGGAGGCACTACTTGCTGCCAAAGGAATTTGTGGTGTTTACTAACAATCAAGCCCTTAGCTACATAAACACACAAGAGAAGTTGAGTAATAGACACCTAAAGTGGATGGAGTACCTTCAAGCATTCACTTTCACAATCAAGCATAAGAAAGGGTAGTTAAACAAGGTTGTAGATGCACTTAGTAGAAGGCTACTAACCATTCAAGAAGTGAAGTTAAGTAGCATTGGAATAGAGAGTTTCAAAGACCTCTACAAAGATGATGAAGATTTTGGTGAAGCCTACAAGGTATGCTCTGATTTTCAGAATCATTTCCATAATAAGTTTTCTGATTTTACCTTGCAAAGTGGTTTGTTGTTTATAGGAACTCAATTGTGTGTCCCCAAGGGATCCATGAGGGAAAACCTCATAGAAGAGAAGCATAATGGAAACTCGAGTGGTCATTTTGGGGTTAACAAAACCATAGATCTTGTGCAAAGATTCTATCATTGGCCCAAGTTGGTTAGAGATGTCACCAAGTATGTGGAGCAATGTGTAGTATGCATGAAGGAAAAAGGAGGATCTAGTAATGTAGGTTTGTAGCAACCTCTACCAGTGCCAAACAGACCATGGGAGTGTGTGAGTATGGATTTCATTGTGGGCTTACCAAAGACTAAGCATGGCCATGACAACATTTATGTTGTGGGAGACAGATTTAGTAAGATGGGACACTTCATACCTTGCAGGATGACACGTGATGCTAGCAACATTTCTCATTTGTTCTTTATAGAAATTGTAAGGATACATGGACTACCCCTCAATATTGTTTCAGATAGGGATGTTAAGTTCATGAGTCACTTTTGGAAAACATTGTGGAGTAGATTGGGTACCAATCTCTCATTTGGATCAGCTTACCACCCTCAGACTGATGGCCAAACTGAGGTGGTTAACAGGGTTTTGGGAAATTTGTTGAGGTGTCTAACTAAAGAATATGGGCATACATGGGATGTGGTTCTTCCTCAAGCAAAGTATGCATACAATGATAGTATGAACAGGACTACAAGTAAGAGTCCCTTTGAGATTGTTTATGGGATGCACCCAAGAGGTGTATGTGAAATTAGAGACCTTGGAGCCATGGAATATAGGAGTGGTCATGCTAAAGACTTCACTCAAACAATGAAAGAGATTAAGGAACAAGTGAGGAAGAACATCCTAGACTCAACTCAAAAGTTGAAGGCTAAGATTGATGAGAAGAGAAAGAATTCAATTTGAGGTAGGTGACTGTGTCATGGTTCATCTAAACAAATCAAGGTTGTAGAAGGGTATGTCTACTAAGTTGCAAATGAAGAGGATTGGTCCTTGCAAAGTCTTAGCCAAGTATGGGGCTAATGCCTACAAACTAGATCTGCCTAGTGGACTGAACATATCTCTGGTCTTTAATGTCTTTGATTTGGTCAAGTACAAAGGTCCTCTCACTGAGTTGGATACAAATGATGCAGACATGTGTGTTGATGTAGAACATCAGGCCTTGCCTCCCAAAGAATAGCTTGAAGTAGCCAAGGTCTTAGACACAAGAGTCAAGAGGACTAATTGGCACAAGGTGTACATGGAACACCTTATTCAATGAAAGAATCGGCCTGAATTTGAGGCTACCTGGGTGGAGGCAAAAGACTTCAAGAAGATGGGCATCTCAGAGGATCTCCTAGTCACAGGAGTGACTTAAGCTCTTGGTTTGTGGGGGAGTATGTGAGGGCACCTAGGTAGGGTTGTTTAGTACCTAGTGTTCCTAAATCTTGGCTTGTAGTGGCCTTAGCCAAGCCACGAGTGTAGGGAGAAGCCTAATTGGTCTCTCTAGTGTGGTAGTTAGTGTTTAATCTTGTCTTGTTCTTTCCTAAGTCCTCGGTGTGTCTTTTGAGCCAAGGTGAGACAGATTTGGCTAACTTTGCTACATTGCCAAGCATGGGACAGTGTTGTAAAAGATGTCCAAATGGTCACTTTAATGTTTTAGAGGATTGCAAATGGTCTTTAGGACCCTAACTCAATCAGGGTTTGAGTGCCTTTGAGGTGTGAGTAGGTGGTTTGTTTATCCACCAAAAATTGCTTGACAGCTTTGAAAGTTGTCATGACAACTTTTAAAGTTGTCATAACAATCTTTCTTTCCTAGCTTGTAACCGGCTCTAGAAGATGTCTAGCCCAATCCATGGGCCCTTACATGGAGGAGGGGGTATTTCATCTTTGAAAACCCTAATTGTAAGCATTGGGATGTGTGTAGTACGGAGATCAAACACTAACAGGAGTTAGACTGTATGAATCTGTTGACAGTGAATATATTTTATGTTTGATAGAGCTTTAAAAAGAATTTAATACCCGACTGTAGTGACTGCATGTGATGGTTATTGATGTATTTGGATTCCTAGGATAGTTTTTTTGTTTTTCATTCCAGTTTTAGAGTTAGTTTTCATTTATCTTATTTTTTGGCCTGTCTCAGGTTGGTCCAGACAGTGCATTGAATAATGGAGTGCTAAATCACTCTCCCATCATACAATATATACGGGTCCTTGGGATCTGTGACTAGACTCCTTGTAACATATGATGTGCAAGAGAGGGTCCCTAGAAAGCTCAGGAAGTAATTTTAAACTGATGCCCTAGGCAAGCCACCAATGTTTGGTTAGGGGTCAAAGTGTTGTTGTAGAGCAGATGGAATGATTGAAATCACTCTTTGCTTCAATCATAATGTGTGGAGAGGAGGCCTAGTGTATTTCCAAGCATCCCCAATGCTAAGAAGCCTCAGGGGAATGTGGAGACAATGAGAAACACTAAACCCTCACTGGTTCAGACAGTGAGTTCCAAAACCCTTAAAAATAGCCTCATTCTTAGCAGGCCTTGTATAGACAATGTGGGGAAGGAAGACCTACAGAATCTTCAAGCCCTTCCAAAAGTGTACTCGAATCCATGATTAGTTGGGTGCCTTGTTTAGGGAAGTTGGAAGTTATTAGCAGGAAGAGGTCAATTAGGCCTATAAATCCTAGTAGCCTTTTTAGGCCAAACATCAATCAAATCCTATTAGTGATAGGAGTTTTTTTTATTGTGATGAGGTTAAGGGTGGATTGAAATCATTTTGGGATTATAAAACAATCCTCCTCTCCACTTGAGGATGAGAATAGACCTCATTTCTATTTCTTTAGGGATGGCCAGTGCTAGAAGCAAGCAAAGGAAGTTCTTAGGGAAGTGAACTTGAACCAAACCTTGATGTCTCATACTGATTAGGAGTAGAGAGAGTTGTGACTCTTTGGAGGGGAACTAAGATAGTACCCTAAAGGTTAGGTGATTAGCCTTCTTGATTCTAAGAGAGCCTAGGACAAAGGTGAGCAAGGTTTGTAGTTACATCCCCCCCCTCTCTCTCTCTCTCTCTCTCTCTCCCCCCTACTCTCCCCTCTCTTTCTCTGTCTCCCTTAGATATTATTGAACATATAATATAAATATATTAATAAATATGTAATACTAATATTATACTATTCTACAATAGAGAAATAAATAATAATAATATAATACAATACTAATATAAAAATTTATATAATACTAATGCTATTATCATTTAATATTAATATAAAAAAATTATAATATATAACTTAAAATTGAAAAAAGAATTAAAGTTGAAATGTTAGAATTGGGTGGGAGATATCAGATATCCAATTTTATCGAATATGCGATATTGTTTCGGATATCTGATTAGGCCTTGTATTTGCCTCAGGTTTTCATTTTGCATTGTCAAACATGAATGGTCAACCCAAAAGACATGTTTACCATATTTTATTTGATCTCCAGACTTTGACCATGTAGCTAGTGACCTTTTTTTCACCTAAAATTGATGAAACAAAAAAATTTTCTTAAAGACATTATCACCTTTCCATCAATATAATTTTTTTCAAATTTTGAGTTAAGTAAGTAATTGTTACTTATTTTTTAATTGAGTTATCTTTAAAGTCCTAATTGATAGAGTGATTGAAAAACAACTATAACTTTCAAACAGTTTAACCTTTTTGAAATTTGAAACATGCATCACATTCTATGCTTCGCCTACTATAAGAAAAAAGAAATTCAATTTTGTAAAGTTTAGAAAATTAGTTAAGGTGGACAAACATGAGAGTTTTTAATTCTGAATAAGTTGTAGCAGAAAATTCATAATTAATTATTTTTTGAGGAAAAAAATTACACAAAAATATGTGTCACATCTGGGCATGAGTCTATTACTTATATCTAAAATCTTGTAAAAATATATCATCATTTGATTGTGATTAATGTGGTCAGACATATATGTACTTTTTATCTTTTTCCTAAAATTTCCATACTACTGCATTGAAATCTAAAAGTTTGAACAATTAGATTAATTTATTTTCAAACAAGGGCTAGTAGTTTAGAAACTACATTCAATTTCCTACAAATTCTGTTCTTACAACTTTTTCACATAAGGTTGATAAGATGTTCAACTTTTTACGTCAAGTTGAGTAACCTTGATTTTATGTTTTTTCATTGTCACTTAAGGCCATAGCTTGGTATACCATGATCCTGCACATACCTTAATCTTTTAATATACATCAACTAAATCATTGTGTTACCAACATAATGGATCTCATAGTATGATTGTTTGTGTCCCTATTATCTTCTATAGTTTATGGGTTTCTTTTATGGTTTTTTGAGAGATGACATATAAGTTAATAATGTAGTCATTTACATTGGTGAAAAAATGAATCATTCTTAGAAAAGGACATTGATTATACTACTAAATATATTGAATAAATATTTTTCTTTATCTTATGATCAACTAAAATAGCGTAGAGAATAGTTGTTTTAGCATAAAATCCTTATTTTATGTGATGAATAATTCCACTCTTGGCACCAAGATGTAGAGAGATCTAATAATAATAAAGAAGTGGGGCATCATCAAACCAATTGGGCATGCTAAATGGGTATCTAATCTTCTTGTTACGAAATCTAATGGGCAAATGAGTTGAAGTGTGTAATTTAGAATTCTTAGTGCTAATTTGTCAAGGATGGTCACCCTCTCTCCACAATGTATTACCTAATATATACAGGCTTTTATTATATTAGAGCTAATTTCTATAATGAATGAATCTCAAATTATAATTTGGTGGGGATTAGCAACTGAGAAAAATAGAAGAAAAAAACTCATAACTCTATAGGGAATTAATTAGTGCATGATAACATCAATTGGGATTTAAATATAAGATCTACTTTAAATTAAAGATTTATGGGTCCATCATATTTGTAGGCATAATCAATGAGATCATTTTGGTTTATCAAGATGACCTTATAGATTTATAAGGATCAATAAGAAACCTCACTACGACCACTTGGAGAATACTGTTAAAAGGTTTCTTCAATGTGAGATTAAAATGAATCAAAATACATATATTTGGAGTTGAAGAAGGAAAATTATTGTGACTCATAGTGTCCAAGGATGGGGTAATAATAGACTCAAAAAGATTCAACCCTTTAAATCTATTCCGTTCCCAAGATTACTACTATTAAGGAAATGCAGTCCTTAAAATTTGAGGAATTTGTACCAAATCCCATTGGAAATACTACATCAATCTACAAGAAGATGAAGAAAGATTGATAAGTTGTGTGGAGTGATGTACCTATTGAGGAATTCATTGGATTCGAGGAAGACATATTAAAATAATAGTCATGTTAAGTCCAATTTATTCTAAACCCTTAAAACATTTTTCATTTGTCTCGTTTCATACTATTATTGTTGTGTTTCTTTGAAAGAATAAAAAAAGATAACATAAATATAATGTGCTCTTCATTGTCCTTGTACAGTGTGTTACAATATTCAACCTATGGAATTTTCCAAAAAGCCAAGGAATTACGTATTTTTCTCAATTTAAAATAGAAATTTGGCTAAGGGTAAAAAATGGTCCATTTCTGTTGATTTCCAAGGGTCTTGGTCATATTGATTCAGAGGGAGTAAACCATATCGAGATGGTTTCCCTAGTGACCAAGAAACTATAAAAGGAAAAAAAATTGTGATTCAAATGATTTAGTTCCATATATGTGAGATAGAAGGCTTTTATGCAGATATCTAGGTCATGATATTCCTAGATAGATGGTTGGCATTCAAGAAAAGATCTTAATGTAGACTAAAGAACAAAGACATGACTTGCTCACAGAAGGTTGATATTCTAGATTCAAGGGGAGTCTGATAGTTCATCTAAAAACAACCTTAGACGAGGAGGTAAAGAGGTTGTTACAAGACCTTAAAGGAAGCATCCAAAGGACTATGATCATGATATTGAGCCTCATGTGTGGTGGTTGAAATGCCTTTATCCTAGCTCCTACATAACTTGGGGTTCACCTAGAGTGATGCAAACTATATAAGAGATATAGTGCATATGTATATTATTCAAGGTATGTTATCACTACACAACATATGGATGATATTCTCAACAAGTTTCTTGCTATAGGGAAGGTTGTGTACCTTCGAGATAAACTTGGTATGTTGGAGAAAGAAGCCTTAGATGAAAAGAAGTTTCAATATCTGTGATCTATTATCTTGTATGTTATTGCATTCTTCTCTTTGAGAGAGAAGTCTAAGGTAAAAGCCCTTATTTCCACCCTTTGGGATGAGCCATGATAGATCCATCCTCTGAGATGAGTCAAGGTGGATTTCATGTGTGTGACTCTAGGACTTATGGGCCCTCTTGTGAACATTGGAGAAAGGTGACGACTTTTCAAAAATGAACACTTGTATTTGATTGATGTTGTGAGGTGACGACTTTGCAACATCTCCATCATGATGGATATCATGTGACTTGATAGTCGTGGATATGTCATGATGGTTAGGATCTCTTAGACGTCATCATAGATATCATAAGGTTGGTATCATTAAATAAACCATAGATGATTTAGAGATCTTCATGGTGGATATTATGTGATGTAATATATGTAGACATGCCATGATTAGTCTGTATGGTAAGTATCACATGTGTGATACTAGTGCACATACTATATTAGACATTTTGAGTACTTGGTGAATATCATGGACTTGATATTCGAAGACCATTACTCTAAGTACTTGGGTGAGTATCATGGATTTGACACTTGGAGACCATTACTCATGATAATCATTTTGAGCACTTAGGTGGATATCTTGTGAGTTGATATTTGGAGACTATTGCTCTAAGTACTTGGTAAGTATCATGGACTTGATACTTGAGGGCCATTACTCGTAATATCACTAAAATGATATAAATATAAAATAATTATCTATAATCAAGTTGAGTACTTAGTAAATATCATGGACTTGATATTTGGAGACCATTACTCTGAGTACTTGGGTGAGTATCATGGATTTGATACTTGGAGACCATTACTCATGATAATCATTTTGAGCAATTAGGTGAATATCTTGTGAGTTGATATTTGGAGACTATTGCTCTGAGTACTTGCTAAGTATCATGGACTTGATACCTGAAGAGCCATTACTCGTAATATTAGTAAAATGATATAAACTTTAAATGATTATCTATACTCACATATTACCTTGAGGTAAAAATTTTATCATCCCTAGTTAAGGGGGAGTGTTAATTATTGTAGTAGTTTTGTGTAGCTATGATGAGCATCATAAGTGTTTACACTGGATTGATCTATCCTCCCTAGCTAAGATGGAGTGTTGATATTTTGTAGCTTCAGTCAGATAAACACTATGAGTCAATACTAGTGAAGATATATATATATATATATATATATATATATATATATATATATATATATATATATATATATATATATATATATATATATATATATATAATGTAAATATTAGAGAAATTAATATAATATTCAAGAGATATTATATGTGTGTGTGTGTGTGTGTGTAATCATAATTATCATTATATTAATTACATATTAATGAATAGACATGTCTCTTCTTGGCTCATTCTCAAGATAAATGTAAGAGATTGTTGCATTTAGAAAACACATACAATTAGATAGTGCTATTACATTGGCAATGATCCTAAAACCTCAACAATTCCAGGTAACCTTAGACCCGTTGTCAATGATTAACCATGGGGTGTGGAAATGCCAACATACACTAAAAAGTAAAGACACTTGGGCCAAATATACCCCCTAAGATAATACAATGCACCAAGAGCTCCATCTAAATAGTTTCATCTCCTTGAAAATCTAGATGAGAAATACTCACAGTTTAAGACAAGTTTTAAAAATCCCATGTTAGATTTTTAAATAGTATTTTATAAGGGCATAACTCAAATGGAGATTTTGGAAAAGCTACTGTAAACCTTCATAAGAATAGGATCCAAAAAAAGTAAGGTGCCATTTCAAGTTGTACTGTTCAAGGGAATTCCAAAAGAACATAATTACTTAAAGTCTATAAATTACATCACTTCCCAAAAGCTTGCAATTATGACCAAAAGATTCTAGTAGTTGTTGGACCTACCCTATTGCAAAAAAGGCCCATAATCTAGTGGAGGATGGAAATATAAATAAATAAAAAACAAAAATGTAAAAATTTTCTTAAAGGATTGATAAACCTTTCTAAAAGAATTCATGAAAATAACATTTTATAAAATAAATTAATTTATATTAATATTTAAATTGTAATGAAAATAAAATTAGAAAAAAAATTGATTATTCAATATAAATAAAATAAATAGATTTTATAAAGTAAAATAAAAATATTTTAAAACTATTATTAATATTATCATCAAGCTAGACATTTTGAAAGTACAGAACTCCAATTGATCATTTTGAAAGTAAAGGAAGAAAAATAGTCATATTCAATGGATGCTTAGAACTACTAACATATATTATTCTTCAACCTAATTTTAATCAACTTTTTTATAATTAATTTAATTTCCAGTTTTATAGTGAATATCAACAATTAATACTAAAACATATATAATCCAGGATGCTAAAAAGACCTTTTAAAAGGATAGTCAAGCCACATGTACAGTCAAGCATGGGAGTTACAAATTCAATCCACACGAGTTTTACAGTAGTCCTTGTGTAGTTTGGACTACCGGTGCTTACATAAATTCCTATTCAAGATTAAGGTACGTCATACTACCATGGAAGGTGGTCAGTTTCACAATAAAATCGAAATTGTTGAAATAATTGGATGGCTTCCATTGAAACATCTCTAATTTTCAATGCTTCTTGTATCTTGGACCAATTGTTTTGAGATGCACTTTCTTCATTAATTCTTTCATCTTCCCTGTATAAGCATAATATAGAAGGATCTTGTTTTGAAGAGCCTCCCAGTTCCATTTTCAAGCCTTCTTGTCTCTGTGTTGTATAATTTCCTTCTGATACCAGACTCTGTGAAATTTTGAATCTATTCAAAGGTTCAGCAACAATTTCACCCTTTTGGGAAATTTTGGATTGGTTCATTGGTTCAGCAACAATTCTAGCAACAATTTGACTCAGTGTAGGGCTACGGTAGTATGTTTGTCTTGCATCTATATTCTGGTTAATGGTGTATCTGCACCAATTCTGTGTTACACAAAACAAAATTGTAGCTGTTAGATTTGGCTTTGTAATATAAATCAATTGATAAGAAAACTCACATTATTTTTGTTACCTTGATTAGATGGTTGATTTCATGCTTCCATTGCCAGCAGACAAATATCCATCCAATTAATTCCTCCTTCCATGTTGGTAAGCTGTGCACATCCCCTATTCGGAACAAAACATACCATGCAAATTTGTGATAGTGCAATAAACGCTTCCACTCTCGGGGGAGTTTTTGGTTTCCTGAAGCGAATTCACTCAACTCATAAAAGATGTTAGCTTCTTCTTCGGTATAGTTTGGCATCAACAATTCTCTAATGAACCTTAGACCTTCTGCACATTCCAATGAAAAAGAGCCTTCCTCGGCTGGTTCTCTAACTTTGATGCCAGCGAATTCCAAGAGGCAATCCAACCCTTCAACCACCTTCTTAATAAATCCTGTTCGATAGCAATTAATTCAGCAATTAAATTATTGCTACATGTATAGATAATCATACAAAAATCATCCTCTCATTCGTAAGTTATAAACAAAAAGAAATTTCGTTTTCTACCTTTACACCCTCGTTCCAGTTCTATGCAATCTATATTTAATACTGTATTGTGGCAGCATGTATCAACATTTTCCTCCTGCCCTGTAGATATTGTTTCTGCCTCATGTCTTGTAGATGTTTCTGCCTCCTGTCTTGAAGATGTTCCTTCCTCTTCTATATCAGTGCAATGAAACAGTTCAAGTAATTAATATAACAAATCATCTAACAAAAATAACAACATTTACGGCATAATCAAATATATATTTAGTACTAAACGTTTAAATATTGTATTAGTCGAAATATGAGATTTAATATTTTGAATCGATTACCATGCAAACAATGATACTAGCTTTGTATAAAGCTATGAGTTACTTACGTCTCGAAGGTTCTCCAGATAATATTATACCATCCCGGCTTCGTAAAGCATTCTCCTTTTTCATATCTGGGCAATGCGACAAAAGATATGATACAACTATTTCTGATAGAATGAAAATACTTATCTTAATATGAAATTTTACGGCTGTTCCTAGTGTTAGCCTAAAATTACATTTTAGTTGCTATTAAATTGTCTTCAAATTCAAACTTACATTTAGCTGGGATTTTATATCCTAAGTGGCTTTTCAGAAAGTTTTTTGTTTCTTCTCCTGTGGGATCTGGCAAGCTTAGTGGAATCTGAATAACTTTGCAGATAAACTTTTCTGCAATATCTTCATCATTTATGTCTTCAAATTTCCTCTTAATTGCTCTTGCAATCATTTTTTTATCAGTTCCTAGTATGACATTGATTTTGCATTCAGCTAAAACCAAATTTATTGCTGATAGCACCTGTGTAAGCAATAGAAACTTAGTGTGGCCCTTCATTGAAGGCCAAGATAATCATTGTGTGCACAGAAATTTTTATTTCACATACCTGCAATATGACCTCCTCTTCACACCTATCCAAGTCATCTACAAAGGTCACTATTCGAATCTGATCTCCAGAGGCTGGCATGAATTTTGGAATTCTTGTATTTTCAATGACGTCGGCACATAAACCAAACCAGTTCCAACACCATACACCTAAGATGAAAGAAAAAAAAACCAATGTGGCTTTTCTCCGAGCTCTTTTTTGAGGAAATTGATGTCAGCAATAACATCTTCCTGATAGCCAAGGTGCCTTGCATGGTCTGGTTTAGTGATATACCCCAACATTTGTGTGCTCACAGGTTGGACAACAGAAATAACTGATTTTAGTACAACCCATGCAATTGCAATTACAGTAAAAGGTATAGATCCGTATTTTAAACCTTCAAATTTTGCTTTCCTTAGTAGCATCCAGACTATCCAAGCAACCCATCCAGCAAGGGATATGCTGAGCAGGCATGGTAAAAATATTTGTATCCAAATGCTGAGTCTGTGTTTGGCCCAAGTATATCTCCAGCAGGTACTCATCCATTGAGCTCTTGTCATTGCATTCTCAATTTCTTTAGTGATTGCGACTCCTAGTCCCGCCCAAGCTTCATGACGATCTCTATAATGCCATGCATTATATCGAATTGTCAAAATTCGAGGGACTCTTCTCAATGCACGTTCCTGTTCTTGTTCCTGATCCTGTTCTTGTTCATGTTCCTGTTCCTGTTCCTGTTGTTCGTGTTCATGTTCGTGTTCCTGCTCCTGTTGTTGTAAATTTGACTTTGACTGTAACTGATCAAAAAGAGAACAATGTCGGTCAATTGATATCATATTAATAAAGTTGTCTTATGAATAGGATTTACCATTCGACTCTTACCATCTGGTTATTATCCATGCATGCTAATGCCTTATAAACAACATGATATTGAGATTTGTATTTCGTGAGCATAGTGACAAGCGGATTCTGTTTCAAATAAACAAATCCTTTATTTTAGAAAGATATTAATAATTAAAAGAATAAACTTTGTTTAATAAAATATTTATTCATCAAATATAAGGGAAAAAAAATTATTATTAATTATTTAAATATTCATAGACTCGTAAAGAGTTGGTTCTATTGAATTGAACTTAAACTTCTGACTCGTCTTTTTGAATATGTTCGATCATCTTTTGAACATACCGTGTTTTTGATCTGTTGATATGTTTTTCTGTTTCTTGTACCGGGAGACATCTTTTGAGCTCTAACATTATGCTTTGACAGATCCAGTAAATTATGAACCCCTCTTTTAATCTGTTGATATATTTTTTCGCCGCTTGTACTAAGAGGTATTTTTTGAGCTCCATCAAATTCTTCTTTGGGAAGAAGATTCGGAAACGTTAGCTGGGCTGCTGTGATGAGTAGAGTCTTTTCAATCTACAAAACACATTCAAGTTATTATTATTTTTCAGATTCTATATAATTTGTTTTTCATCTTTGAATTTTGAAACTACTTCAAAGATCACAGTGCATTAAAATCATTTATTTTAAAAATAATTTTCACATTAAAAAAGTTCTATGTACCTGAATCATGAGGCTTGATTTGCCCATACCCCATTCACCAGAAATCCCAATTGTAATTGGCGATTCGATAAATCGATTTAAAAACAGAGCAGCTACACCTTCAGCAAAAAAACGCCTTCCTGCACCAATCAAGCATACCATCTTGCTATGTCGGCTGATGCATCTAAGGAAATAAATTTATAGCTTTAGAGAATTTGTATTTACGTAGATTATCCTCCATACTTGGTTGATCTCGTCCTTGCTCTTTCATTCTATCCATGTGCCTTATTACTGCACCCAAAAACACAACCATGAGTAAACGTTTTAGAGAACTTAATGAGCATTTCAAATAAAATGAGATCGGACCTTGATCCTTCATACCATTTCGAACGGCATTCTCCTCTGTTGAGTCCAAACTACCTCTCCGATTGGGGTCAAGAATGTCTGCCATGTCAGCGCCTCTATTTAAAAGTTCCCACGTCATTTCAGCATTGTCAGTAACGGCTGCTCTTAACAAATTTACTTTCCACTCTTTCTTTTTGCTTCGAATATAGTTTTTAACACCAGAATCCACATCTTTCATCTCGTCTGCAGTGCCAATGCCAGTTGCAGAGGCCCACAACACAAGCGACTTCTCAGGATCTTTTGTATTTTCTACGAGCGCTTTGCATGTGGCAAGAGCTAGCTTTGGATCCTTTACAAGTGCCGCATGGTGCAATGCTGTTCTTTTCTGCCCATCACGTTCTTTCGCCGCTTTGGATCCCATTTCTAGAAGTATTTTAATGGAATGTCCATGGCCTTCACCTGCTGCCATTAGGAGTGCTGTTCGACCAGTGGAATCAGTTTCTTGAAAGTACTTTATTCTGCCTTCGTCTGGAATCCAAGATAGTAGTCTCCCAATCATTCCACTGTGACCTTTGGACGCAGCAATGTGAAATGGCGTCCTTCCTCGGTCGTCCCTTTGATGGTACAGAATTAGGCGCTCAGCTGAAGAAATAAACTCATTTGTTATATCATACACAACTTGTGAGTCACAAGCACCTTTTGCTGCCCAATGAAGAAAGTTTCTTCCAAATTTATCTTGTCTCGTGATGACATTGTCAGCCAAACCGGCATATATTTCTTGAAGTCGGTGAAAGACTTGTTTATGAAACAAGGCATAATGGAAGAGCGTCATTCCTTTGTCGTCCACTTCAACTGGGAGTTCAACCCCATCCCTCCTCTGAGTCTGTAACAAATCTAACAAGCTTTCCACCAATTCGATGCAACCTCGATGATGAAGTGCCGCTCTCAAAGCCCGAACACAGTCAGCTGTGGTGATGTGGGAAATATCCTCTTTGAACTTCGACATCATCTTTTTCACAAGCTCACTGTACTCTCTCTCAACTGCCTCAATCAAAACCTCTGAAAAGCGAGGTTTAATGTTGGGAATCTGGTCTTCTAGTTGATGTAGAGATAGAGATAAGAGCTTTGTGAAGATGGGAACGCTTTCTACGTTTGTGAATGTGATTGCAGCGGCGGTCTCAACGAAGGCCTCCCCGTATACTTGTATAAATAATTCGACCATCGCTACACCCCAGTCCGACGTGCCTTTGACTTTTGCATACTCCAAAACCATACGGACTTCTTCCCTCGCATTTTCCATTTGCAGCTCAGACCCGGGCTCATGAGACGCCAGCCTTTCCACCATTTTCCTCAAAGAATCATGAACACGATGGACATATACACCGAAGAAGCCGTCTGAGTCGATTCGATTACTGTAATTCTGCCACAACCAATACAGCACTTCCGCATCTTCAGAGATGCAGGCAACGACCCATGCGACTTCTATCTGGATTCGCGTGTGGAGAGTGACTCCATCGTAGAGTTGTTTTCTCAAAGAATTACCGTGTGATGAGTAGAAAGCTGCAATATTATAACATTACATGAAATGATGAGATGATATTAAATGTAAGACTGGCATCTCAATTTAATGAATAAAATAACATTTAAAACAATCGAACAGATCTGTGCTGTACCTGAGCAGTTCCGCCATTTCTTCAATCCATTATCCCACTCTTTTTTCTTAACCGCCATAATCCATTCAATTCCTCCTGTAACTCTCCAATAAATAGGAAAGCTATCTAAAAGACGCACATCATAATTCATTCCCAGTCTCCATTTCCTAAAGATGTCTTCATTGTTGCTGTATTCCTCAGTTGTTGCCAAACGGTAGCCCTGGGGCAACAAACACGGAGTTTCCCATTGAATGTGAATGGGCTTGAATTTGAGCCTGAATGCAGGGGGCTGTTGCAGTGGCATAGCGAAGGGGAAAGTTGAAGGAAGGAAAGAAGGGGATGCGCAGCGAGCAAAGGAAAGCTATGTTCCAACTTACAACTAAATACTAAAATTTATTGTTAACGTAACTTGTCTTCTAACGCGCTTTCCTTTCCCTCCACGTCTTTCACGTGTACCAACATACAAATTTATTGTATTTGATGTGACGTAACGTGAAACATATATATCTATCTATATATATATATATATATATATATATATTTATTTATTTTTTTTTTATTTTTTATTTTTGGGAATCTTTCCATATTCTATTGAATTATTAGTTCCTGTCTACTGCAACTTACATCAATCGGATTTTAGAATTTTTTAAGACTAATCTTATTAGTCTTTAAGGCAGAGACTTATGTTTTCTAGATTTTTTTTACATTAGTTTCTTTTGAAAATCGTGCATTACAAAATATTTGCTATGATTTCTAATGTTTGGCCATCTTTTATTTTTAATTTGAATTATTTGAAAAATATCTCTTTTTTCTGATTGGCTCTTCATATTTTTTCAGGGGCTTAATTATTATTTTATTTAAAAATTCACATTTTTTTGTCAATAGACTTTAATGTTTTATAAATGATTTTTTCTCGAAACTTCCGTGATTTAGTTAGTCAATAGACTTAGAATATTTTTTAAATGATTTTTTCTGAAAATTTCCATAATCTCTTTTTCTCTTTCTTTGCCATTCGCCATCATCAGTAGACGAGACCAAAGCTCGCACTGGGCTAGAGGCCAGAGGGAACAATTTTTGTGGGTTTTCTACCACTCAATTAGTGATTTCATTTTATTAAATATGTTCTCTTGTATGACTGCAACAACAACCTTCTACTTGGATGAATGCGTGCACACTGGACAAATCACTATTTAGCAAAACTTTTGTGGTTTCCATTCTCAGATCTATTTTATTTGAAATTAAATGATTCTTTTCCAAGGTATTCATACTTAGAATTGAGGGTTTGCCTCAAGATTAAGATGTATGCAATATCTAACAATATATATTTATGATGGGCTGCCATTCGTTAATTTTTTCCTGGTTTGTGGATTTAGGGTATTGAAATGCTAAAGCAATCTAAGAAAAATGATTGTTCACTAGCTAATCTATGTTAGGGCTTTTGCTCTTAATTCTTTCTCAGCCCTCATGACAATTTTTTTTCTATCCAATCTCTTACGGCATATACGCAGGGAAAACACCATTCAAAATAAAAGGAAAAAGATATGTTTTTTCTTTTTTTTTTTAAGGGGGAAATAGGTTATCTTTCATTTCCGTATACTTCTATGTGTCTTGCTTTTTTCTCATCACTTCCTAACTAACTTTTCTACCTTTCTTCCTTTATTGGCCAAATCTTTCATAATAACATTAGGAAATTAGATTCTTCCATCCATGTCTTATTTATTCATATTAATTCTATTCATAATGTGAAATACACCTCACATAACTGTTATAGTTGCAAGCCAAAAAAGTGGTGTGTGTGTGTGTGTGTATAATTCATAATTGTTTATATAAATATTAACTATATATATAATATCCTACATTATACATATAACTTTAAATTTTATATATTTATATTTATCTTCAAATCAAATATATTTAATATATTAGTTATTTAAACTAGATAAGAAAATTAACATACTATACTATAACTAACAATAATATATCAATTTAAAATATTATTAAATATATTATATTAATAGTTATATTAGTTTTGATATTTCGTAAGTAATATTTAATATCCATACTTCAATTACACTTGCAATGATGATTTATCTATTTAAGCAAAAACCTTGTGAAGCAAGTACATGGGTGAGTTACTTGACTCTCCTTCAAAGCTACTTTCCTCTCAATTTCTATTATTTTTCTCATTAGGCGGGACTCGTGTTAACACAACTCTTGTTTTCTAAAGTTCAAACTTTAATCATATTTAAAAATTTTGAAAAATACTATATATTTACGCCGAAGGCGTTTCTTATATGAGACACATCTGGCTGGGTTAAAGGATCGAGGGTGCACAGGATCCAATAGTTGTGCAAGATGATTAAATGTTGTCGGTGGGTTATAGACTGAAGGGAATGTCTTAACCGTGGTCAGAGGATGAAGTTAACCCTACTTACGACGGTTGGGTTATAATTGGAGTTTAGACATGTCGGAAGCATCACTCTTTGTGATCATGGGCTCAGCTGGTTTTCCCGGACCTGTTCTTTGTCGTAACCGGTATGAGTACGAGAATATTGGAAATGGAGATGGTTGAGGCTCAATAATATCTCATTGTATCTGGTCACATTTCCACCGTCTGCTCAAGCTTAATATTATTTATGCACTCTTTAATGAGACTAAACATTTAGAGTATCCATCACACTGTTTGAGTGAGGGAAGCACAATGGAGAAGAAATTTTTGGTTTACTTCAGGACAGATCTTCAAAACCTGGTATGTGCATCCATAGGACTTGTCTACTTTCTTTTTGTAATAGCATTCGATCTATGGGGAGGCTATAAAAAGATGACGTACTGGGTCCCGAGAAAATTATTGGTTCTTAGCTTGCTCACAATCCAGGCTCTATCATACTTGGACTCCACGTTTGTAAGCCTTTTAGACAAGCCCAACATTCGGGACGTGGCAATGTTGATGGGCAATCCTATCTTAATTGACAACGGAAGGCTGATACCTTGAAAAAAAAACTTTCATTTTTCCTTCTCTGAGGTCAAAGATTCAGAAAAGTACCTCACTGGCTACTTTCCCGAAGGTTCTGCACTCTATCTTACCCCAAATGCGCTGACGAATTTTTGTAGAGCAGTACCTATTGTCAAATACAGTGCCAGAAATACTGCTTCCGACAATGAATTTTTAGGAAATACAAATAAATTATTAATAATATACTAATACAAATAATGCATAAATACAAATAAGCCAAAAATGGATAAAATAAATTATTAATAACATACCAATACAAATAAGTTATCTTATTAATAATTTATCTTATTATTACTGCTTGTGTCATCTATGCGAAGGTTCAAATAATAGATTCTTTTATTTGTTTTTCTCAGCTAAAGTTGGGTTTTCGAAAAAGTGCCTCACTAGGTACATTTCCAAAACTACGTATTTCATTGTTCTCTTTTCCTAAACTATGAAGGTGCATTCTGATACGTCAAAACTCAGAAATATGTGTTGTCTCTTGCGCGAGTACGTGTCTAGCTGTCCGTGCCACTATAAATTTTATTTATCACACAAAACCAAAACTCACTCAGAAAAGAACTGTAATCTCCTAAATATTATAATAATAATAAATTGGCCAAAGTGCAGGATTATATTTTTGTTTTCTTCTGGACCTTAATACGTTAAAGCAATTTTTTTCTCCGTCATAGCTCTCTTCGAAGTGTAAAAAAGGTTAAACAATAAGATTTTAGAATCGCTAATGTTTCATAATATCATATGATAAGTATAATTCATATTTTATTTTTGATTTATTTCAATCTATATATTATTATTTAGATTTCAAATTATTTAAAATACTTTTTAAAAAAATTTAAATAATATATTTCAATTATTATATATTATATTTTATATATAGTAAGTCATTTTTTTTTTTAAATAATACAATAAGAAATGTATAATAGTCATATCATTATAATTTTAATATTATATATTATATATCTATTTATATTTATTATTTATTTTATATCTAAATAACTAATCTTCTTCTTGTTGAGTATTATAATATTTACATTATATAATATGTTATTCAATTTAATCAAATATATTTTTAATTATCATATTATTTTAAATTAAAAATATATATAATTAGAAGATAAAATTAGAGTATTTGACAATGAACTCCTTATTCTCAATCATATCCTTGATATTTTTTTGTAAGGAAACAAAAATAGACTAGATTTTATCAAGGAAAAATAATAAACATAAATACAAATTTAATATGCTAAATGATTACTAAATTAAATTTCATCATGCTTTTATAAAAAAAGAAATTAAAAATTAAAAATACAATTTATTTATTTAAACTTTTTTTTAAAACAAAAATATTTTTTATGTTACTTAAAATTTGTTAAACGCATTACAAAATTCAATCATATTTTATTCTTTCTTAGCAAAAAAAATAACACAAATTTAAATCTAACAAAAAAATAAAAATTAACCACATTTGAAACATACAAATCGAAGAAAAAAAGTAACTTAACATTTATTCGGCGTACAAATTGCATACCAAATTACAATTACTAGTTATATTTCTATTGGCTCGCAACAAAAAGGTAAGGAGAAAACATTAAATGACAAAAATTTAAAAACCTCATGATCGTGGCCATTTTGTCATTTAATGACAATTGTTGAGAACCATTCAAGAACCATAAATGAACCCTCAATGCTCCAGCTGTCGTCCTCTTTGTTCTATTCTTCGTATGTGGTTTTTTCCCTTCCTATTGCGTGCAGAGTCGAACACAGAAAGAATATTGTTTTGGTGTTCTCAGCATTGTGACTATGGGACAAAGAGCAGGAACTATAAAAGTTATTTGACAGGTAACAATTTATTTCATATTGGATGGTTTCTCTTCTTTCCATCTTTTTCCTTTTCTTCAATTGAATCTTTTCAGTTGGGTTTACTTCTTTCCAACGTTTTCCTTTGCTTCTTCTTTGTTGTAGTCTATATTCCAGTTGATATGTTGTAACATCTATTACTCGTTTCAGGAAACTTTGACAAACCTGGATCAGTCCACTCAAGGATTGGATCCCGGTTTGAGTTTTCAGCTAACCCATAAGATTGTAGAAGTGGCATTTAAAAAGTCATTCTTTAAAGGTATGTAGCCTTTTGAAGGATTTGGAGCACGTTTACAATGGAAAATTTATGAAAGCTTTAGCAATTTATTGCACTGCTTAAAATTTTTAAATTTTTGCTGGTCCAAGTTTACATGATCTAGGTACATCTATCATATGTGTTCATAAAGTATTATATTTCAAATTTTGTATTCTTTCAGGTGTACAACACAATTGTCATCCTAAAGCTCACAAACCTCATATTCCAAGTTCTTGCTTGTTTTATTTGCAATTGGAAAGGAAGCCACAAGATAATGTACATAAAAAGGTCTATTTTTTCACAGGATAAAATCACATGAAATGTCACAAGCATTGTTAACAGAAATCATGAAATCATTAATAAAAGACCACAAAAAGGGTAAAGACCACAAAATCATTAATAATTGAATGGCTTCCATTGAATCATCTCTCTCTCTCTCTCTCTCTCTCTCTCTCTCTCTCTCTCTCTCTCTCTCTTCCTGTCACTTTGACTATTTCTCATCTCTATATGAATCTATATCTTACATAGGGTGCACACCCTATAGGGCGTGCACGCTTTGTAAAGGATGTGAATTTACCTATCCTAAGGCTTGGACGATTGAAATAGGCCTAAGATGTGTTTTCCAGCAGACATACAAAAAAATGACATCTTTTTTTGTTTGCTCCTCGTCAGGTTTACTTGTGGCTCAAGAACGTAAAAATCAGACGACGTGATATTGTAGATCTCTCTATTAGCTATCTAAGCATATAATTTATTTTCAATTCTGATTATGTTGAGTTTTTCAACTCTAATTTCTTTTGTGTGTATGTCCATTTTTTGTAAAAAACCAACATGCAGTATTTTGGGCATAGATTTTGGCTCGTTCATCGAATTTTGTAACAAGTTACATTTTTAGAAACTAGACTCTATTCTACACACTTTAAAGTATATCAGATAGATGTGAAATCATCTTTTCTTGATGGAGACTTGGAAGAGGAAGTATATATTAAGCAACCTAATGGATTTCCTTTGTCATGGAATGAAGATCTAGTTTGCAAACTAAAGAACGCCTTGTATGGACTGAAACAAGCACCAAGAGCTTGGTATGCAAGATTGGATAAGTATCTGATTCATTTGGTATTCAAGAAAGGAAATGTTGATAGCAATCTATACTTAAGAATCAATGAAGAAGGTATCTTGATTGTTGAATTTTTTGTTGATGATAATATCTTTGGAGGAAATGATAAATGAGTAACAAGTTTGTAGATGAGATGAAAAGTGAATTTGAAATGTCTACGATTAGGGAGATAAAATTCTTCCTTGGACTGCATATCAGTCAAAATAAAGCAGGGATATTCATATCTCAAACCAAATATCTTTAAAAACTATTAAAATTTTTGGTATGGATGATAGCATACCTGTTGGAACTCCTATGGTAACCAAGACTAAGTTATCTTTGGAAGAGGAAGCAAAGAATGTACCTCAGATAAGGTATAGATCAATGATTGGAGGTCTTTAGTATCTAACACATACAGGACCTGATATTGCTTATGTTGTTGGAATTGTTGCAAGATTTCAAGAAGATATTAAAGAATCTCATCTTATGACAGTTAAAAGGATATTCAGATATCTAAAGGGCATAGTTGAGTTTGGTCTATGGTATGATAGATCACAGGACTTTACATTTCATGCTTTTATTGATCCTAATTGGGCGGGGAATGTAGATGGTAGAAAGAGTACAAGCCAAGGAGCACTCTTCCTTGGTAAAGGTTGGTTTCTTTGCTTAGCAAGAAGTAGGAATGCATAGCTCAGTCTACAATAGAATCAGAGGATGTTGTGTAACGCCCCGCCAGGCAACCCAAGAGGACAAGACATAAAACCTCTATAAAATGAAAGTAGTGAATTTTTTTTTTAATTTATTTATTTATTTTAACTAGAATAATATTCATCATTACACTTCATATTTCTAAAAGAAGAAATAATTTTCTACTACTTGAATGTAAGATTTATACAACTTAAGTTCTCCCGGGTTCCCTAACGTCGCTACCTAAGCAACATCATATAAACCATTTACATGCATAAGATATTCACAGAATCTTGAGCTTAAAAGATCTACATTTATCTTAATGCACCAAGTTAAATGTCCCTAACTTATTTCTTTTATTAAACATAGGTTAATCATCCAACATCATTATTCCTTTTATCAACTCATTCCATAAATTCATATTGATTTCATCTACATCTACTATCCTTTATATCACTTTTCTCTAATAATTTAGGTAAGAGATTAATATTCATTAAGGTAGGCATTATCTTAGGTATTTCATTAACATGAACCAAGTATTAACATTATAATCAAGTTACTATTTTATTGCATTGTTTCATAACCATTCATTGTTAATAATTCCAATCACTAACCTATCATTTCTCAATAATTTCCTTGGATCCTTTCATCAAGAGAAAATACATTATTTTTGTGATACATCATTATATATAACTATATTTAAGATTATTTCCTTTACATATGGACAACATAAGAGGATAGGAGAAATAACATAAACACTTTCTTTTAATGCTAGTAACATGTCCAATATTCCACATTATTTTCCCTTTCTTTTACCTAGAACTACCCATTCCCTTATGCATTGCTTTGAATTGAGATTACATCAATACTACAAGACTCCTTTTAGGAGATTAAAAATTACATGAATACAAATACATAAGTACATCTCAACATATTAAAATATCCAATAAGAAATCTTCAACTGCAGATCTGGAAAGGAATATGTGCTAGGATCATCCAAAGAATCACGATCAATACCTCGATATAAATATTAACCACCCAACCACGTGGAACCAATAGGCCCACTCCCCCGAGCTAGGAGATAGAACCAAAGGCCCATACAAGAGGTAACAACTAGAAAATTCCTAAGGTGGTGATAAAAGTTCCCCAAAGTCACAACAAAAAAAGAAAAGACAAGAAGACCACAAGGAATACCAGAGGCATGATCAAATTTGATAGAGACTTTAAGCTACAAGCTAGGTGAGTGTCATCGCATAGCCCTCACCCCTTGGGTTGTCCTGGTACTAGCCACTCTTGGCCCCGGCCCCCAAGTAGGCACATGCGGAACCGAATGCCTCTCATACAGACAAGGTCATTCAGTTGTACCTACGCATAGGTACCTTCTCCCACTCCCATCCTTAGTCTTTACTAGCACTAAAGGCATGGGCGAGGCACAATTAATCTTGATTAATGTGTAATTTCCCATTCCAATAATCTCCCATTTCCAAATTCATTTATTTAGGTTATCACTTGATTAAATAACTCATAGTAGGTTATCCTGGTACTAGCCACTTAGGGCCCCGGCCCCTCACTATGAGCCACTCACCTAGTGTACTTAGGTTCCCTAACATACATATAAAAATCATAAGAACATAATAGATCCATCATCAAGAATTCATATCAATTCCATAACAACATTTGATTGAGTTTAGGAAAACATATGTTGTCCCTAGTCCACTTGACAACCCTAAACCCAATATGGCATTCAGAATGTTCCAAACATATAAGAAGACATCCAAGTGATATTATAAACATATTCAGAGTATAAATAGATCTAATTAACCAAAAACAAATTATAATAGCCTCTGGTAACCATACAAAACCTTAAAACTTAATGATGTTCTTAAATTGAATTATTTCAAGCAAGGATTAAATGCAAAAAATAGTCATCATAGAACAGTCATCCATATCTTCCACAAAACATAAAATAAAGTAAATCGCTTCAGTGAAGATTTAGATAACATAATTATGGACTCTCAATTTTATTTTTAGGAAGATCCAATGGTGGGAAAGAAAGTTATGACCTCTGGTTTAAAACAGAAAATTCTGGTTAGGGTTCAGACCAGCCTTCACTAAAACGGTTGTAATTTTCACAAAACATAATAAAAATTCCCCAAACCAATTAGAAATGAAAGATAAGACTTAAGAAAATCTTTGATATCAAATTTAGACTTTTATATAATCATATCAGCCTGTAGCATACGAATACATTTGACAGAAAATTCAAAATCAAGAATGGACAGGCATAGTCTGCCAAAATGTCAAAAATAAAGCATTAATTCGACCCTAAAAATAAAATCAGAGAGATACCCATTTGAGATCTGTGAATTTTACTTCCAGAAAATCAATTTAGTAAAACCATAGATGCAATTTAAATTAATATAATAACAGATTTCGAAAAATGGGTTGCTAAAAACCCTAGGAAAACACATGCCAATTCTTACAAACAAAAACTCAAAATTTTAAAATAACCATACAAATGAAAAGTACAGATATAATAAATAATGATAATATATAAATAGATATATAATCTATCAGATACATCAAGTAACTAAAATATTCAATCCATACCTCATGTCCTACGAAGGTTGAATCGAAGAAGGAAGGAAACAAAAGAGAAGACAAATCCAAACTTGAGATGCATCCTTCAAACCCTATCCACTTTCAGAAATCTCCATGAAAGAAAGAAATAATTCCACAGCAAAGAATCCCTCTCTCAACTACTGAAATTCTCACAAAAATGTCTCTCTCCCAAAAGCAAAGATAACCAAAAATTCTTAAAGACATATGCTTACAAACTCTCCTTCACATCTCCAAGTTTTCTCTCCAAAATCTCCATGAAAAGTAAAGCCATCCTCTCCTCAATGCTTCAGCCCCAAAATCCCTGCCCCCTTCAAATGAGAAAGTAGTGCATATAAATAGATTTCCAAAGGTTGAGAGGAAAAGTAACCAACTCCCAACTAACTCTTAACTAAAGGGTATTATAAAATAACTTAATATCATACAACTATATTACTCAAATATACAATAAAAGATTATTTGTATTCATTCATACAAACATGTAATATTATCCTAACATATATGCATATGCCATCATTAATTACATCAATATCTATATATATAACCTATCCTCATTATTAATAATTAACAATTGAGAATAATATACCTCGCATTATTTAATATTTAATTATTAATAATATTATACTTTACATTAATCCCAAAATATACACCATCAACAATATCTACAATAATTAACATATCATAACATATAAATTATATATATATAAATACATATATGTGTGCACCCATATATATATTTCCATATATATATATATATTTATATTTATATAGATACATGCCAAATACCAAACACTATAATCTATAAGATTATGAAGTAATAGATCACAATATTATTACCTATTTATAATTGCTATAGGATATAACACTGAGGTATAATAAAATCACATGCCTCAAAATAAATCTAATCATCCAAAGAGGCCATACAAATCATCTATTAAACATATCGAGAAAACCATAAGATCAAACAAGGTCAACCAAAGTCAACAAGGAAAGTCAAGCCAAACTCCAGAAACACAACATAGAAAGATTAACTAAGAATCATACCAAGAAGGAGAAATAAATAAAATGAGTAAACAAATCATACAACCAAATGAATTCAAGTGGCCACAAGGCACTACCTACAACCATGCCCAACCGGGTGCATTGGATCTGAGTTTTTGACCCAAAGGTTGACTGACAAAGAAGGAACCCTAATATTCCCAAATTGGAATAATGACAAAGGAAGACTCATGTAGGGGTCTTAGTACTATCTCCATAACAACAACCATCGAGGATTTGAGGGCATGCTCAGACCTGTGAAGCCAGGTGAAGTCGATGCCCGGTACCTGCAAGCCTGCATCACAAAGAAGAAATACATATGCACGAATATACGTATAAAAGAAAATATTGCAGACAGATGACCAGGATCGATACATCGTGTGGACCTCAGCTATGTGAGTAACTACGACTTCGTCCTGAATCATGAAAACACATCATGTATATATATACACTCAAAGCATGTAGCATCATCATAACGAATGTTAGAATCTCAAGCATTGTGTTAGTCTCTTATCAATACTAATAATAAATCAACATAATCAAATCATCAAGTGAGATACAAGATTCATCCAAAGTAACCTTAATAGAAGAAAATATAAATAACCACTTATATATATCTATCAAGTACATATCATATAACATCCTAACTATGTTCATAAAGGTCTTGTAGGTACTCAATACGTACATGGAGATAAATACATACAAAAGTGATACCTTTAGATAGTATGTCTGATATTAGAATCATTGAGTACTAGCTTATGAAATTATTATAAACAACTATAGGAATAGATCAAACAAGTATCATGTACAACTTAAGCTATAAGAAAACATCGAAGGATCTTAATTCTTTCAAAAACATAAAACTTATATTAGGGTTAGAGGGGTATTACATGTTGCAGTAGCAATCAATTGTACACAAATCATATGGATGAAGTACATGTTGAAGAACATTGGGGTATGTCTTGAAGAATCAGTCACTATCCATTGTGACAATACTAGCACGGTAAATCTATCAAAGAACCCTATTATGCATTCAAAGACAAAACATATAGAAATAGAGTATCATTTCTTGAGAGATAAGGTAGCAGAGAAAGAAGTGAAGTTAGAATATGTGAATACAAAAGAGAAAATTGCAAACATTTTCACAAAACCTCTACCAAAGGACCCATTTGAGTATCTGAGAGGTATGCTAGGGGTCATGCCCCGGCCTACTCTTGATAATGCAGAAATTGCATTAGTCTAGAAAAATCAAAGCGCTATTTCATTATCTGGACTGAATGCTAGATGCTTCCCCTATGGGAGAGCATATGTATTTGAGCTGAGTTACTAAGAACTCTTGGAGACGTAATGACACCTTTGACATTAATGTCAATGGGGGAGAGAATGACACATGAAAAATAGTATGAGAAAATGGTATGAAAGGAAAAATAGTATGAGAGAAGGATTTGATGATTGATGAAGAGGATTTGAAAAGATGTCGATGCAGATGCAGTATAGGCATGTTTGGTAGTTATGGAACTTAGATGTTTTTCATCTATGTTGCCATCAATGTCAAAGGGGGAGATTTTTAGCATGAATGCTGATGGTATTCCTATGGGGGAGTATCCTAGTAATGTTGGAGGCATGTACAGTGATTGTGTGTTGCATTCATGATAGAGTTTGTCATTGATGTCAACATATGATTGTTCAAAAGCTTGCAGACAGGTTGTAGAGAATTGTACGAACTCCGTACAGAGAATTAACATGTGCAAACTTAGATAAAGAATCTTCATGATGTCTTGGGTCTTTGGACGTCATCGGACACTCTTATGAGTTGATATGATAGAGTTATGACTGGATTATGGATGACTGGTTTTCAGGAGACAGAAACTATGATTCTGACAGACTTAATTGTGGAACTTTGTGGATAGCACTCATGGTTGTTTAAGTTATGATGTGTGAACATAGGTTCATGTTGGAAACTGGCTTGAGATCTTATTGCGATCATATGGAGTTATGAACATTCAGGTGACATCAATTATGGTGTGTGTATTGTCGAAGACCTAATTGACATCTATCTCAGCAAGGCACTAAAAAACCAACATGCAGTATTTTGGGCATAGATTTTGGCTCGTTCATCGAATTTTGTAACAAGTTACATTTTTAGAAACTAGACTCTATTCTACATACTTTAAAGTATATCAGATAGATGTGAAATCATCTTTTCTTGATGGAGACTTGGAAGAGGAAGTATATATTAAGCAACCTAATGGATTTCCTTTGTCATGGAATGAAGATCTAGTTTGCAAACTGAAGAACGCCTTGTATGGACTGAAACAAGCACCAAGAGCTTGGTATGCAAGATTGGATAAGTATCTGATTCATTTGGTATTCAAGAAAGGAAATGTTGATAGCAATCTATACTTAAGAATCAATGAAGAAGGTATCTTGATTGTTGAATTTTTTGTTGATGATAATATCTTTGGAGGAAATGATAAATGAGTAACAAGTTTGTAGATGAGATGAAAAGTGAATTTGAAATGTCTATGATTAGGGAGATGAAATTCTTCCTTGGACTGCATATCAGTCAAAATAAAGCAGGGATATTCATATCTCAAACCAAATATCTTTAAAAACTATTAAAATTTTTGGTATGGATGATAGCATACCTGTTGGAACTCCTATGGTAACCAAGACTAAGTTATCTTTGGAAGAGGAAGCAAAGAATGTACCTCAGATAAGGTATAGATCAATGATTGGAGGTCTTTAGTATCTAACACATACAGGACCTGATATTGCTTATGTTGTTGGAATTGTTGCAAGATTTCAAGAAGATATTAAAGAATCTCATCTTATGACAGTTAAAAGGATATTCAGATATCTAAAGGGCATAGTTGAGTTTGGTCTATGGTATGATAGATCACAGGACTTTACATTTCATGCTTTTATTGATCCTAATTGGGCGGGGAATGTAGATGGTAGAAAGAGTACAAGCGAAGGAGCACTCTTCCTTGGTAAAGGTTGGTTTCTTTGCTTAGCAAGAAGTAGGAATGCATAGCTCAGTCTACAATAGAATCAGAGGATGTTGCAGTAGCAATCAATTGTACACAAATCATATGGATGAAGTACATGTTGAAGAACATTGGGGTATGTCTTGAAGAATCAGTCAATATCCATTGTGACAATATTAGCACGGTAAATCTGTCAAAGAACCCTATTATGCATTCAAAGACAAAACATATAGAAATAGAGTATCATTTCTTGAGAGATAAGGTAGCAGAGAAAGAAGTGAAGTTAGAATATGTGAATACAAAAGAGAAAATTGCAAACATTTTCACAAAACCTCTACCGAAGGACCCATTTGAGTATCTGAGAGGTATGCTAGGGGTCATGCCCCGGCCTACTCTTGATAATGCAGAAATTGCATTAGTCTAGAAAAATCAAAGCGCTATTTCATTATCTGGACTGAATGCTATATGCTTCCCCTATGGGAGAGCATATGTATTTGAGCTGAGTTACTAAGAACTCTTGGAGACATAATGACACCTTTGACATTAATGTCAATGGGGGAGAGAATGACACATGAAAAATAGTATGAGAAAATGGTATGAAAGGAAAAATAGTATGAGAGAAGGATTTGATGATTGATGAAGAGGATTTGAAAAGATGTCGATGCAGATGCAGTATAGGCATGTTTGGTAGTTATGGAACTTAGATGTTTTTCATCTATGTTGCCATCAATGTCAAAGGGGGAGATTTTTAGCATGAATGCTGATGGTATTCCTATGGGGGAGTATCCTAGTAATGTTGGAGGCATGTACAGTGATTGTGTGTTGCATTCATGATAGAGTTTGTCATTGATGTCAACATATGATTGTTCAAAAGCTTGCAGACAGGTTGTAGAGAATTGTACGAACTCCGTACAGAGAATTAACATGTGCAAACTTAGATAAAGAATCTTCATGATGTCTTGGGTCTTTGGACGTCATCGGACACTCTTATGAGTTGATATGACAGAGTTATGACTGGATTATGGATGACTGGTTTTCAGGAGACAGAAACTATGATTCTGACAGACTTAATTGTGGAACTTTGTGGATAGCACTCATGGTTGTTTAAGTTATGATGTGTGAACATAGGTTCATGTTGGAAACTGGCTTGAGATCTTATTGTGATCATATGGAGTTATGAACATTCAGGTGACATCAATTATGGTGTGTGTATTGTCGAAGACCTAATTGAAGGCCGACTTGGAATACGTTTCAAGTAAATTGAGGAGCGAGATTGATCTACGGATCTGGATGATCAATTGATGTAATTATTATGTTGTAACATTGTAAGAGGTGTTGTGTGTATCCTCGCATGGGTCCATTTATATTTTTTAAATAGGATTTATCCTATATAGGTTGACCTAGATTTAATTATTGTAACTTGTATATAAGGATTGAAATCCTTGGAAAATAGAAAGTGAAGCACATGCGAAGTGCAGAAGAGGATGTGAGCTTGAGGCTACATTGGTTACTATTTGGAGAATAGTGGTTGTGCACTTGGACACAAGGTAGAGCTTTCTTGGCAGTAGTTGAGTATTGGAAGCAGTTTCAAAATAGAATTATCCCAGTCTTGAATTTGTGAGGTTTGGAGAACCTAAGGGTGGATTTAACTGTCAAATATCTTGATCAGGTTGATATATTGTACACCCCTAACAAGGTTATTGCCTCTAGCAGGGTTGGGCTCCTAACAAGGTTGATTCCTTAATTGGGATCACATTATAAAAGGTTCCTAACAGGGTTTTTCCTTTAACCAGGACCTTCCTATTGCAATACGCATCTCCTAACAGGGTCAGAACTCCTAATAGGGTTATTAACTCATAGTGCAGATAGTTGTGGTTGTCATCCCCACCGGGATTTTTCCCTTAACAGGGTTTTCCTTGAGAACAAATCTTAGTGTTCATATGTGTGAGTGTTATTACTGCATTTTCTTTATAGTTCAATATTTTGTGTTAAGCAATAAGTTTGAAGTTAAACCCCCCTCTCAGTTGATGAGGACATTGTTGTTGGAAACTGCAATTGAAGCAATTGTTGTATTGTCATTGATGTCAAACCTTAACTGGTAAGACTGTTGCTACATAGGAAAGTACTATATCTATTTCATTGATGAGATGGGGACAAGCAAGGTTGGTAACAATAGCACCTAAGGAAAGGTTGAGTTATCTTGATACTACAATGAGTACTTGATTATGTTGCACAATGATAAGATAATGTATTGTTTATCTTAGTAAGAATGAAGACTAAACTGGTAGGCTTAACCGAGCAAAAGAGGAGAATTTTTGTTTAAGCCGAGAGATGTTAGTGTCGACTGAGTTAGTGTATGTCGAGCAAATACAGTGTTGACCGAACATCAGTTAATTGCCGAGGAAGACAGTGTTAGCCGAGGAAACAGTTTTAGTATTGACCGAGCTTTCTAGTATAGACCGAGAAGTTGAACATAGTATTAACCGAGCGTCGGTATTTTTATATTTGAAGGGAATTCAAATTTTCAGCCGACATCGTTGAATTATTGGATTATGTAAAATGTGTTGACTTTATTTATTGATTGTATGGAAGCATTTAATGCACTGTAAAATATTTTATTGTAAATCTTTAAGAGATTTGAGATGACTCTAGAAAAGAAGTCGAAGAACATAAAGCGGGTAGATTCAATGAATCTGACCTAACCCTAAGATCTACAAAGGAGATCAAGTGGCAAAAGATGTATTGACCTAAATGAAGTTGTATTTAGGAAACCTAACCATGAGGCTAAAGGAGAACAGTGGTGTGTGGATAGAAGATAGAGTATACTTGTGGTGTTATTGACTGTATAAGCAGAGAAGGCTGAAGGAGAAGAGTTATGATTGCTTGAGGAGAATACCGAGTAGATCAGTGATGGAGATGGCAAAGGATCACAGTTAGTAAACCAGTATATGTGTACAGAATTGGATCTGATATTTGCAAAGTGAGTTGTATGTTTTCATATCATTATTACTACTACTTTCTAATCATTGTAACAATCAAAATTATTTTAACAGAGGTTGACCTAATAGTCATATGTTAAATCCTTTGAACAAGGTTGCATAATAATGGAGTGTATGTAAGTCCTATAACAAGGTGCACTTTTAACAGAGTGGTTTAAATCTTTTAACCGGGTCACACCTAACAGTGTGTTTGTAACCTTTGACAAGGTTGGCTTTTAACTGAGCTCACTTCAGAAGAGTGAAAATAATAGTAGCATGTTACAAAGTGGTTTTTCCCAAATTAGGTTTCCACTATAAATCTTACTGTCAATACTTGTGTGAATGTTTTGGTTTAAGCATTTCTATGTTTTACAAGTCAGATACAGCTGAGTAGTGGACTGCAATGTTATATGTTTCTATTATGCAATCAGTAATGATTGAGTAGCTGTTGGTTGTTAGATCTGATTGGTAGAAGAGTTTTAAAGTTTGTTTTATACATCTGGACCTAAGAATAACTGATTCACCCCCCCTCTCTGTTGTTCTAAATCATATTAACAATTGGTATCAGAGCTGTGTTGCTTACTGTTGACACAGAACAAGTTTGAAGGTACTTGAAGCAAATGATCAAGATGTATAAGGAGGTACCAAAGCTGAATAAGGAGAACTTTCCCGCATGGCAAAGTTTGATGAAGTTACATCTAGCCGGCATTGGAGATTCTACAAAATATTACATTGAGAATGAGTATACCACACCTATTGCACCCCTAACTGCCAAGGAAATGAAAACTAAGCAAAAACACAATCAAGCAATGTTGGAGATTGCATCTGCCCTAAGTTATCCAGAATTTGAAGACATCAAAGAGTGCAGCACTGCAAAGAAAATGTGGGACACCCTTGCAACCATCTATGGCAGTGACATAAATGTGCTGAGAGTAAAAGCCGAGAGCCTAAGAGGTAAATTTGATGAAATAAAAATGCAAGAAGATGAGAATATTGCATAATATTGTGGTAGAATAAAAGAAGTTGTAAATGCTATTAGAGGAGCAAATGGAACTATTACTGATGAAACTATAATTGGAAAAGTATTGAGAACTCTGCGTCCTATTTATGCTATCAAAATTTTAGCAATTCAGGAATCTCGATGTATCCCTAACAACAATCTTACTTTGGAAAGTTTGGTCGACAAGCTTATTGCTTTTGAACTTTCTAACTATGATAACTTCACTGTTGGTAGTATTGGTAATGTTGAATCTGCGTTTAAGTCAAAAATAGTTCTGAGCAAGTCAAAGAAGGAGAAAGAGAAATGCATAAGTGAAAGTGAAAGTGAAAGTGACAGCGACACATCTGACGAAGAACTTGAGGATCTAGAAGCCCTTATGGCTAGAAGACTGAGAAGGGGAAAAGGAAAATACAAAGGTAAACTCCCTATTATATGTTTTTCATGTAATAAAGTTGGTCATATAGCTGCTAGATGTCCTAACAAGAAAGATAATGATGAAGAAAGAGATAACAAGCACAAAGACAGAAGGGATGATAGAAGCTACCCAAGGTACAAGGACTACAAAGGAAAAGGTAAGAAATCTTGCTACATTGCTGAAGAAGAGACTGACACTAATAGTAATGATTTTGAAATTGAGGTTGTCTATGTTGCGATGAAAGATGAGTCTGATGAGGATGAGAAAACTGCATTGATTTCCTATGTGAACAAGAATGATAAATGGATTATTGACAGTGGTTGTTCACATCACATGACTGGTGACAAGAGTAAGTTTGATACCTTACATCATTATAAAGGTAAAAGTGTAAAATTTGGTAATGAGGCACCATGTCTTGTTAGAGGAAAATGATTGATTAAGCTAACTAATAAGATCTCTTGTGAAAATGCATATTGGGTAGAGGGTCTTAACTATAATCTGTTGAGTGTTGCGTGCAGCTTAATAGTACTGGTTACTAAGTGGAATTTTGTCACAAAAAGGATAAATTACTCAATGCCACTGGTGAACTAATCGGAAGTGGAGAGCAGACAAGAGGTAATTTGTTATATCTTGACCTATCTGAAGAAACTTGTATGATTGCACAACTTGATGATATTTGGTTATGGCATAAGAGGCTATGTTATGTTAACTTTGATAATCTAGTAGAGATTAGTAAGAAAAAGAAAGTGAGAGGTCTACCTAGATTGAAGAAACCTGAGAATGTGATGTGCAAAGAATGTCAGTTAAGAAAGATGAGAAAGTAAAGTTTCAAGAGTAAAACCTTTACTTCAGAGAATACTTTAGATTTGGTTCATACTGACCTTTGTGGACCCATGGGTATACAAAGTTATTGTGGAGCTAGATATTTTATTTTGTTTGTTGATGATCATACCAGTATGATGCATGTAATATTCTTAAATGAAAAATCTAATGCTTTTCAATTCTTTAAGTGGTATTTGGTTAAGGTTGAAAAGGAGACAGGAAGGAACCTGAAGTGTCTAAGATCTGACTAAGGTGGAGAATTTATATCCAATGAATTTAATCTATTTTGCAATGATAGAGGGATCAAAAGACAAATGTCTGTACCGAGGACTCCTCCACAGAATGGCATAGAAAAAAGGAGGAACATATCTATCTTGGATTGTGGAAGGAAAATGTTGATTGAAAAGAATGTGGCACAAAAGTACTAGAAGGAAGCTGTAAGTACAGTTGTTTACACTCTTAACCGAGTTCAGATAAAAAAAGGTACAAATCTAACACCTTATGAGTTATGGCATGGGTATGCACTGAATGTAAATACTTTAGAATTTTTGGAAGCAAATGTTACATACTAAAGGATAGTAGGAATGGAAAATTTGATGCTAAAAGCAATGAAGGTGTATTCCTAGGCTATTCCACAAAAATTAAAGCTTATAAGTGTTTGAACTCTAACACTAACAAAATTGTGGAAAGTGTGAATGTCAAGATTGATGAGTATGCAGAAAGAAATGAAGTTGATAGTAAAAGAAAACCAAAAGATTATAGATCTTTTGTGTATGTAGAGGAAGAAGAGGCAAGTGACAGACTTGCACCTGATGCTGAGTCTCGGGTAAGCAATGTCGAGCATCAGAAACGCAATGCCGAGCATCAGGAAAATAGTGCCGAGAGAGAAGGAGAACCCACCGAGCGACAGGAAGATGCTGCCGAGTATCAAGATGAGATTGTTGAGCATTCAGAAGCTGAGTCTGACAATCTTATTGGGGAACCTAATGAATTAGAGGAAAGGAGAGCTGAACTTGTTTTGGCAAAATATGTAACGAGACATCACAAGCCTGAACAGATAATTGGAGACAAAGATACTGGAATTCTGACCAGAAGCAAGACAAAGGATCCAATATTTTTACTATGTGAATTTGGGCCTAAGTCAACAAAGGAAGCATTAGAGAATGAAGACTGGATACAAGCAATGAATGAAGAGATAGACTGAATAGAGAAGAATGATACTTGGACTCTGATACCGAGACCTGAAAATAAAAATGTCATTGGGACAAAGTGGGTATTCCAAAATAAGTTGAATGAGCATGGTGAAATCACAAGAAACAAAGCTAAACTAGTATGCAAAGGCTACGCACAAGAAGAAAGAATAGATTATGGGGAGACATTTGCCCCTATATCTAGATTGGAGGGAGTAAGGACTCTACTTGCATACGCTGCTTATAAAGATTTCAAGGTATACCCAATGGATGTAAAGTTGCATTTTTAAATGGTATATTAGAAGAGGAAGTGTACATTGAACAGCCAAAAGGTTTTATTGATCCAAACAGAAGACACATGGTTTGTAAACTAAACAAAGCACTATATGAATTAAAGCAAGCTCCCAGAGCATGGTATGAGAGATTGCATAACTACTTAATACATATTGGATTATCAAGAACAAATGATACAAGCAATCTATACATGAAAGATGAAGAAAGTAAAAGAATCTTGTTGGCAAAGATTTTTGTTGATGATATTATTTTTGGTGGACAAGATGCCTTGTGTAAGGATTTTCACATGAAATGCAAACTGAATTTGAAATGAGCATGTTTGGTGAGATCAAATTCTTTGTTGGTTTACAAGTATATCAGATGGAGAAAGGAATTTTCATTACACAGTTTAAATATATTCATGAGATACTGAAAACTTTTGGAATGAAAGATTCTAGACCAGTGAGTACTCCTATGGCTACTGGACAAAAGTTATCTAAGAATGATGAAGCTGTAGAAGTAAACCAGACTTTGTACAGATCTATGATTGGAAAACTACAGTATGTTGTACATAGTAGACCAAATATTGCATTAGCTGTTGGGATTGTGGTGAGATTCTCTACCAATCCTAAGGAAACACACATGATAGTTGTGAAGAGGATAATGAGATACTTGAAAGGAACTATTGATTATGGGCTATATTACAAGAAGGATGAGAGATTTGAACTAAGAGTTTACACAGATGTTGATTGGGCAAGAAATGTAGATGATAGAAAGAGTACTAGCGGTGGAGCTTTCTTTCTTGGATAGAAATTAGTTTCCTGGACAAGCAAGAAACAAAATTGCATTTCTCAATCTACTGCTGAAGCCGAGTATGTTGATGTTGTTGTTAACTATTCAATCTAATATGGATAAAACAATTGTTGATGGGTATCAAAGAAGAAATCATTGAACCAATTGTTATCTCCTGTGATAACACAAGTGCTATCAACATCTCTAAGAATCCAATGATTCACACAAAGACCAAACACATTGCTATCAAGTATCACTACTTGAGAGAGTTGGTACATGATAAAGAGGTCTGAATGGAATATGTGAATACAAAGGAGCAATTAGCAGACATATTCAATAAGGCTTTACCTAAAGAAGCACATGAATATCTAAGAAGTCAATTAGGGGTCCTTCCCCTAACTGAGGCTGCCTAGTCAAGCTAGGAGCACTACATCAAATGTACTGCAAAGAATATCTAACAAGTTGATGCAGAAGAAGGTCACACTTTAGGACTGGCCTAGAGTTGTGAAAAGAAGAGGAAAGTCAAGAATCAGTCATAAGCAAGATGACAGAGGGAGAAACATTGAACTGCAAAGATGATATCTACATTTGGAGGATGTATATTTTTAGTTGTTGCTTTGGCATTTTTGTCAAAGAGGGAGATGAACAGATATGACAATCACATGACAGAGATGAAGGATTGGGATAGAGGGAGAATTGATTTTCTGGATGATCACCGAAGCAGGCTAATAAATTCTGAATTAGAATGAAGCTAAGGATATTACAATTTTTTCTGATTGACAGATAAGTTTTTGGATTGGTTGGTAATCCATATGTTATTCATGTGATATCATATGGTGTTCCCATCAATGCCAAAGAGGGAGATTGTTGGAAACTGCAATTGAAGCAATTATTGTATTGTCATTAATGTCAAACCTTAACTATAAGACTGTTGCTACATAGGAAAGTACTATATCTATTTCATTGATGAGATGGGGACAGGCAAGGTTGGTAACAATAGCACCTAAGGAAAGGTTGAGTTATCTTGATACTACAATGAGTACTTGATTATGTTACACAATGATAATATAGTGTATTGTTTATCTTAGTAAGAATGAAGACTAAATTGGTAGGCTTAACCGAGCAAAAGAGGAGAAATCTTGTTCAAGCCGAGTGATGTTAGTGTCGACAGAGTTAGTGTATGCCGAGCAAATCTAGTGTTGACCGAACATCAATTAATTGCCGAGGAAGACAGTGTTAGCTGAGGAAATAGTTTTAGTATTGACCGAGCTTTCTAGTATAGACCGAGAAGTTGAACACCTTTTTGACCGAGCGTAAGTATTTTTATATTTGAAGGGAATTCAGATTTTCGGCCGACATCATTGAATTCTTGGATTGTGTAAAATGTGTTGACTTTATTTATTGATTGTAAGGAAGCATTTAATGTACTGTAAAATGTTGTATTGTAAATCTTTAAGAGATTTGAGATGATTCTAGAAAAGAAGTCAAAGAACATAAAGCGGGTAGACTCGATGAATCTAACCTAACCCTAAGATCTACGAAAGAGATCAAGCAGCAAAAGATGTATTGACCTAAATGAAGTTGTATTTAGGAAACCAAAGCATGAGGCTAAAGGAGAACAGTGGTGTGTGGATAGAAGATATAGTATATTGGTGGTGTTATTGACTGTATAAGCAGAAAAGGCTAAAGGAGAAGAGTTATGATTGCTTGAGGAGAATACCGAGCAGATCAGTTATGGAGATGGCAAAGGATCGCAGTTAGTAAACCAGTATATGTGTACAGAATTGGATATGATATTTGCAAAGTGAGTTGTATATTTTCATATCATTATTACTGCTACTTTCTAATCATTGTAATAGTCAAAATCCTTTTAACAAAGGTTGACCTAACAGTCACATGTTAAATCCTTTGAACAAGGTTGCATTCTAATGGAGTGTATGTAAGTCCTATAACAAAGTGCACTTTTAACAGAGTGGTTTAAATCTTTTAATCGGGTCACACTTGACAGTGTGTTTGTAACCTTTGACAAGGTTGGCTTTTAACCGAACTCACTTCAGAAAAGTGAAAATAATAGTAGCATGTTACAAAGTGGTTTTTCCCAAATTGGATTTCCACTATAAATCCTAGTGTCAATACTTGTGTGAATATATTAGTTTAAGCATTTATGTGTTTTACAAGTTAGATACAGTTGGGTAGTGGACTGCAATGTTATATGTTTCTATTATGCAATCAGTAATGACTGAGTAGCTGTTGGTTGTTAGATCTGATTGGTAGAAGAGTTTTAAAGTTTATTTTATACATCTGGACCTGTAACACCCCGCCAGGCAACCCAAGAGGACAAGACATAAAACCTCTATAAAATGAAAGTAGTGAATTTTTTTATTTAATTTATTTATTTATTTTAACTAGAATAATATTCATCATTACAATTCATATTTCTAAAAGAAGAAATAATTTTCTACTACTTGAATGTAAGATTTATACAACTTAAGTCCTCCCGGGTTCCCTAACATTGCTACCTAAGCAACATCATATAAACCATTTACATGCATAAGATATTCACGGAATCATGAGCTTAAAAGATCTACATTCATTTTAATGCACCAAGTTAAATGTCCCTGACTTATTTCTTTTATTAAACATAAGTTATTCATCCAACATCATTATTCCTTTTATCAACTCATTCCATAAATTCATATTGATTTCATCTACATCTACTATCCTTTATATCACTTTTCTCTAATAATTTAGGTAAGAGATTAATATTCATTAAGGTAGACATTATCCTAGGTATTTCATTAACATGAACCAAGTATTAACATTATAATCAAGTTACTATTTTATTGCATTGTTTCATAACCATTCATTGTTAATAATTTCAATCACTAACCTATCATTTCTCAATAATTTCCTTCGATCCTTTCATCAAGAGAGAATACATTATTTTTGTGATACATCATTATATATAACTATATTTAAGATTATTTCCTTTACATATGGACAACATAAGAGGATAGGAGAAATAACATAAACACTTTCTTTTAATGCTAGTAACATGTCCAATATTCCATATTATTTTCCCTTTTCTTTTACCTAGAACTACCCATTCCCTTATGCATTGCT